>CM068382.1:67470213-68670213 GCA_034770075.1 Aralia elata | reverse complement strand
GGCTTACATGCCCATGAATAGCCCCCACGCATTTTAATGTTTGGTTTGATTTGTGACACAAAAATTGATTTCAAGTTAAACGATAAAGATTTCTATACAATCGATCAAAGTAGGTTATTAGCACCACGAGGCTAAAATTTGGAAATGCTAATAAATGTGGATTCCTATTTAACGAGAAGGATAAAGGAAAAATCGTTTTCAAACATCAAAAAAATGATTTTATAAAAATAAGTAACGTTTTATTAAATCTTTGTGCATAGGGTTAAAGAGATCCTAGAAGTTGCCCATCATGCTATTTACGAAAGCAACGTATAGATCTCGATTCCTATTTTGACGAAGGTTTAGAAAACTCTTGTTTTTGCCAAAACGATACCTAATGAAAATCTCATGGTTTTTGACAATTAAAATCAAACATTTCTCATAAAGCTTTCTCGTATAAGCCGAAGGACATTCTAAAGCATTCTCAAAAGAAAACACAACTTTTCATAAAAACCCAAATGGTTTCTTCATGCAAACTCACCACGACATTCACATAGGCACACACGCGCGCGCATACACACACATTCAAGAATTAAAGGATAGGAAAAGCATCAAGATTGCGGTAACCGTGTTTCACGGAAGTCGGGGGGTGCCTAACACCTTCCCCTCGCTTAAACAAGCCCCCGAACTCTATGAATCTCGGTTTGTAGACCAATTAATTCGGAGTCACATATGAGCCAGCGATTTACGAAAATGAAACTCGGATGAGTTGGTACATCTATTTCAAATATACCAACTGACGACTCTGGTTAATTGGCTCATCATAAAAAAGGGATCTTTCAAAACCCCGTCGACATTTATGCCGACCTTTTCCAAAAAATCATCTAATAAAAAGGCTAAAATTGAAAAGGGTAACAATCGCCACAGAGGCGATTCCTCCCGGCGTCGACAGCTGGCGACTCTGCTGGGGACATTAGAGGGCTTAAGCCGCGTTCAAGTATTGATGCTATTCTATCCTTTAAAATTCAAGAATATGTGTGTACATGCGATATTTTGACTTGTTGTTGTGTGAATGTGCTTTACCCATGACTGAATGGTTGAATGGAATTGCTTTACTTTAAAGTAATCATATGCATACGGTGAGGACGATGAATGTGAATGTATGTTAAGAGTGTACCTCCTCTTGAGGCGAACCCGTCGGTTGTTTATTACTGGACTCGAAGGGGCTGCTCCCCAGAGATGGCTCAGGAAACGCACCACCCAGATCCGCTCCAATCGAAAGGATTCAGACGAGTAAATTGCGAAGATTTGGGGACCTTCATGCCGAAAAGCCCGCAAGAGTAACCCTAGGGTAGGTCAGCCTCTGATAAACCTAATGAAAGGGAAGCTTCTTCATGCCCTTTTATCGTTCAGTTAAATAAATAAATGTCATGTAAATGGCACACAACTATCATACCGTCATCATCGTAATAAATATGTCCGGTATCATGTGATTACATCACCTGCACATATAAAGAGAATACTGACATGGTTTTGCAGGAAGGCAATCCATACCACGTACCAAGGTTTTCTAAAACTTCTAAATACTATCCTGTCATCAAATACTGACCTTGTTTTGCAGGATAAGATTAGATAACCGTGAAAGCGTGGCCTAACGATCACAAAGAACCCGGAGTAGGGGCATATTCGACCACCAAAAAAAAAATCTCAAAAATCAAAAATTCCCCAAACCTTTCAACAAGTCAAAGGACCGGATCTTTTGTCAGCCCAACGAGATACCGATGCAACCAGTACGAGGGAGATCACAAGAAAAACAACTTAACACTGGGGCATTTGTCAACTACCCAGGAAATGTTGACGTGCAAATTGGCACCCATGCAACAATCCCATCAACATGCACCATCATCATTAAATGCTACCTCATGTCAATTCAATAACACGATCCTCTGGCATTTGTCAAGCATAGTTTTCCGGGGATACGATGACCCGCGTAAAAGGGGATTTTATTTGACTTGATAGGAATCGAATTAATTCTGACAAGCAACCGTGGAGCACGATCGTGAGTATGATTAGACGAAGAAAGCTATTCAACCTTTTGATCGGGTACAAAGCCTTAATTCAAAGCAACGTTGGCGACAGAATCGACCTCATATGCCAGTCTTCACTTTGCATTTGCACGAACTTTCAGTTATGGGGTATAAAGCTATGACGACGTTGATGGCAATTAACACATAGTCAGACAGTCAATAATTATCAAGCAAATATCAAGAAGTCAGACGATAAATGATTATCAAGCTAATGTCTCGAATCGTGGCCTGGGTTATTCGAGTAATTAAGCCCGAGGGGTGTCTCTACACCTGGTGCCCTAAAGCCATCTGGTTTGGGAGTCACTGGCCCAACACTCGTTACATGGGTAACTCAGAGCCTAAGAAAATGAGCATTACAGTAGAGGAGGCCTGAGCAGATTCGGATCGTGGCATGGGCTACTCGAGTAATTAAGCCTAAAGGGTGTCTCCGCATCTGATGCCCTAAAGCCGTCTGGTTTGGGAGTCACCGGCCTAACACTCGCTACATGGGTAACTCAAGCCTAAGAAAACGAATCTTGCGCAAGGTCAAGCAAAGAATGAACGGTGCAGACCACCAGCTTGTCTCGAACCGTGGCCTTTGTTACTCGAGTAAATAAACTCGAAGGGGTGTCTGTACACCTAATGCCCCAAAACCGTCTGGTTTGGGAGTCATTGGTCTAAAACTCGTTAAATGGATAACTTTGAATAGCCTAAGAAAACGAGACAAGTGAAGTGGGCTAATAAAGAGAAAAGATAATACGAAAAACTCTCGGCCTTAAACAAGAAGTCATGGAAGAGAAACCCCTACTGAATGCTGCATCGCACAGTGCATTTGTCATATGACGTCAATCCTGCTAAGGACGTTGTCGAGAATGGAGACAGAATACCTTTGACGAGGGAAGGTAGTTCTTTTGAATTCGAGACGAGAGACAGTATCAATACAGTTCTTCCTCCAGCGAGAGACAGTATCAATCTGCGGCTGCCTCTGGATGGCTTTATCAATACAGTTCTTCCTCCAGCGAGAGACAGTAGCAGAATTTGAGAGAAAATAGGGAGAAACAGCAGCATTTGGAGGCGGAAAGGAGAGAAAAGAGAGAAAAAAAGTGAGGATTTGTACCCCTTTTGTTAGATTATATCACATATATTTTCCATTCTACTCAATATACGAATTTATACGCATCGTGGTGTCATTTGCAAGGTGAAAAACTTTCTTTTGTAGCATTTGTGTTATATCATTTTGTTAAGCTTTTTGTCATTTGGGATACATTAAATGTAATCTTTCTTGTATATTATGGTGAATCCATGGATTGAGGACTATTAGTGAGGGTTCCAAATGGAACGAAATTTTTCCTAATGGCCCGATGATATCCATTTGATGATTTTTAGCTCGTTATAGTAATGTAGCAATTTTGGATGTGAACCTAGGAACGCGACCCCGTGGTCCAAATCCGATGATGGACATTTTTGGGTGTATGTAATAGGGCCGATGTACCCTTTATTGTAAATATGTAATTGTCGGGCCTTAAAACAATATCAAGTCGAAAATCGGGTTTAAGGCTCCGTAATAGTGAAATATGTGATTATGGGCGTTGGGGTTATTCGGATGGCTTACATGCCCATGAATAGCCCCCACGTATTTTAATGTTTGGTTTGATTTGTGACACAAAAATTGATTTCAAGTTAAACGATGAAGATTTCTATAAAATCGATCAAAGTAGGTTATTAGCACCACGAGGCTAAAATTTGGAAATGCTAATAAATGTCGATTCCTATTTAACGAGAAGGCTAAAGGAAAAATCGTTTTCAAACATCAAAAAAATGATTTTATAAAAATAAGTAACGTTTTATTAAATCTTTGTGCATAGGGTTAAAGAGATCCTAGAAGTTGCCCATCATGCTATTTACGAAAGCAACGTATAGATCTCGATTCCTATTTTGACGAAGGTTTAGAAAACTCTTGTTTTTGCCAAAACGACACTTAATGAAAATCTCATGGTTTTTGACAATTAAAATCAAACATTTCTCATAAAGCTTTCTCGTATAAGCCGAAGGACATTCTAAAGCATTCTCAAAAGAAAACATAACTTTTCATAAAAACCCAAATGGTTTCTTCATGCAAACTCACCACAACATTCACATAGGCACACACGCGCGCATACACACACATTCAAGAATTAAAGGATAGGAAAAGCATCAAGATTGCAGTAACCGTGTTTCACGAAAGTCGGGGGGTACCTAACACCTTCCCCTCACTTAAGCAAGCCCCCGAACTCTATGAATCTCGGTTTGCAGACCAATTAATTTGGAGTCACATATGTGCCAGCGATTTACGAAAACGAAACTCGGATGAGTTGGTACATCCATTTCAAATATACCAACTGGCGACTCTGGTTAATTGGCTCATCATAAAAAGCGATCTTTCAAAACCCCGTCGACATTTATGCCGACCTTTTCCAAAAAATCATCTAATAAAAAGGCTAAAATTGGAAATGGTAACAATCGCCACAGAGGCGATTCCTCCCGGCGTCGACAGAACCAACCCTATAATGGGGGATACGCAATAGCGTTAATATGTATGTGCACAATACATAGTACGAAGGGCTGATCACCTAGAGTACGAGAAGACATGGTCCACAGTCTTTTGACTGTTAAAGGTTACAGTAGAAATATATGTTAACTTAGGACACGGTTCAAGTCTTTACGACTACTCAGCATGATATTGAAAGTTTTTTTTAATGAATCTTTTAAATTCCTGAATTATTCGTACTACTTCCTAATTATTGAACAATTGTGGAAGATTCTTATTCTTTTGAAAGGTAGAAGTGGAAAGAAAATATTCCTTAAGAAGGGGTAAGTTGTAGAATGCAATATATGGTGATAAGTAAGTTAAACAAACTATAATAAATCTAAGAAAGGAATGAAATTCCAGAAAGAAAAGAGATAAATTTAGTTGATGATGAGTAATGATGAGAAATTTTTAGAAGAGAAAGATGAGAAGGATGCAACGATCTTAGAAAGATCCTTACAGAAAGAAATTGGTATAGAACCCAATGAGTAAGTAGAGATTAACGTAAAGTCCATTTTGATAAATGGAAGGAACGAATATTAGTAAATCAAAATTTCGAGGACAAAATTCTTTGAAGAAGGGGTGAATGTGATATCCCGAGTATTTAGGCAATGCTAAATCAAGATATTTTATGATTACAACGAGTATGCTGTACAATGATCCTTAGAGAAAGAAAAGGAAGTGAATGTGTTAAACGATTAAAGAATATATAATACTCGAAGTGTTTCAAGTTTAAGTGAAGGTTATGAAATAAAACCTACACTAAGGTAATGCGTTGAAGTTATTTAACGATAATTGTGAAAGAGATTTTAGTGAAAACCAAGTAAGGGAGGTTTCGTTGATTCCGAGGACGGAATCCTTATAAGGAGGGAAGTATGTGACAACCCAGATTTTTAGAATTTATTAAATAGGAATTTAATAAATAAAATTCTTATTAAGTGACGTTTTGAGCTTTGAATATGTGTATATGTGATATATATATATATATATATATATATATATATTATGAAATATATGATTTAATGTAAAGAGAATTATATGCTCGTGTGTTTGGGAAAAGAGGTTTAATAGTTAATTAAACTATTGAATGAAGTGAAGGAAATTGCTACGAAAAAAAATATTTACTGAATATTAGAAAATTGAAAATTATATTATGAAATAATATATTTTAATTATTATGCCTTGTTAGCAAAGAAATTGTTATGGATTATATTTCATAATAATGTGAGTAATTCACTTAATTAAAATATTGAATTATTGTAAATATATATTTATTTTGATAAAACGAGAAAACAATATGTTACATGTTAATGTATTACGATTGTAAATTTCGTAAATGGATAAGATATTGATTGAGTAGAATAAATATTTTAATTGGGATGCTTATTTAATAAAATAAATATTTGTTGAGAATATTGTGTGATAATTTATTTGTATGAGAATATTAAGTAAAGTGATGATGGATATTTTTATACTTGATGAGTATTTTGTTATGCATGGACGTTAATAAGATGTTGATAATTTATTTAATGAGAGGATGAATAATTTTATTAAATAAAAATTATATTTAAGTGTGACAAATGTATCATATAGTAAGAAGGAATATTAAAATAAGGGAAAAAGGAATTTTGAGTTGATGCCAAACAAGGCCTTGTGGCCTTTGGCTTTCTTAACTGACGTAACTCCCTACTAAGAGTAACGTTAGTTTTCATCAGGTGTTAGTAAGCCAAAGAACAGAGGTGAGGAAGAGAGAAAATTGAGAGGATATTTGAGAGAAATCAAAGATGAAGAAGAAGGAATCAAGCAAATTTTAGCCATCTAGCTAATTAAAAGTAAGTTTTCTAAGTTTCTAAGTTCTTGGTTTGTGTTCTAGGTTGTCTGTATAAAATCAATTTGATTGTGTAGTGGATATATATGTTGTTGGGTATGTATAATCTGTTATACATATCATCTATAATGGATTGTGCAGTAATCAAATTCAGATAATAGAAAAATTAGACTTTTGATTTACTGTATGCTAAAAATTGGATTTTTAGTTTACTGTATATTGAATGGTCTACTCTAGTGGCCAAAATTGAGTATGAAATCATGTTTAAAGTCTTAAATTGATGATATAGGTTGTTAGTATGTTAAAATACGAGAAGAATGCAAGTTGAACGAAATAATTTGGTTTATAAACGAATTTGTGAGAATTGGATTCACTAAATTTGTAAAAGTTTGTAAAAACTAGAATGAATTGTGATTTTAAGCCTTTAAATTGGTTGTTTAAGATGTTTAAGATGTTAGAATTGTTATAAACATGTTGGGTATTGATTCTATAAAGATTATAATATTTAGGTATGTCTAAATTGTTGTTAAAATGAAGAAATTGGAAAATTTTGGTCTGAAAATTCTGCAATTCGCGAACTGCAGAATCTGGAATTCATGAAGCTCGCCCCTACGAGCTCAACAAGCCAATTTTCTCGCCCCGACGAGAGCTCGCCCCGGCGAGAATTTTGTGAAGGACTTTCTCGCTGCGGCGAGAGTTTTGTGTTATAATTTTCTCGCCCCGGCGAGAATTGCAGAAATAAAAAATTTTCTTGTTTTTAATTCTTTTCTTTTTGGCATGCTATGTTACCCTATACAAGGTTTATTTATAAACATTATACATTTAATGTAAAGCGAAGTTTAAGACCTAACTAAGGGTTAAATGTCGATTAAAGTGGAGCGAAGTTAAATGAAGGATTATGAATTGTTAAGTAGAATTAATACTAAGTGCTGCTATGTGGCTAATGAATGATGTACATGATTATATTTTTATCGTGTAGGATACATGAAGTGCAGATAAATTTAAGCTGGTTATGGTAATTGATAATCTATAAACCAGGCAAGTCTTTCAGTTCCTATTTGTTATGTGAATTAATTGATTAATTGTTTTAATCATATGATGTATAAAGCATGATGTATTTTATTTATGCTGCAAGTATGAAACGACAAAGTCAAAATATGACTACGTTCGTTGAGTAAAGAATGTTGATTGAGTTATGGAACTTAATCCCTAATTGTTACGTGTTGATCGTTATGCATGACATGTTTAGTCAAATGATTATGATTTAAATAATGAGTATGTTATCTATGTGCTATGTGATGAATGCAAACTGTTAGATTTTGCTGAGCTGTCGAGCTCATTCTTGCAAATAATCACTTTTGCAGGTTAAAGATACAAGGTAAAGTTAAGTGCTGCTTGAATGACATGATTCAGATGTAATGCATGCAGATTAATTGTTTTAGCTCAAATTATGTTTTTGAACCATGATTAAGGTTCTGAATGATGTATTTGAGAATGTATTGAATGTAACAGATGTAGAGTTGTTGAATTTGTATTAAGTTGTAAATTTAATATTATTCGTTGTATAAAGGGTATTGAATCTAGAAGTTTTATTTTATTATAACTCTGGTGAAGGGAATCCAATATGATTCTAAAATATGTAAATGATTAAAGGTTATAATTCAGGGAAAACAAAGAAAGAAAACTGAAAAGTGTTTATTTATTCCGCATTTTATTAAGTTTATTATCGATTAATGACGTAAATTTAGAATATAGATGTATTGTTAACGACCGAAGTCGAGAGTTGGAATTGTATGAATTTTGGGGTCGTTACAGTCATCACAGCTAAATAATTATAATAAAGAAGCATTTAACAACCTTCTTATTTTTATGCGCCTCTAATCCTTATCATCACGATATCAAGATAATTGCATTGCATCGTAAATCTGCAAAAGTTTTATTTTTGCAAGAATGAGCACGACGGCTCAGCAAGAACTAACAATTTTCATATTTCATACTTCACGTAACACATAAGTTTGTATTTTATCCATGCATCATGATTCTCATATTATGCATCTTACTCATGCATTATAAATCTTATGGAATTCATCTATATATAGGCATCATGCATCTCATGGCATACCTCATGCATCTCACATTGTATGTTTACAATAATTCAAGTTCCACATAGAACAATATAGTCACATAATTGCACATTGTGCACACTTTAATCATGCTCGCATATAATCCACATAATAGTGAAAGATTCAGTAATCAAGTCATGTACATCAATACATTTAAATAAGTTAACAAGTTACTGAAAGAACTTGCCTTTAAGCATTCCTTGCCAAATTATGACGGCTCGTCCTTCAAATATCCTACACAATTTATTTAACAATAAAATACCAATTAGCCACTAAAAAGGCTTCATATAATGGTTTATATTGTAATAATTCTTATCTCCTATTGTTCGCGCATTATAGACAATTAACGCGATTAACACTAAAGCATTTCTCGGCATCGCGTCGTTTGAAAGCGTTATGACCCTCATCATCATCAATCCTTATTGGCTTACAATAATCTTACTTCGTATCTCATAATGTTCGTTTCATTTGAATCGAAACACTATTTAAGTTCTTTAACATTTTAAGCGGCATTTCGACGTTTACACGTCACACACCTAATGCGCCTCATTTGCATGTGCTTAGCATGCTCATACATTGGGTTATAACACACTATCATGTTTCATTAGTATTAGAAACAAAATATTAAACAAAGTTATACACACTTGTCACGGAGGCTGCGCCATTGCCCAGAATTTGCAGATTTGCCTCCTTCGTGCAATTCGACCTTTCTTCACTCCAACCTCCATAACTTCCTCTATACACATTCAAATTGGTCCATTCTGGACTCTATGGACTCCTAAGACATAGAGCTACAACATATCCAAAATTTAGAGCTAACCATTAACATTAACATGGCCAAATCTTAGGCCAAAGTATCAACTCATGCTATATTTTCGTGTTCTTGGTGTTCTTGGTGTTCTTCACTCGAATCTTCACCAAATCTTCGTTTTAACTTCTTTTTACTCCATTTCAACTGGGTTAACTTCGTAACCCATGGAAGTACAAAATCATAATAACAAATAAATTAAACAAACATGAAATCATAGCTACAAGTCCTCCAAATCGTCCAAAAGTCCAAGTTCTTCATGTTCTTCATATTCTTCATCCTTTAAGCATGGGTTCAAATTTTTCTTCGTTTTTGTTCCACTTTAATGTTATTAATGGCTTACAAGGTCTCTTGGCAACATTATTAAGCAACCCTAACCAACAACAATAACAAAAATTGCAAGAAAACTCAAAACCCATCACAATAGCTTGAAAAGCTTACAAAACTCAAAAATGGGAGAGAGAAGGTCTGAAGAGGATAACTACCTCTTGAATGTTTTTCCTTGATGCTATTGGACTTTACAAGATCTTGAAGCTCTCCCTCTTTCTTCTCCTTGGCCTCCCGAGCTCCTCCTTCTTCTCTTCTTCTTTCTCCCGCACGTTTTCTTCTTCTTTTCTTGTTCTTGTTCTTGTTCTTCTTCCTTCAATGCTTTCTCTCTCTCTATCTGCAGCTCTCTCACCCTCACTCTCTCTCTATCTGTAGTTGGTCTAGGAAAGGAATGGGAGAGGAGGATGGCTAAGCAAAAAATGATTTTTGGGAGAAAGAAATGGTTGCTTCGGAGGAATGAGGGGGACACTTGGGTGCTCAATGCATTTGGCTTGGCAAATGCCCAGCATTGTCGACAACCTCTTCCTCTCTCCTTCTTTGATTGGCCAATTTCAAATTAATGGCTACTATTTAGGTGACATATAAATATGTGTACCCGAATACTCCCTTCTTATATCCGAAAACTTTCACTTTTGTACCCAATTTGGTCAATAACTCTACCCAAAATTAAAATGGGTACTCACATAACATATTGGGACGCATAGAAATAATTATTATGGGATTTGTCCATTTATTCGGAACACCCATATAATACATTTCGGATACGAACTAACTCTTGTTCGGGCTCAAATAAAATTTCTGACACTTGGAAAAATTATTTCTTCACGTACACGTCTTAACGAAATTAATAGTAATCAAAAAAGACGTAAAAATATTTGGGCGTGAATAGTGCCTCGGGAAACGTGCCCGTAAATAGTGATTTTGCGATTCTTCGCGAAATCAATTATTCACTCATACGGTTCAACAACGCATAAAAATTCATACATTCACATCATCCGGGTTATAAAATAACCTTAAAGTACATCACATAAAAATAATATTTAATCTATTTAATAATATTAATAAACCCAAATGACAAGGGTATTCACGATCCGCGATTGCTGCTCTTCACGATTAACTCCCCATAATCATATAAATCATCGCACATATATCTCGCCAATAATTCGGGTTAGCATCTTTACAACAAATAACTCGTTCAATAATATTATCCATCAACTATTTATTTAATCCAATAAATAATACTCTAGCGATATATATCGAAACCGCCAAATTAGCTTATACGAACACTTTCATACATACCAATCATCGCCTACACATAATCTAGGTCATAATATAACCTTTAAACACTTAACACATAATATTATTAATAAAAGTCTATTTTATTCAATAATATCCACAAGCTCGAATTACCAAGCTACCCACGGCTCTCGATCGTTACAATTATTGACTAGTAACTCATTCATTCTTAATCTATGTATATATTTCACATTATATATACACATATTAAGCTCACCAAATAGGTTACATAAATATATATATATATATATATATATATAACACATATATATTCGAACTCAACACGTCTCATAATAAGAATTATTCTATATTAAATTCTTATTATAATTATTTTTGAAAATTCGGGTTGTTACAGTAAGTATACGCGGTGTAGACGCCCAAATTTTGCGTTTCCTATACTAACCTTGGCAGGAGGGGCAAAATCGTCAATTAACCTAACCTACGAGACGGAAGGTGGACATAAGTGCGAACACTCAAAACCACCACGACGACTTGTGATCAAGGTTGACACGACGACGGGCGAAGCAAACACCCATGAATGATGTGGCACTTTTCCCAGCGGTTCCCGGACTGTAAAATGCAAGCCTTTCAGCAGAAACCGATGATCCGACACGAGAATCGAGGTGCGGTTCGGAAAATGAGAAAATCAGCCCACCCAGCCGCGGATTGATCTGCGGCCAAACGATTAAAATAATGGTAGTGCGCGAGACTGCTGAAGTGCGCGACGGGCGCGGGGAAACCGAGGCCAGCCGCAGATTGATCTGCGGCCAGCCGCAGATCAATCTGCGGCTGCCTAGGGCAGCCCTTTATCAGGCCATTTTGCATACAGAAACAAGAGAGGAGAAGAAAAAAAGGAGCGGCGGCAGCAGCTCGGGAAGGACAGCAAAATCAGCAACAATTAAGAGAGAAAAGAGAGAAAATAGTGAGGAATTGTATCCATTTTCTGAGACTATATATCATATATTTCTAGTCTATTCGATACACAAATTCATATATATTGTGTGGATTATTTGCAAAGTGAAAAATCCTTTGTTTTAGCATTTTGTTTTACCGTTTTTGTTGAAGCTTTTTGTCATCCGAATTATATTAAATGTAGTTATTCTTGTATATTGTTGTGAATCCGTGGATTGAGGGCTATTAGTGAGGTTTCCAAATGGAACGAAATTCGTCCTAATGGCCCGATGATATCCATTTGGTGAATTTTTAGCTCGTTGTAACGATGTATCGTGCATAGATTGGTTAGATAGGCTATTTTAGGATCTTGTGGGTGTGTAGCAATTTTGGATGTGAGCCTAGGAGCGCGACCCCGTGGTCCAAATCCGATGATGGACATCTTTTGATATATGTAATAAACTCGATGTACCTTTCATTGTAAATATGTAATCGCCGGGCCTTAAAACGACGCCAAGGCAAGAAACGGGTTTAAGGCCCCGTAATAGTGAAGTATGTGATTGTGGGCGTTGGGGTTATTTGGATGGCTTACATACCCATGAATAGCCCCGACGCGTGTTTATGCTTGATTAGATTTTGTGACACGAAAAAAAAATGATTTCAAAGATTAAATGATGAAGGTTTTTTTTATTAAAATCAAACAAGCTAGGTTATTAGAATCACGAGGCTAAAAATTGGAAGTGTTAATGAAAGTCGATTCCTATTAAACGAGAAGGCCAAAGGAAATCATTTTCAAACATCACCAAAAATGGCTTTATGAATGAAATAAACGTTTTACTAAACCTTGATACATAGGGCGAAAGAGATCCTAGAAATTGCCCATCATTTATGAAAGCAACGTATAAATCTCGATACCTATTTCGGTTAAGGTTTAAGAAAATTCACGTTTTGTCAAAACAACACTTAATGAAAAATCTCATAGATTTTGCCAACTAAAATCAAATCTTTCGCATAAAGAAATAAAGCTTTCTCGAATAGGCCAAAAGACATTCTAAGGCACTCTCAAAATAAAACACGTCTCTTTCATAAAACACCAAAAAGAATTCCTTTTATACAAAATTCACCCCAACCTTCACATAAGCGCACACACACACACGCACGTATACACATTTTATGAATCAAAGGATAGGAAAGTATCAAGATTGCGGTAACCGTGTTTCACGGAAGTCGGGGGGTGCCTAACACCTTCCCCTCGCTTAAGCAAGCCCCCGAACTCTATGAATCTCGATTCGCAGACCAATTAATTCGGAGTCACATATGAGCCAGTGATTTATAAAAAAACGAAAACTCGGATGAGTTGGTACATCCATTTCAAATAAACCAACTGGCGACTCTGGTTAATTGGCTCATCATAAAAAACGATCTTTCAAAACCCCGTCGACATTAATGCCGACCTTTTCCCAAAATCATCTAATAAAAAGGCTAAAAATCGGAAAAGGAACATTTCGCAAAGGAGACGAAAAACCGGCGTCGACAGCTGGCGACTCTGCTAGGGATCATTAGAGGGCTTAAGCCGCGTTCAAAACTTGATGCTATCCTATCTTTTAAAATTCATAAATGTGTATGTGCGGGCGACATTTTGACTTTTTATTTATTGTTGTGTGAATGTGCTTTTGTCCAATGAATGATTGTTTGAATGGAATTGCTTTACTCTAAAATAATCATTTACATACGGTGAGGGCGATGAATGTGAATGTATGTTGAGAGTGTACCTCCTCTTGAGGCAAACCTGTCGGTTGCTTATTACTGGACTCGAAGGGGCTGCTCCCCAGAGATGGCTCAGGAAACGCACCACCCAAATCCGCTCCAATCGAAAGGTTTCAGATGAGTATATTGCGAAGATTTGGGGACCTTCATGCCGAAAAGCCCGCGAGAGTAACCCTAGGGTAGGTCAGCCTCTGATAAACCTAACGAAAGGGAAGCTTCTTCATGCCCTTTTATCATTCAGTCGAATAAATAAATGTCATGTAAATGGCATACAACTGTCATACCGTCATCATCATAATAAATATATCCTGTATCATGTGATTACATCACCTGCACATATAAAGAGAATACAGACATGGTTTTGCAGGAAGGCAATCCGTGCCACGTACCAAGGTTTTCTAAAACTTCTAAATACTATCCTGTCATCAAACACTGACCTTGTTTTGCAGGATAAGATTAGAGAACCGTGAAAGCGTGGCATAACGATCACAAAGAACCCGGAGTAGGGGCATATTCGACCACCAAAAAAAAAAAAAAAAAGAGAGAAAGAATAATAATCATGCATCAGTGTTGACATGCATCTGTCAACTTGTAACTGGCACAGTACTAAACTACGGCCCTTGTTTGTTTGGCGAGATTGCCCCTACGACCCAACTAAGAGGCCGTAAAATCCATACTCCATCCATCCAAATGGCAGAGGCCGATAGCCATAAAATTACAGTTCTGCCACTCCAACAATACGGCCGAATACGAGGGATTCATCCTAGGACTGAGATTAGCCCTGGGAATGGGAATCCAAGGGATGATAGTAGTTGGAGACTCCGAATTGGTCATCCGGCAGGCCATGGGAATATACAGCACCAAAGGGCATAAATGGGACCTAGCTATGGGACTGCTGAGATATCTGGAAGCCGAAGAAGCCCACAGACAAATGAACGAAGTACATGGCGATGTGTGCAGAGCCCATATGAGCAGAACATTTTTGGCAAAGAAAATCATGTGAACGGGTCACTACTGGCTAACCATGAAAACTGACTGCGATGCTCATGTTAGGAAATGCCATCAAATGCCAGATCCATGCCAATGCGATCCATGCACCTCCTAATGAGCTCCATTGATTGACCTCCCCGTGGCCAGTTGGACCGTGCAGCAGGTGATATCCAGGAAAGGATAAATCCAGGAGTATGGCAGTGAATCCCGACCAGTAGAAGATCAATGGGTTTTAAAATTCTGAGCTTATTTCAAATCCCTACACGCTCATGTCATTTTGTCATGTTATCCAAAAAGAAGATCATGTGCTGAAATGTTTTATATATATGACAAGCATTTTGTTTTATGTCAGGTACCCCGATTTGAGGCACTCTAGCCTGACAAGCGATAGGCCAAATTTGAAGGAGGATCACGATTTTGGGTAGAGAGCTAGATTTCGATCTGATGGGGTTTGAGCAGGACGAGACAGATATCGGCAATACGCCTGACGAGATCAATGGATGGGTCGAAGATAAACCCAAACCCAACTTAGACCAAACCATCGCCATCAAACATTAGAGCCCCTAACGACCACAAAGAACCCGGAGTAGGGGCAATTTCGACCACAAAAAAAAATATAAAATTTCAAAAATCAAAAATCCCCCAAACCTTTCAACAAGTCAAAGGACCGGATCTGCTGTTAGCCCAGCGAGGTACCGTGGTAACCAGTATGAGGGAGATCGCAAGAAATGCAACTTAATACTGGGGCATTTGTCAACTACCCAGGATATGATGACGTGCAAATTGGCACCTATGCAACAATCCCATCAGCATGCACCATCATCATCAAATGCTACCACATGTCAATATTCAACGGTACGATCATCTGGCATTTGTCAAGCATAGTTTTCCCGGGATACGATGATCCGCATGAAGGGAGATTTTATTTGGCTTGATAGGAATCGGATTAATTCTGACAAGTGGAGCACGATCGTGAGTATGATTAGACGAAGAAGGCTATTCAACCTTTTGATCGGGTACAAAGCCTTAATTCAAAGCAACGTTTGCGACAAAGTCGACCTCATGTGATAGCCTTCACTTTGCATTTGCACAAACTTTCAGTTGTGGGGTATAAAACTATGACGACGCTGATAGCAATTAACACGTAGTCAGACAGTCAATAATTATCAAGCTAATATCAAGAAGTCAGACAATAAATGATTATCAAGCTAATATCTCGAATCGTGGCCTAGGTTATTCGAGTAATTAAGCCCGAGGGGTGTCTCTACACCCGGTGCCCTAAAGCCATCTGGTTTGGGAGTCGCTGGCCCAACACTCGTTACACGGGTAACTCAGAGCCTAAGAAAATGAGCATTACAGTCGAGGAGGCCCGAACAGATTTGAATCATGGCATGGGCTACTCGAGTAATTAAGCCTAAGGGGTGTCTCTACATCTGGTGCCCTAAAGCCGTCTGGTTTGGGAGTCACCGGCCTAACACTCGCTACATGGGTAACTCAAGCCTAAGAAAACGAATCTTGCGCAAGGTCAAGCAAAGAATGAATGGTGCAAACCACCAGCTTGTCTCGAACCGTGGCCTTTGTTACTCGAGTAAATAAACCCGAAGGGGTGTCTGTACACCTAATGCCCCAAAACCGCCTGGTTAGGAGTCATTGGTCCAAAACTCGTTAAATGGGTAACTTTGAATACCCTAAGAAAACGAGACAAGTGAAGTGGGCTAATAAAGAGAAAAGATAATACGAAAAAAAAAAAACTCTCGGCCTTAAACAAGAAGTCATGAAAGAGAAACCCCTACTGAATGCTACATCGCACAGTGTATTTGTCATATGACGTCAATCCTGCTAAGGACGTTGTCGAGAATGGAGACAGAGTGCCTTTGACGAGGGAAGGTAGTTCTTTTAAATTCGACCTCACTCACGTACAGTGACCATGAATGCTTGAAGGTGTTCTTACGATTTCATAACTCGTCAAATAGAAAATCATCAACTCACGAGGGAAAAAAAAAGAAGCTTCCAATCTAGTACATGCACGGTTCACAACTTGCTAGATTGTGCGATCAATAGATATTCAATTTCATGTGCTTTAACTGCATTTTTGTCGAGATTATAATATCTTTATGTTGAACTAACACTAACGGCCTGAGCCTTCAAGTTTTGGCATTTGTTAGTCATCTGATATGCAGGATCTTGCAGAGCTGTGGATAACTCAGCACGATTAACATCGCGAGTTCTCGATAGAAATTCTTGTAGCGACACGCACCAAGGCAGGGGCAGTTAAGAATCAATAAATGGAAGGAAGCTGAGGCTGCACAGAACTCCTCGTCATTGGGCCTTTCCCCAATCCTGACTATCACTGCCTCGACATCCAAATGATCCACGTGCATGAGCATATACAAGGATGATATAATGCGGGACAACAACATATCGGCCAGCAGAAATGATCAAAAGGCTAAGGAGCCCAACATAGCTGTCGATCATTATAGAGAGCGAAACAGACTGCCTCAACTCGATGAAATGAAGACGACCAAGAACAGGCAGAGTACCAAACCAATGTTAAAGTCTAGAAACTACACGTCACGACGAGGCGGGATCCAATCAAATGTTGGCAAACAACGACGATTGTTGAATCGTATCATTTGACTGAACAGGGGTCATTTCTATCTAAACATATGTGGTGCACATGCATCTGTCCATAACATATCTGCCAGATCATGCATAACATCTTTTTCATGTATGTAGGTACGATCAAAATGAAAATCGACAGGAAAGTACCAGCACATCGCTGGCAACCTCACAAATGATCAGACTGTGATGGCTTTTGCGGCATGGTACGTGGACGATGTTGGTGGGAGATCCAGGACATAAGCCGGTCACACATCTCATTTCAAGATATCACTCAAATCAAATCGAAAGACCCCTGGGAAGGGCTAGTATCTAAACAATCAGTGACCCCTGGGAAGGGCTGATATCCAAACAAGAAGTGAACCTGGGAAGGCATCCAAGCAAACCACGACAAGGTGGTGAGCAAACCTGGGAAGGCATCCAAGCAGACCACGACAAGTTGGTGAGTGAACCTGGGAAGGCATCCAACCAAACCACAACAAGGTGGTGAGCAAACCTGGGAAGGCATCCAAGCAAACCACAACAAGGTGGTGATTGAACCTGGGAAGGCATCCAAACAAACAATGACAAGATGGTGAGCACCCTGGGAAGGGCTGAGATCCAAATACTAACACCTTGGGAAGGGATGATATCCAAACAACTAACACCCTGGGAAGGGCTGATATCCAAACAACTAACACCCTAGGAAGGGCTGAGATCCAAATACTAACACCCTGGGAAGGGCTGGTATCCAAACACTAACACCCTGGGAAGGGCTGGTATCCAAACACTAACACCCTGGGAAGGGCTGAGATCCAAACACTAACACCCTGGGAAGGGCTGAGATCCAAACACTAAAACCCTGGGAAGGGCTGAGATCCAAACACTAACACCCTGGGAAGGGCTGAGATCTAAACACTAACACCCTGGGAAGGGCTGAGATCTAAACAATCGACCGGCGACGATAACCGGCGATTACGAGATGGGTGACCGGCGACGAAACCCGGCCCCGACAAGACAAATCGACCGGCGACGATACCCGGCGGTTACGAGATAGGTGACCGGCGACGATACCCGGCCCCGACAAGACAATCGACCGGCGACGATAACCGGCGATTACGAGATGGGTGACCGGCGACGATACCCGGCCTCGACGAGACGATCGCCCGACGACGATAACCGGCGATTACGAGATAGGTGACCGGCGACGATACCCGGCCCCGACGAGACAATCGACCGGCGACGATAACCGGCGATTACGAGATGGATGTTCGGCGACGAAAACCGGCTCCGACAAGATAACCAACCGGCGACGATAACCGGGGGTTGCGAGATGGGTGACCGGCAATGATACCCGGCCCCGACGAGACAATCGACCGATGACGATAACCGGCGATTACAAGATGGATGTCCGGCGACGAAAACCGGCTCTGACAAGATAACCAACCGGCGACGATAGCCGGGGGTTACGAGATGGGTGATCGGCGACGATACCCGGCCCCGATGAGACAATCGACCGGCGACGATTACCGGCGATTACGAGATGGATGTCCGGCGACGAAAACTGGCTCCGACAAGATAACCAACTGGCGACGATAACCGGGGGTTACGAGATGGGTGACCGGCGACGATACCCGGCCCCGACGAGACAATCGACCGGCGACGATAACCGGCGATTACGAGATGGATGTCCGGCGACGAAAACCGGCTCCGACAAAATAACCAACCGGCGACGATAACCGGGGGTTACGAGATGGGTGACCGGCGACGATACCCGTCCCCGACGAGACAATCGACCGGTGACGATAACCGGCGATTACGAGATGGATGTCCGGCGACGAAAATCGGCTCCGACAAGATAACCAACCGGCGACGATAACCGGGGGTTACGAGATGGGTGACCGGCGAAGATACCCGGCCCCGAAGAGACGATCGACTGGCGACGATAACCGGTGATTACGAGATGGGTGACCGGCGACGATACCCGGCCCGACGAGACGATCGACCGGCGACGATAACCGGCGATTACAAGATGGGTGACCGGCGACGATACCCGGCCCCGACGAAACGTTCGACCGACGACGATACCCGACGATCACGAGATGGGTGACCGGCGACAAAACCCGGCCCCGACGAGACGATCGACCGGCGACGATAACCAGCGATTACGAGATGGGTGACCGGCGACGATACCCGGCCCCGACGAGACGATCGACTGGCGACGAGACCCGGCGATTACGAGATGGGTGACCGGATACGAGACCCGGCCCCGACGAGACGATCATCTGCATTGACACCCTTTTACGAATATTTTGCATGCCTTACATCTTACGTTGCATCATAAGTTATATGTGTTGCATCATGTATGTATTGTCATTCTCATGCACTGTCATTCATGCATCGAGTGTCTATTCTTTATCCTGTTCATTTCATTTCACATTTCATAAACATGATAAAGAGGGGCAGCTGTAGACACCCAAATTTTGTGTTTCCTATACTAACCTTAGCAGGAGGGGCAAAATCGTCAATTAACCCAGCCTACGAGACGGAAGGTGGACATAAGTGCGAACACTCAAAACCACCACGACGACTTGTGATCAAGGTTGACACGACGACGGGCGAAGCAAACACCCATGAATGATGTGGCACTTTTTCCAGCGGTTCCCGGACTGCAAAATGCAAGCCTTTCAGCAGAAACCGATGATCCGACACGAGAATCGAGGTGCAGTTCGGAAAATGAGAAAATCAGCCCACCCAGCCGCGGATTGATCTGCGGCCAAACGATTAAAATAATGGTAGTGCGCGAGACGGCTGAAGTGCGCGGCGGGCGCGGGGAAACCGAGGCCAGCCGCAGATTGATCTGCGGCCAGCCGCAGATCAATCTGCGGCCAGCCGCAGATCAATCTGCGGCTGCCTAGGGCAGCCCTTTATCAGGCCATTTTGCATACAGAAACAAGATAGGAGAAGAAAAAAAGGAGCGGCGGCAGCAGCTCGGGAAGGACAGCAAAATCAGCAACAATTAAGAGAGAATAGAGAGAAAATAGTGAGGAATTGTATCCATTTTGTGAGACTATATATCATATATTTCTACTCTATTCGATACACAAATTCATATATATTGTGTGGATTATTTGCAAAGTGAAAAATCCTTTGTTTTAGCATTTTGTTTTACCATTTTTGTTGAAGCTTTTTGTCATCCGAATTATATTAAATGTAGTTATTCTTGTATATTGTTGTGAATCCGTGGATTGAGGGCTATTAGTGAGGTTTCCAAATGGAACGAAATTCCTCCTAATGGCCCGATGATATCCATTTGGTGAATTTTTAGCTCGTTGTAACGATGTATCGTGCATAGATTGGTTAGATAGGCTATTTTAGGATCTTGTGGGTGTGTAGCGATTTTGGATGTGAGCCTAGGAGCGCGACCCCGTGGTCCAAATTCGATGATGGACATCTTTTCATATATGTAATAAACTCGATGTACCTTTCATTGTAAATATGTAATCGCCGGGCCTTAAAACGACGCCAAGGCGAGAAACGGGTTTAAGGCCCCGTAATAGTGAAGTATGTGATTGTGGGCGTTGGGGTTATTTGGATGGCTTACATGCCCATGAATAGCCCCGACGCGTGTTTATGCTTGATTAGATTTTGTGACATGAAAAAAAAATGATTTCAAAGATTAAATGATGAAGGTTTTTTTTATTAAAATCAAAGAAGCTAGGTTATTAGAATCACGAGGCTAAAAATTGGAAGTGTAAATGAATGTCGATTCCTATTAAACGAGAAGGCCAAAGGAAATCATTTTCAAACATCACCAAAAATGGCTTTATGAATGAAATAAACGTTTTACTAAATCTTGATACATAGGGCGAAAGAGATCCTAGAAATTGCCCATCATTTATGAAAGCAACGTATAAATCTCGATACCTATTTCGGTTAAGGTTTAAGAAAATTCACGTTTTGTCAAAACAACACTTAATGAAAAATCTCATAGCTTTTGCCAACTAAAATCAAATCTTTCGCATAAAGAAATAAAACTTTCTCGAATAGGCCAAAAGACATTCTAAGGCACTCTCAAAATAAAACACGTCTCTTTCATAAAACACCAAAAAGAATTCCTTTTATACAAAATTCACCACAACATTCACATAAGCACACACACACACGCACGTATACACATTTTATGAATCAAAGGATAGGAAAGTATCAAGATTGCGGTAACCGTGTTTCACGGAAGTCGGGGGGTGCCTAACACCTTCCCCTCGCTTAAGCAAGCCCCCGAACTCTATGAATCTCGATTCGCAGACCAATTAATTCGGAGTCACATATGAGCCAGTGATTTATAAAAAAACGAAAACTCGGATGAGTTGGTACATCCATTTCAAATAAACCAACTGGCGACTCTAGTTAATTGGCTCATCATAAAAAACGATCTTTCAAAACCCCGTCGACATTAATGCCGACCTTTTCCCAAAATCATCTAATAAAAAGGCTAAAAATTGGAAAAGGACCATGTCGCAAAGGAGACGAAAAACCGGCGTCGACACGCGGTCCACAAGTAATAAAGTGTAAGTAGAGTATCGTTCCTATGGAGAAAAAACTGTAATTTATAATACCAATTATCAACTTTGTATTAACTCAATTTTATTAAACAATCGATTAAGGTTTTGAGGATTTTTGAAATTAATTAATTACTTCAACTAAAACTAATTACCACAAGTTTGAAAACAGATTTTAAAGACTTAAGACTACAACTTCACTTATTGCTTCGCTTTGTTCAATACACTTCCTATGAAATTATGCTAATTATTTTGGATTGTTAATCGAGAACTCATCAATATTTATGACCATCTCTCAATGTACCATAAACAAATCAACTCAAATTCACTGATGATAGACTTAAGATGAACACCATAGTTAACTAATCCACTATATCTCTATGTGAATTACAATTAAAAAGGATTTAAAGTTCAGGTTCCCTATTAGATTACATGTGGTGAATAGGTATATCTCTATCATAAACACAAATCATGAATTCCATCGACATGCAGAAAATACAATCACATGCTATTATGGTCAGATCTAAATCTATACTTCATCTCTTGAATTCATATAGATTATCCCGAAATTACTGGCCAAATAATTAAGCAATTAAGCATAAACCATAATAGACAATCTAATAATAATTATCCAGGAAACATATTAAACAAAGCTACACAATAAGATCCGTTATAGCCTTAAAAAGAAATTTAGTTCATAATTAAACCAGAATCCACCATCCACAAATTTAATATCATTCACTCAATTTCTTAAGTGTTGAATATTTAACTAAACACATAACATCTTCAAATAAAGCTGATATTTCATTCATTCAATAAGTCTTAAACATCAGAAGATAGCATCACTGCTATTTACATCAACTATCCCAAGATCAAACAATCTTTAGGATAAAATAGTCATATTCCATTATGTATAATCACGCCGGAATTTACATCATTACCTACCATAAATAATTACACATAACTCAAAAACTTCTCCTATCATGGCCTACTAAGGCGTCGAACTGCCTGTCTACGTTCTTCCTTCATGATACGGCACATCGTCCTGCGATCCAACATGTACCACGGTAATTCGTCGAACTGAATCGGATAGTGGAGAACTCGATCCTGGGCCCTATCAATCGCTGTCTGAAATGTGTAGTCCGTCTCGTCAATTTTAGCCCGCTTTGCCCGTTCCCCTTCTTCGGAAATCTCTGCACGTCGAGCGTTACGCATCCAAGCATCCTCTGCTCTAGCACGTTCTGCAGACTCCTCACTCAAATCATCCTTTAACTTCTGAATCTCAAGTTTCATCCTTTCATTCTCAGCTAGCAAGTCTTCTTTTTGACTCTCTGACTGAACTAACTTCCATTCTACATCTCCAAGACGTATATCCAGGTCCTCAATTTCCTCATCCTTCTGCTCTAGAACAGCCTGATGCTCAGCCACCTGTCCCTCTAACTCCTCCACTCGATCCTGCAACTCTATGTTGCGATCATACACCTGCTCAAACATCTGAAAACCTAAGGAAGATAGTGGTATCTCCTCAGGGTCTTCTCCCTCCACCTCAACCTCTTCAGGATCCTCCTCGGGATCTGACTTAGGCTCATGCTCCTGACCCTCAACCGTGATCAATGGAGATGGCTCTCTATGTACCAACTACTCCCTGATAACATGAATATCACGGGGCTCCTCCTCTCCAGCCACTCGGGGCACAATCTCCCTAGGCTGACTGGATCCTCCAATATCCGACATCCTGACAATAAAGTTTTAAATTTTAATTAATACTCGGTACTAATCGCGGCACATAGGTTGTTAACACATAAGCACATAACACATAAAGTCTTTTATTATCTTTAATGAATTCCTTAATTCATTCCTTAGAACTCGATGAGAGTTTATCACCACTATATTTTCTAACTCTAAAAAGGCTACTACCCTAAGGTTTCCCCACCTAAGGTTCATAACCTACAGCTCTGATACCAACCTATGACACCCCCAAATCTGGGTACTTCGTTTCCTCAGGATTTGGTGTTCACAATCCAAAAACATCACATCACATCTAACTACCCATTCAAATTTAAATGAAAACTCTTAATAAAAACAGAAATCTCCCATTAAGGGTTATAACATCATTCATAATTAAATCCCAGGTCATCTAACCTTAACATAACATCAGTACGGAAACATAAATGTAGTCTATTACATAAACAACAATAAAGCAAATACAACAAGTCTTCATCATTTGTTTGCTTTTCCTTTTCTTTTACTAGTGGAAGGCTCGTCAGTTCTTTCAACTTTAGCTGCAATGTTATTATGCAAGAGTGAGCAATGATTGCCCATCAAGTATAACAACAACAATAATAATAACATGCAAAATAATCAACGGATATCGAATAATTGAAGATTTAGCTTTTGAGTCAAGAATGTAAAACAAGATTCAAAAGAACGTCTGAGGGTCTTAAGACCACGAACTATGTCCCAGGTTACCAAGTATTTCTACTTTAAACCTTTAACAGTCGAAAGACTATATGGACCTTGCTTCTCGTACTCAGGGGGATCAACCCTTTGTACCATGTATGTGCACAACATCTTAACGCTAACGCGTAAATAAAATCCCCTGTATAAGGGTTGTTCATCTCAGTTTGACATCGGAGTCCGCACCAAAGGAAGTTTGGTTTGGATTTACTTCAATAACGTTTCTAGAATTTAAAACGCTCATCAACTATGGACTAGTCGAATCAAAAGGGTTCACTAGTCAATCAAGGTTCAAAAGGTGTAATTCGAGAATCAAAACTAAATCTCACAAAAGGTACGATTGAATACGTTCTATATAACTGAAGCATTACAAAGAGGAAATTAAAAATGTCTCATTGAATCCATGAAATTGAATGGAATAGAAATAATAACTTTCTCAAGAAGTAATAGCATTATGAAGCTTGTATTCTATGATAATGAAATTTAGAAACTTGCGTAAACGTAAAAGTAAGGATAAGATACTTGCCTCGTGCGTAGACTATAAATTTAAGACTCACGTTTCTCTAATCAACCTATACATTCTGTTTATAAAACAGTAACAATAATTAGTTACAGTATTATAAACACTTTAGAACTCATTCTCATACAAAATTTTTATTTTAATAGCTCAGTTGATACCGAACAATCAATGGCTTGGGTACCACCTTTCACAGTAATTTAACATTCATTTTTTTTAAGTCTTCGCCGGGGCGAAGAAATCCTTCACAAAATTCTCGCCGGGGCGAGGAATTTCTTCACAAAATTCTCGCCGGGGTAAGCTCTCGCCGGGGCGAGAATTTCCTTCACAAAATTCTCGACGGGGCGAGAATCACGAATTCCAGTTTCTGCAGTTCGCGAAGAACGCAGAAACAGGCCAAAATTTCCAATCTTGTTATTCTAATCATCAAATTAAACTTACCCAAACACTATAATTCATAAATAATTGCTACCCAAGCCTTCTAGCATGATTCTAACCACTTAAATCACATAAATCATGAGTCTAAGAATCAAATTTGAGGTTTCTTATCAGTTTATCAAAGTTTCTACAATTTCTATAAAATCACACATAGCAGGTTCGTTATACAACCAAATTGAACCGTTTAAAACTTGCCTCCTTTATTATCACATGCATAAACAAAGTAAGTTATCAATTTATCCAATTAACTAGCAACACAGACTTCAATTTCATACATTCAAACCATGTTCGTACACTGTACTACTCTGTAACTTTCTAAATTCTCATATAAACGAAATTTCACCGATTAAATTACTCTAAATCATATTTAAACCATATAAAACACATTTATGCATGCTTTCTAACATCTAACATCAAATTATTTAAAGATTTAGCCATAAAAATCAAATTACAAAAAATATAGAGAACTCTAAACATACGTTCATGGAATAAACTCATTAGAACATAAATTAAAACTTAATTGAGAAGGATTACCTTCAATTAAATGCTTTAAATGATGCAAGGAGATGAATGATTTCTTCAATTCTCCAAATTCTCTCCTCTTTCTCTCAAGGTTTCTCTCTAGCTTGAATATGAGTTACTGATAATGGAATACGTGAAAAACTAATAGCAGAACATGGTGTCAGTTTAATAACTGGCACCAACTTCCACTAAGGCCATGTTTGGCTACTCATATATTCCTCACTTCTAATTTATTTTAATAAACTACTTATTATATAGTTTCATGTCACACTTTAATCAACTAAATAATCTTACTAAAATCAAATAAATAAAATAGAATAATTCTACATTAAATCACATAGTCATATAAATAAAATTCTCATTTATTCATAATGACAATTTACTAAATCTCTAATTAATAATTAAAGTAATTTAGAAATTACATTATACTTATTTAAATAATGTATTTAATCAAATAAATTCAATTAAACACATACTTTAAATATAAAAATTCTTCACGTCAATTTAACTAATGTAGCACATGTAATTAAATTAATCTACCACAAATTCATTAATTAATCTATTAATTCAACAATCAAATCGTCGAAAAATATTTATTTAATTCAATAAATATTTAAAATAAGTTACAAATATTCTTGTTTGTCATAGTATAACCAATCTGGATCGTTAGGTTGAATAGTGGGCAAATGGTACAACACATTGATACTTTCTTTGGTATAGGAAACCTTGTAACCCCTCACAAAAGCAGTGCCATCCTTAGTGATCTTTGCATTGGCATAAAACTCTTGAACTATCGATATCGGGGTTGCCAAAGGAGGTTCAACAAACAACAGCCAACCCATTGCCCGAATCATACTCATCATTTGTCCATCCAGCCTAGGATCTGGCTTGAGTCCGCGTTCCAACACAAATATTTTCCCTAACAGAACTCGCTGATAAAACTCCTTAGCTTCAGTAGAGACAAATCGATTAGCATCAAAAATAACTGGTTCAGTACGGGGCTGAGAACTAGAAGATTCTCCACATTGATGCTTTGATGCCATTATTATGTTATCACAGATTCAGTCACACACCTTGAGAGTATCAGAAATCAAAACACCGCAAACAAATCCCCAAACTGTTTTACACTTGACAATATACTCACTTAATAGGTTTAACAAATAGATGGGGTGTACTATGTTGCATCCAGAAAATAATACTCTGTATGGTATGTAACAGTGCCCACTACAAAGTAAGTAACCTTTACCAATTCAATGCATGAACCCTACTAATTCAATTGTAACCCAAGTAGTAATAATTTAACAACCCTAATAACCTTTCCAACTTGAGAACAGGTACAAACCCACAATCCCCCAAACTTGAATTGTTACCTGTTATAGAACTCAATCTCGGACCATGCAACTGCTAGAATGCCTCCCCATAATTTTACTATCAATGTCTTGGTTGTTTCGCAATGGTAATGGAGGATTTAGTGGAAAGTATCAATTGTAGATGTAACTTTTTTGGACTTGGAGATGATTGGTGAGATGTAGAGACTTTACTGTGGTTCAGTTGTGGAGAAGAGAGAGAGACCTAGGGTTTGAGCGAGAACGGGGGATAGAGAAGGATAGAGAATTGAGTTTGGTTCGGATTTGTTTGAGGAAAAGAGTAGAATAGGATTTTAATTTGGAATAGGAGAGTGGTGGGGGTTATAAAAGGTTTCTATTATGAATAGGAATAGGAGAATGAGAGTCCAAGCGGGAAGAAAGAAATAAAAGGTTGAATGGGTCAGGTATCTAATCCTTTTTTAAAACTGGAAATCGATCGCGACGCGGTTGCGCTTGAAATTCCATCATTCTTCTTGACAATAGCTAGTTGACCCTATGGTTACTGGCTACAGAATAAGTACTGGAGGGGATCAGCCTCGTGTACGCTATGTGTATGCATAACATTTAACTCTGCTGTTTGTACCTTATATACGGTACCTGGGGTACTCCCTTATAATAAAGGGGTGTTCATTCAGTCTACGAATCCTTACCATTGATTGGTTCAGATAGCTTTTATAAATTCTCACATGCTTGCCTGACCGAACAAGGGTTCAGACTTATTCTTAAATAGTTCGTAAATTTCGGAACTTTAATAAATGTACGAATTCAAATGCACGAGTGCGGGTGTCAATAATATCGATGTGGATTAATTGATTTAAACCACTTAAGCATTCCTGGAAATAAAACTTCATGCTACAACACAATAATAGCCTGCTCGAATATAATTGAGTAGGGTTAAAGGAAACTTGCAACAATTAAAGTTTCGAGATAGAGAACTTGCTTGTTTGCTCAACTACAATTTATCTTAGCTTTAACTAATTGATCTTGAGTGACCTATCATTGGATAAAGTCGACTTATCAATTAATATGGCATAGTTGTATATTGGCACACCTTACTATATCATTTATTTAGCAGGTAACAATTCACCATCTACATTTAATTACGATTTAACAGTAGCTAAACAGAAATTAATTAATGACCTTTAGCCATTATTTTAAACAACTAGTATTGTTCATTTGGGTATTCAAATAGTACCCTTACTTATTTTCAATTATTGATTAGTAATCCAATTTATTATTTATAACATAAAATAATAAATTATTAGTGCATTATGGTTTAATAGTATCCAAATAATAGTTAAGTGACTATTCTATCTATTAATGACAATTAATAGATAATTAATTAATTTTACTCATACTTAATTATTGTCAATTCAATAATGATTAGGCAATTATTATCCTTATTTATTGTAAATAATAAATAATTAATTCGTTTACCTTACTCTTACTTATTATCCTTATTTATTAGCCTTTGGCCCAATGGTATGACTCGTCTCATGGGTTCCATGAGGTCGAGGGTTCAATCCTTGGTGACAGCAAGGAGGGTGTGTGTGTGGTGTGTGTGTCAACAAATAGCAAAAAAAAAATAAAAAATAAAAAAAATTATCATTTAATTAAATAATAATTAAATATTCATTATATTTATTTATTATTTAATGATTAATTTATTTACTTTACTCATACTTAATTATTATTTAATATTAATTAAATAATAATTAAATATGTAATACCTTTATTTATTAAATAATAAATTTGTTCACTTAACTCATACTTAATCATTAATTAAGTAATAATAACTTTATTTAATAAATACTTCACTCATATTTAATATTTCTGATCTTTATTTATTACTTTATTAACCTTTACCCATACTTAATTATTATTTAGTATTAATTAAATAATAATTAAATATTTATTATCTTGATTTATTATTAAATATTAAATATTAAGTAATTAATTTATCATTGATTATATAATAAATAATCACTTTATTAACCAAATATCTATTTTCTTTATTTATTATGTAACAACAACTAACTATTTTATTTGTGTATTGTTATTTCAAAAATAAAACAACTATAAATCATTCTGTTAGCATTATATCTAGTTACTATTAAATAACAGTTAAATTGTTATTATTCATAGTTAAAATAGTAAACAATTATATTATTCAATCCATTTGGACAATACTTGAAATAATTTGAGGATGGTTGAATTTTATGTTAGTTTCCTTCTCAGCAATTGGGTTCCAGCCACACTAAACCATTTAAAGAAAATTTGTGTAGAGTTGCTACTGTATAGTGTATACTCTCCCCTGTTCCAAGGTTTGCATATTCACACATACTTACATTCAAGGCTCCCAACAATAATATGCCTACTAGGTTTGTGACCAGTCCAATTTATCACAATAAAAGAAAACCAAAGTCTGATTTTATCACCCATGTCGTTGACATAACATGTAATACCAAAAGAGAAACAGTTTTCGTTCAGTCATTTTAACAAACACATGGTGGGTATGCCAGTTCTTAGAAAATTTCCCATAAGCAAAACAGGCTACTAACTCAATATCACAGGAAATTCAACAATTAATTCTCATTGACATTACATCGAGCACCTTGTGGGCATAACAAAAATTGAAACTAGCCTAAACCCTATATAGAACCATAATGTCCGAACCTTTCATGGTTCTGCCACACACAAAATCCCAATCAACAATCACACCAATTAGCAACAAAATTCGACTAAACAGAATAAAGGAAATTACACAGCAACATGATCCCAATACAGAAGGAAGAAAACCGAAAAAGAAACTGAAACAGAGGAAAGGGCCTTCAGAAAATCTGGGCTTATACCTTAAGGCGGTTCGGCTTGCTCTTCTCCTTATTCTCCCAAAGTAACTGATCAAGCCGGACATCCACCTATCGGCCTTGCAGACACCCAAATTTTGTACTTCGTATACTAACCCTGACAGGAGGGCAAATTCGTCCATTGAGCCGGCCTACGAGAGCGAAGGAGGGGCGCAAGTACAAACACTCGGCGCCACCGCGACGATTTGCAAATCAAAACCAACATGACAACAAGGCCGTCCGAAATGAACATTCCCTAATGATGTGGCACGTCTCCCAGTAATTCCCAGACTGCAAAATACGAGTCTGTCGGCAAAAACTGACTTCACGACATGAGAATCGAGGCATAGCACGAAAATCGAGAAAGTCAAGCCGGGCAGCCGCGGATTGATCTGCGGCCAATAAGTGCGCCTTTTGAAAACACGGAGCTCGAAACACGGAAACCGAAAATCAGCTGAGTGAATGGGCAGCGGCCAGCCGCAGATCCATCTATTTCAGCTCATTCCCTCACTCAGCATACAGGAGGTTAGCAGGCGGAGAGAAGAAAAAGAATAAGCAGCAGCAGCTCGGGAAAAGAGAGAAGAATAGCAGAAATTTGTAAGAAAATAGGGAGAAAAGAGAGGAAAAAGTGAGGAATTATATCTTTTGTGTAAGATTATATATCATATATTTTCTACCCTACTCGATATACAAGTTCATACACATTGTGAGGATTATTTGCAAGGTGAAAAGACCATTTCTATAGCAATTTTTGTATATCATTTTGTTAATCTTCTTGTCAATTGGGTTATGTGAAATGTAATTTTTCTTGTATATTGTTGTGGATCCATGGATTGAGGACTATTAGTGAGGGTTCCAAATGGAACGAAATTCTTCCTAATGGCCCGATGATATCCATTTGATGATGTTTAGCTCGTTATAGTAATGTAGCAATTTTGGGTGTGAGCCTTGGAACGCGACCCCGTGGTCCAAATCCGATGATGGACATTTTTGGATGTATGTAATAGGGCCGATGTACCCTTTATTATAAATATGTAATTGTCGGGCCTTAAAACGATATCAAGTCGAAAATCGGGTTTAAGGTCCCGTAATAGTGAAATATGTGATTGTGGGCGTTGGGGTTATTCGGATGGCTTACATGCCCATGAATAGCCCCCACGCATTTTAATGTTTGGTTTGATTTGTGACACAAAAATTGATTTCATGTTAAACGATGAAGATTTCTATAAAATCAATCAAAGTAGGTTATTAGCACCATGAGGCTAAAATTTGGAAATGCTAATGAATGTCGATTCCTATTTAACGAGAAGACTAAAGGAAAAATCGTTTTCAAACATCACAAAAATGATTTTATAAAAATAAGTAACGTTTTATTAAATCTTTGTGCATAGGGTTAAAGAGATCCTAGAAGTTGCCCATCATTTGAGTTACAAAAGCAACGTATAGATCTCGATTCCTATTTTGACGAAGGTTTAGAAAACTCTTGTTTTTGCCAAAGCGACACCTAATGAAAAATCTCATAAGTTTTTGACAATTAAAATCAAACCTTTCTCATAAAGCTTTCTCGTATAAGCCGAATGACATTCTAAAGCATTCTCAAAAGAAAGCACGACTTTTCATCAAAACCTAAATGGTTTCTTCATGCAAACTCACCACGACATTCACATAGGCACACACACACACACGCACATACACACACACATTCAAGAATTAAAGGATAGAAAAAGCATCAAGATTGCGGTAACCGTGTTTCACGGAAGTCGGGGGGTGCCTAACACCTTCCCCTCGCTTAAGCAAGCCCCCGAAATCTATGAATCTCGGTTCGCAGGCCAATTAATTCGGAGTCACATATGAGCCAGCGATTTATGAAAGAACGAAACTCGGATGAGTTGGTACATCCATTTCAAATATACCAACTGGCGACTCTGGTTAATTGGCTCATCATAAAAAATGATCTTTTCAAAACCCTGTCGACATTTATGCCGATTTTTTCCCCAAAATCACCTAATGAAAAGGTAAAAATTGGAAAGGATAACAATCACAAAGGAATGGATTCCTCCCGGCGTCGACAACTGGCGACTCTGCTGGGGATATTAGAGGGCTTAAGTCGCGTTCAGGTCTTGATGATGTCCTATCCTTTAAAATTCATGAATGTGTGTGTGCGTACGATATTTTGACCTGTTGTTGTGTGAATGTGTTTTTACCAATGAATGAATAGTTGAATGGAATTGCTTTACCTTAAAGTAATCATTTGCATACGGTGAGGACGATGAATGTGAATGTATGTTGAGAGAGTACCTCCTCCTGAGGCGAACCTGTCGGTTGCTTATTACTGGACTCGAAGGGGCTGCTCCCCGGAGATGGCTCAGGAAACGCACCACCCAAATCCGTTCCAATCGAAAGGATTCAGACGAGTAGATTGCGAAGATTTGGGGACCTTCATGCCGAAAAGCCCGCGAGAGTAACCCTAGGGTAGGTCAGCCTCTGATAAACCTAACGAAAGGGAAGCTTCTTCATGCACTTTTATCGTTCAGTCAAATAAATAAATGTCATGTAAATGGCATACAACTGTCATACTGTCAACATCGTAATAAATATGTCATGTATCATGTGATTACATCACCTGCACATATAAAGAGAATACTAACATGGTTTTTGCAGGAAGGCAATCCGTACCACGTACCAAGGTTTTCTAAAAGTTCTAAATACTATCCTGGCATCAAACACTGACCTTGTTTTGCAGGATCAGATTAGAGAACCTAAAAAAAAAAAAAGAATAATATAATAATCATGCATCAGTGTTGACATGCATCTGCCAACTTGTAACTGGCACAGTACTAAACTACGGCCCTTGTTTGTTTTGCGAGATTGCCCCTAGGACCCAACTAAGAGGCTGTAAAGTCCATACTCCATCCATCCAAATGGCAGAAGCCGGTAGCCATGAAATTACAGTTCTGCCACTCCAACAATACGACCGAATACAGGGGATGCATCCTAAGACTGAGATTAGCCCTGGGAATGGGAATCAAAAGGATGATAGTAGTTGGAGACTCCGAATTGGTCATCCGACAGGCCATGGGAATATACAGCACCAAAGGACTTCGACTATTGCCCTACCATCGCCTCATCATCAAACTTGCCAAACAATTCAAAGATATTGCCTTTCGGCACGTTCCCAGAAATCAAAATGACTTCGCGGATACTCTAGCCACACTGGCTTCCCTGATTCACACATCACAGTACGAGACGAGCTTTAAGGGGGAAATTGCGGTACAGACTTGTCCGGCCTATGAGGATCAGATCGGAGAAATCGCCCATAGTGACGCCCCTCCTAAATGGGCTCGGTATTAAAACATTAAAAAGAGTTCCTTCGAGACAGCTCCTCTCCCGAAAATGCAGATCTGACCGATGAAAGAGAATCCAAAGATGGACAGTGAAATTCTTCCTAAAGCAGAGATGATTTGAATAAATGGGACCTAGCTACGGGACTGCTGAGATATCTAGAAGCCGAAGAAACCCATAGATTAATGAATGAAGTACATGGCGATGTGTGCGGAGCCCATATGAGCAGAACATTTTTGGCAAAGAAAATCATGTGAACAGGTCACTACTGGCTAACCATGAAAACTGACTGCGATACGCATGTGAGGAAATGCCATCAATGCCAGGTCCATGCCAATGCGATCCATGCACCTCCTAATGAGCTCCATTGCTTGACCTCACCGTGCCTAGTTAGACCATGCAGCAGGTGATATCCAGGAAGGGGTAAATCCAGGAGTATGACAGAGAATCCCGGCCAGTAGAAGATCAATGGGTTTTAAAATTCTGAGTTTTATTTCAAATCCCTGCACGCTCATGTCATTTTGTCAGGTTATCCAAAAAGAAGATCATGTGCTGAAATGTTTTATATATGACAAGCATTTTTGTGTTATGTCAGGTACCCCGATTTGAGGCATTCTAGCCTGACAAGCAATATGCCAAATTTGAAGGAGGATCACGATTTTGGTATAAAGCTAGATTTCGATCTGATGGGGATTGAGCAGGACGAGACAGATATCGACAATACGCCTGACAAGATTAAAGGATGGGTCGAAGATAAACCCAAACCCGACTTAGACCAAACCATCGCCATCAAACATCAGAACCCCTAACAATCACAAAGAACCCGGAGTAAAGGCAAGTTCGATCCCAAAAAAAAAAAAATCTCTCAAAAATCAAAAATCCCCCAAACCTTTCAACAAGTCAAAGGACCGGATCTTTTGTTAGCCCAGCGAGATACCGATGCAACCAGTACGAGGGAGATCACAAGAAAAACACTGGGGCATTTATGAACTACCCAGGGAATGATGACGTGCAAATTGGCGCCCATGCAACAATCCCATCAACATGCACCATCATCATCCAATGCTACCTCATGTCAATTCAATATTCAACGATACGATCATCTGGCATTTGTCAAGCGTAGTTTTTCCGGGATAGGATGACCCGCGTGAAAGGGGATTTTATTTGACTTGATAGGAATCAGATTAATTCTGACAAGCAATCGTGGAGCACGATCGTGAGTATGATTAGACGAAGAAAGCTATTCAACCTTTTGATCGGGTACAAAGCCTTAATTCAAAGCAACGTTTGCGACAGAATCGACCTTATGTGCCAGTCTTCACTTTGCATTTGCACGAACATTCAGTTATGGGGTATAAAACTATGACGACGTTGATGGCAATTAACACGTAGTCAGGAAACCAATAATTATCAAGCTAATGTCAAGAAGTCAGACGATAAATGATTATCAAGCTAATGTCTCGAATCGTAGCCTGGGTTATTCGAGCAATTAAGCCCGAGGGGTGTCTCTACACCTGGTGCCCTAAAGCCATCTGGTTTGGGAGTCGCTGGCCCAACACTCGTTACATGGGTAACTCAGAGCCTAAGAAAACAAGCATTACAGTAAAGGAGGCCCGAGCAGATTTGAATCGTGGCATGGGCTACTCAAGTAATTAAGCCTAAGGGGTGTCGCTGCATCTGGTGCCCTAAAGCCATCTGGTTTGGGAATCACCGGCCTAACACTCGCTACGTGGGTAACTCAAGCCTAAGAAAACGAATCTTGCGCAAGGTCAAGCAAAGAATGAATGGTGCAAACCACCAGCTTGTCTCGAACCGTGGCCTTTGTTACTCGAGTAAATAAACCCGAAGGGGTGTCTGTACACCTAATGCCCCAAAACCGTCTGGTTTGGGAGTCATTGGTCCAAAACTCGTTAAATGGGTAACTTTGAATAGCCTAAGAAAACGAGACAAGTGAAGTGGGCTAATAAAGAGAAAAGATAATACGAAAAACTCTCGGCCTTAAACAAGAAGTCATGGAAGAGAAACCCCTACTGAATGCTACATCGCACAGTGCATTTGTCATATGATGTCGATCCTGCTAAGAACGTTGTCGAGAATGGAGACGGAATGCCTTTGACGAGGAAAGGTAGTTCTTTTGAATTCGATCTTACTCACGTACAATGACTACGAATGCTTGAAGGTGTTTTTATGATTTCATAACTCGTTAAATTGAAAATCATCAACTCACGAGGGATTGAAAATAACTTCCAATCTAGTACATTCACGGTTCACAACTCGCTAGATTGTGCGATCAACAGATATTCAATTTCATGTGCTTTAACTGCATTTACTCTGTTGTCGAGATTATAATATCTTTGTGTTGAACTAACACTAATGGCCCAAGCCTTCAAGTTTTGGCATTTGTTAGTCGTCTGATATGCAGGATCTTGCAGAGCTGTAGATAACTCAGCACGGTCAGTATCGCGAGTTTTCGATAGAAATTCTTGGTAACAACACGCGCCAAGGCAGGGCAGTTAAGAATCGTGAAATGGAAGGAAGCTGAGGCTGCACAGAACTTCTCGTCATTGGGCCTCTCCCCAATCCTGACTATCACTGCCTTGACATCCAAATGATCCACGTGCATGAGCATATACAAGGATGATGTAATGCGGGAAAATAGCATATCGACCAGCAGAAATGATCAAAAGGCCAAGGAGCCCAACATAGTTGTCGATCATCACAGAGAGCGAAACAGACTGCCTCAACTAGATGAAAATGTAGACGACCAAGAGCAGGCAGAGAACCAAATCAATGTTGAAGTCTAAAAACTACACTTCACGACGAGGCGTGATCCAATCAAATGTTGGCAAACAACAACGATTGTCGAATCGTATCATTTGACTGAACGGGGGTCATTTCTATCTAAACATATGTTATGCACATGCATCTGTCCATAACATATCTGTCAGATCATGCATAGCATCTTTTGCATGCATACAGGTACGATCATTAACACACTGCTTTCCCTTTCAAGCACACCCCTATGTGGTTCTTCCCACAATTCTTACAAGCTTCGACCCTTTTATTTGGATCTCTTTGCTTATTCCCGGTATTCCCAGGTTATTCCATTTCCTCTTTCCTCCTCCACTTTTGCTACTACCTTCAGCCTTGGCGGCTCACTCAGATTTAGCCTTATTCTTTCTCTCTTTCTTGTAGTGGCTCATGACCTCACTACCCCCTTCGGCTATAATAGTCTTTTCCAGGATCGTACCGAACGTTCCTATCTGCAACACCGATAATTTATTATAGAGCCATGGTTTCAAACCCTGCTCAAATCTCCTCGCCTTCCTCTTCCGTGTCCACCTGGTGTGGAGCAAATCGGGCGAGTTCATTAAACCTGGTTGCATACTGGGGCACTGTCATATCCCCTTGTTTCAGTTCCAAAAACTGAATTTCCATCTAGCTTTACATACTCGCAGGGAAATAATTCTAGAAAAATATTTCCTTAAATCTTCCCCATGCAATCACTCCTTCTCCGGCTCTATTCTGGTTTGCCTCCCACCAGAAATTAGCCTTTCCTTTTAACATGTACGTGGCAAACGTAGTCCTCTGCTCCTCACTAACCTTAGCAATATTAAATGCTTTCTTTATTTCTTTTATCCATGTTTGAGCCTCTATAGGCTCAGTAGTCCTCTTAAATTCTGGGGGTCCCACACTCTTAAAATCTTTGAAGCTAGCCAAAGGCACAACCGACAGATTCACATTAACAGTAGCGGGATTTCTAGCTTGAAACGCCCCTAACAGTAAATCTAAAAATTGCTGCATGGGGTTCTTGATGAGTAGGTTTCATACCTACTTATTGGATACTATTCTGCTTCATTTGTTCCTTAACTATTAGCTCCAAAGTGTGTTTTCATGCATTTTCCTCTTCTTTTTGGTATTGCTTCACTATTTGCATTCTATAGCTTTTGCACAGTTTTTGGGCATTTTGGCAATGAGCATGTGACATATGATGTTTGGGAGCTGAATGAAAAACAGTTGCTAGTACTATGCGCGGGAATCGAGGAGTAAAATTGAGTGCAGCAGTATAGCAAACTGACAGACAGCGCAGTTGCGCCCATTTTGGCTTGGAAGCCAGCGCAGCTGCGCCCATGCCCTGCGCCTAGAAGCTGCCGGCGCAGCTGCGCCCACCCTTTCCTTGCTGAAGCCTCCAGCGCAGCTGCGCCCATTTCCAGGCAGTACTCTAGCATAGCTGCGCCCGTCACCAGCCAGCCATGCAGACACGTTCGAGACAGCTATGCAGACTTGCCAAAAACGTGTGGAATGAATGCCAGGTTTTTAGGAAATTAGTGGAATGTTATTTTATCAGTTGGGAATCAAATTTAGTCAATAAAAGACAATTGGGAAGCTTGAATATAATCATGCAGAGAATCAATTTGAGGAGAACTTCTCCTCCACGAAAAAATCATTACAGACTAAATTTTGTTCCCATAAAAATGAAAGGTAGCTGTTGATCATCAGAATCACTTGGGAACTGAAGAATGGAGCTACATGGATGCTGAATTGAAGATTGGGAGCAAGAAAGCAAGGATCATCACAACTTGGAAAATCAACGGATTAGCAGAAACGGGAAAATTGAAGCAGGGAGTTTTATTATTTCCTGTCTTTGATTTATTTTCTTATTCTGTAAAAACAATGATGAACCATTTATGTATGATGAATTCTCTTATTATTATTATGAACTAAACTTAATTCTTAGGATTATAATGAATCTTTTGCATTACTGAAAATTGAAATGCTTCCTTATTATTGCTAGTTGGTTATGAAATGAATATCTAGCATAATTTATACTAAACGTTTAATTGCTTGATCACCAATTACCGTGATAATTTATATGGAATTGAGAGAGGAAATATAAATTAAGATCTGATTATGCTAGCATATGTTCATTATTACTACATTCCTCGTGGATTAATGTTTCGTGCTTAGGATAGAAATATACCGAAGCACCATATGTGGCCAATTGAGAACTTATACTTCAACCCTCTTGATTGTAATTCACATAGAGATATAGTGCGTTAGTCATCTAGGGTGTTCACATTCATTCTATCAATTGTGGATTTAGTGTGATATGAAAACGGTGCATCGAAAGGTGGTCATATTTTACATTCGTGTTCTCGACCAACATTCCATAATAATCAATTAGCAACGATAGGAAGCATGGAAATCTAAGTTTGCAATAAGTGAAATTATAATCCCAAACCCATACAATCTGTATTTATACAATCATAATTTGCTCTATTTGTTTCTTTAGTAATCTTTAGACAATTTCATCATTGTACTCAACTGTTTAAAGAAATCAAGATAATTATAAAATCGGTGTTTGATAGTTGTAATTGCAATTCTATTCTCCGTGGGATCGATATCTTACTTACTTTATATTACTTGTGGATCATGTGCACTTGCGTGTATGGGTCATATTTGTTATATATACAAATATACCAACAAGTTTTTGCCGCCGTTGCCGGGGAATTGTAATTGCGTTTATAACTTTCATCATCAGTTTAAATTAGTTTGGTTTTAGTTAAACAAAATCTGTTCTTATCTTAATTTTGTTTATTATTCTTTTGCATTGTTATAGGTACTCTTGAGTAGTGTATGCATACTCGATCTAAGAATCCCGATCTATTGCCTTTCGAGGATAACATTGAGAAAAGGCTTCAACAGTCAAGAAAGTGTGCTGAAAATACTCTGGAGAATCTAGACCAACCATAAGCAATGGCGGATGAAGCGCAAAAAGCATTGAGAGATTATGCTACGCCAAGGATCAATGAATTACAATCAAGTATCACGAGGCCAGCTATAACAGCCAATTCCTTTGAAATCAAACCAGGAACTATCCACATGATCCAAAATTCTGTCCAATTTGGGGGAACGGTGTTGGCGAATTTGTATGTATAACAAATACGACTCATACACGCAAGTGCACGCGATCCACAAGTAATATAAAGTAAGTAAAGTATCGATCCCACGAGGAATAGAATTGCATTTACGACTACAAACACCGATTTTATAATTATTTCGGTCTCTTTAAACGATTGATTACAATGATGAGATTGTCTAATGGTCACTTAAAGAAACAAATAGAATAAATTATGATTGTACAAATACAAATTTTATGGGCTTGGGATTATAATTTCATTTATTGCAAACTTAGATTTCCTTACTTCCTATTGTTGCTAATGGATTATTATGGAATGTTGGTCGAGAACACGAAGGTAAAATATGACCACCTCTCGATGTACCATATTCATATCACACTAAATCCACAATTGATAGAATGAATGTGAACACCCTAGATGACTAACACGCTATATTTCTATGTGAATTACAATCAAGAGGGTTTAAGTACAAGTTCTCAATTGGCCACATATGGTGCTTCGGTATATCTCTATCCTAAGCACGAATCATAACTTCACGAGGAGTGTAAATATTATGAACATTCGCTAGCATAATCAGATCTCAATTTATACTTCCTTTCTCAATTCCATATAAATTATCATGGTAATTGGTGATCAAGCAATTAAACATTTAGTATAAATTATACTAGACATTCATTTCATAACCAACTAGCAAAAATAAGGAAGCATTTCAATTTTCAGTTAATGCAAAAGATCCATTATAATCCCAAGAATTAAATTTAGCTCATAATAACAATAATAGAATTCATCATACGCAATTGGTTCATCATCATAATTACAAAATAGGAAAATTAATCAAAAATAGAAATAATAAAGCTCCCTGTTTTCGTTCTGCAACTTTTGGTGATTTTCCAAGTTGTGTTGATTCTTGATTTCTTGCTCCCAAGCTTCAATTCAGCATCTATGTAGCTTCATTCTTTAGTTCCCGAGCAAAATTGATGCTCAGCTGGTGATTTCAACGCTGGAACTGGAAAATGCAGTAAACTTTCCAATTTTCGTGTGGGAGAAGCTCTCTCAAAAGTGAAGTCTCTATTCAATATATTACATGCTTAATTTATCTTCTATTGACTTATTCTGATTCCCACTAATAAAGTTTCAATCCACTAATCCCTCAAAATCTGGCATTGCATGATTTTATGGTAGTGCTGCTTCGCTGGCTGGAACGTGTCTGCATGGCTGGCTGGCGACAGGCGCAGCTGCGCCGGCATCCTTTGCAAAAGGGGCGCAGCTGCGCAGGGGAGCTTCGGCAGGAAAAGGAGGGGCGCAGCTGCGCCGGCCACAAGGCCAAGCTGGGCGCAGCTGCGCAGGCATCTTCTGGGCGCAGGGCACTAGCGCAGCTGCGCTGGTTTCTAAGCTTACCAGGGCGCAGCTGCGCTGTGCACCAGTCTGCTGTTGCACTGTTGTAGCCTGTTTTCTAGATTCTCGTGTCCTGTACAAGCAACAAATATTCATTAAGCTCCCAAACAATAATTGCATCATAACTCGTGTCAAATTAACCAAAAACTGTGCAAAAGCCATATAATGCAAATAGTGGAACAATACCGAAAGAAAGGGAAAATGCATGAAAACATGCTATGGAGCTACTAATTAAGCAACAAATGAGGTAAAATAGTTTCCAATAAGTAGGTATAAAACTTACTTATCAAATACCCCCAAACTTGAACTGTTGCTTTCCCTCAAGAAATTACAATGATATGAATGCAAGCATGGATGAAATGCAATAATCTGAAAATGCACCATGACCCTCATCAATTAGTAAACAATCTAAATGTTTCGCCTCAGAAGAACATAATGCTACTAACCAGAACTTAGTTCATGTACCATGACAGTCATGCAAATCAAACCTTGTAGCGAGCGATAAAGTGTGTGTGTAGTATTCATCAAACTTATAGCAACCCAAATGATTCGCATAATATGATTCTTAGGGGGAAATTCGTGTACTCAAACTTGTAACACAACAAATGGGGTAGATATAGTTAAGACAACGCTATGTCTAGATTGAGGACCGACTTAGAGGTTATTCGGACTATGATACTTGCTTGTCCAATGCCTAGTTCCCTTAGCCTTTTCAATGATACCCATGTAGCGAACTTTTGACCAACGACTCCCAAACCAATTGGTCATAGGGTGCTAGGTGTAGAGACATCCCCTAGGGCGTACTTACTCGAATATCAAAGGCCACGAAACTAGGCTAACCAAGCATTTATTCAATATATATATATATATATATATATATATATATCAACGAATGCGTTTTACGCTCCATTTCGTTGCTCAAATGCTCCACTAAGTTTTCCCCCAAACTTAGACACAAGTTGTCTCAGCTAACACTACACTCATTTGCTTATCTTTTATTAACACATCACTTTCCCTCAAGAACTCAATTATGCGAATTTTTAAGTCACTAAGCAAGATAACTACTAAAGGTGTGCTAACCGGTACTATCAGACTCAACACAAGATAAGATTTGCAGTAAATCATGGCATTCGACCCAAGTCTTAGCAATTAGCAAATTTCAAAAAATTTCATCACAGGCAAGTGAGGATGTTTACTAATCAAGATATTAGGATCATGCAACTAAATGATATGATATGCATGAGAAATTCACCATTTTTTTAATTTTTTTTAATGCAAATATTACTAAAATTAACGAAAACAAGCAAAATAAACTAACAATAAAAATAAATATATAAAAGCATCACAAAAAATATTTAGGCAAGCCTAATACCCCCAAACTTAAAATATTCAATGTCCTCATTGGAGATAAAAGGGTAAAGAGTACTCCCCTAAGAGTCGTCATCGGCGCCGCCATCCCAAACAACAATTGCATCACAACTCGTGTCAAATTAACCAAAAACTGAGGAGAATAGGCGAAGTGGCGTACGAGGTAGCATTACCCCCTGAGCTTGAGCACATTCACAACGTGTTTCATGTATCGGTATTACGTCCATATAAGCCAGACTACAAGCATGTTATTTCCTATGAGCCAATTCAAGTCGAGAAGGACTTATCGTACGAGGAGGTTCCTGTCCAGATTCTCGATAGGAAGGAACAGAAGCTGAGAAACAAGACCATACATTCCGTCAAAGTTCTCTGGAAGAATCACGCAGTCGAAGAAGCTACGTGGGAACTCGAAGAGAAAATGAAGGCGAATTATCCGTTCTTATTTGAGTAACCCTATTTTTGCAATTCCGAGGACGGAATTTTTATAAGGGGAGAGGGATGTAATGCCCGTGAATTTTGAACGTCCTTATTAATTAAATCGAATTTAATTCAATGAGTTAACGTTGTGTTCTATTTAAACCAACTTGAGTTAATTGGGGGGAGATGTATAAGATGTGTCTATACTCGTGTTGGCAGGTATGATATAACTATGGTTAAGAGATAACCATAGGTGAGTCAAGTGTAGGAATTGGTGGGTAATGACTAAAATGGCCAAGAGTGGTTAATAACCAAGGTAATTATGTAAGGGCAATAACCATTGTATATCCAAGTGGTTAATAACCAATGAAATGATGGCGGGATAATAACCATTGTGTTTAACCAATGTAATGATGGCAAGATAATAACCAATGGCTAATAACCAATGAAGAATGGGTAATAACTAATGGATAATTAAGATTTTGCGAAAAGACTATTTTAACCTTGAAAGAGGTTGGGAAAGGACTAAAATACCCTTGAGGAAGTTGCTAGGAAACTTCCTACTATTGATGAAATTGACCAAATTGCCCTTGCCTAGTCATGATTAATGACTATTTTGCCCATGGTCTCTACTTTCCTATAAATAGGACCCCTCACCAAAGTTAACAAGGGTTGGCTCACTTATTATTCACCAAGTAGAGAGTTTGTGAGCTTGAGAGAGTTTTGAAGAGAGAAGCAAGAGCAAGTCTTGTGAGAGGAAGAAGAAGACCTTGAAGTGTTTACGCCATCTCCATTCGCATAGCCATTAAAGCTAGGTATAAACTCCATTCCTTCAAACCCTAGTTTCTTGTTGCTAGTATTATATTATGATTTCTACACACTATTTTGTTGGAAACTTTTATGTGTGTTGATTGGGGTTGGTGGTATAAAGGGAGTATTCATGGATCTAAGTTTTTATTTTTGTTAGATCTACATTTTTCTAAAAGATTGTTTAACTCATGATTTTAAAACCAAGGTATGGATCTTCATTTCTTTTAAAACCCTAGTTGTGTGTGGGATTAATTTTTGATTGTTGTTTGATGATTATGAAAGGGATGAGGTGTGTATAGATCTATGTTTTATTTTGCTAGATCTATGTTTTATTTTGTTAGATCTATATATATTTTTTTAAAGAATGCTTAACTCATGATTTTAAAACCTAGGTGGATGACAAATAATGGTTTAGTATGTTTTATTAATAATATGTTGAAGTTTAAAAATATTTGTAGCAAGTTTTAGTGGTTTGATGGGCTAAAACATGTGTACAATGATTTATTGGAGTACAAAATTTATTGATAAAAAATATTGAGTTAAGTCATAAATATTTTGTTTTAATGTTAGAAATATTTTTCTTGGTCATGGGAAATTTTTTGGAATTTATTTTGGAGATTTAAAACTTGTTTAATGGTGATTAGAACTCATTTGGTGTGAAAAGAAAAAAAAAAGGGAAAGGAACCGCCTGGAAGCCCCCCCCGCGCTCAGCCGAACCACACCTGGCCGCGCATGGCGCGCCAGGGGTGCAACCCTGGCCGCGCATAGCGCGCCAGGCTCAAGTTGGGTCGCACGGGCGTGCACTAAACGACGCCGTTTTGGGCCAGGCAGGGAAGCTCGCGCGCAATGCGCGGGTGGCGATCAGGCGCGGGAAATTACCATACTGCCCCTCCGCCCGATTTTCGCGATAATTACAAGAATGCCATCCAGAATTAGTTTTAATTAATAATAATGTTTTAAATATTATTAATTAATTTTGTAAAATTAGTAAATGTACAAAATTAAGTTTGTGCATTAAATCTTATATTTTCTGAATATAATATATTTATTAATTATTGTTTAATTATTATTAAATAATGATTAAGGATAATTAAGAATTGTAAATATTATTTGATTAACCTTAAATAATAAATAAACCTAATTAGTTATTATTAAATAATAACTAAAGATAAGTCTTAGTCACTAATTAATTATTTATTATTTAATTAACCTTAAATAATAAATAAACCTAATTAGTTATTATTTATTATCAAATAATAACTAAAGATAATTCTTATTCACTAAGTAATTATTTATTACTTGATTAACCTTAAATAATAAATAAATCTAATTAGTTATTATTTATTATTAAATAATAACTAAAGATAATTCATATTTACTAACTAATTATTTATTATTTAATTAACTTTAAATAATAAATAAATCTAATTAGCTATTATTTATTATTAAATAATAACTAAAGATAATTATTAATCTTAAATAATAATTAAAGACAATTAAAAATTTATAATTTGATTATTATTTAATTAATAATTAAATAATAAGTGAATATAATTAGTTATTAATTACTATTAATAATAACTAAAGATAATTAATTAATTACTATTTAATAGTAATTAAATGAAGATAGAGTTAATAAAATAGAGAGAGTTTAATAACCCATTAATTAAACAATCATAACAAATTGTTTAAGGGTTTAATAAATGAATACTACTTAAGAAAGAGTAATGTTAATTAATATAACAATTATAATAAATTGCTTAAAGGTTAATAAGTGATTATCACTTAAGGGAAACATGGTTAATTAATTAAACCATCAACCTAGAGAGATTCCATTAAAGTGTCTTATAGGATTTATGATAGTTTATTAACTTATGTGTGCTATGTGAATTGCTTAATTGTTAAATAAATAGCATAAGTAAGCGTATCGATATACAACTACGCAGTACTAATTGATAACTCAACATTATCAATGTTAGGTTCTTCAAGGCCAATTAGTTAAAGCTAGAATTATTTGTAGCTGAGCAAACAGGCAAGTTTCTAACCCTAAACTTCTTACATTATTGTAAGTTCCCTAACTCAAACTCGAGTTATTATTTTCGAAGCATGTTAGTGAATAATTATTGTCGATTATTCACATCTATACTATTTATTGAGATTCGCACATTGTGCAATTGAATTCCTATCCTATTATGATTGAACTGTAAATTTAATTAAAGTTCTTTCAAGTATGAATTGTTTATGAGATCGATCTATGCTATTTGTATCAGCTAGATCCAGCATGTCTAAATTGGTTAAGACAATGGTATTTTAAAAGCTGTTCTTATTAAATTGTTGTGGTAAGAACTCTTGGCTGAGAAAAGGATAAACTTGTTTAAGGCATGATATCAATGCTGGTTATTAAGTGTTTATGCATAAATCACGGGGTATGAGAGGCTGATCCCCTCGATTACCAAAACTTTTTAAGAGGTCCAGCTTATATGCTGAGAACCTTGGAAAACGTCCTTGGTTATTTCAAACCACTCAGTAATTGTCATTCAATTATTCGGATATTCAACTGTTGTTTACTAATTCATGTTCCTTCACACCCTTATACTGTTGTTGAACATTGAAAGCAAAATTTCCTTCCATCATGATATATCTCTTGTGTATATACTTGCTAAGCAAATTAGTTGCTTACCCTTGCTATATCATGATCTTTATTTCAACTAAGGCAGAAACGTCTTAGAGGAGACAAAGGAAAAGGGAAGGTGCAGGAATAGATGCCCGATAGTGCCTATGTACTAGTTATTATTGAATGTTGTTTGATTAGGTGAACCTTTTGTTGTATTAAAGGTACGTTTTATGTTAAGGTTAAAGAACCTTGGGACCAGAATTGTAAGACTTTATTTCCATTCGATAAACAATGTATGTTTATTATTCCGCATTTAGTTAGATAGTATGTTTGTCGTCGATTATCGTGAGCACCGAATTCGAGGGTTGGAAACCTGGATTTGGGGGTGTCACAGGTTGGTATCAAAGCTATAGGTTATAACCCTTAGGAGAAAGAGTCCTTAGGCTATAACCTGAGAGAATGAAGAGGAATAGAAGGGGATAAAACTCATATAGAGTTATTTTTGGGGTAGAAATTTATTATGATCTTAGAATTGAGGATTTGGATCATACGTTGGTGTTATTAAGCTTGTGGATAATTTGAGGAATGTGTATTGATGAGATAATATGGTAAAGTGAAGACCATTAAGTATGAACGATCCATTGTAAACTGGAGTTATAGATATTCGAGGTAATTAGATTAATCATTTGATGCTATTGATTAATTTTGTGGCTATTGATCAATTTTTGTGGCTATTCATTAGATAAGATATTGGAGTGATGTTGTATGGAGTTTCTTTGTGATGAAAAGAGGGTACCTTAGAATCTGTTGGGTTAAGGTTTGTAAGAAGGAAATGATTGATTCGATAAATAATGAATATATCGATATTTTGAAGTGTTAGTTAAGTTATTAAGCTTTATTGTGGAATGCTAGGTGAGACAAAGGTAATGGACTCATATAGAGTTATTAAGCAAAAGTTGAGAGTATTGAGATGAATGATGTTATATACAAAATTTTTTTTAAGAGATGACTGATGGCAATTTAGATTGTTTTGATGATTAGAAAGGAGAGACAACGGAGAGATTATAAGAAATGAACCAAGGGTAGATTTAGTGTCTGATCTGGAAAAAGTATCTAGAGATGGAACTGAATGATGAGATAATGGAAATCCCTAAGGAGGATCAATTGGAGCCCGATATAAGGAATAGATGGAGGAAATGAAAGAAAGAAAGGTTAAGTCTAAGAGTTATAAGACCTTTGTGAGTCATAATGAATGAAGAATAGTGGTTAATGTATATGTACTAGTATATCTATGCATGTAAGAAATGTGAATCTCAGTTTTTGTACAACTAGTAGTATATCTGTTGTAAGTCCCAACTTTGTGTAAGTTGTGGAGTAGTTATGTGAATCCCATCTTGTTGTTAGTAACAGAGGGTTAAGTGGATATCAGGAATGCTATATGATGTAAGTAGTACGAGGTACTAAGATGAGCTTATTAGTATTTATTAAAGGTGCCTTGAGGTGATATGATGATGATACATCCCCACTTTTCAGATTTAGGGGAATGCAGTTCTTATTAATCCCATCTTTTGTGTCTTAATGGGATAGTTAACATTTATAGGAATATGCCATAATTATAAGTGTTTGACACACTAAGGGGTGTATGAATATAAATGTGGTATTATTATTACATGATTGATTGTGATCGATTTGTGCTTTGACTCTTAAATGATAACATCAGTAGAATTTTGCACGATGTGTAAAACAAGAAGGATTTATGTAAGGTTTTGTTTAGAACAAACAATGCCGTCAAGGAGACAACCACGATACACGAGGGTGGAAGAGTCAGTGAATAAGGAGGAGGGTCAGACTGACCCCAAGAGGACCTTTGCGAACTTGTTAGAGGAAACGATGCAAGGCAGACCAGCCCTTGCGGTTTGTTCGGCCATGAAGTCACATGGCGAACTTTACGGGTTTCAAATTACTAGGACCACCGGAGTTTCGTGGGAATACGGATTCGAGTGAAGCCCAGACATGGGTAGAAGAAATAGAGAAAGTTTTCAAGGTCGCAAGAGTGACCGAGGAACAGAAGACTTCGTTTGCCACTTTCATGAGGAAGGGTGAGTCAAATTACTGGTGGAAGGCGAATAGAAGCCGAGTTGGGGAAGGCACAACTGCGTGGACTCGTTTTAAGGATATATTTTTCAAAAAATTACTTTCTAGAAAGCACGCAGGCAAGTATGGAGATAAAGTTCTTGGAACTGAAGCAAGATGATATGTCGGTAGCAGAGTACGCAACGAAGTTTAACAAACTAGCTAAGTTTGCTCCACACCAAGTGGACACCGGAGCTAGGCGAGCGAAGACATTTGAACAAGGGTTGAAGCCCTGGGCGTATAGTAAGGTTGTGGTTTTGCAGATCAACACATTTCTTACGTTACTTAAGGAAGCAATCGTTGCCGAGGAGGAAATGAAGCGTTGACAAAGCACAACCATGATCAGAAAAGCCATGATGGTCACAAGGAAGGGTAGCCGTGGGGGAAGTAACCCGAATAAAAGGAAAGGGATTGATAGCCAATCTTGCGGAGGGCAACAAGTCTGGAAGAGAGGTTTAAGAAGGGTATATTCGTCCGAGTGTATCTCCGTGGGGGAGCGCCAGTTCTGTTCGTTAAAGAAGAAGGATGGATCGTTAAGGCTCAATATCGATTACAGGGAATTAAAACAAGGTTACGATTAAGAATAGGTACCCGTTGCCAGGATAGACGATCTATTTGATCAACTCAAGGGGGCGAAATACTTTTCAAAGATTGATTTTGAGGACGGGCTATCATCAACTAAGGGTGAGACAGGAGGATATCCCGAGAAGACGGCATTCAGAACTTGTTATGGACATTTCGAGTTTTTGGTTATGTCATTTGGGTTGACAAATGCACCAGCGGCATTCATGGATATGATGAACAGAGTGTTCAAGCAGTACTTGGACAAGTTCGTGGTAGTATTCATCGATGACATCTTGGTGTATTCAGTGATAGAGGAAGAACATGCTGAACATCTAAGGATTGCTTTGGAGGCATGAAGAAGGGAGAAGTTGTACGCAAAGTTTTCAAAGTGTGAATTTTGGTTGCAAAGGGTGCAGTTTCTAGGACACGTCATTGACAGGAATGGTGTCTCAGTAGACCCAGCAAAGGTGGAAGCCATTATCAACTGGGAGCAGCCGAAGACGCCAACGGAGATCAGGAGTTTCCTAGGGTTAGCAGGATACTATCGGAGATGCATCCAAGATTTTTCGAAGATAGCATCACCGCTGACCAATCTAACTAGGAAAATGGTAAAGTTCGTTTGGACGGAGAAGTGCGAGGAGAGTTTCATGGAGCTGAAGAAGAGACTTAGCCAAGCACCAGTGTTGGCTTTACCAGACGGCACTGGAGGTTTTGTAGTATACAGTGATGCGTCACACAAGGGCCTTGGTTGTGTACTAATGCAGCACGGCAGGGTCATTGCGTACGCTTCACGCCAGCTGAAGGACTATGAGAAGGGATACCCGACTCATGATCTGGAATTAGCAGCAGTAGAGTAGTGTTCGCCTTGAAGATTTGAAGGCACTACCTATATGGAGAGAAGTGTGAGATATATACAGATCACCAAAGTCTGAAATATATCTTCACTCAGAAGGAGCTGAATATGAGGCAGCGCCGATGGTTAGAATTGATCAAGGATTACGATTGTGAGATTCTGTACCATCCGGGCAAAGCAAATGTAGTGGCAGATGCCCTGAGTAGGAAAGGCAGAGAGAGAGAGAAGTTGATGAGGCTTACAACTCAGGCAGAGCTTGATTAAAGGACTTTGGACGCCTGGAACTGGAGGTTAAGTATCCAATGGAGACGGACGAAAAATTGTTCACCGTGACAGTGGGTCCGACTCTACTGGATTAAGATAAAGGAGGCTCAAGAATTTGATGAAGAATGCATTGGCATTAAGAAGCAACTATCGGAAGGAAAAACGTTGAAGTTCAAGGTTGACAACACGGGTCTGCTGAGATTCGAGGGAATGATCTGGATACCCTATGTACCAGACTTAAGGGAAGAAATATTGCAGGAGGCCCATAATACGAGATTTTCGGTACATCCGGGTAGCACCAAGATGTATCAAGATCTTCGTCAACATTATTGGTGGCCGCATTTGAAAGGGGAAGTTGCGGAATTCGTCAAGCCGGTGTGTTTAACTTGTCAGAGGGGTCAAAGGCAGAGCACCAACGGCCCGAGCGGATTGTTGCAACCCTTAGAGATTCCCGAGTGGAAGTGGGAGCACATCACTATGGATTTTGTGGTAGGACTCCCGACAACACAAAAGGGTCTAGACGCCATCTGGGTGATCGTAGATCGGTTGACCAAGTCTGCCCATTTTTCTACCGATCAAGATCAGGTACAAATTGGAGCAGTTGGCGAAACTCTACGTAAAGGAGATAGTTATCGCGACATGGGGTGCCAGTTTCTATTGTATCTGACAGAGATCCGCGCTTCACGTCAAATTTTTGGTGAGAGAAGCCTACAGGAGAGACTGGGAACACAGTTGAGAATGAGTACAGCGTATCATCCTCAGACCGGATGGTCAGAGCGAGCGAACTATTCAGACCTTAGAGGACATGCTATCCGGGCAGTTGTGATGGACTTAGGTGGCAGCTGGGACGATCATTTGTCCTTGGTATAGTTCGCTTACAACAAATAGTTACCACGCTAGCATTGGTATGCCACCGTACGAAGCATTATATGGAAGGAAGTGTCGAACGTCGTTGTGTTGGGATGAAGTTGGTGAACGGAGATTGTTGGGACCAGAATTGGTTACAACAAACCGTGGAAATCATTAAAGTAATAAGGCAGCGTGTTAGTAGCGGCCCAGGATCGTCAGAAAAAAGTATGCCGACTTACATCGTCAGAAGCGAGACTTTGAAGTTGGCAGCTATGTATTTTTGAAGGTATCTCCCTGGAAAGGGAAGAAGATCCGCTTTGGGAAGAAGGGCAAGCTGAGCCCTAGGTTCATAGGACCTTTCGAAATATTGAGGAGAATAGGCGAAGTGGCGTACGAGGTAGCATTACCCCCTGAGCTTGAGCACATTCACAACGTGTTTCATGTATCGGTATTACGTTCCATATAAGCCAGACTACAAGCATGTTATTTCCTATGAGCCAATTCAAGTCGAGAAGGACTTATCGTACGAGGAGGTTCCTGTCCAGATTCTCGATAGGAAGGAACAGAAGCTGAGAAACAAGACCATACATTCCGTCAAAGTTCTCTGGAAGAATCACGCAGTCGAAGAAGCTACGTGGGAACTCGAAGAGAAAATGAAGGCGAATTATCCGTTCTTATTTGAGTAACCCTATTTTTGCAATTCCGAGGACGGAATTTTTATAAGGGGAGAGGGATGTAATGCCCGTGAATTTTTTGAACGTCCTTATTAATTAAATCGAATTTAATTCAATGAGTTAACGTTGTGTTCTATTTAAACCAACTTGAGTTAATTGGGGGGAGATGTATAAGATGTGTCTATACTCGTGGTTGGCAGGTATGATATAACTATGGTTAAGAGATAACCATAGGTGAGTCAAGTGTAGGAATTGGTGGGTAATGACTAAAATGGCCAAGAGTGGTTAATAACCAAGGTAATTATGTAAGGGCAATAACCATTGTATATCCAAGTGGTTAATAACCAATGAAATGATGGCGGGATAATAACCATTGTGTTTAACCAATGTAATGATGGCAAGATAATAACCAATGGCTAATAACCAATGAAGAATGGGTAATAACTAATGGATAATTAAGATTTTGCGGAAGAAAAGACTATTTTAACCTTGAAAGAGGTTGGGAAAGGACTAAAATACCCTTGAGGAAGTTGCTAGGAAACTTCCTACTATTGATGAATTGACCAAAATTGCCCTTGCCTAGTCATGATTAATGACTATTTTGCCCATGGTCTCTACTTTCCTATAAATAGGACCCCTCACCAAAGTTAACAAGGGGTTGGCTCACTTATTATTCACCAAGTAGAGAGTTTGTGAGCTTGAGAGAGTTTTGAAGAGAGAAGCAAGAGCAAGTCTTGTGAGAGGAAGAAGAAGACCTTGAAGTGTTTACGCCATCTCCATTCGCATAGCCATTAAAGCTAGGTATAAAACTCCATTCCTTCAAACCCTAGTTTCTTGTTGCTAGTATTATATTATGATTTCTTACACACTATTTTGTTGGAAACTTTTATGTGTGTTGATTGGGGTTTGGTGGTATAAAGGGAGTATTCATGGATCTAAGTTTTATTTTTGTTAGATCTACATTTTTCTAAAAAGATTGTTTAACTCATGATTTTAAAACCAAGGTATGGATCTTCATTTCTTTTAAAACCCTAGTTGTGTGTGGGGATTAATTTTTGATTGTTGTTTGATGATTATGAAAGGGATGTGGTGTGTATAGATCTATGGTTTTATTTTGCTAGATCTATGTTTTATTTTGTTAGATCTATATATATTTTTTTTAAAGAATGCTTAAACTCATGATTTTAAAACCTAGGTGGATGACAAATAATGGTTTAGTATGTTTTATTAATAATATGTTGAAGTTTAAAAATATTTGTAGCAAGTTTTAGTGGTTTTGATGGGCTAAAACATGTGTACAATGATTTATTGGAGTACAAAATTTATTGATAAAAAAATATTGAGTTAAGTCATAAATATTTTGTTTTAATGTTAGAAATATTTTTCTTGGTCATGGGAAATTTTTTGGATTTATTTTGGAGATTTAAAACTTGTTTAATGGTGATTAGAACTCATTTGGTGTGGAAAAAGAAACAAAAAAAAAAGGGAAAGGAACCGCCTGGAAGGCCCCCCCCGCGCTCAGCCGAACCACACCTGGCCGCGCATGGCGCGCCAGGGGTGCAACCCTGGCCGCGCATTAGCGCGCCAGGCTCAAGTTGGGTCGCACGGGCGTGCACTAAACGACGCCGTTTTGGGCCAGGCAGGGGAAGCTCGCGCGCAATGCGGCGGGTGGCGATCAGGCGCGGGAAATTACCATACTGCCCCTTCCGCCCGATTTTCGCGATAATTACAAGAATGCCATCCAGAATTAGTTTTAATTAATAATAATGTTTTAAATATTATTAATTAATTTTGTAAAATTAGTAAATGTACAAAATTAAGTTTGTGCATTAAATCTTATATTTTCTGAATATAATATATTTATTAATTATTGTTTAATTATTATTAAATAATGATTAAGGATAATTAAGAATTGTTAAATATTATTTGATTAACCTTAAATAATAAATAAACCTAATTAGTTATTATTAAATAATAACTAAAGATAAGTCTTAGTCACTAATTAATTATTTATTATTTAATTAACCTTAAATAATAAATAAACCTAATTAGTTATTATTTATTATCAAAATAATAACTAAAGATAATTCTTATTCACTAAGTAATTATTTATTACTTGATTAACCTTAAATAATAAATAAATCTAATTAGTTATTATTTATTATTAAATAATAACTAAAGATAATTCATATTTACTAACTAATTATTTATTATTTAATTAACTTTAAATAATAAATAAATCTAATTAGCTATTATTTATTATTAAATAATAACTAAAGATAATTATTACTTACTAATTAATTATTTATTATTTGATTAACTTTAAATAATAAATAAACTTAATTAGTTATTATTTATTATTAAATAATAACTAAAGGTAATTCATATTTACTAATTAATTATTTTTTTTATAACTAAAGATAATTGTTACTCGCTAATTAAATTATTATTTGATTAAACTTTAAATAATAAACAAACCTAATTAATTATTATTTAATCTTAAATAATAATTAAAGACAATTAAAAATTTATAATTTGATTATTATTTAATTAATAATTAAATTAATAAGTGAATATAATTAGTTATTAATTACTATTAATAATAACTAAAGATAATTAATTAATTACTATTTAATAGTAATTAAATGAAGATAGAGTTAATAAAATAGAGAGAGTTTAATAACCCATTAATTAAACAATCATAACAAATTGTTTAAGGGTTTAATAAATGAATACTACTTAAGAAAGAGTAATGTTAATTAATATAACAATTATAATAAATTGCTTAAAGGTTAATAAGTGATTATCACTTAAGGGAAACATGGTTAATTTAATATAAACCATCAACCTAGAGATCCATTAAAGTGTCTTATAGGATTTATGATAGTTTATTAACTTATGTGTGCTATGTGAATTGCTTAATTGTTAAATAAATAGCATAAGTAAGCGTATCGATATACAACTACGCAGTACTAATTGATAACTCAACATTATCAATGTTAGGTTCTTCAAGGCCAATTAGTTAAAGCTAGAATTATTTGTAGCTGAGCAAACAGGCAAGTTTCTAACCCTAAACTTCTTACATTATTGCAAGTTCCCTAACTCAAACTCGAGTTATTATTTTCGAAGCATGTTAGTGAATAATTATTGTCGATTATTCACATATATACTATTTATTGAGATTCGCACATTGTGCAATTGAATTCCTATCCTATTATGATTGAACTGTAAATTTAATTAAAGTTCTTTCAAGTATGAATTGTTTATGAGATCGATCTATGCTATTTGTATCAGCTAGATCCAGCATGTCTAAATTGGTTAAGACAATGGTATTTTAAAAGCTGTTCTTATAAAATTGTTGTGGTAAGAACTCTTGGCTGAGAAAAGGATAAACTTGTTTAAGGCATGATATCAATGCTGGTTATTAAGTGTTTATGCATAAATCACGGGGTATGAGAGGCTGATCCCCTCGATTACCAAAACTTTTTAAGAGGTCCAGCTTACATGCTGAGAACCTTGGAAAACGTCCTTGGTTATTTCAAACCACTCAGTAATTGTCATTCAATTATTCGGATATTCAACTGTTGTTTACTAATTCATGTTCCTTCACACCCTTATACTGTTGTTGAACATTGAAAGCAAAATTTCCTTCCATCATGATATATCTCTTGTGTATATACTTGCTAAGCAAATTAGTTGCTTACCCTTGCTATATCATGATCTTTATTTCAACTAAGGCAGAAACGTCTAGAGGAGACAAAGGAAAAGGGAAGGTGCAGGAATAGATGCCCGATAGTGCCTATGTACTAGTTATTATTGAATGTTGTTTGATTAGGTGAACCTTTTGTTGTATTAAAGGTACGTTTTATGTTAAGGTTAAAGAACCTTGGGACCAGAATTGTAAGACTTTATTTCCATTCGATAAACAATGTATGTTTATTATTCCGCATTTAGTTAGATAGTATGTTTGTCGTCGATTATCGTGAGCACCGAATTCGAGGGTTGGAAACCTGGATTTGGGGGTGTCACATGCTTGCCCTCAAGCAATTACAATGATATGAATGCAAGCATGGATGAAATGCAATAATTCGAAAATGCACCATGACCCTCATCAATTAGTAAACAATCCAAATGTTTCGCCTTAGAAGAACATAATGCTACTAACCAGAACTTAGTTCATGTACCATGACAGTCATGCAAATCAAACCTTGTAGCGAGCGATAAAGTGTGTGTGTAGTATTCATCAAACTTATAGCAACCCAAATGATTCACATAATATGATTCTTAGGGGGAAATTCGTGTACTCAAACTTACAACACAACAAATGGGGTAGATATAGTTAAGACAACGCTATGTCTAGATTGAGGACTGACTTAGAGGTTATTCGGACTATGATACTTGCTTGTGCAATGCCTAGTTCCCTTAAGCTTTTCAATGATACCCATGTAGTGAGCTTTCGACCAACGACTCCCAAACTAATTGGTCATACGGCGCTAGGTGTAGAGACATCCCCTAGGGCGTACTTACTCGAATATCAAAGGCCACGGAACTAGGCTAACCAAGCATTTATTCAATATATATTATATATTTTATATATATATATATATATATATATCAACGAATGCATTTTACGCTCCATTTCGTTGCTCAAATGCTCCACTAAGTTTTCCCCCAAACTTAGACACAAGTTGTCTCAGCTAACACTACGCTCATTTGCTTATCTTTTATTAACACATCACTTTCCCTCCAAAACTCAATTATGCAAATTTTTAAGTCACTAAGCAAGATAACTACTAAAGGTGTGCTAACCGGTACTATCAGACTCAACACAAGATAAGATTTGCAGTAAATCATGGCATTCGACCCAAGTCTTAGCAATTAGCAAATTTCAAAAACTTTCATCACAGGCAAGTGAAGATGTTTACTAATCAAGATATTAGGATCATGCAACTAAATGATATGATATGCATGAGAAATTCACCATTTTTTTAATGCAAATATTACTAAAATTAACGAAAATAAGCAAAATAAACTAACAATAAAAACAGATATATAAAAGCATCACAAAAAATATTTAGGCAAGCCTAATACCCCCAAACTTAAAATATTCAATGTCCTCATTGGAGATAAAAGGGTAAAGAGTACTCCCCTAAGAGTCGTCATCGACGCCGACAGGCGGTGTGTCAGGCGGGGGATAAGGGATGTTGGCTCCGAAGGTGGGAAACTCGACGTGGAGCCCCTGCTGGCTGAATGCCTCCGACAGTGCACCCGCAAAGGAGAAGCTGTAGTCTCTGAAGCTCGTGTGCAACGCGTCCATGCGACGCTGCAGGCGGCGCATCTCGCGCTCATGTCCACCACCTCCCCCTTGCTGCACTGGCGGTGCAGGCACGTCCTCCTTACTGGCCTCTTCCTCCTCATCAGCAATAATAAAGCCCAACCCATTAGGCCGGGACTCTCCACCGCGCCATACATTGTACTTTCTGATCATGGCGCAAGACAAAGGCGTGTGATGATCGAAGCGTGTGGAATGGCACCGGATGTGACAGCACGCATGAAACGAAGCATGCAGTGGCGAATTATGTAACCCACATCAATGCTTCCCCCACGCAGAATGCAGTGTAAGAGAACCGCTCGGTCCCGGGTCACATCCTGATGATGGGTGGTCAGCAGTATACTCGCACAGATGAAGGCATACCGTGCCTTGGCATATCTGTTCAGCGCAGTCTGAGGGAAGTGGACCTTCTGAGTGGTGCCCGGTTGAGTCCTCCATTGAGTGCCCGACTGGCACATCTCCCGCACCAAAGCATCGAGGTCAGTCTCGAAGCGCTCATGTAACACCCAGTTGGTGGCCTCAGCAGTAGTAGACGACAGGCAGAAAAGCTCGTTGATTGCCTGCGCGGTGTAGGAGACCTGCTTGTCCCGAACGAAGGATATGCCATTCTGAGTCTCACGGACATTGGCATAGAATTCCCGAACAACGGCCATCGGGGCGGACCTTGGGGTCTCGATGAAAAGCAACCAGCCCAGACGCCGGATTTGGTCCAGAATTCGCCCATCCTGTGCCTTGGGCTTCAAACCCCTTTCTGGTATGAATGATTTGACGCTCAACACCTCCTAGTAGTAGTGTTGGGCTAAGAGATTGACAAACTTGGTGGCATCCAGAGTGGTGATGCCACCACCCGCAGATTCGGATTCGCTGCTGGATGAAAAATAAGGCTGGGGTGTGCGTGCATGCTTCGGCATGATTGAATATGGTTAGGGTTTGGTGAAGAGATTTGATGTAACTAGGGTTTGGTGAAGAATGGCAAGAGATGAGGGGAGAGGGTTTTCGTGTTTGCCTCTGCTGCTTGAGAGTGTTTAGATTTAGGGTTTATGATTTGTGATGTGACTTGACTGATGGGGACGTGACTTTATATAAAAAAAAATTCCAGCGAGAGGCGCAGCTGCGCCATAGTTTTACCGTGAAGGGGGCGCAGCTGCGCTGCTGCTCAGGTACTGCATGCTGACAGATCCCAGCGCAGCTGCGCACTGAATGACTTGAGGAACGGCGCAGCTGCGCCGGCCTTCTAACTTCCTGGATGAAATATTTTTTATTTATTTATTGTTTTTTGGTATTTTTTTTTAAAACACAAAACGATGCATACGCAATGCATTAAAAATTATGCACCCCCAAACTTAAAGTTTGTTTAAGTCATAAGGTTGAAGCCGCGATTGGACACCTGAAAAATAAACAAACATGTTAAAATGAAATCATACAAACTAAATTATAATCACACAAGAATAAAAAGTAATAATAATAAGTTCGGGTTGCCTCCCGAGAAGCACTTTGGTTTAAAGTCGGTTAGCTCGACTATCCATTTGTGCTCAGTCCATGGCTAGGACAACTGAGGATTCTTGGCGATCGACTTCGCCTCCCCAATAATGCTTTAGCATTTGGCCATTCACTTTGAATAGTTGTTCATTGTCCTTTCCCATTATTTCGACGGCCCCATGTGGGAATATAGTTGTGATAGTAAAGGGACCCGACCATCGGGATTTAAGCTTTCCCGGGAATAATTTGAGCCTGGAGTTGAATAGCAAGACCGCTTGGCCAGGTTCAAATTTTCTTTCGACGATCTTTCGGTCGTGCCATCTCTTTACTTTTTCTTTGTAGAGTTTGGAATTCTCGTAGGCTTGTAAACGAAACTCATCAAGTTCATTTAGCTGTAGAAGTCTCCTCTCTCCCACTGCAGATGGGTCAAAATTTAACTTCTTGATCGCCCAATAGGCTTTGTGCTATAGTTCAACAGGAAGATGGTAAGCTTTATCATAGACCACATGGTAAGGGGACATGCCGAGGGGTATCTTATAAGCGGTTCTATATGCCCATAATGCTTCATCTAGCTTCAATGACCAGTCTTTTCTAGAAGGATTAACAATCTTTTCCAGAATTCCCTTGACCTCTCTATTTGACACTTCGGCTTGCCCATTTGTTTGTGGGTGATATGTCGTGGCAATTCTATCCCTCACTCCGTATTTAGCCAGGAGGGCTGTGAACTGTTTGTTGCAGAAATGACTGCCCTCATCACTGATGATCGCCCGAGGAGTGCCAATTCTAGTGAAAATGCTCTTTTGTAAGAACCTAAGAACCACCTTAGCATCATTGGTAGGTAAAGCCGAAGCCTCCACCTATTTGGACACATAATCAACCGCAAGAAGGATATAGAGATTGTTGCAGGATGACGAAAATGGTCCCATGAAGTCTATGCCCCATACGTCAAAGATCTCTACCTCCAAGATCATATTTAGTGGCATTTCATTGCGGTTGGAAATGTTTCCCACCCATTGGCATCGATCACAATTCTTTATGAATTGGTGGGTATCTTTGAACAAAGTGGGCCAATAGAACCCGGCTTGGAGTACTTTGGCTGCAGTTCTCTGCGTTCCATAATGGCCACCATACAGGGAAGAATGACATGCATGCAAAATACTAGTAGTCTCGACATCGGGAATGCACCTTCGGATCATAAGATCTGTGCATTGTTTGAACAAGTAAGGCTCGTCCCACATATATCTCTTTGCATCATGCAAAAATTTCTTCTTCTGTTGAGAAATTAGATCCGGTGGTAGTACATGACTCACAAGATAGTTGACAATATCAGCGAACCATGGGATCTCAGATGTGATTGCAAATAGTTGTTCATCTGGGAAACAATCATTTATTTCAACCTTCTCTTTTCTCTCCAAATCCGGATTGTCTAATCTGGAAAGATGATCAGAACTAGATTCTCCGTACCTTTCTTGTCCTTTATTTCCAAGTCAAATTCTTAGAGCAAAAGGATCCACCTAATTAACCTTGGTTTGGCATCTTTCTTTGCTATCAAATACCGAATTGCTACATGATCAGTTTACACCACTACCTTTATTCCAATGAGATAGGACCGGAACTTGTCGAATGCATAAACAACAGCAAGTAATTCCTTCTCGGTGGTGGTGTAATTCATTTGGGCCTCTAGAAGTGTCTTGCTGGCATAGTAAATTGCATGTAGAACCTTGTCTCTGCACTGACCCAATACCACGCCCACAGCGTAATCACTAGCATCACACATAAGCTCAAATGGAAGAGACCAATCCAGTGCCACTATCACAGGTGTTGTGGTCAACTTCCTTTTCAGCAACTCAAAGGCTGCTAAGCAATTTTCATCGAATATGAACGGAACATCCTTTTCCAAAAGATTGCACAGGGGTTTTGTGATTTTGGAGAAGTCTTTGATAAATCTCCGGTATAACCCAGCATGGCCCAAAAAACTTCGAACTCCTTTTACAGAAGTTGGTGGAGGCAATTTCTCGATGGTTTCTAATTTTGCTTTATCCACCTCCAAACCTTTTGCTGAGACTTTGTGACCCAAGATTATTCCTTCTTGAACCATGAAGTGACATTTCTCCCAATTGAGCACAAGGTTTGTTTCCACGCATCTCTTTAGTACCATGACTAAATTCTCTAGACAACTGTCGAAGGAATTTCCAAACACTGAAAAATCATCCATGAAAACCTCCATGTTGATTTCTACCATGTCAGAAAATATTGCCATCATACACCGTAGAAATGTGGCTGGAGCATTACACAGACCGAAAGACATTCGCCTGAAAGCAAAAGTTCCATATGGACAAGTAAAAGTTGTCTTCTCTTGATCCTCTGGAGCGATAGCAATTTGATTATAGCCAAATCCGTCAAGCAAACAGTAGTATTCATGCCCTGCTAGTCTGTCCAACATTTGATCTATGAATGGAAGTGGGAAGTGATCTTTCCTCGTGGCTTTGTTAAGCTTTCGGTAGTCCATGCAAACTCTCCACCCCGTGACTGTTCGAGTTGGTATCAACTCGTTGTTCTCATTTCTTACCACAGTTATTCCTCCCTTCTTTGGTACACACTGCACAGGACTCACCCACTGACTGTTAGAAATAGGATAGATTATCCCAGCGTCTAGCCACTTCAGAATTTCTGCCGTCACCACCTCTTTCATGATGGGATTCAGCCTTCTTTGATGCTCTATGGTGGGTTTGCTGTCATCTTCCATCAGGATTTTATGCATGCAAAATGAGGGGCTGATTCCTTTTATATCAGCAATGGTCCATCCAATAGCCTTTTGGAATTCTCGAAGGATTCTTATCAGCTTGCCTTCCTGTAAAGAGGTTAGTGCAGAAGAAATAATGACAGGTAATGTATCTGAAGTGCCTAGATATGCATACCTGAGGTGACTAAGCAAGGGCTTTACCTCAAGTTTAGGAGGTACCTCTCTAGATGGTTTCAATTGAGATGAGGAATCATTTCCACTTTTCAAAGGCTCAATTGGTACCTTAAACTTTGCCATCCTGGGTATTGCATCTAGAAAATGAACATACTCACAGTTTTCAGGCTCGTCCAAGTCGATGTCTCTTGTCAGTGTCATCTCAAGCAAGTCACTATGTGTGGCTTTAATGAATTCCTCGGTCACTGCACTTTCAATGATATCTATTCGGAAACAATCTTCCTCTTCAGTTGGGAATTTTATAGCTTTAAATACATTAAAGGTGACTTCTTGGTCTTGCCCTCATAGTCAATTCCCCCTTTTGCACATCAATGAGAGTTCTCCCGGTAGCTAAAAATGGCCTCCCAAGTATGATGGGAATGAGAATGAATAGAGCATTGGTCCAGTCTTCGGGAGGAGGAGGGAGTATAACCCGAGTTCTTGGAAACAATACAGAGGCAAATGTTTGCCTGTGTAGAAAATCTATGCATAGTGTACTGTGTTTAAACAACACAGTGTTGGCTCCTCCCCTTCTGCGAAATTCTAATTGGCCGACTAACACACTTGGCACAATTCTATTGGTTGGGGCTTAATTGCCTCTCCAATTAGTCCGAATATACACAAAAATATACCCGAATACTCCCACTTTTGTACCAAATTTGGTAACTAACTCTATCCAAAAATTAAAATGGGTACTCTCATAAAATATTGGGATGTGTAAAAATAATTATTATGAGATTTGTCCAATTATTCGGAACACCCATATAATACATTTCAGATACGGATTAAATCACGTATCAGCTCAAATAAAATTTCCAACGCTTGGAAAAATTATTCTTTCGCATACACGTCTTATAGAAATTAATAGAAATCGAAAAAGACATAAAATATTTGGGAGTGAATAGTGTCTCAGGAAACGTGCCCAGTGAATAGTGATTTTACAAATTTTTCGCGAAATCAATTTATTCACTCTCGCGAGACACAACACATAAAAATCAGACATTCACATCATCCAGGTTATTAAATAACCTTAAAACACATCACATAAAAATAAAAATTTAATCCATTCATTTAATAATAATAAAATAAATATACATGATTCACGATCGTTACAGGCTTTAGGGTCCCATTGGGATTTAGAAACAGTTCAAGGTACACCTATTAGCCGACTTAGGATAGTATGGGGTCTTACCGACCCTCTGCCAACAATGCTTCGGCTCTAGGTCAGAATCGTTTGCAGTTCGGGGATCCTTCCGGGATCGGATGTGCCTCGAGTCTGGCTTCGAGAAGCCAGAGGTCTGGGTCTCCTTGTAAATTTAAGACTTCGGCTTCGGGTTATGACTTTGGAAGTCGGGTCTGAGCCTTACAGATATTGGGGGTTCGGCTTCGGGTTATGACTTTGGAAGTCGGGTCTGAGCCTTACAGATATTAGGACTTCAGCTTCGGGTTATAACTTTGGAAGTCAGGTCTGAGCCTTACAGATATTGGGGGTTTGGCTTCGGGTTATGACTTTGGAAGTCAGGTCTGAGCCTTACAGATATTGGGGGTTCGGCTTCGGGTCTAGTATTGAACTAAACCTGGAGCAAAGGCTACGGACTTTGGGTTCGACTGCAGATTCCTCTACAGAAATCATCTAACAGTCGGGTAGTATACTTCGGGTCTGGACAATTCTTCTGCCGACAAAATCTTGGCTTCGGCTCCAGGTCGGAACCTTTTGTCGGTCGAAAGTCTCTTCGGGGTCGGACGTGAGTTTGGTTTGGCTTCAGGGAGCCAAATGTTTAGATCTTACTAACGTTTTAAGGCTCCGACTTTGAAGGTCAGGTTCAGACATTACAGATACTAGGGGTTTGGGTCTGACGACTATTCTCCTACCAAGGTTTGACTTCAGATTCTACTTCAAAAACCACTCCATAGTCTAGGGTTGGGTAACTACCATTACCTAACCCTGTTACTTAGGTTCATGAGTTCGGGGCGAGGTGGCGGACCTCATTGGATGATTCCGGCGTCCCCATCCGACTCTTAACATCCTGTTCGGATATGGTAATTAAGGTCTATATTGTGACTCGAGTTTAAGTTATGTTTCGACTATGTATTAAAATGATACAAGACAAGGTAACTACTCTATAACTACAAAGCTTGGTATCGCAAAAATGACTCAACCTGTGATGGTCGACTCATCTAGGACTGACTTAGTGAAAGGAAATCTGACCGGACAGGAGAGATAAATGCTGAGAATCAAGAGAAAGAGTCTTACCTCTTTTACTGTCCGACTACTAACCCTTTAGCTTTCGAACTCTGACTGTCCCTCCGAATGGCGGAACTACCTCTCAAAGTAACTTTTACCGCAATATATCTCTCTAGTATCTGTATCAAATAAACTCAACAAGCTTTCCCATGAGAATAGGGTCTCCATTTATAGAAAAATTATTATCCCGGTGATGGTTAATACTCAGGCGTTAGGACTAGTTCATATTGGTATTACCCATTGGTTGTTCAGGTTTAGGTGAAAAGTTCCACTAACCGAGCTCCTCAGTCATCCCCTTTAATCATGGTTTAGGCTTTAATCAACGCAATATGAGGTATAGGCCATTGGCCCGGTGCAGCGCCTCATACTTACACGCAACGGCAACCTTAGAGTCATTGTTCAACAGTAAGGATCACGTGGCCGGCAATTTCCTGGTTTGGGCTGGTCTTCCTACAATCCCATGTCCCTAACTTGGGGTCGGGCTTGCTGATAGAGACTCCGTGGCCCAGCCCACTACTAAGTATCTCTTAGTGAAACTATTAACCATCTACAAGGCCATTACACATTGGGCCCGATTAACAAATGCAAAGCTAATCCAATATACTCGGACTATTAAATCAATTTAAACCATAACCACACATAACTACCCAAATCATTTATGGGTTTAAGGTAACATGCAAACTAATTATTAACAGGATTTAAATTATTAACCTCAAAATATTGCTAGGAAAATCGTGGTCATTACAATAGTGGTACACAATATTCTAGAGTAACACACGGTATTGCACAATATTTCATACTTTTGATTCAATAATTGTTACAGTAGCATCTGCATAATATTTTTATATTATTTTTCATAACACTGTAACTCATATTATTTGATATGATATTATTAGACTAATTAGCATTATTGACAATGTCTAGAAATTTCAAAGAAATGAGTTATTTAATTGCGTACCGTTTCTATTGTCAATATTTTGAGTCTATAATATTATTGGTGAATAATTGTTGAAAGATTGAAAATGTGTTGATTAAAGATAAGTGATGTGTGGTAGTTAATTGTTCAATTTTAGGTTTGTTATGAAGCGTTCGTTGTAAGTTTGACTTATTATTCCATGGGACCCACCACTTGCTAAATTTTCAAACCATCAGACGAATTTTATTAAAATTTTTCATATAAAACATAAAACTTTTATAAAGTTTTGTTTTATTAGATTATAAATAGAATATATTATATTATATATAAAGTTTTTGTTTTATTAGAATATTTTATTGCATAGTGTTGCATAGTAAAGAAAATCAGATGAATTATTCGGTGAACTTCGTTCGTGACTTTCAACTATTTCGCCTGTGATTATTTTTAAATAGTGCCCTGCCATTCTCCTATAAATAGGTTGCTTAGTTAAGAAATGAAACTCACACCAGAATCAGAAATTTTTTCTTTTATAATATTGTGCGTATTTCTTTTGAGTATAAGGATACTTTGAGTGTAGCTTATAGTGCAACTCCTTTATACCAGCCAGATCTAGTCTCCTACTAAGGTAGGAGATATCATTTATTTCATACTCGTATGTAATATCATTTGCTTTCATATTCGTAAGTGATATTACTTTACTTCATACTTATAAGGGTTGTCATTTCATTCCTTATTAATCTGTGGGAATAAGCTGTTTGTACGGATTACTGTACCTGGTGAATAACCGTTCGTATTCATTCTTTATTAATCCGTGGGAATAACCTGTCCGTGCGTATTATCGCATGCCTGGTGAATAACCCTTCGTATTCATTTTTTTATTAAGTGGTGGACATGATCTGTCTACGTGGACTATCGCATGACGGGTGAAAATTCGATTGCAATTTCGTATATTCTTTCATACTCGTATATGATATCATTTCTTTTGTACTCTTCAAAGGATATCATTTTCTTTCATATTTCTCCATTTATGATAAGAGATTATTGTTTGTTTTCATAACCTTATTATTAAACGATGAAAATCCTTGAAATTAGTAAAATATCCTTAATAGTTTGTGTTTCATCTAACATTTTTTACCTAAATCTTTCTATTTCGTTTTACACGTTATAGTTGAATCGTGAACTTTATTCTTGAGCTATAATCGAATTTCTAGATATCATGTTGGCAATTTGGACAATCTTCGACTCTAGATAAATTAAATTACAAATCTCTACTATTTATCTTTGATCTCACTGTATTTATTTTTATATTATTGTCATCTTTTTCAAACTTAAATTGTGGCGATAGTTCTCTTTGGTCCGTAGTGCAAAGATGAACTGGTGTGGCATGATTATGACCAAACTGTGCATTGGTATAATTATAACCTTTGGTATTATAGACAAAGGCTTGTGGTAAAAGTCCTCTTTGGTTCGTAGTACAAAGATGAGCTAGCGTTTGACATGATCATGACCGGTGGTGTTACAAATAAATATCTTTGGCCCGTAGTGCAAAGATAAAATGTTAATTTGGATATTCATAAACAGGAACTGTTGATTGGTGTTACAGGGATAAAATATTCGTGGTAAACCTTTAACTTATAGAAGATGGTAGATATTATAATCTACTTGACTCTTCTAATGGATTGTTTGTTCCGCTGCAGTTGTTGTTGAAACACTTATAATATCTTTAAATCTATGTTTTATTACTGTTGAAGGCTAAAGATAATTTATTCTTTATTGTCTTAGTCATTGTATTCCTTACTGGGCTATTTGTGCTCACCCTTTTCCTTTTTGTTCCATTGTTCTCCTCAGGAAATGAGAGTTAGCGGGGACTAGCCGGAGAATGGAGTGATGGTCCGAGATGATAGAAATATCTCAATACATTATTATTAGTGTGACAATAAGTGTATTGAGAACTTAAGTTGTATTTGTATCGAAAGTCACAGTATGTGTGTTGTCGTATTTAGCACGACAATTATGAGTTGTAAATTGAAAAATTCGTATTTGTATTGTGTATAATGTAAAACAAAATAGAAAACTACCGGCGGTCCGGTCCGAGTTTAATAATTATGCCTAGAAGTAGATTAAGACTTATTTTTAGATTATTGCAATTATATTTATGTCTTTAAGATATGCCTAGATAGATGTGTTGAATGACTAATACAGTGAATAAGGCTGTAAACGAGCCAAACAGTTCGGGCTCGATTCGAGCTCGACTCGAAAAAATACGAGCGAGACTCGGATTCGTTAATAATATGATCCAAATTTGAGCATAAAAAATAGTTCGAATAAAAATATGAGTAGAATCTGAGTAAGGTTATACTCGACTCGTTTAAGATTCGAACTACTTGAATTCTCGATTGTGATTCGATACATACTCGATTGATACAGATTCGATTAGATACTCGATACATTCTCTTATAATATATACAAAATTAAATCAAATTAGGATAATTAATTATTATTATTTTGTTTTGTTTTTAATTTTAAGTGTGATTTTATATTTGTAAAGTATAATAGTAAATATATTTTCTCATTTTTACGTAAAATAACAAATTCAATTTATAATTATATTTATTATAAAGTCAGTTATTTTGTAGAGACTCGAATTCGAGCTTGAATTTGAAGCTCGCGAGTAGTTTGAATATAATTCGATCCGAGTCTGATCGAATACGAGTAAGAAATATTCGAGTCGAGTCGAATCTGTGTAGAATTTTTCAAATACAATTCGAATTCGACTCGCGAGTCAAATTCGAGTAGCTCTCTGTTCGTTTCGATTCGACTCGTTTACACCCTTAATCGTGAATACCATATCTTGCGTTTGAAAGTACACGGACGTGAGAGTGTCACAAATAATTAGTTTAAAGATTTGACTACATTAAAATTTAAATAAAAATTTTAATTTCAAAAAGTGAAATAATTCAAAGACAAAATAATTAATTTATCCATTAATTACAAGTAAAAGCATTAATCGAATTTGGTTATAATCTCTCTGTTTTTTTTTCTCTTATAAAAAAAACTGATAAATAATTTGTTTAATCTCTTCCCTAACTCACAAACACACAGTGCTAGAGTTTGGGATGGAGGTAGAGAGAATCTGCTTTCTAGAGCGACCAGTGAACTGTGCTCCGCTTTAGTTTGTTCCGTACTCAGCCAAAGCTTCCAAATCCTGGTGCTCTCTCTCAATCAATTTCTGTCCCTTGATAAATTAAAGAAAAAGAAATATGTATTTTCAATTTTCGTAGATAATGCATCAGTTTGCCTCTATATTATCGATGTTAATTGAATAACCCTTTCTTCTGCTTTTAAAATTTTCATTTTTATGAATTTGTAATGAATTCCCAAGAAGACCAAGATCCCCATTACCCACCACAACCCAATCAACATAATCGCCTCAATTTGAAATTGAAACCCTTGTTTTTGTTATCAATTTTAGTTGTATTTCTAGCAATCTCAGTCAGTATCTCAAATACAAAGTACTACAGATCAGTACATTACCAAAAATCAACCATATCAAATCACCTCAACCTGTTTCAAAAAGTCTTTAGGATATTTAAATCACCCCCAAATCACATTCTAGCCCCAACACTGAAACCCAATTCTGAAAATTCCAAACCCCCTTTCTGTGTCCTATGGATGGCCCCTTTTCTTTCTGGTGGTGGGTACAGTTCAGAAGCTTGGTCATATATTTTAGCCCTACATGATGGAAATCCAATTTTTAGATTAAGTATTGAGCAGCATGGTGATCTGGAAAATACGGAATTTTGGGAGGGTTTGCCATCGGAGATGAAAAGGTTGGCTTTTGAGCTTTACCAGACTGAATGTAGATTAAATGAGACAATCGTTATATGTCATAGTGAGCCAGGTGCTTGGTACCCTCCAGTATTTGAAACCTTACCCTGCCCACCAACTGGTTATGGTGATTTTAAGTTTGTGGTTGGCCGGACCATGTTTGAGACTGATAGGGTGAATATTGAACATGTAAAGAGGTGTAATCAAATGGATTCTGTTTGGGTTCCTACTGAATTCCATGTCTCTACATTTATACGAAGTGGGGTTGATGCATCTAAGGTTGTGAAAATTGTTCAACCCGTCGACTGGAAGTTCTTTGATCCAGTCAAGTATAAGCCGTTAGACCTTGGCTCGATAGGGACTCTGGTGTTAGGCTCAACTTCAACGAATTTGAAAATAGAAACTCAGTTTGTTTTCTTGAGTGTTTTCAAATGGGAGTATAGGAAGGGTTGAGATGTTTTGTTACAATCATACTTGAAGGAGTTTTCTGAAGTTGATGGGGTTGCTTTGTATTTGTTAACAAATCCCTACCACTCCGATAATGATTTTGGTAATAAGATTCTGGAGTTTGTGGAGGACTCTGGTTTGGAGAGACCAGTTCATGGCTGGGCTCCAGTTTACGTGATTGATACCCACGTCGCTCAAATTGACTTTCCGAGAATATACAAGGCTGCTGATGCATTTGTTTTGCCATCAAGAGGGGAAGGATGGGGTCGGCCGCTTGTGGAGGCCATGGCAATGTCATTGCCAGTTATTGCGACAAACTGGTCTGGACCGACAGAGTACTTGACAGAAGAGAATAGTTATCCATTGCCCGTAGATAGAATGAGTGAAGTTATGCAAGAACCATTCAAAGGGCATCTTTGGGCTGAGCCTTCTGTTGATAAACTACGAAATCTAATGAGGCATGTGATGAGTAATCTTGAAGAAGCCAAGGCTAAGGGAAATCAGGCTAGAGAGGACATGATCAATAGATTCTCCCCTGAGATTGTTGCAGGACTTGTTACTGACCATATGCAACGAATTCTTGACAAGATGGTCTGAGTCAAGTTGGTAATTGTTTTGATATGTCAGGGTTTGCTCATTTTAGTGTTGTAGTCTAATCGCAAGCTTAGGTATCACTTGTATAGGATGCTGAGGTAGTTAATCTGGAATCTACATCCAAGCCAACTACTTTTACAGATTGTTACTTGAACAATGTAGCATTTTTGTAGCCTGATTATTCCTTGGGATGAGGAAGAGCATTGTAAACATTTGTCCATGAGAGTGCCAACTGACAATATTTTGATTGGATTTTGAATTCTTTTTGGTTATAAAGTGCTACATATTTAGCAAGGACTGCAAATTGTGATAAGTTCGAAGCCAAGAAAGGTGGAAACACATGTACTTTCATTGTTTTTCTTGTAAGTCTTACTATGTTCCAAACTACACATTTTTGACTTTTTTTAGGTCTATTTATGAAATCTAAATTTGAAGTTGATATGATTTCGTTTAAGTATTGAATACAAAAAATACTACAATTAGTATAACTTTGTAGTTAGTTGACCATATTCGATATAGTGGTTGGTATTAAAACTGAACAATTTCTTGTTGATTTTGAATTTTCAGATTTTTTTTAATTCTACTCCAAAAAAATTATAAATATATCTCAAATTTTGGACAGAATGAGTACATTATTTAGTTCCATGGACTGAACAGGAGGAGTAATGTTGTCAATATTTTATATACTCGCAAGTGCACGAATCGAATACCTAATATAGTTTAGGCAAGTGCGAGGTCGAACCCTAAGGATTTGACATATGGAACATACGGTACTCACTCACTAATTCTAATTAATTCCTAATCTAGCTTAAAAATTAAGAGGTAAGATTTATCAACAAAAAATACGAATAAATTAATCAATAATAAAATATTAGGGTGAATAAACTAATCAATAATAAAATACTAGAGTGATGAAGTCATATATTTGATATCATCTTCCTAATATTCATGCCCAACAAACTCTACTTTTTAATATCACACTAAGTTGGTCTCTCGACTCAATTAGATGCGGAAAATAAAATCAATTAAGTTCAATTAATTTATAAAATCAGATTGTTAATTCCTCTGTAGCCAAACATATGTATAAAATCAAAACACTCATTGTTTCCATTTATATCTTTTTATATTATCGTTATATAATGTGGTTTTATAATGCTTTTATGTGTTTTTGTATTAATTGTATGTGTTTTGACTTTGTTTTGTAGGAATAAGAATAAAAGCTACTTAGAGTGTTGCTAAATTCGCGTTTTCGGCTTGCCATTTACACAACAGCTAATTAACGTCCAATTTTAACCTTGATCCGACCCGTATCTCCCAGAGCTCAAAGAATGAAAGTTGTAGAGCTACTTCTCCTTGTTCCGGAACATCTTGAATCATCCAAATACGAGTTCGAACGAAGAAGTTATGGCCATTTTCTCAACAGACGTCGAAGCTGAAAATTCAAGAATTTTGGTCCAGCGCAGCTACGCCCATTCCTAGTACAAATCCGGCGCAACTGGGCCATATATGCAGTAGCTGCGTATTTTTGGCAGCGCAGCTGCGTCCCTCTTCAAGATAAATGCGGCGCAGCTGCGCCGATTCGCGATTTTTGACAGATTTCAACTTTTTAATGCCTAACCTAATGACCCATTCATATCTTTTATCATCCATACTTCATTTTGGGGAAGAGAGAAAGGCAGAGAGAGCAGGCGGCGGCTGGGCATAAAGAAGGAAGGCCATGGCCTTTGGCCATGGTTCTTCAAAAGCTTTATGGGAGGTGCTCCAATGGAGTCTAGTAACAAAGGGAAACTATCCTTGTTTTCCTTTTCTTCTTTTTCTCCATTATAATTAATTAGTTTTTGTTCCAAGAATGTAATTGAATCATTTGCTAGTTTATATTGAATAACTTCTCCTTTTGATTGGTACCATATGAGTTTGTTCATTATATTTGTGCTTAATGTTACATTGCTAAGGAATTGATAATTAATTTGGTAATCTTTATGAAATTGGAAAATGAACTATTGATTGGGACCATGAATATGATGACATATGTTATGATTATTTCTTATTAGGATGTAATACATAATTTGTGTGTAGGATAGGAATATACCTATATGCCATGTGTAGCCAATTTGAGCGTCTAAGCTTAATGATTCTCTATGCGAAAGTTTATTCATTTGAGAAATGATTATTGAGGCTTCTTTTGTAACGACCGGGAATTCTGAAATTTCCTTATAATTCGAATTTTTGAATATTAATGAATATTTTATCGTTTATTAATATTATATTTGTGTTACGTGTTTAAGGGTTGCGTGACAACCTGGATTATGTGGATGCATGAAATTTTACGTGCTGCAGTTTTGTTTAAGTGAATAATTGATTTCGCGTAGCGTCGCTAAATCACTATTCACGGGGCACGTTTCCCGAGGCACTATTCATGCCAGATATTTTTATGTCTTTTTCAATGTTAATAAATTTCATAAATACGTGTATGCGTACGAATAATTTTTCCAAGTGTCGGAAATTTTATTTGAGCTGATACGTGATTTTACCCGTATCCGAAATGCATTAAATGGGTGCTCCGAATATTTGGACAAATCCCATAATAATTATTTTTACCCATCCCAATATTTATGGTAATACCCATTTTAATTTTTGGGTAGAGTTATTTACCAGTTTTGGTACAACAGTGGGAGTATTCGGGTATTTATTTTGGCTTATTATTCTAAGTGGGAAACAACCTAAACCCTTGGGCCAATCAAATGCAAGGAGTAGAGTGGATAGCCGGCAGCACGCTGCCATTTTATGGGCTCAATGCCCTAATTTTCCTAAAGGCTAGACTTTCTTGAGCTACTCCCTCTCATTCTCCCGAAGCCTCCAAGCTGCCATCCCATTCAAACTTTCAACTACCAGGCTTTGTGCTGCAGAAAGAGTGAGAGCATAGTAGAGAGAAGAGAGGTGCAGAAAAGGAAAGAAAGAGGAGGAGTTCAGGTGTTGAATTCCTTCATTCTCCCAAGCCTTATTCATCCGACTCCTTTCCTTTCATTCTCTTATACTCGGCTTATTTCCAAGCTTAGTCCTTTTGCTAGCAAGAAGAGAGCTACAGAGAGGGAGGGAGTGGTATAGAGAGAGGGAGCGGAAGAACAAGAACAAAGGGAGAGGAAGAGAAAGAAACTTGAAGGAAGAAGAAAGGGGAGACACGGGTGGAGAAGAGAGGAGCCAAAGAAGTGGAAGGAGAGTCTCAAGCCTAGCCTACAAGTTCGCTAGCATCTTGGAGGGATTACAAGAGGTAATCATCTCACTTAACACATCTTCATTTGATTTTGGTTAAGGTTTTCAAAGTTTCATGGTTGTAGAGCTTTTAAGCTTATGGGTTGGTTTTGCTGCGATTCTTGTCGTTGTTATTTGTTTTGCATGTTTGTAAGTGTTGTTAAGAGACTATGTATGCTATTAACAACATCAAAGTGGAACAAAAATGAAAGAAATCCTTACCTTAGCTTAATGGAGCAAGAACATGGACTGTTGGACGAAATTAGAGGACCATTGTAGATATTTTCATGTCTTATAATTTTGGTTAATGCTATATGTATATGAATCTATAGGAGTCTTATGGTTCATATTCTAAGCTTTCCATAGCCTCTAAAATGGCCTAATTCCGAGTTGTAACGAAGAAGTTACGAAAGTTTGAAGTTTGTGTGCCAAAACAGGGCTTGTTGGCGAGCTCGACAAAGAGGAGCCCTTCGGGGGCGAGCTCATTGGCCTAGGGGCGAGCTCAGCCCTTCGGGGGAGAGCTCATTTGGCCTAAGGGCGAGCTCAGCCCTTTGGGGGCGAGCTCATTTGGTCTAGGAGAGCTCGACAGAGAGGAGGCGAGCTCATTTGGCTTAGGGCGAGCTCATCATAAAGTGGGCGAGCTCATCATAAAGTGGGCGAGCTCATCATAAAGTGGGTGTGCTCATCATAAGGGAGGGCGTGCTCATTAGAAAGGAGGGTGTGCTCATCAGCTCATGGGCGAGCTCATCAAAAAGGTGGGCGAGCTCATCGGAGAGGTGGGCGAGCTCATGGGCGAGCTCATCGGAGAGGTGGGCGAGCTCATCAAGAGGAGGGCAAGGAGAGGAAGCTCCGGGGCGAGCACACACCCTTTAGGGCGAGCACAAGCCCTCTGGGGCGAGCAGAAGCACTCTGGGGCGAGCTGCTTATGCGATGCAGACCTCCTTTAGTAAAACGGACCTAACTTTCTCATATAAACTCCAAATTCGATGATTCAAGATGATCCGGAAAGCTTAGAGATAGACCTATAACTTCCATTAATTAGAATTGAAATTTACTACCTGGAGTAATTTTGATATTGACCGTTTTTAGGGCTATTGTGTAAACAGAAGGGGTCGGTCAAGCGCGTGTGCAACATGTAATGCTTCCGACAATAAAATACATTGTTCTAAGTCCTAAAACATGAATGTTATGAATTATAATGATACTTAGCATTAAGCAATGAGTATTAGATAAGTCGAATGGGCGTGCTAGACGTACGCAATTACGTGTCGCTTGGGCATTCGAATAGGCAAAGTTGGCGTGCGGATGCGCAAGCGTCATAACGCTGTAACTTGTATGTATAATCTTATTTAATATTTTGTTTCTTATAAGAATGAAACATTATAGAGTAGTATAAACCATTATTTAGTATCCAGTATGTGACTAATTGTTATGTGAATATGTACTTAATTGTGTAGGACATTAAGGAGCGTGTGTTGTAATATTGTAGCAGCGCTTCAGGCAAGTTTCCCTAACGCTTGTCTAACCCTTGCGTTGGGCAAGTTCCCTAACTTCATTCTTTCTACATATTGAATGCAAGTTTCCTAACGCTTGTCTAACCCTTGTGTTGGGCAAGTTTTCCTTAACCTTACTCGAATTATATTTTGAGCAGGTTTCATATTTTATACAGGTTGTATATTGTTGCAAATTTCATGACTCAAATTGAGTCATTACTTTTGAATCATATTAGTGGATTAATTATTGTCAATTACTCCACCTCCAAGATAATTATTGATATTCGCAGCTTATGCATTTGAATTCATTATCTATTGTTGGATTGTTAAACGTTTAAGTTCTTCATGCATGAACTGTTTAAGGAGATAGTCTACGCCATTTGCTTCGGTTAGACATGTACAGATTATTATTTTAAAAGCTATCCAAACCGATTGTTGGTGCGGATTCTTGGACTGAGAGAGCAACCCTTATTAGGGGATTATAATGTGTCGGTTATTCGATGCAGTCAAAGTTAAATGTTATGCATATACATGGTGTACAAGAGGCTGATCCCCTTGAGTACAACTGACGGGGCCAGGTTTTAAAAGAGTTAGTCGAATGATTGACTCTTTGGCCAAAAGTTCATGGTCGGTTGGACCACTCAGCAGTAAATAATCATTATTCATTGTTTCATTTGGACTTTGATTATGTCATTTAAGCTATTTCATCAATGTTCATAAATTGTTGATCTATGTAGCTATTATTCTTATTCATTCATGATATATCTCCTTTATTCATTTTAAACTTGCTGAGCAAGGTAGTTGCTCACCCTTGCTATATCATGAACCTATTGCAGTTAAGCCGGGGAGTTCCAAAGCGGACAAAGGCAAAGGAAAGCTTAAGGAATAGTTATATATACTATCCCGTTATGTAGTGTGCGTGGAATAGTTTTGTATTATTAATGTATTCTGCGATGTATTTATTTAAGGTTATAGACCTTGGGACCGTAGTAAACTTTTTGTAATGAACAACATATGTTTATTTATTTCCGCATTAGTTAATTTATGTTGTTTAGAGGTGTATGTTTGTATTTTATCGTGAGCACCAAATTCGAGGTATTGGTACCTAAATTTGGGGGTGTCACAGGTTGGTATCAGAGCTTTAGGTTATAAACTTTAGGATTTGCGAAACCTAGGTTATAACCTTAGTATTAAACTCGTATTGAGTACGCTAGGTGATGGGTCGGGGAGATTCATTTGATGGTCATGTCTGAAGGTGGATTATGGAAATCCATCAAGCTGAGTTGTGCAAGATAAAATATCATTTCATTTTATCAATGAATATATTTTATTGTAGCACTGACATCTTGTTGTCTATGATGTCTTTGTTGTGGCTGTAGGATGCCTGAGTTTAGCCAGTCGAGTTGGGGCAGTAAGCTCCTACTTAGTTGAGTACCCTCTTACATCACCTCTTGGTGAGAGATGTTGAGTGGAGTAGTAGACTAGAGCAGTCGGAGCAATGGGAAGCGAGCCTATAGGTAGAGGTGGAGGCTCGACGAACCCAGTTAGAGAAGGATGAATAGGATGAGCTATGCATTTAGCATGGCGAGTAGTAGGTGGATGGATGGTGTGCACCATCATCCAGTTGAGGAGGGACATACTCATCTCACCTTGAGTCGAGGGTTGGTGACCTAGTTGGGGCAGGTAAAGTATGTTAGCGCTGTGGGGCGCAGTAGGCTTGGTTAGACTGTTTTGTTGTGTGCCTAGCAGTATGTGAATTGTATTTGTAAACCCTAACCTTAGTATATGTTCGGGGTGGTTGTTAGTAGTAAATCCCCACCATTTTGTGGTGTGAAGGGATGGATGATGTCATTCATAGCGGTATGCTATAGAGTAATCATGTGTGACGTTTTAACCGTTAGCACCTGAGTATAAACGTTTGTGTTACGTGTGTTGCTTTATTGTCGCTCTAGAATAGATGCGTACAAGGTGTGATGGGATTATAACGTTAAGTGTTTTCTATTAAACAGAAAATGCCGCCGAGAAGACAACCCCGATACACAAGGGCGGAAGAGTCAGTGAATAACGAGGAGGGTCAGGCAGACCCTATGAGGACTTTTGTGAACTTGTTAGCAGAAGCGATGCAGGGCAGACAAGCCGCTGCAGTTGATCAGCCAGGAAGTCACATGGCGAATTTTAAGGACTTCAAATTAGTAGGACCACCGGAATTTCGTGGGACTACGGATCCGATTGAAGCCCAGACATGGGTAGAAGAAATGGAGAAAGTTTTTGAGGTCGCAAGGATGGCCGAAGAACAGATGACGTCATTTGCCACTTTCATGATGAAAGGTGAGGCAAATTACTGGTGGAAGGCGAACAAAGGTCGAGCCGGGGAAGGCACGATTGCATGGGCTCGTTTCAAGGAGCTGTTTTTCGAAAACTACTTTCCAGCGAGCATGCAGGCAAGCATGGAGATAAAGTTCCTGGAACTAAAGCAAGGAAACATGTCAGTTGCGGAATATGCCGCAAAATTTAACGAGTTAGCTAGGTTTGCTCCACATTAGGTGGACACCGAAGCTAGGCGGGCAAAGAGATTTGAACAAGGACTGAAACCTTGGGTGTACAGTAAGGTTGCGGTTTTGCAGATCAACACATTTTCTACGTTACTTGAGAAAGCAATCATTGCTGAGGGAGGAAGCGAAGCTTTGGCCAGGCACAACCAAGATCAGAAAAAGAAGAAGAGCCATGATGGTCATAAGGAAGGTAGCAGCGGGGGAAGTAACCCAAATAAGAGAAAATGGAACGACAGTCAGATGACAGGAAGCAAATCCGGAGGGGATACAAAAAAAGGTAATAAATGCGAGAAATGTGGAAGGAATCACTTTGGAGAATGCATGAAAGGAAAAGGGGTTTGTTTCAACTGTGGTCAACCAGGGCACTTTGCCCCACAATGCCCAAAGGCGAGGGCAGGAAGTTGTTTTTCTTGTGGCGCTTCAGATCATCAGAAGAAGGATTGCCCAAAGAGGAAGAGTGATGCAGGCAGTGCTAACCAAGGGAACAACAGTAAGCTGACTATTGGAGGACCAACACAGCAGAACAGACCAGTAGCGCGCACCTTCAACATGACAGTGCAGGATGCGATGGAATCAAAGGATGTGGTGGCAGGTATTATTTCGATCAATAATATTAATGCATATGTATTATTTGATTCGGGAGCTACCTGTTCATTTGTGTCGAATGAATTTGCTAAACGGCTAAACTTACCTCGTGAGAAATTAGAGAATCCAATGAATGTGGAAGTAGCTAATAAAGAAGTTATTCCTGTGGAATACATCCATAGAAATTGTTGTGCTGGGATAAACGGGTTTAAACTGAGCGTAGTAGATTTAATTCCGATACGGCTAGGAGAATTTGACGTAATTCTTGGGATGGATTGGTTGTCTAGTCACGGGGCTATGATTGATTGTCAGAAGAAAAGTATACACCTGAAGACTCCGAATAAGTCGAAGGTCGTATTCTACGGTAGTAAATCGCCGAGAAAATCTTGTTGTCTAACGATGATGCAAGCAAAGAAATTGCTACGGAAGGGTTGTATAGGTTATCTGGCTCACGTGGTTGATACCCGAAGAGTAGAGGGTGAGTTGGGTCAGATACCTGTAGTAAGGGAATTCCCAGATGTTTTCCCAGATGAGATACCAGGATTACCGCCGGATAGGGAAGTGGAATTTGTGATTGACTTAGTACCGGGAACCGCACCGATCTCAAAGGCACCGTACAGAATGGCACCGGTGGAAATGAAAGAACTGATGGTTCAATTGCAGGAGTTGCTAGATAAGGGGTATATTCGTCCAAGTGTATCTCCGTGGGGAGCGCCAGTACTGTTCGTAAAGAAGAAAGATGGATCGCTTAGGCTTTGCATTGACTATCGGGAGTTGAATAAGGTCATGATTAAGAACAAGTATCCATTGCCCAGGATTGATGATTTGTTTGATCAATTGAAGGGAGCGAAATACTTCTCGAAGATTGACCTGAGGACGGGATACCACCAACTGAAGGTGAGGCAGGAGGATATTCCAAAGACAGCATTCAGAACTCGATATGGACACTTTGAGTTTTTGGTGATGTCGTTTGGGCTGACGAACGCGCCAGCAGCATTTATGGACATGATGAACAGAGTATTCAAGCAATACCTAGATAAATTTGTTGTCGTTTTCATAGATGACATTTTAGTCTACTCGAAGACGGAGGAGGAACACATCGAGCATTTGAGGATCGCCCTAGAAACACTGAGGAGGGAGAAGCTATATGCAAAGTTTTCCAAGTGTGAATTTTGGCTACAAAGGGTGCAGTTTTTGGGGCACGTAATTGACAAGGATGGTATATCGGTGGATCCTGCAAAGGTAGAAGCAGTAATAAACTGGGAGCAGCCAAGGACGCCGACAGAAGTCCGAAGTTTCTTGGGATTAGCAGGTTACTACCGGAGATTTATTCAGAACTTTTCAAAGATAGCGACACCGTTAACAAATTTGACAAGAAAGATAGTGAAGTTTGTGTGGACGGATAAGTGCGAAGAGAGTTTCTTGGAGTTGAAGAAGAAACTTAGTGAAGCACCTGTGTTATCCCTACCAGATAATACTGGGGGATTTGTGGTGTACAGTGATGCGTCACACAAAGGCCTTGGGTGCGTACTGATGCAGCATGGGAAGGTCATTGCGTATGCGTCACGGCAGCTGAAGGACTATGAGAAGGGATATCCGACTCATGACCTGGAACTAGCGGCAGTAGTGTTTGCTTTGAAGATTTGGAGGCACTATCTGTATGGGGAGAAGTGTGAGATATACACCGACCACAAAAGTCTGAAGTATATTTTCACTCAAAAGGAACTAAACATGAGGCAGAGGCGATGGTTGGAGTTGATCAAGGACTACGATTGTGAAATTCTATACCATCCCGGTAAGGCCAATGTAGTAGCCGATGCTCTAAGTAGGAAGGGCAGAGATAAGTTGATGATGCTGACAGCTCAAGAAGAACTGATCAAGGATATGGAAAAATTGGAGTTGGAAGTCAAGTATCCGACTAATGCAGATGAGAAACTGTTTGCAGTAGAGGCGAGTCCGACTTTATTAAACAAGATAAAGGAGACTCAAGAAAAGGATGATGAATGTATCGCCATAAAGAAGCAAATCTCAGAAGGAGAGGACCTTAAGTACAAAATTGATAGCACGGGACTGCTAAGGTTTGAAGGGAGAATCTGGATACCGATGGTTCCGGAGTTAAGGGAAGAGGTTCTGCAAGGAGCTCATTCCACAAAGTATTCGATACACCCTGGTAGTACCAAGATGTATCAGGATTTGCGCCAACATTTCTGGTGGCCGAACATGAAGAGGGAGGTTGCAGAATGTGTTGGGCGATGTTTGACATGTCAGAGGGTAAAAGCAGAACATCAGAAACCGGGTGGACTACTATAACCGCTGGATATTTCGGAGTGGAAGTGGGAGCATATCACGATGGATTTTGTGACGGGGCTTCCACCAACTCAGAAAGGTTACGACGCAATTTGGGTGATCGTGGATCGTTTAACTAAATCTGCACATTTTCTACCGATCAAGATAAGGTACAATCTGGAGCAGCTAGCAAAGTTATATGTGAAAGAGATTGTGTCACGACATGGAGTACCAATATCTATTGTATCTGACAGGGACCCGCGTTTCACGTCGAATTTTTGGAAGAGTTTACAAGAAAGATTGGGAACTCAGTTGAGGTTGAGTACGGTGTATCACCCTCAAACGGATGGGCAAAGCGAACGAACGATTCAGACGCTTGAGGACATGCTTAGAGCATGTGTGATGGATTTTAAAGGCAGCTGGGATGATCACCTACCATTGGTGGAGTTTTCCTACAATAATAGTTATCATGCAAGTATTGGCATGCCGCCATATGAAGCATTATACGGAAGGGAGTGTCGAACACCTCTGTGTTGGGGACGAAGTCGGTGAACGGAGGCTGTTAGGACCTGAATTGGTGCAACAGACTGTGGATATCGTCAAAGTGATAAGAGCTCGATTGGTAGCGGCTCAGGATCGACAGAAGAAATACGCCGATTTGCATCGTCAGAAACGAGACTTTGAAGTTGGAAGCTTTGTGTTTTTGAAGGTATCTCCCTGGAAGGGGAAGATCAGATTTGGAAAGAAAGGGAAATTGAGTCCCAGGTTCGTAGGACCCTTTGAAGTTTTAAAGAGGGTAGGTGGAGTGGCGTACGAGGTAGCTCTACCTCCTGAACTGGAGCATATTCATAATGTGTTTCACGTTTCTGTGTTGCGGCCATATAAACCCGACTACAAGCTTGTGATATCCTATGAACCAATTCAAGTGGAGAAGGACTTATCATATGAGGAGATTCCTATCCAGATATTAGATAGGAAGGAACATAAGTTAAGAAATAAGGTCATTCATTCGGTCAAAGTACTCTGGAGGAACCACGCAGCTGAAGAAGCTACGTGGGAGCTAGAAGAGAAGATGAGGAAGAATTATCCGCATCTTTTTGAGTGAACCCGTTAAGTTTTCCGTACCTAGACTGTAATTCTGGGGACAGAATTATTATAAGGAGGGGAGGATGTAACGACCGGGAATTCTGAAATTTCCTTATAATTCGAATTTTTGAATATTAATGAATATTTTATCTTTTATTAATATTATATTTGTGTTACGTGTTTAAGGGTTGCGTGACAACCTGGATTATGTGGATGCATGAAATTTTACGTGCTGCAGTTTTGTTTAAGTGAATAATTGATTTCGCGTAGCGTCGCTAAATCACTATTCACGGGGCACGTTTCCCGAGGCACTATTCATGCCAGATATTTTTGTGTCTTTTTCAATGTTAATAAATTTCATAAATACGTGTATGCGTACGAATAATTTTTCCAAGTGTCGAAAATTTTATTTGAGCTGATACGTGATTTTACCCGTATCCGAAATGCATTAAATGGGTGCTCCGAATATTTGGACAAATCCCATAATAATTATTTTTACCCATCCCAATATTTATGGTAATACCCATTTTAATTTTTGGGTAGAGTTATTTACCAGTTTTGGTACAACAGTGGGAGTATTCGGGTATTTATTTTGGCTTATTATTCTAAGTGGGAAACAACCTAAACCCTTGGGCCAATCAAATGCAAGGAGTAGAGTGGATAGCTGGCAGCACGCTGCCATTTTATGGGCTCAATGCCCTAATTTTCCTAAAGGCTAGACTTTCTTGAGCTACTCCCTCTCATTCTCCCGAAGCCTCCAAGCTGCCATCCCATTCAAACTTTCAACTACCAGGCTTTGTGCTGCAGAAAGAGTGAGAGCATAGTAGAGAGAAGAGAGGTGCAGAAAAGGAAAGAAAGAGGAGGAGTTCAGGTGTTGAATTCCTTCATTCTCCCAAGCCTTATTCATCCGACTCCTTTCCTTTCATTCTCTTATACTCGGCTTATTTCCAAGCTTAGTCCTTTTGCTAGCAAGAAGAGAGCTACAGAGAGGGAGGGAGTGGTATAGAGAGAGGGAGCGGAAGAACAAGAACAAAGGGAGAGGAAGAGAAAGAAACTTGAAGGAAGAAGAAAGGGGAGACACGGGTGGAGAAGAGAGGAGCCAAAGAAGTGGAAGGAGAGTCTCAAGCCTAGCCTACAAGTTCGCTAGCATCTTGGAGGGATTACAAGAGGTAATCATCTCACTTAACACATCTTCATTTGATTTTGGTTAAGGTTTTCAAAGTTTCATGGTTGTAGAGCTTTTAAGCTTATGGGTTGGTTTTGCTGCGATTCTTGTCGTTGTTATTTGTTTTGCATGTTTGTAAGTGTTGTTAAGAGACTATGTAAGCTATTAACAACATCAAAGTGGAATAAAAATGAAATAAATCCTTACCTTAGCTTAATGGAGCAAGAACATGGACTGTTGGACGAAATTAGAGGACCATTGTAGATATTTTCATGTCTTATAATTTTGGTTAATGCTATATGTATACGAATCTATAGGAGTCTTATGGTTCATATTCTAAGCTTTCCATAGCCTCTAAAATGGCCTAATTCTGAGTTGTAACGAAGAAGTTACGAAAGTTTGAAGTTTGTGTGCCAAAACAGGGCTTGTTGGCGAGCTCGACAAAGAGGAGCCCTTCGGGGGCGAGCTCATTGGCCTAGGGGCGAGCTCAGCCCTTCGGGGGAGAGCTCATTTGGCCTAAGGGCGAGCTCAGCCCTTTGGGGGCGAGCTCATTTGGTCTAGGAGAGCTCGACAGAGAGGAGGCGAGCTCATTTGGCTTAGGGCGAGCTCATCATAAAGTGGGCGAGCTCATCATAAAGTGGGCGAGCTCATCATAAAGTGGGTGTGCTCATCATAAGGGAGGGCGTGCTCATTAGAAAGGAGGGTGTGCTCATCAGCTCATGGGCGAGCTCATCAAAAAGGTGGGCGAGCTCATCGGAGAGGTGGGCGAGCTCATCAAGAGGAGGGCAAGGAGAGGAAGCTCCGGGGCGAGCACACACCCTTTAGGGCGAGCACAAGCCCTCTGGGGCGAGCACAAGCCCTCTGGGGCGAGCAGAAGCACTCCGGGGCGAGCTGGTTATGCGATGCAGACCTCCTTTAGTAAAACGGACCTAACTTTCTCATATAAACTCCAAATTCGATGATTCAAGATGATCCGGAAAGCTTAGAGATAGACCTATAACTTCCATTAATTAGAATTGAAATTTACTACCTGGAGTAATTTTTATATTGACCGTTTTTAGGGCTATTGTGTAAACAGAAGGGGTCGGTCAAGCGCGTGTGCAACATGTAATGCTTCCGACAATAAAATACATTGTTCTAAGTCCTAAAACATGAATGTTATGAATTATAATGATACTTAGCATTAAGCAATGAGTATTAGATAAATCGAATGGGCGTGCTAGACGTACGCAATTACGTGTCGCTTGGGCATTCGAATAGGCAAGGTTGGCGTGCGGATGCGCAAGCGTCATAACGCTGTAACTTGTATGTATAATCTTATTTAATATTTTGTTTCTTATAAGAATGAAACATTATAGAGTAGTATAAACCATTATTTAGTATCCAGTATGTGACTAATTGTTATGTGAATATGTACTTAATTGTGTAGGACATTAAGGAGCGTGTGTTGTAATATTGTAGCAGCGCTTCAGGCAAGTTTCCCTAACGCTTGTCTAACCCTTGCGTTGGGCAAGTTTCCTAACTTCATTCTTTCTACATATTGAATGCAAGTTTCCTAACGCTTGTCTAACCCTTGTGTTGGGCAAGTTTTCCTTAACCTTACTCGAATTATATTTTGAGCAGGTTTCATATTTTATACAGGTTGTATATTGTTTCAAATTTCATGACTCAAATTGAGTCATTACTTTTGAATCATATTAGTGGATTAATTATTGTCAATTACTCCACCTCCAAGATAATTATTGATATTCGCAGCTTATGCATTTGAATTCATTATCTATTGTTGGATTGTTAAACGTTTAAGTTCTTCATGCATGAACTGTTTAAGGAGATAGTCTACGCCATTTGCTTCGGTTAGACATGTACAGATTATTATTTTAAAAGCTATCCAAACCGATTGTTGGTGCGGATTCTTGGACTGAGAGAGCAACCCTTATTAGGGGATTATAATGTGTCGGTTATTCGATGCAGTCAGAGTTAAATGTTATGCATATACATGGTGTACAAGAGGCTGATCCCCTCGAGTACAACTGACGGGGCCAGGTTTTAAAAGAGTTAGTCGAATGATTGACTCTTTGGCCAAAAGTTCATGGTCGGTTGGACCACTCAGCAGTAAATAATCATTATTCATTGTTTCATTTGGACTTTGATTATGTCATTTAAGCTATTTCATCAATGTTCATAAATTGTTGATCTATGCAGCTATTATTCTTATTCATTCATGATATATCTCCTTTATTCATTTTAAACTTGCTGAGCAAGGTAGTTGCTCACCCTTGCTATATCATGAACCTATTGCAGTTAAGCCGGGGAGTTCCAAAGCGGACAAAGGCAAAGGAAAGCTTAAGGAATAGTTATATATACTATCCCGTTATGTAGTGTGCGTGGAATAGTTTTGTATTATTAATGTATTCTGCGATGTATTTATTTAAGGTTATAGACCTTGGGACCGTAGTAAACTTTTTGTAATGAACAACATATGTTTATTTATTTCCGCATTAGTTAATTTATGTTGTATAGAGGTGTATGTTTGTATTTTATCGTGAGCACCAAATTCGAGGTATTGGTACCTAAATTTGGGGGTGTCACATCTTTGACATGTGTCTTGTAATTGTTTTTAGAATTGAATGACTTGCTAGTATATAGGATAGGGATATACCTATGTGCCGTATAGGGTGATTTTCATATGGCTATAGGAAGAGGCTTATGAATAATTAGAATTCTCGGTTGACAAATTATCGTGACCATTATGATCAATTGGAGAGTTAGGAGATGTAAATGAAGCATTGCACTCCAAGTGTTTGACAAAATGCTTGTGTGGGGATATTATTATCTTAGCTCATTATTTATCTATTTATTTATGTTATTTATTTCTGTTATTTAGTTTAATTGTTATTCTAGTTAGTTTTTATTACTCAAATCAAATTGTTTAAATAAGATTGAGACGATATAAAGTTAGTACTTGGGAAACATTAGTAACAATTCCTCGTGGGATCGACTTTTACTTACCATTGTATTACTTATTGACAGCGTATACTTACGCGTGTTAATCGATTGCGAAATCGATCAACAAGTTTTTGGCGCCGTTGCTGGAGAATTATTTTATAATACTTTTTCTAATATTAATTTCAATTGAATTGATCTTAATTTAAACTTGTTTTTCTGTTTTAAATAAAGTCGGGCTGAAGATTATAAAACAAGCGCTAATTGGGAGGCAACCCAAATTTTTGCTATGATATTTTTGATATCTTAGCAAATAGTAGGAGTCGGTTGCGGAAGGCGACAACTGACACTGTCAGTTTCAAGTTAGGAGTCTCCTATGTTTTGTTTTGATATGTTTTGTTTTAGCGCATTTCGTTTAGTATGTGTTGTGTTAGTGTGTTGTGTTTTGATATATTTTGTTTCAGTATATTTTAAGTTATGTGGGTTTTAATTGTAGTTATAGTATAAGTTGTGTAACAAGTTGTAAAATTTTGTGTTAGTTAATTTCAGGTAACAAATAGCTACGAGTCGTAGAGTCAGAATTTTTTTTTCAGAGCATCATATCCAGCATATCATATCCTAAATAATAACCTAACAACTCAAATAATAACCTAAACCCCTCCCCCACACTCAAACCTTACATTGTCCCAAATGGAAGATAAACATGCAAAGAAGAAAGTACTACTAACTAGCATGCAACTAAAAAAATAAAAAGTAATGGGATAGAAAATCAAATCTGAATCATGGGTTGCCTCTCATGCAGCTGCCATTGTTTAATGTCATTGGCTCGACAGCTTTCCTTTCTCAATCTCCATAAACTGGTTCCTCCAATCCAACTGTCTCAACATCCTCCACCTGATACCCTTCATACAAAGGTCTGAGCCTATGACCATTCACTTTGAACACCTTCCATGTACCTAGACTCTGAATGTCTACTGCACCATAATGAAAAATGTTAGTAATAACAAAAGGTCCAACCCATCTAGAATGCAGCTTACCTGGAAATAATTTAAGCCTTGAATGGTAGAGAAGAACTTTCTGTCCTACAACAAAATTCTTCTTCAAAATCTGTTTATCATGAAAGGCTTTAGTTTTGTCCTTGTAAATCTTAGAACTTTCATAAGCTTCATTCCTTAACTCCTCTAGTTCCTGCAACTGCAACTTCCTATGCTCTCCAGCTTCATCCAAACTCAAGTTGCACTACTTGATTGCCCAAAAGGCTCTATGCTCCAATTCTACAGGTAAGTGACAAGGTTTTCCAAATACTATCCTATATGGTGACATACCAATAAGAGTCTTGTAAGCTGTTCTATAAGCCCATAGTGCATCTGGCAACCTCAAACTCCAATCCTTCCTGTTAGGCTTAACCACTTTCTCTAAAATGGATTTGATTTCCCTGTTGGATACCTCAGCCTGACCATTACTCTGGGGATGGTATGATGTGGAAACCCTGTGCATTACATTATACTTTTTAAACAGTGCTGCCAGCATCCTATTGCAGAAATGGGTCCCTCTATCACTGATAATGGCTCGTGGGGCTCCAAACCTGACAAAAATATTAGACTGAACAAAATCTGCAACAACTTTAGAATCATCAGTCCTTGTTGCCTTAGCTTCAACCCATTTAGAGACATAATCAACGGCCAAAAGGATATAAGTATTACCAAAAGAAGAAGGAAAGGGTCCTATAAAATCAATTCCCCAGACATCAAAGATTTCAACAATTAAAATGGGGGTATGTGGCATCTGATTCCTATGTAAAATATTTCCAGTCTTCTAACAATTTGCACATGACTTACAAAACAGATAAGAATCTTTAAAAATGGTTGGCCAATAAAAACCAGATTCCAAAATCTTGTGAGCAGTTCTTTTTGGTCCAAAATGACCTCCACAAGCATATGAATGACAAAAAGATAGAATAGAATGAAACCCACTATTGGAAACACATCTTCTAATTACCTGATCAGCACAAAATTTCCACAGATGTGGATCATCTCATACATAATACTTTGCATCACTCCTAAGCTTATCTTTCTGAGGTCTAGAGAATTTGTTAGGAACGTATGAACTTGCTAAGTAATTTACAATGTCAGCATACCAGGGCCTTTCCTCAGTGATTGCAAGCAGATGTTCATCTGGAAAAGAATCTTGTAATGGTAGTGTCTCCTCATCCCTCACCAGTCTGCTCAAGTGATCTGCAACTAGGTTTTCTGCTCCTTTCTTGTCTTTAATCTCCAAGTCAAATTCTTGTAGCAGCAGAATCCATCTTATAATTCTTGGCTTTGAGTCCTTCTTAGTTAAAAGATACCTGAGAGCAGCATGGTCAGAATAAACTACTACTTTAGTTCCCAATAAATAAGATCTAAATTTATCTAAAGTAAAAACAACTGATAAAAGTTCTTTCTCAATCGTAGAGTAGTTTATTTGAGCATCATTGAGAGTCCTGGAAGCATAGTAAATGGCATGGATAGTTTTATTCACTCTCTGGCCCAAAACAGCTCCTACTGCATAGTTGCTTGCATCACACATGATCTCAAAGGGTAGTTCCCAGTTTGGTGGTTGCATCACAGGTGCTGAGGTCAACAATTTCTTCAGCTTGTCAAAAGCCTCCTTGCACTCTTCAGTAAACTAGAACTCCACATCTTTCTACAGCAGCTTGCACAAAGGCAAAGATATCTTGGAGAAGTCCTTGATAAACCTCCTATAGAAACGTGCATGTCCAAGAAAAGAACGAATCTCCTGCACTTTTACAGGGTAAGGTAATGCAACAATAATTTTTATTTTAGCTTTATCAACTTCTAATCCTCTAGCTGAAACAACATGACCAAGTACTATCCCTTGTTCTACCATAAAATGACATTTTTTCCAATTTAGAACAAGATTAGTTTCTACGCATCTATCAAGCACCTTAGTCAAATTATCTAAACAAGCATCCAAAAAATCACCATGAATTGTGAAATCATCCATAAAAACCTCAATGCAGCTCTCTAAAAGATCAGAGAAAATACTTACCATGCATCTTTGAAAAGTACCTGGTGCATTGCACAAGCCAAAAGACATTCTTCTATAAGCAAAAGTTCCAAATGGGCATGTGAATGAGGTCTTTTCCTGGTCGTCTGGTGCAATCACAATCTGGTTGTAACCTGAGAAACCATCTAGAAAATAGTAATAAGCATGGCCTGCCAATCTTTCTAACATTTGATCAATAAAAGGAAGGGGAAAATGGTCTTTTCTAGTTACTGCATTCAGCTTCCTATAATCAATGCACACTCTCCATCCTGTTTGCATTCTTGTTAGCACCAGCTCATTGTTATCATTCTTGATGACTGTGATTCCAGACTTCTTTAATACTACTTGGATTGGACTCACCCATTGACTGTCTGAAATTGGATAGATTATACCTGCATCTAACAACTTCAGAACTTTTTTCTTAACTACCTCCATCATGGGTGGATTCAGCCTTCTTTGTGCTTCTCTGGTTGGTTTAGCTCCATCTTCCAACATAATTCTATGCATACACATTGCAGGACTTATTCCTTTGATATCTGTTATTGTCCAACCAAAAACAGTGATGTTATCCCTAAGAATTCTGAGCAATTTGTCTTCCTGCACTCTGGTTAGGTTACTAGCAATTATCACTGGCAATGTATCATCAGTCCCTAGGTATGCATAGTTCAAGTGCACAGGTAATGGCTTCAAATCTAAGATTGGGGCCTGCATAATAGATGGTAACAATTTTTTATGAGTGGCAGGTAATTGAATAGAATTGACTGCATGCTTATTTGAAATTTTGGGCAAGGATTGCAATGCAACCACAGCCTCCTTCAATTCTTGGCTCTGCTCAAGTTCTTCTTCTTTGTCTATTTCCAGGCTGTTAGTAATGGCAACTTCCAAACCTTCCTTATGTATGTGTTCAAAAGAGTGCTGCACTAGAGAATCAATCACATTAATAGAAAAAACTGGATTAATATCACTAGGGTACCTCATTGCCTCATATATATTGAATTGAATCTTCTCTCCATCAAACTTCATGGTTAAGGTCCCATTATGTACATCAATCATGGTTCTTGCTGTTTTCAAAAATGGCCTCCCCAACAAGATATGTGCAGGATTTGGAGATGTGTCATCTTCCATATCCACTATATAAAAGTCTGCAGGAAAGATCAGCTCATTCACCTATACTAAAACATCCTCAATTATCCCTTGAGGGTAGGTGTTAGTCCTATCGGCCAGTTGAATAATAACACCAGTTTGTTTTAAAGGACCTAAATTTAAAGAAGCAAATATAGATAAAGGCATGACATTAATTGAAGCTCCTAAATCTAACATAGCTTTCTCAAACCTGGTGTTACCTATCCTACATGGTGTCGACGCCGGGTTTTTCCGCTTAATGCCGTATTTGTCCTCTTCCAATTTTTTAGCCTTTTGATTAGATGAAAAGGTCGGCATTAATGTCGACGGGGTTTTTGAAAGATCATTTTTTTATGATGAGCCAATTAACCAGAGTCGCCAGTTGGTATATTTGAAATGGATGTACCAACTCATCCGAATTTTCATTCTTTTGTAAATCGCTGGCTCATGTGTGACTCCGAATTAATTAGTCTGCGAATCGAGATTCATAGAGTTCGGGGGGCTTGTTTAAGTGAGGGGAAGGTGTTAGGCACCCCTCGACTTCCGTGAAATACGGTTACCGCAATCTTGATGCTTTTCTATCCTTTAATTCATGAATGTATGTGTGTATAGGTGCCCGTGCGTGTGTGTGTGTGCCTATGTGAATGTTGTGGTGAGTTTGTATGAAAGAGTCATTTGGATTTTAGAGAAAAATCGTGCCTTAATTTGAGAACGCTTCGGAATGTCTTTTCGGTATACACGAGAAAGCTTTATTCTTTTGAGAAGGATTTGATTTTAATTGTATAAAGCTATGGGATTTTTCTTTAGGTGTCGTTTTGGCAAAACAAGAGTTTTAAACCTTCGTCAAAATAGGAATCGAGATCTATACGTTGCTTTCATAAAATGATGGGCAATTTCTAGGATCTCTTTAACCCTATGCACAATGGTTTAATAAAACGTTACTTATTTGTAAAATCATTTTTGTGTGATGTTTGAAAACGATTTTCTTTAGCTTTTTCGTTAGATAGGAATCGACATTCATTAGCACTTCTCAAATTTTAACTTCGTGATTCTAATATCCTACTTTGATTGATTTTATAAAAAATCTTCATTTGTTTGGCTTTGAAATCAAATTTTTCAATATTGTCAATCAAATAAAACATTAATATGCATGAGGGTTATTCATGGGCATGTAAGCCATCAAAATAACCCACACGCCTATAATCACATACTTCACTATTTATGGGGCCTTAAACCCGATTCTCGCCTTAGCGTCGTTTTAAGGCCCGACGATTACATATTTACAATGAAAACTACATCATTTCTACTTCTTACATCAAGATATGTCCATCATCGGATTTGGACCCCGGGGTCGCTTTTCTAGGCTCACAACCAAATATCCACACACCCACAATCGGATATTACAAGAAATAACCAATACGAATAATCTACCAATATCAAAGCATCCCAAAATAAAGATCTAAAAGAACCTATATCAATATAACACCAAAAAAACAAAACAAGAAATCAATAAATAAATATCATCGGGTTATTAGGAAGAATTTTGTTCCAAATGGAACCCTCACTAATAATACTCCCTAATTTATCGTTCCATAATCATATGAAAAAAAACTTCATTTGATTTGACCAAAAGATGTGATAGAAATTGCAAAATTGAGGAGATTTTCACCTTGCAAATGAGATCAAAATGGATGTAAACTTGTGTATTGAATAGAAGAAGAAATATGTGTGATACAATCAAATCACAAAAATATTATTCCTCTCTTTTTTCTCACTTTTTCTCCTATTTTTGTTGCAAATCTAGCTATTTTCCTCTCAATTTTCGTGCTTTGTTGCTGCTGTATCCTCCTTCTTTTCCAATTCTGCTGAACCTCCTGTATGCTGTCCGAAGCTGTGCTTAAATAGGCTGGCCAGCTGGCGCGCCTCCCATCGCACTCAGCTGGTAGTGCTGATTTGCTGGTTTCCGTGCTGGCGCACTCACTTGGCATCAGATCTATCCGCGGCTGGCGGGCTTGACTTTCTCGAATTTCGTGCCACGCCTCGATTTTCGTGCCGCAACGTCAGTTTTTGCTGACAGGCTCGTATTTTACAGTCCGGGAATCATTGAGAAGTGCGCCACATCTTCCGGGAATGCCAAATTCGGATAGCCCTGCTATCATGTCGATTTCGGCTGCAAACTATCAGGGTGGCGTCGAGTGTCCGTACTTTTTTCCATCTTTTGCTCTCGCATGCCGATCCTTTTGACGAATTTGCCCTCCTGTCAAGGTTAGTATACGAAGTGCAAAATTTGGGTGTCTACAGCTGCCCCTCTTTATCATGTTTATGAAATGATAAATGAAATGAACAGGATAAAGAATAGACACTCGATGCATGAATGGGAATGCTCAAGGATGACAATGCAACACCTGTGATTTATGATGCAACGTAAGATGCAATGGATGCAAAATACTCCCAACAGGGTGTCGATGCGGATGATCGTCTCGTCGGGGCCGGGTTTCGTCGCCGGTCACCCATCTCGTAATCGCCGGTTATCGTCGTCGGTCGATCGTCTTGTCGGGGCCGGGTATCATCGCCGGTCACCCATCTCATAACCCCCGGTTATCGTCGCCGGTTGGTTATCTTGCGAGTGCCGGGTCTCGTCTCCGGTCGCTCGTCTTGTAATCGCCGGGTCTCATCTCCGGTCGATTGTCCTGCGAATGCCGGGTTTCGTCTTCGGTCGCTCGTCTCGCGATCACCTTATCCCATCGCATTGTCATCAAAGGACGTTATCCTCCTGACTAGTTTGAGAGGCATCCTTGGAGTTCGTCCTTGTACATCGTTCTTGGCCGCCATCGCTTTTGACTCTGATAGGCTAGGACCTTGACACCTAACCTGCTCGATTTTTTTTCATTTCATGGATCACAGACAGAATTATCATCTATTCATGCATGTGACCCAACATGTAAATTGAGAAAAAATGACTCCTGTACAGTCTTTTGATACTGTTCTACAGATGTCATCACTTGTAGTGGTTCGCTTGGATGCCTTCCCAGGTTGCTCACCACCTTGTGGTGGTTTGTTTGGATCTCAGCCCTTCCAAGGGTGCTCACCATCTTGTCGTGGTTTGCTTGGATGCCTTCTCAGGTTGCTCACCACTCTGTCGTGGTTTGCTTGGATGCCTTCCCAGGGTGCTCACCACTCTGTCGTGGTTTGCTTGGATGCCTTCCCAGGGTGCTCACCACTCTGTCGTGGTTTGCTTGGATGCCTTCCCAGGGTGCTCACCACTCTGTCGTGGTTTGCTTGGATGCCTTCCCAGGTTGCTCACCAACTTGTCGTGGTTTGCTTGGATATCAGCCCTTCCCAGGGTGCTCACCATCTTGTCGTGGTTTGCTTGGATGCCTTCCCAGGTGGCTCACCAACTTGTCGTGGTTTGCTTGGATGTCTTCCCAGGTTGCTCACCAACTTGTCGTGGTTTGCTTGGATATCAGCCCTTCCCAGGGTGCTCACCATCTTGTCGTGGTTTGCTTGGATGCCTTCCCAGGTTGCTCACCAACTTGTCGTGGTTTGCTTGGATATCAGCCCTTCCCAGGGTGCTCACCATCTTGTCGTGGTTTGCTTGGATGCCTTCCCAGGTTGCTCACCAACTTGTCGTGGTTTGCTTGGATATCAGCCCTTCCCAGGGTGCTCACCATCTTGTCGTGGTTTGCTTGGATGCCTTCCCAGGTTGCTCACCAACTTGTCGTGGTTTGCTTGGATATCAGCCCTTCCCAGGGTCATTTGGCAGGCTTTTCCGCTGCTTTGTTCAGTTCATAGTCGGGCGAAGTGAGATTTGCCCCATTCGGACATCTGCTTATGTGCAATGGTTGCACCGAGACTTTGCCATGGTTGGTTTGAGTCAGTTTGGAGTATTTGATGACTCTTGAGTGATTTTCACTGATGACACCGCCCCAGAGGTATTTATTCCCCCCCCCCCCGAGTCTACGGATATGTCTTCCAGATATGATTCCATCTCAGCTGATTTTGCCCCTAGTCGGGTCGCTGAGGATGGCCGGATCCGACTGGCCTTGATTACTACCGTTAGCCGAGCCATTTCTTTATTGGATCGTATCGACATGATGGGGCAGTAGATTGCAGGGGACGCCGATGCTTCAGACCTATCCACCACTTTATCCATCCTGCTTAAGTTAGTTTCAGATCTGTAGATCATTTTATCTCCTGCATAGATTATGTCAGTTTCATCTGTTATCGAAAAGGAAATCTTGTGACGAAATGACTTATATATATAGACATGCATTTATATTCAGTCATTTTCCCCTTTTTTCGTATCGTTGCCTTTCATCGGATCCTCATTTTATCCAGTCAACCACGATTTTGATATCTTGCCCTCTTTTTCTTCTCAAGTCTTGATGGAGATTTGACAGATACTACCGCACACCCTGTTGATTTCATCGGACTGAGTCTTAGATTTTTTTGACTAAGTGTTTGGTTGGGTCCGGGTTATGTCACTTGAGATGAAGCTGATCAGGTGGCTGACTTCGGGAAGGTTTTGAGGGTATAGGAAGGCTTTTCTGGTTGTTGGGAATTGGTTTTGACAGAAGAAAGTATTATTTTGTAAGGAATGGGACCGTGCCACGATGGCTGCCTACGTACCCCCACAAGTCGGGAGATCAGGTCCTACGTAGTTCGTTCTTTCACAGAACGACGAGAAAATGATGATGATGATGGGTTCTTTCAAAGGCTTTTCTGGTTGTTGGGAATTGGTTTTTTTTTTTTTTTTTTTTTTTTTTTTTTTTTTTTTAATGGAACCGCTTCACCGAGTCGGAATTGAGGGGTTATGGAAACACCTCTCCATCCCTCTCTTGCAATATGAGGGCTCCTCCGGATATCACCTTCTTAATCACGAAAGGCCCCTCTCAGTTCGGGGCAAGCTTCCCTTTGGCTTCGCTTGTGTTTTTTTTTTTTGTTGTTTTTTTGTTTTTTTAGAGAAGGCATGCCTTTTCTTTAGCACTAGGTCATTTTCTTTGAACTTCTGAGGTCTTATCTTTTGTCGTAAGATCGAGAGATTCTTTGCTGATACAACTGGCCGCGTGAAATAGCAGCCACCCTTTTCTCATCAATTAGGGCCAATTGGTCGTATCGACCTTGCATTCAACCCTCCTCGTTTATCTGAGCATCTCAACCTCAAATGGCAGAACTACCTCTATTCCGTATACCAGAGTGTAAGGGGTTGCCCCTGTAGAAATACGCACCGATTTTCGGTACGCCAGCAGGGTGAAAGGTAGCAGATCCGGCCATCCCCGATGTTTAGCAGACATTCTCGCCATGATCTTCTTGATATTCTTATTCGCAGCCTCCACTGCCCCATTCATCTTAGGACGGCAAATGACAAAATTGAGGTGTTTGATCTTGAACTGGTCATATAATTCCTTCATAAGGGTACTGCTCAAATTTTTGGCATTGTCGGAGACTAAGGCCCCAGGTTGCCCATATCGGCAAATGATATCTCCATACTGGCTTAACAGCTCTGTTTTATGGCTAGGGGTCAGATCTGTTCCTATTTTGAGCTCTCTGGGTTTGTCAGGGGTTCCAATTTTTTATGGTGATGGTTTGGTTTGAGTTGGGTTTGGGGTTTGTCTTCGACCCATCCTTTGATCTCGTCAGGCGTGCCGTCATTATCTGTCTCATCTTGCTCAATGCCCATTAAATCGAAATCCAGCCCAATATCAAAATCGTAGTCAACTTTCGAATTTGAAAAATCGTTTGTTAGGCAAGAGACACTCAAATTGGTACACCTGGCATGAAACAAAATGTTTGTCATATATATAAGGCATTTTCCTGCAATGATCATCTTTAAGACAACATGACAAAATAACATAATCATGCAAAATTTTAAAATAAGGGACAACAACTGGCATCTACTCATGGTCCTTCTTCATAACCTCTGGCTGCTCTACCACGATCTTCCCGCTATCGATCATATTCTGAATTTTGTGCTTCAGAGCCCAGCATTCCTGAGTATCATGACCAGGAGAACCCGAATGGTACGCACACTTCTTACTCGGATCAAATTCTCCTCCTTTCGGATCAATTGGGGGTGCCAAATCGCCTATCCTTCTCTGTGCTATCAATACCGCCAAAATCTGTTCAAGAGGCTCCCCAAGCGGGGTGAATACCCGATCTCTTGCTGTCTCAAATCTTCTTCGTTCGCCCGACCTTTGATAATTGAGATTATGTTGTCGGGGTGGCACAATTCTCTGTATTTGCACTGGAGGATTGTTCTCTGCCTTTCTAGATGATCCCTGCAGGATGAGGGAAACATCTTCCTCCTTTTTCTGTTGAATTCTACGGGAAGTGCTGCCATAGTTTCCACACTGGATTTGCTCCGCAACCACTTCTAGAGCTGTGAGGTCCCGGATCTTACCAGATTTTAACCCCATGTCCACCATTTCTCCGTGTTTTATCATCTCGGCAAAAGGTCTCCCAATCCCCGATATCACCCGCTCATAATAGGGCGCCTCCTGAATGTCCACAAAGGTCATTACCATTTCCGCCTCGTTCATTGGGGGATTCACCTGTGCAGCCATACCCCTCCATCGTTGTGCATAGTCCCTGAAAGATTCTTTTGGTTGCTTCTTGATTTTTGTCATTTGATATCTATCAGGGGCCATCTGGGCCTGAAAGCTGTATTGAGTTAAGAAGGTATGGGCCAACTCCTCCCAGTTGTGGATTCGGGCATTGTCAAGGCGGGCATACCAGATCCTTGCCTCCCCTGTTAAGCTTTTCTGGAATAGCTACATCCTCAGCCCCTCGTCCTCGGCATAAGACCCGAGTTCTCCAATGTATATTTTCAAGTGCGTGTAGGGGTCTCCCTTTCCATTGTATTTTTCGAACTCGGGGACCTTGAACTTCTCTGGATATCTGGTTCCGGGGAAGACACACAGATCTGAGTAATTAACCCTACCCAGGGAGCCTATGCCTCTTAGAGATTGGATGGTCTCCTCCATGTGTTTCATTTTTTTCCGAAGGTCGTCCGTGTCCCCTTCCTCTGGGATAGCAATCACGGTCCTGTTAGATATGGGAACGGCCTTTGGGATGACTGGCTCGTCCTTGAGTCGGGGTTGGTCATCTTTAAGCAGGTTTGCACCATTTTTAGGAGGATTCTGGTCATCCCCTGGTGGTGGAATATTATGCGATCCTTGGTTTGACGGATCCTGTCTGATCAAGAACTGTTCCTTTAGCATTGTCGCAATTTCCATCATCTGCTTTTTAAAATCATCAAACTCTTCCCGAGATATGGAACTATGATTGGGAAGATCAGCCATTTCAAAGGTAGAGACCTGGGCTTTCTTAGACTGCGAACGGGTTTGAGGAGCAATCCTGCAGGCAAACGGTTCGAAGTTTAGTCTTTGGGCAATGAAAGGATGCGGATGCATGCTAAAGCTATAAATTTTTGGTGTTTTTGGGTTTTTTAATCTTTTTCTGCAAAACAACACGTTAGCGGTCCTTTATTGAAATAATGCATGCTGGATACGATTTATTATGCTTCCCGTGCCGTTCCCTGCAAAACACAGAGGTTAGTATTTTCTTTTGACATAAAGGGGAAGCATATATGAATATGTTGCAATGGGATTATGACATTTATACGTATAAACGTAAAAGGGCATGATGAGACTTTTCCTGCGTTGGGTTAATCTGGGGCTGACCTATCCTAGGGTTACTCTCACGGGCTTTTCGGCATGAAGGTTCCCAAATCTTCGCAATCTACTCGTTTGAGCCCTTTCGATTGGAGCGGATTTGAGTGGTGCGTTTCCTGAGCCATCTCCGGGGAGCAGCCCCTTCGAGTCCAGTAATAAGCGACCGACGGGTTCGCCTCAGGAGGAGGTACAATCTCAACATACATTCACATTCATCGTCCTCACCGTATGCAAATGATTACTTTAAGGTAAATCAACTCCATTCAATCATTCATTCATTGGACAGAAGCACACATTCACACAACAATAAGTAAAACAGGCAAAAATGTTGCACGCACATACATTCATAAATTTTAAAGGATAGGAGAGTATCAAGATTTCAATGCGGCTTAAGCCCTCTAATGTCCCCAGCAGAGTCGCCAGCTGTCGACGCCGGGTTTTTCCGCTTAATGCCGTATTTGTCCTCTTCCAATTTTTTAGCCTTTTGATTAGATGAAAAGGTCGGCATTAATGTCGACGGAGTTTTTGAAAGATCATTTTTTTATGATGAGCCAATTAACCAGAGTCGCCAGTTGGTATATTTGAAATGGATGTACCAACTCATCCGAATTTTCATTCTTTTGTAAATCGCTGGCTCATGTGTGACTCCGAATTAATTAGTCTGCGAATCGAGATTCATAGAGTTCGGGGGCTTGTTTAAGTGAGGGGAAGGTGTTAGGCACCCCTCGACTTCCGTGAAATACGGTTACCGCAATCTTGATGCTTTTCTATCCTTTAATTCATGAATGTATGTGTGTATAGGTGCCCGTGCGTGTGTGTGTGTGCCTATGTGAATGTTGTGGTGAGTTTGTATGAAAGAGTCATTTGGATTTTAGGGAAAATCGTGCCTTAATTTGAGAACGCTTCGGAATGTCTTTTCGGTATACACGAGAAAGCTTTATTCTTTTGAGAAGGATTTGATTTTAATTGTATAAAGCTATGGGATTTTTCTTTAGGTGTCGTTTTGGCAAAACAAGAGTTTTAAACCTTCGTCAAAATAGGAATCGAGATCTATACGTTGCTTTCATAAAATGATGGGCAATTTCTAGGATCTCTTTAACCCTATGCACAATGGTTTAATAAAACGTTACTTATTTGTAAAATCATTTTTGTGTGATGTTTGAAAACGATTTTCTTTAGCTTTTTCGTTAGATAGGAATCGACATTCATTAGCACTTCTCAAATTTTAACTTCGTGATTCTAATATCCTACTTTGATTGATTTTATAAAAAATCTTCATTTGTTTGGCTTTGAAATCAAATTTTTTCAATATTGTCAATCAAATAAAACATTAATATGCATGAGGGTTATTCATGGGCATGTAAGCCATCAAAATAACCCACACGCCTACAATCACATACTTCACTATTTATGGGGCCTTAAACCCGATTCTCGCCTTAGCGTCGTTTTAAGGCCCGGCGATTACATATTTACAATGAAAACTACATCATTTCTACTTCTTACATCAAGATATGTCCATCATCGGATTTGGACCCCGGGGTCGCTTTCCTAGGCTCACAACCAAATATCCACACACCCACAATCGGATATTACAAGAAATAACCAATACGAATAATCTACCAATATCAAAGCATCCCAAAATAAAGATCTAAAAGAACCTATATCAATATAACACCAAAAAAATCAAAAACAAGAAATCAATAAATAAATATCATCGGGTTATTAGGAAGAATTTTGTTCCAAATGGAACCCTCACTAATACTCCCTAATTTATCGTTCCATAATCATATGAAAAAAAACTTCATTTGATTTGACCAAAAGATGTGATAGAAATTGCAAAATTGAGGAGATTTTCACCTTGCAAATGAGATCAAAATGGATGTAAACTTGTGTATTGAATAGAAGAAGAAATATGTGTGATACAATCAAATCACAAAAATATTATTCCTCTCTTTTTTCTCACTTTTTCTCCTATTTTTGTTGCAAATCTAGCTATTTTTCCTCTCAATTTTCGTGTGCTTTGTTGCTGCTGTATCCTCCTTCTTTTCCAATTCTGCTGAACCTCCTGTATGCTGTCCGAAGCTGTGCTTAAATAGGCTGGCCAAAGCCAGCCGCAGATCTATCTGCGGCTGGCCGCAGATGGATCTGCGGCTGGCCAGCTGGCGCGCCTCCCATCGCACTCAGCTGGTAGTGCTGATTTGCTGGTTTCCGTGCTGGCGCACTCACTTGGCCGCAGATCTATCCGCGGCTGGCGGGCTTGACTTTCTCGAATTTCGTGCCACGCCTCGATTTTCGTGCCGCAACGTCAGTTTTTGCTGACAGGCTCGTATTTTACAGTCCGGGAATCATTGAGAAGTGCGCCACATCTTCCGGGAATGCCAAATTCGGATAGCCCTGCTATCATGTCGATTTCGGCTGCAAACTATCAGGGTGGCGTCGAGTGTCCGTACTTTTTTCCATCTTTTGCTCTCGCATGCCGATCCTTTTGACGAATTTTCCCTCCTGTCAAGGTTAGTATACGAAGTGCAAAATTTGGGTGTCTACACATGGTATGGTTAACATGCCTGGATCCTTACATTTAGGGGGCATCTTTCTTTGCAGTACTGCTGAGACATTCTCTCCAACAGTGACTCTTGCATCATCTTTCAGCTTCCTTTTGTTAGTGCACAACTCTTTCAAAAATTTAGCATATCTTGGCACCTGTTTGATTGCATCTAACAATGGTATATTGACTTCCACCTTTCTGAAGGTCTCCAAAATTTCTTTCTCTTGCTCATCTTTCCTTGAAGTCTTGTGATTTTTAGGTAGAAAAGGTAGGCGATTAGTTTTAACTGAAATCACAAAGTTGGCATTTACCTTAGGTGGTTCAGCTCCCTCCTTAGCTTTCTCTTCATCAAAGTCTACAGTAGCTTTGGGCACTTCCAGTTCTTTCCCACTCCTTAGTGTAATGGCACTTGCATTCTCCCTTGGATTCACAACTGTTTGGGAGGGTAACTTCCCTGAACCTTGGGATTCTAATTTTCCTACTATGGTTACAAGCTGCCCCAATTGATTTCTCAAATCCTGGACTGAAGTCTTTGTCTCCTGCTGCAACTACTGTGTCTGGTTCATGAATTGTTGAGTGTTATTCATGAACTGTTGTGTCTGTCCCATCAGTGCTTTGAACATCTCTTCCATTGAAGTTTCAGAAGGTGTTGGTGTTGCTGTTTTAGGTTGGTATTGAACTGGTTGAAAGCCCTGCTACCTATGTGGAAAGACAGGTGGTGCAGGTGGTCTATTTCCTCCATAACTCAGATTGGGGTGATCCTTCCATCCTGGATTGTAAGTGTTCGAATAAGGATTATATCTTTTCTGAGGTTGTGTTTGGTAATTCCCCATTGCATTAGCTTGTTGCATGGTTTCATTTTCTTGCAGTGTGGGACATGCATTTGTGCTATGGTTTGATTCAAGCAAATTCCACAAGCCTTTGCAACTGGCTTATTTCCTGCAACTAATTGTCTCACCAAAGTAGTTAGTTTAGAAATCTGTTGTTCATGACTACAAGTACTCACCTCATTTACCCTTTGTGGTGCATGATTCATTCTAGTTCCATATTGTTGTGAGTTTGTGGCCATGTTGGCAATCAAATTCTTTGCAGCCTCTGGAGTCTTGTCAACCAATGCTCCTCCGCTAGCAGCATCAATCATACTTCTGTCCATTGGTACCAATCCTTCGTAGAAATACAGGATCAAGTGCTGGTCATCTATCTGGTGAGGTGGCCAGATAGAGCAAAGCTTCTTGAATCTTTCCCAATATTCGTAGAGTGTCTCTCCCCTGAATTGTCTAATTGCACAGATCTCCTTCCTTATATTGGCTACTCTTGAAGCAGGAAAATACTTTTCTAAGAATAGCTTTTTCATGTCATTCTATGATTGGATTGTACCTGATGGTAAGTAATACAACCAATCTTTTGCCAGATCTGCCAGTGAAAAAGGAAAGGCTCTAAGCTTGATCTGCTCCTCAGTTATTCCATGTGGCTTCATGGTGGAACACACCACATGAAATTCTTTCAGATGTTTATATGGGTCCTCACCTGTAAGACCACGAAAAGTAGGTAACAAATGGATTAGTCCAGATTTAAGTTCAAATGTAGCGTCTAAAGCAGGATATTCAATGCATAGAGGTTGCTGATTTAAATTAGGAGTTGCCAACTCCTTTAGAGTCCTGTTATTGTTTTGAATAGCCATCTGCTCTTCTGATTCGGATTCAGTTGATGAATTGTTGGACAGTAGTTCTAATGCTATGTTCAGGCCAGGTGATGGAATTTCTTCTTCTGCGGTTGTGGACTGCACTCTACGATTTTCCTTCCTGAGCCTTTTTGCAGTTTTCTCGATCTCTGGATCAAAATTCAAATTACCAGATTGAGAAGATCGAGTCATAAACTAATAAAGAAACAAAGAATAAACAAAAAAAACTAATTATTCCCCGGCAACGACGCCAAAAATTTGGGAAGTTGTCGTCAAGCAAACCAAAAATAAAAACCTTACTCAACTCTATGAACTCAAGACTAAGCACAGTATAGCAGTAGCAAGGGTCGATCCCACAGAGAACAATGCTGATTTTTAATTTATCCTAATGCTTCTAACAGTTTTATCAGTAAATAAAAGATTGGGGGTTTTGAATTTGTTTAACTAATTAACAAAAAAAACAGATTTAAAAATAATGAATTTAATCAGTGAATTAAAACTTCAGTTTTCCAGTTCAGTTTCACCTTTTCACAGCAATGATCAATTAAGCATAACAATATTCGCCCTTCAATGAAACTAATAGTCCTAGATAACAAAAAGCTCTATTAACCGAAATTCCTCTTAGATTGTCACTTAATGAAATAAGCTCTTCACAAGATTCTAACTATCATATAACCTAAAACAAGCTCTTTAGATTTAATATGACAGCAACATTAAGAACTAAGGAATTAGACTATTCCAAGTAACAAACACATAAGCTCGATTTGTTTAACCTGTCTCCTGATAACCATAGCAATAAACCAAAAGCTTGACCACAATCAGTATCGCTAACTACTATTTATGATTAGAAACAATATCAATTACGTAATACTATTCATGAATCTAGCATATATTATCAACTAACCAATTTAATCCTGCAAAAACCAAATTAGTTAATCAAATAATATTTAACAATTAAAACAGGTTATCAGAATAAAGCTTCATATAAGAAGGAATAAATACTGTATATTTAATCAAACCATAAACTGTTACTAAAGATCCACGTCCCCTTCAAACTGAATAAAGAAAAACTAGCCTGACATGTTTCTATGAACTCTCTGAATTTGATAAAACTCTCTCTATGATCTGATGATTAAATTCTAACAATTACAAGTATTTATAGATAAATATCTAAAACCTAGAAGAATTCTAATCCAATTCTGCTTCAGAAGTCTTCACTTTGCAAGTATGGTAGGATTATAAATCCTTTTCAATCTCTGAAATCCAGCTTTAAGCAGCTTCCTTATCAAATTAGATTTTATTTCCAAATCCAAGTCTTCTTCCATTTCCTCTTCTAGTTCGGCATCAGTTTCCATATTTATCTTCAACTCAGATTCCATATCAAACTCTACTTCCCATAGTCAGAGATACTTTCCATGTATGATTGTAACTTCCTCTCCAAATCCTGTTAGGAATCATATCTTTAAACTTTAATGCTTTAAATCCTACTCAGAATTGGAAATCTGCATGTCGACCAAAATCGTAGAGTATACTCCTTTAGCACAACGTAGAGTAGACTCCGCACCAGCACTTATCGCGATCGTAGAGTAAACCTCGGAATCGTAGAGTAACTAGCTGCCGGGTAAACTTGCCAATCGTAGAGTAAAGAGCACCATCGTAGAGTAACTCTCATCATACGTAGAGTAACTTCGCCGCTGGACTGAAAACATAGAGTGTTGTGAGCCTGGCTGTAGAGTGAATCTCGGCAATTGTAGAGTGGAACTAGAAATCATCAACAACCTCGCCTAGCCGTCCTGCGATCGTAGAGCTGTCAGAGTACATGTAACACTACGAACGTAGAGCCTTTACCCAGCGATCGTAGAGTATTCTGCAAAACAACATAAAACTCAACATTAAAATACATTTTTGCAAAATCACATCAAATTCTTCTATAAATCAATAAATACCTTAAACCAGCTCATATGACAGATAACATGCAACTAAACTGAGCATAAAGGAATGAAAATAATCAGATATTATGCACCTATCAACGAGCATGATTCGCCAACGAGATGCCAAGCAAAGCAAGGGGCAAGGCATGCCAAGGCATAAGCCAAGGCCAAAAACAAGACACAAGCTAGGCATGTCATAATTTTGTTGGTGCTATTGAATTGGATTGGCTCCCAAAATGACTTATGGTGGAGAGGATGTTGTCGATGACGATTAACACATCCTCCGGGAAGTCCTCTATTTTTAATTTTTCCTATCTTTACATTGAGGACAATGTTTGTTTCAAGTTTGGGGGTACTAGTACTTGTTTTGGCATTTGGTACTTGAGTTAGTATTGTGTTAAGTTGTTAGCTATTTTGATGTTTAGTTATGCATATTAGTTAGATATTTTGAAAAATTTTAAAAAATTTGAAATTTTGAGCAATGTTTAGTTGAATCCATTGAGGGACTATGATAAAAACTTGGAGTACAGTTTGTTAACTCTTGTAAAATCTTTGAGCATACTAGTTTAAATTTTACCTTGGGTGTAGGTTCTATGATATTTATGATCATTTGCGCTATTAAGGCACTTGTATCCAACTATTGATTTTGTTATTCTTAGAGAGTTTATATAGCTGAATTCTTATGGAAGATGTTGTTGAGATTCTAGGAACTTATTTAAGCATCTATTAAAGCAAAGTTATGCATTCCTTTTGTTTGTTTGGGAGAAATATTGGATTATTTGATATCTTGGATTATTTTTGAAAATTTTGAACTTTCACCTTCTCGAGTTGGTTTATGAATCATGTGGTGAGTCGAGATGGAGCGTAGAACGCACTCACTCATGGACACATGTGAAAAGCGAGATGGAGCGTAAAACGCACTCGTTGGGTAGAACAAGTGAAATGGAGTGTAACACGCACTCACTTATAAGCTCAAGTGAGATGGAGCATAACATGCACTCCCAAAAAAAAGAGAATATATGTTTTTGTAATACTTGGGAGGGTGTATGTATGTTAATAATGATCCAAGTGTGTGTAAATGTTGAAAATCCTTTTGATCCTCTACATAAGTGGTTTGCCTTAATTGCCGAGATTGATGTGGTAGTAGGATTCTAGAGTTGATATGATGTATCTTTTATTTAGTATTTGTTATATAGTCTTATCTAAGTATGATGGGTATAATGGTTTATATAGTTTGGATGCGCTCGCATTTTAATGGTCATAATTGTTGTGGAACTAATGAATTGGTTGAATCGTTAAACTTGCATGCTCTTGAATTTTGTTGGGAGTTATTGGTTTTGAAATCTTTGAGGCTTTATTTGGATTCATGCTAATTCATTGCTCGCGTTGTTGTTAGTTAGTTTGTGAAGTTTTTATTTCTAGTGTTTTGCTTGAGGACAAGTAAATATTTAAGTTTGGGGGTATTTGATGAGTAGATTTTATACCTACGAATTGAGTATTTTTGGCTTGATGAAAGTGTGTGTTCTTGGGTAGTTTATGTTCCTTTTTATATCTTTTTATCTTATTGCTATATAATGTGGTTTTATAGTGCTTTTATGTGTTTTTGTATTAATTGTATGTGTTTTAACTTTGTTTTATAGGAATTAGAATAAAAGCTACTTAGAGAGACGTTTAGGGTTGCTAGATTCGTGTTTTCGGCTTGCCATTTTCATAATAGCTAATTAACGTCCAATTTTAACCTTGATCCGGCCAGTATCTCGCAGAGCTCAAAGAATAAAAGTTGTAGAGCTACTTCTCGTTTCGGAACATCTTAAATCATCAAAATTCGAGTTTGGACGAAGAAGTTATGACCATTTTTTCAACAGACGTCGAAGCTGAAAATTCCAGAGTTTTGGCCCGGCGCAGCTGTGCCTATTCCTAGTACAAATCCGCTACAACTGCGCCATATATGCAGTAGCTGCATGTTTTTGGCAGCGCAGCTGTGCCCCTCTTCAAGCCAAATGCAGTGCAGCTACGCTGGTTCATGATTTTTGGCAGACTTTAACTTTTTAATGCCTAACCTAATGACCCATTCATAGCTTTTATCATCCATACTTCATTTTGGCGAAGACAGAAAGGGAGAGAGAGTAGGTGGCGGCTGGGCATAGAGAAGGAAGGCCATGGCCTTTGGCCATGGTTCTTCAAAAGCTTTATGAGAGGTGCTCCAATGGAGTCTAGTAACAAAGGGAAACCATCCTTATTTTCCTTTTCTTCTTTTTCTCCATTGTAATTAATTAGTTTTTGTTCTAAAAATGTAATTGAATCCTTTGCTAGTTTATATTAAATAACTTCTCCTTTTGATTGGTACCATATGAGTTTGTTCATTATATTTGTGCTTAATGTTACATTGTTAAGTGCTAAGGAATTGGTAATTAATTTGGTAATCTTTATGAAATTGGAAAATGAATTATTGATTGGGACCATGAATATGATGACATATGTTATGATTATTTCTTATTAGGATGGAATACATAATTTGTGTGTATGATAGGAATATACCTATATGTCATGTGTAGCCAATTTGAGAGTCTAAGCTTAATGACTCCCTATATGAAAGTTTATTCATTTGAAGAATGATTATTGAGGCTTCTTTGACATGTATCTTAGAATTGAATGACTTGCTAATATATAGGATAGGGATATACCTATTTGCCGTATGAGGTGATTTTTATATGGTTATCGGAAGAGGCTTATGAATAATTAGAATTCTCGATTAACAAATCATCGTGACCATTATGATCAATTGGAGAGTTAGGAGATGTAAATGAAGCATTGCACGCCAAATGTTTGACAAAATGCTTGTGTGGGGATATTATGTTCTTAGCTCATTATTTATCTATTTATTTTTGTTATTTAGTTTAATTGTTATTCTAGTTAGTTTTTATTACTTAAATGAAATTGTTTAAATAAGATTGAGATGATATAAAGTTAGTACTTGGGAAACATTAGTAACAATTCCTCATGAGATCGACTTTTACTGATCATTATATTATTTGTTGACCGCGTATACTTGCGCGTGTTAATTGATTGCGAAATCGACCAACATATAGTTCGACAAATCTAATTAAAGATTTGCTAGTGAAAATAAGGATCTCATTTCAAATGTATATAGCCTTGTGGTGACATGACAAACGATATATAAATAAATAGGTAGACAACTATTGTCAATTACATTACTATGTAACTCTTTGTATTTTGCCTCTTAGATTATTTTGATGGAGTGGTGACACATCCGAATCAAAATTATCCAAGCTAAGTCCAAACTAGTACTTCCATATATGTGAAGAGAAAAATATTGTTCTTGTGGTGACACAACAAAACAGTAATGTTCAATTCCTTAATAAACATCAAATGTGATAAAACCACATCTTAAATATTTAGTATTTGCCTTGTGGTGAAACAACAAACTCATATTAAATATTCAATACTCCATCGCTTTAACATACGAGAAGGCGACGTTCGATATTCCAAATATCTTTGAACGTTTAGGACTTAATATAATTTCTTTGAGGGGTTTGTTATTATTTGTCTCATCTTGTTTAGCGCATGCACACACACACACACACATATATAAATACGCGTCATATTATTTAACATGCGAAGCATGTTGGATAATATATAATATATACATAGTTAGCATGCACATATGGAATAGTATATTCTATCCGGATTGATTATGGACTTTTATTCTAGTTTAGTTCATTAGAGCCACCAAGTGAACCAAAAGATCAAACCTAGGGTGCAAGAACTGAATTTAAATATAACTATTACATTTAAATCCCGGGCTCCATTACAAACGGATCTTCAAGAGCTTTTTGTTCTTTTGTTTCCAATTCTTCAAAATAATTCTAACTAATCCTATTACATAAACTATTTATAATAAATAGAAACCTTGATCAATAGTCAAGGGGAAGTACATAGGAGGGAGATAAAATTTACATTAAGAAAAATTAGAGAGAGACGAGGTACGCAGATCCCATTTATAAAACTCATTCATTATGCATCCTCATAACATAAAATCCATTCACACATCGGTCAATAGTCCATAATCAATCTCATTTATTATCATACATACCACCATATGCATCAATAAATAACATTCATCTTATGAATAATAAAACATTCCATATATGCATTGATATCATTTAATGGGCAATATTAGTTAGTATGAAATCCAATACCCAATCAAATTAGTTTGCATGAAATCCAATTTCAACTCCAATTTGTTTAGTGAAAAATCTAATTTCAACTCTAATTAGTTAGCATGAAATTCAATCCCAACTCTAATTGGTTATCATGAAATCTAATTCTAAATCAAAATAAACTCCTTTATTTTAATCTAATTTTAAATCAAAATAAACTCTTTATTTTAATTATAAAACCATATAAAATAACACTTTATTTTAATTTTTGAAAAAACTGCAAAAAAAAATCAAAAATCGCAAAATCTGCAAGGGTGGCGCTGCGGCGTCGGTTTTGTGAAGAAAAGCGACGCTACGGCGCCGTAGCGTATCCTTCTAAAGGATACGGCGCTGCAACGCCATGTCTAACAACTGTTTTTAGTTTTTTCTGCAGTCGCGAATTTGATCAGTTTTTCATCCAAAACTCGATTTTCTGCAATTGTTTTCAAAACCCATGATTTTATACAACATATTATGCCCAATAAATTATTCCAAACACATACCCATACATATATGGAATTAAAATAATTAATAATTCGCATAAAGTCTAGCTCTTGATACCACTGTTAGGTTTATATATAACGCGAACATGCAATCAAATTACATAAATAAAGCGGAAGCACGATAAAATCAGATTTCAATATTTTATACAAACCATCACAATGATCTTTCTTTATACGTAATTATTAATTAAACGAAAGAGATAGAGAATAAGAATTATACTCTTGTAGAATTCTAGCTTCCTCTTATCCAAGTTCAACTCTAATTCTTTCACGTTCTCCTTGAATTTCACCGATTAAATTCCTTCCTTTGATCAACGTTAGCCACCCAAATATTTGGCCTCTAGAGGTGATCCACCAAGGAATAATACTTGCTCAAGAATATGGGTGTTGGCAAAACTCTAGTTTCTGTCTCTATAGAAATTGTAAGTACTCTCCCAACTATTAGAAGTGTCTAACTCCAATCCACAATAAGACTCCTCTTATTTATAAATATGGATAACCCTCCTAAACTATTTAGGATTAGGGTTTTATTTTAATTAAACTCTTTTAATTAATTAAACTCCTAATCTAATTAGAAATTTATGAGAGTACTTTTATTAATTAATTCTCAAACCCTTTTAGGAATTAAATAATAATAATAGCATTAATAATAATAATAATAATAATCCTCTTATAATTTATATTTAATATTTTCAAAATATTAAATAATAAATATTAAGATATTTAATTTATTCTATCTCTATAGATTAAATTAAATATACTTAACTTATTAGTATGATTATGCCATTTACTTTTTAAATAAATATTTTTCTTTTGCAGTGTGACCCTTAAGTTATCCATATTAAACTGGTTATGAATAAATCAATTAAAACAATTCTAATCTTATTTAAATAAATAAATTAAATAATTTAATTTATTTAAATAAATAATATTTATTCTACAATAAGGGTAAGCACCCTTAGCGATCAACGACTTTCCAGATAATATAGATTTTAACATTAATTATAAAAGAACCTTTCAGTGATAGTTACCGTACAATTCAATCCTTCTACCATATAATGTCTCAATCAAATATAAGACATGCAATTACCGTCAAGTTTTATTTTATTTAATTATATGCATTTCGATTCTTAAATGCACAACTCCGAATAATGCAAACTAGAAATACCTTTCTAATTTCATTTTGCTTTGGCTAAAGACTTCTGAGTTGTCATTTATCGAATCATATAAGACATTCTCTTATTTTACTAGAAGTGATAGATTCTTTGTTGACCATTCACCTATCTTCATGTACAACTTATTATACCTAATCATACCCTTTGATATGCCCTAAAGGTCTTAAGGGAGATGTCAAAGTATAACTCATCACACACAAGATATTATGATGATCTCAAGTGTAAGGATCACTTGTACTACTATCACTTAAGGAATTCCTATTGACAGACAAGTAAAACTCCATTAGGTATGTAACGATCGGGAATTTTGAATTTCCTTGTAACCCGAGTTACGTGTGAATGAAATGATTTTTTTTTTTTATATTATTATGTGTTATGTGCTTAAAGGTTGTGTTATAACCTAAACTATGTGTATGTGTTGAATTTTACGTCTCGTACTGTCGTTAGGGTGAATATATTGACTTCGCAAAAAATTGCAGAATCACTATTCACGGGGCACGTTTACCAAGGCATTATTCATGTGACACCCCCAAATCCGGATACTTCAACTCCACAGATTTGGTGTTCACTATAGCATACATTCATTACTAACTACCCATGATTAAGATAATATAATTAAACTGAATAAAACATCTTCCCACAAAAGGGGTTACATCTCCAATCTCTTATTCAAACAAATCCCAGGTTATCTAACCTCTATTACATCAATGCGGAATAAAAACATAAAATTAAATAAGTTTTTTTACAAGTAAACACTCAATGGATAACAGGTCTTTCGCTATTTCGGCATCTTGCCCTTGCCTTTGCTCGTGGACGGCTCGTCCGATTTCTCTGCCTTAGCTGCAATGTTTTAGTGCAAGAGTGAGCAAACAATTGCCCACAAGTGTGATAACAATAACAATTGAATAATCAATGAAGTAGATTTCAACTGAGGTATAATAGTTTTTCTGAATTCAATCAATAACTAGTCAAGATTTGAAAACTCAATAGAAAGCTTAGCTCAAGAACTGAATATAGATTCAGGATTAAAAGTGTATCTGAGGGTCACAAGACCTCGAACTATGTCCTAGTTTATCAAGTATTTCTACCGCAACCTTTAACAGTCTTATAGACTATGGACCATCCATCTCGTACTCAGGGGGATCAGCCATTTGTACAATGTATTGTGCACAAACATTTTAACGCTGTCGCGTAATTAATCCCCTATATCAGGGTTGTTCATCTCAGTCTAGTATCAAAATCCGTACCAAAAGGAACTTGGTTCAGAACAATTATTAAAATATTTCAAGTCTTTAGAACGCTCATCAACTAAGGACTAGCTGAATCAATAAGGGTTTGCTAGTCACTAAAGCATTTGATTTATCAATGAAGTTGTACAATAGAATTTATAATCAAAGTCTGAATAATGATCAATGATCATATAACAAATGATTTGAATAATACATAGGTACTTGACATGATAACAACCTTGCTTGAATAACAATAAGCTAAGGTTAATAAGTTGGCTCAATGAAATTAAACTTGCTTTAAATGAAATAATAAGGTTAAGGGTGAAAAACTTGCCTCGTGCGTAGATTACAGATTTAGATAATTCACGTTCCTTAATTGACCTATACATTTCGATTATAAAATGGTAACAATAATTAGTTACAGAACAATATACACTTTAGGGTTTGTTCTTATCTCATTTCATTTAATATATCAAATGTCATTTGATATTCATTAAATATTCGCTTACCACTCATTGTAATATCTTATTTATTATTAAATACTTTAATCTAAGCTTTAAACATGTACACGACATCATAATAAAATAAAATAAAAATAAAAATATTTCAGTTACTGTTCCCTCGCCGGGGCAGAAATTTACTTAACAAAACTCTCGCCGGGGCGGGAATTTACTTAACAAAAAGCTCGCCGGGGCGAAGATTTCCCTTACAATTTTCTCGCTGGGGCGAGAGACTCGGCAGTCACCTCCTACATTTCGCGAACCAGTAAAAACTTAGGCCAAATTTCTCGAATTTTACCATCCAACACATAGTTTAAACATACCCAGATATCAAATACAATATAAAACAATTACCCAACATGTTTCTAAACATTCTAACTATTCTAATACACATAACCAACCAAATTGAACCAAAAATTCTCTGTTTAAACCAAATATTCATGTTTTAGCCATTTTAATAAAATTAACCACTGTAAACTCATCTTTCAACCATTATAATCCATTCCACTTGCATTCTTTTCGTTTTTTTATTATATAATCATAATTAAATGTCAATTTACCGGTTAATAACCAAATTGAACATCAATTTTCATACATATATGCCATACATGATAATAGAACTCTGTAAACCAAAAACTCAATTTTAAAACATGCTTTCATGGATTAATTCATTTAAATTGGTTTATAATCATCATGAAATCATCTAATACTTGTTTACTATCAATCACATCAACTAATTCATGCTTTTAGCAAATAATTCACCTACATGAAACTAAAAACCATATACAGTGAAACAAAACTATTAATAAAATTTAAAAGAGATTATACCTTCTATTGCCTAGAGAACTTGGTGAATTCCCTTTTAATTCTTCTCTCCAATCTCCAACCTCTTCTCACAATTTCTCTCTATTCTTACTCTCTTTTTTCCTCTGAACTCTCAAGCTCTGCTCTTTCTTCTTCTTTTTTTTTTTAAAACTGATGAACCTTATTTTAACGTACTCAGACTTCAATTGGTCAGTTGAGGAAATCAAGAGTTAGGCCACGTTTGGCCAACTCAACAAATAAAAAAAAATGGAATCCTAAAAGGCATAAGGCTTCGTTTGGCTGAATAAGAACAAAATAACCCTTTTTCCCTAATCAAGGGTCACAAGGCCTTATTTGTTAAACGGAAATAAAACCTTTCCCATTTATTTTAATAATTCATTATACTATATAGTTTTAATTGTCACACTTTTAATTTAACTAAACTTATTATTAAATAAATTCAATTAAACCTTACTAATTTAATTAATAATTCTATTTAACCAATAACCACAACACCAAATAAATTACCCTACTCAAATAAATCCTTTATTCAAATAAATCATTTAATCATCTAATTTAATTACTAAATTAAATTAGAATAATCACATCAAATCACAATTGAATACCATTTAACATAAATCCCCTCACCATAACTTTATAAATTATTTATTTTACTCCATAAATAAATTAATAAAAATATTTATATAATTCAATAAATATTTTTATTTAATCATAAAAATTGCATTCGTTACAATTCACGCCATAATATTTTGCGTCTTTTTCGACCTTAATAAATTTCAATAAAACACGTGTACAAAGTGATAATTTTTTCAAGTGTCAGATTTTCATTTTGAGCCCAATCGTGTTTTATTCGGTATCCGAAATATATAATATGACTGTTCCGAATAATTGGACAAATCCCATAATAATTATTTTTATGTGTCCCAATAATTTATGGGAGTACCTATTTTAATTTTGGGTAGAGTTATTTACCAAATTGGGTATAAAAGTGGGAGTATTCGGATATATTTTTGTGTATTTGGGTATTTATTTTTGCTTGTTACTCTAAGAGGGGACCAAGCTAAATTCATGGACCAATCAAATGCAAGGAGTGAGTGTATAGCCGGCAGCATGCTGCTATTTTTGTAGGCTCAATGCCTTAATATTGCTGAACATTATTAAGCCATTCCCCTTCATCCTCCCAAAGCCTCCTAGCCACCATTCCATTCAAACTTCTTCTCTCCCATTCATTCCCTAAACCAACTGAAGATAGAGAGGGATTGAGTGTGAAGGTGCTGCAGATTATTAAGAGTGAGAGAGTATTGAAGGAGAAGTAGAAGAACAAGAAGAAGCAAAGAATAAGAAAAGAAGAGGAGGAAGAACACGGAAGAACAAGTTCACGAGAAGGAGGAAGAAGAAGGAAGGAGGAGATCAATCCAATCGAGCCCAACAATTTTCTTAACACCTAGAAAGGATTTACAAGGTAAACAATCAACCAAAAATCCATTCCTCTTTGATTGTGATAGGATTTTCGAGTTCTATGTGTTCTTGAGCTCAAACCATTGGGTTTGAGCATTTCTTGCAATTGTTCTTCTAATTATTGGTTGTGGTCTATTTTTATTGTTACCAAGACATCTTGTAAGCTATTAATAACCTCAAAGTGGAACAAAATCAATGAATGATCCGAACCTTGGCATAAAGGATGAAACTTTGGACTTTTTAGATAAAATGACTTTCGGATGATTTAGAGGACTATAAAGCTTTGATTGAGTAATTGTTTGGTCTAATTGATGTTGTAATATTGTAGTTCCATGGGTTACCTTCATAACCCAGTTGGAATGGAGTTAAAAGGTGTTAAAACAAAGATTTGGGGTTGATTTTGGTGAAGAACACCAAGAACACGAAAACAGAGTTTTCATTTTGTGCTTTGGCTCAAAAATTGGTCATGTTAATGTTTATGGGTGCTTCTAAATTTTTGATATATTGTATCCCCATGAGTTAGGAGTCCATAGAGTCTGAAATGGACCAATTTGAACGTGTATAGAAGACGTTATGGAGATAGGAGTGGGAAGAGGTCAGAAATTCGCGTCTGGAGAATTTTTGCAGATTGTGGCCTGTATGAATGGCGCAGCTGCACTGTTCATAAGGCCAAATTGAGCTCAGCTGCACCGTACATGTGTCAAGCGCAGACGTGCCCGAGTGGACTATTTTGACTTCCTGTAGTAAAATAGACATAACGTTCTCATACGAACTCGAAATTAGATGATTCAAGATGATTCCGAAAGAGAAAGAGTAGACCTACAACTTTCGTTCTTTAAGTTTTTCAATTTGAGGTCTGTATCATGGTCTAAACTAGCCATTTATAGGAGTACTGATGCGTAATTGGGGTCAATCGGAGGGCGTCGGGAATGCACATTTGCACACGTAATGCCCCCGACCCTGTAAAGTGATGTTTTAACTTTCATAACATGATTATTATGATTTATTATGATACTTATCATTAACCAATAAGTATTAGATAAATCGAATGGGCGTGTTAGGCGTACGCAATTGCGTGTCGCTTGGGCATTCGAATAGGCAAATTGGGTGTATAGACGTGCAAGCGTCGTAACGCCGTAACTAGTGGACATAACCTTGATTAATATTTTGTTTTTTATTTGAATGGGACATTATATAGTTATGTAAACAAATATTTGGTATCCCGTATGTGACTAATTGTACGCGAATATGTACCTAATTGTGTAAGATATTAAGGAGCGTGTGTTGTAATATTGTAGCAGCGCTTCAGGCAAGTTCCTTAACTTCATTCTTTTTTTATATTAAATGCAAGTGCTTCTTTAACCCTTGTGTTGGGCAAGTTCTATTGTGCAAGTTAATTATAATTGGACAATTATTCTATATTATTGCAAGTTCCTCACTCAATTATTTTATTTGATCAAGTTTCCTATCCTATACAAATGTTGTATATTGTTGCATGTATTACTTCATTAAGCGAGTCTCTAATCTTATTCAAGATAATTTGGACATGTTCTTTTACTTCAATCATTGTCGAATTGCAAGTACTCTTAGAATGAACTGATATTCGTTCACGTTATTTAACTATGCTTCGACGCATGTTATTAAAGCTTTCAATTCTATATCCCATGAAATATATAAGATAGATGTCAAAGCCAATTGTTTCGGCTAGACGTATGTTTAATCATCATTGTTGTTAAGTAAAGCTATCCGATCAAATTGTTTAGTTTGGATTCCTATGTAAAGCTGAGATGAACAACCCTCATAGCAAGGGAAACAGTATGTATGTCGGGGAACCGACACGCGCACGAACAGTATGTAAAAGGGGTTATGCATAACACCGGGTACATTAGGCTGATCACCTAGTGTATTAGTATGTTGGGTTATCAGATGAATTTCTGGTAATTCTAGTAAAAGTTCAGTGTCATGATGACTACTCAGTATAGAATATTTCCCCCATTTGGGAACATTGAAATCATTCGGTCCATAGAGGCCCAACAATTGTGTTAAAGAGATCATTCGTAGAAATTGTTCAAGTTCTTGAGCTATCTTTTAATCTCTTGATTCTTGTAAGTTATAAAGTCTTCATTTGATGATTCACGATTATTGTTATTATACTTGCTGAGCAAAATTGTTGCTCACCCTTGCTTTCCTTAAAATATTTCAGTTAGTGGAGCTCATGGTGAAAGTTCAGGGAAGGATAAAGGCAAAGGCATAGCTACTGATTAGCTTTTCACCGTTAAGATTACTATTTTGATTATGTACTAAGACTCATTGACTCATGTGATGTATTAAGACTTAATTACCCTTATGTATTAAGTTATGTTTTGTAGAAGTTTTGGTTTCGAGACTTGGGACAGGATTATTTATGTTATATCAATTAAATATTCCTTTATTTCCACTGTAAGTTATCAATAGTATGATGCATGTATTAGATAGTGACGAACCAAGTCTGCGGTTCAGGCGACTTAGATTTGGGGGCGTCACAGGTTGGTATCAAAGCTTTAGGTTATGAACCTTTAGAGAGAGGTCTTTAGGCTATAACCTTAGGAAGCGTATAGAGAATAAGAGTAGATCAAACTCATGTAGAGTTTTGGGGCGATCTTAGATAAACGCGTCCTAGAGAATTGTGAAAGGTATTTACATTCCTTATAATAAAGCTATATTTCATTACAAGCTGCTATTAGAGTGTGTCACTTTGCGGTCTGCTTGTAGTACTCATGATAGATATTCTCGTAGTATAATGAGATGATGACATTAAGCTTTCTTACGTTTAGCAAAAAATGAGGCCCAGACGCAACATACCACCCCCAGCAACCCCGGAGGGATCCGTTAACAATGGAGGAGGTCCGACGGACCCCATGCAGCGGTTAGCGGATTTATTGGAGAGAATAGAAAGGAAAAATGCGGGACCTGTGAATCCCAACCCACCGGCAGTACCCATAACAAGTTTCAAAGACTTCAAAAGTGTAGGACCCCCAGAGTTTAGGGGAACGACTAATCCGATTGAAGCCAGTCTTGGGTGAAGGAAATGGAGAAGGCTTTCATTATCGCACGCGTGGGGGATGACCAGAAAATAGCATTCGCCACCTATATGATGAAAGGGGAAGCAAATTATTGGTGAGAAGCTAACCAACAGCGAGCAGGCGAAGGAGTGATTCTGTGGGACAAGTTCAAGGAATTATTTTTCGAGAATTATTTCCCAAAGAGCATGGAAAGACAAATGGTACTGAAATTCTTAGAGCTGAAGCAAGGGGACATGACGGTGGCTCAGTACGCCGCCAAATTCAATGAACTTGCACGTTTTGCACCGCTTCAAGTAAGTACTAAAGAGATGAAGGCGCAAAGGTTTGAACAAGGGCTGAAACAGTGGTTGTATAACAAGGTAGCCGTTCTTTAGATTGAAACCTTTAGTGCACTGTTGGAAAAGGCCATCATCCCCGAAGGAGGGATTAAGGCCCTGAATCAACACAAGAAGAATACGAAAAGTGGAGGAGACTATCGTGGATGTGGCAGTAGCGGTGGAAGCAATTCAGGAAAGAGAAAATGGGATGGTGGCAACAACAACAGCACCAACACTAATCAGACGGGGAATAACCAAGGAGGATTTAAGAAGAGGATTGAAGCGTGTTCTAAATGTGGGAAAAATCACAAGGGAGAGTGCTGGAAGGGGCGCAATGTTTGTTACAACTGCGGCCAGGAGGGGCACATGGCACCAAACTGCACAAACCCAAACAAGAACCGTGGATGTTATTCGTGTGGATCAGTGGAACATCAGATCAAAGACTGCCTGAAGAAAGGAAGCAGTGGTGGAAACATCAACCGAGGAGGAGGCAGCAAACTGACAATTGGAGGACCGACTCCGTCGAATCAAACCCCTGCCCGAACCTTCAACATGACTTTCCAGGATGCAGTGATTGCTAAGGACGTGGTGATAGACTCCACGGCACGCTTGCGTGAGGTGGTCGTCGCCCGGATCGTTTCTAACAAGTTGATAGGATGGATAGCTTGCAACACCTTAACCCCTCGCCTATATGTAGACGGTAATCTTGGTACAATTGCTTGCTTAGGAAATTTGCGGAGTATGAACACCAACGACACTTCGACCCCTCGCTTATATTGAAGCGGTAATCTCGGTACTATCGACGATTGATGCGGTAGAAGACGCCACACACAACTATGAATGGTTGTATGATAAGTCAATTATGAATCTAAAAAGAAGAACTAAGGAACACTTAGGAATTCTTCAAAGAACCACAAGTAGAGAAACAAACTCACAATAGTATTGATAATCTGAAAATTGATATGAATGAATGATTTTACATCCTAGCATCACTTGGTATTTTATAGGAACTCATGGTGTGCTAAACCATCATCATAAGTCAAGATCTAACAACTAATCACATCACATGTATCAGCCACCCAAAGAATTTAACAATCCAAAACATGTGATGTGTTAAAAGTCCAAATCAGACAACTATAAACTGATCAACACATTGCAAGCTATTTTCACACCTGATAAATTTCGAATTTGGACTTGGGCCAAGAATGAAAATTGTAGCCCTGGAGTTTCTAATGAATTTAGGCTTTTGAATCACCTCATTTGGAGTTTGGAAACTCAAGTTATGGCCAAAGTACGAACTGATGTCAAACTAGTCCAAAAGTGCGGAAATGCTGATTCTTTTGTGTCGGTTCGGGTATGCTTGCTTCCAATGTGTTTATGAACTTCGCGTGCTTGTAACCCGTCTCTATAACCTCTATGCTCGATCCAACCTCGGTCCATAATTTATGAATCATCCCGTTAAGTCCTTCTTTGAAGCGTTTAGCTCGTGTCCTCGTAATGGGTCCAAGTGGCATATGCAATGGATCCACTTGTGTTTTGTCAAGGGCTTGTGAACTAAGGATGTCCTCATCATACCTCTCCTCTTGAAAAGGATTTGTCCTCAAATCTTCACCTACGTCAAACGGGCTTAGATCAGAAACATTGAAAGTTGCACTAACATTATACTCACCGGGTAAGTCCAATTTGTAAGCATTGTTGTTAATGCGTTCAAGCACTTGAAATGGTCCATCTCCTCTTGGAAGTAATTTCGAACGCCTTTGAGCAGGAAATCTTTCCTTACGCATGGGTAGCCATACCCAATCCCCGGGTTCGAAGATTACTTGACGCCGACCCTTGTTGGCCTGTTTGGCATATTGATCCGTCCTCTTCTCAATGTTGAGTCTTGTCTTCTCATGTATCTGCTTAACAAAATCAGCTTTGTTTTTGCCATCCATGTTAGTATACTCGGAAACAGGTAATGGTGACAAATCCAAGGGTGTTAAAGGATTAAAGCCATACACAATTTCAAAAGGTGAGAATTTAGTAGCAGAGTGAACAGACCTATTATAAGCAAACTCAACATGTGGTAGACACTCTTCCCAAAGCTTAATATTCTTTTTAATGATAGCCCTCAATAAAGCAGATAGAGTTCTATTAACTACTTCCGTTTGGCCGTCAGTTTGTGGATGACAAGTAGTTGAAAACAACAGTTTAGTTCCTAGTTTACACCACAAAGTTTTCCAAAAATAGCTTAAGAACTTAGCATCTCTATCCGAAACAATTGTTCGGGGCATGCCATGCAAACGTACAATGTCTCTAAAGAATAAATCAGCAACATGGGATGCATCATCAGCTTTGTGGCATGGGATAAAATGTGCCATTTTTGAAAATCTATCCACGACCACAAATATAGAATCATGACCATGCTTAGATCTAGGTAAACCCAATACAAAGTCCATAGACAAATCAATCCAAGGTTCACTCGAAATAGGCAATGGTGTGTATAACCCATGGGGTTGAACACGAGATTTAGCTTGACGACATGTAATGCATCTATCACAAATTCTTTCTACATCTCGTTTCATATGTGGCCAATAGAAATGTTCTTTTATCACAGATAAGGTCTTATCAACGCCAAAATGTCCCATCAAACCACCCCCATGTGACTCTCGAACCAATAACTCACGCAAAGAACATGCAGGTATACATAATCGATTCTCACGAAACAAGAATCCATCCATCTTGAAGTATTTACCTACAACATTCTTTTCACAATTTTTAAACTCTTCACAAAAATCATGGGTCATTATCATATAATTCTTTGATTTGTTCAAAACCAAGTAATTTTGTGTCAAGAGTATTTAACAACACATACCTTCGCGAAAGAGCATCGGCCACAACATTTTCCTTACCTTGCTTATAGCGAATGACGTATGGAAATATCTCGATGAACTCCATCCATCGTGCATGTCTCTTGTTCAACTTGTGTTGGCCTTTCAAATATTTCAATGATTCATGATCCGTGTGAATCACAAATTCCTTAGGCCACAGGTAATGTTGCCAAGTTTCCAATGATCGAACCAAAGCATATAACTCCATTGTCATAGGTAGGATAGTTCAAAGCTGATCCACTCAATTTTTCACTGAAATATGCCACTGGCTTTCCTTCTTGCATTAACACAGCTCCAATGCCTAATCCTGAAGCATCACATTCAATTTCAAAGGTCTTAGTGAAATTAGGCAATACAAGTAAAGGAGCGTTAGTTAATTTTTCTTTAATCAAATTAAAAACGCTTTTTCCTGTGCATCACCCCACTTGAATCCTACACTCTTTTTGATTACTTCGGTGAGTGGTGCTGTGACTTCGCTGAAGTTCCTTACAAACCGTCTATAGAAACTTGCGAGCCCATGGAAGCTACGAAACTTGACTGACATTCGTAGGAGTTGGCCATTCTTGGATTGCACGTACCTTTTCTTCGTCAACCTGTACTCCCTGTGCACTAACAACAAAGCCAAGGAACACAACTCGATCCGTACAAAATGTGCATTTGTCCATATTAGCATACAATTTTTCTTTCCGAAGCACTTCTAGGACAGATTTTATATGCAATGCATGCTCTCCTAAATCTTTACTGTAGATCAAGATATCATCAAAGTAGACAACTACAAATTTTCCAATGAAGGATCGCAAAACATGGTTCATTAATCTCATGAATGTGCTAGGAGCATTAGTTAAACCAAAGGGTAAGACTAACCACTCGTATAATCCATATTTTGTTTTTAAAAGCAGGTTTTTTCCATTCGTCACCCTCATGCATTCTAATTTGATGATAACCACTCTTTAAATCTATTTTAGAAAACACACAAGATCCATGCAATTCATCTAACATATCATCTAACCTAGGAATGGGATGCCGATACTTTACCGTGATGTTATTTACCGCTCGACAATCAATGCACATGCGCCACTTCCCATCTTTCTTAGGTACTAAAATAACTGGAACCGCACATGGACTCATGCTTTCTCTCACGAACCCCTTGTCCATTAGCTCGTCAACTTGCCTTTGCAATTCCTTCGTTTCCTCGGGATTGCTTCGGTATGCCGGGCGATTTGGAATTGTCGCGCCGGGGACAAAGTCAATTTGATGTTCAATTCCCCGAATTGGTGGTAATCCTTGGGGAAGATCCTCGGGAAATACATCCTGATAATCCTGCAAAAGAGTAGAAATAACACTAGGCAATGAAGTTTTATTAGCGTTAGTATTCAAAAGTGCCTCCCTATACCGAAGTACAATCATTGGCCTTTTAGAATCCAAAGCTCGCCTTACATCACTCCTTTTTGCAAAAATATTTGTTTTTCTCTCTTCTCCTTTCTTTTTTTCTCTCTCTTTTGTTTTCTTTTCATGATCTCTCTGTAAGTGTATTTGATCCTCATGCACCTGTTTTGGTGACATAGGACACAAGGTAACTTTTCTTTGATTGTGAACAAAAGAGTACTCATTAGTAAAACCGTCGTGTTTTACTCGCCGATTGAACTGCCAAGGTCTCCCAAGTAGTAAATGACCTGCCTGCATAGGAACTACATCACACAAGGATCTCAATCAACATACTTCCCAATTGTAAACGGTACTGATACTTGCTTGGTAACTTTGATGTCGCCGCTGTCATTGAGCCACTGCAATCGGTATGGGTGAGGATGTTTGGATGTTGTAAGTCCCAATTTCTCCACCATTGTGATGCTTGCCACATTTGTACAGCTCCCACCATCAATTACAACACAACAGATCTTACCATTTACCATGCATCTAGTATGAAATAGATTCTCTCTTTGCTCGCTGCTTTCTTCCTTTACCTGTGTACTAAGCATTCTCCGTGTAACTAACACTTCGCCATGCATAGCAACCTCTCTATCTTCCTCCAACGGTGGCATAGAGTCATTGTCACTATCTTCTTCCTCGGTCTCCAAATCCCCATTATCAAGCAATAACATAGTTCTTTGATTTGGGCATTGATTTGCAATATGTCCCCTGCCTTGACATTTAAAGCATACAATATCTCGATTACGACTAGTAGAAGGTGTATTAGTTTTACCTTGCACCACTTGATTAGCCGCTCCCTGCTTGATTTCTGGCTTTGGTTTGAAAACAGTTGGTTTTTCCTCACGCTTCACATTATTGGATTTCCATGATGAACCTGTGGTAGTGTTTATTCGCTGGCCACCTCTCCTCTTAAGTTGCTTCTCTATTTTGATAGCCATGTGCACCATGTCTTCCAATACCACATAATGTTGGCGCTCCACCAAATCTGCAATATCCCAATTTAAACCTGCTGAAAATCGGGCCATGGTTGCCTCATTATCCTCGTCGATGTCAGCTCTAGACATTAGCATTTCCATTTCTTTGAAGTAGTCCTCCACACTCTTGTTTCCCTGTCTTAAATTTTGTAAGTTTCGAAACAGATCTCGATAGTAGTGGCTTGGGACAAACCTCCTTTTCATTACAGCTTTCATTTCTGCCCAAGTCTCTATTGGACGTTCTCTGCACCTCCTTCGGCTGGTCATCAATTGATCCCACCAAGTAACTGCATACTCTGAAAATTCGGTAGCTGCAATCCTAACTTTCTTGAGTTCCGAGTAGTTGTGACAGTCAAATATCCACTCCATTTTCTTCTCCCACTCTAAATATGCCTCGGGGTCACTCCTGCCTTGGAATGTGGGAATTTTCATTTTGATGCTATCGAGATTGTTGTCCTCTCGATTTCGGCCGCCTCTATCCTTTGCAAAATGTCTCCTAGGGATAAGGTCAATTTCCCGATCCTCTTCCTCGCTAAACCTTTCATCATAGTAATTTGTCTCCGCTAGCCTTGCTTCTGTTTGTTGGGTCTTTCCTTTTGGGCGCCCACCCGGAGGGATTTGAGTTTGTTCCCCTCGAGCGACACTCAATTGATCGATGCGATCATGCACTTGTTCAATAGCCATCCCCAATTGTCTAGAAAATTCTTTCATCATAGCCTCCATCATGAGTTTTGGGTCAAAATTCGATGTAGAAGGTTCATTTTCAATTGTCTTATCTCTTGTGTTAGACATATTTCCTGCAAAATAAAGATTAGTAGAAAACAAGTTCCTCACCACTCCCTTGCGTGTTTCACTCAAACAATATACCACATAAGTAGGAAACGCTCGTGTATCACACAATTAGGCTTTTACCCTCAATTAAACTTACTACTCTTGCCTTTTTCCGCTCGTAGTTCTCTCTAATAGGTTCTTTTTGAATTCTCACAAATATTACCTCAATTCTCTAATTACAATCCAATAATAACTTATCAAGAAACAATATAGAAGGTACGACTCTCCACAAGACTTTCAAACGCCAAATATGATTCTTGCAAATGAAAATCCCGATGATAGCAATTCAACAATACAAATTTTCTGCTATATATTTTATGCAGTTTTTTTTTTTTTGACTATATTTCAACAATAAAAGTAAAGATAAGTAACTTGATAAGAAACTTAGCTTTGATACCAAATGATAGACTCCACGGCACGCTTGCGTGAGGTGGTCGTCGCCCGGATCGTTTCTAACAAGTTGATAGGATGGATAGCTTGCAACACCTTAACCCCTCGCCTATATGTAGAAACGGTAATCTTGGTACAATTGCTTGCTTAGGAAATTTGCGGAGTATGAAACACCAACGACACTTCGACCCCTCGCTTATATTGAAGCGGTAATCTTGGTACTATCGACGATTGATGCGGTAGAAGACGCCACACACAACTATGAATGGTTGTATGATAAGTCAATTATGAATCTAAAAAGAAGAACTAAGGAACACTTAGGAATTCTTCAAAGAACCACAAGTAGAGAAACAAACTCACAATAGTATTGATAATCTGAAAAATTGATATGAATGAATGATTTTACATCCTAGCATCACTTGGTATTTATAGGAACTCATGGTGTGCTAAACCATCATCATAAGTCAAGATCTAACAACTAATCACATCACATGTATCAGCCACCCAAAGAATTTAATAATCCAAAACATGTGATGTGTTAAAAGTCCAAATCAGACAACTATAAACTGATCAGCACATTGCAAGCTATTTTCACACCTGATAAATTTCGAATTTGGACTTGGGCCAAGAATGAAAATTGTAGCCCTGGAGTTTCTAATGAATTTAGGCTTTTGAATCACCTCATTTGGAGTTTGGAAACTCAAGTTATGGCCAAAATACGAACTGATGTCAAACTAGTCCAAAAGTGCGGAAATGCTGATTCTTTTGTGTCGGTTCGGGTATGCTTGCTTCCAATGTGTTTATGAACTTCGCGTGCTTGTAACCCGTCTCTATAACCTCTATGCTCGATCCAACCTCGGTCCATAATTTATGAATCATCCCGTTAAGTCCTTCTTTGAAGCGTTTAGCTCGTGTCCTCGTAATGGGTCCAAGTGGCATATGCAATGGATCCACTTGTGTTTTGTCAAGGGCTTGTGAACTAAGGATGTCCTCATCACGTGGTGTCAGGTATTATCCCAATCAATAATATAAATGTCTGCGTATTATTTGATTCGGGTGTTACCCGTTCTTTTGTGTCTGAAGATTTTGCTAAATGGTTAAATTTACCCCAAGAACGGTTAGAAAATCCTTTGAGTATAGAAATTGAAAATAATGAGGTAATTCCAGTAGAGTTTATTCTTCGTAATTGTTGCACTTAGATTAGGGGATATAATTTTTGCGTCGATTTGATCCCAATAAGGTTGGGAGAGTTCGATGTAATATTGGGAATAGACTGGTTGTACGATCATGTGGCAGTGATTGACTGTCAGAAGAAAAGTGTGAACCTTCGAACCCCTAACCGGTCGAGGGTAGTGTTTAATGGTAGCACATCGCTGAGACGTTCTTGTTGTCTTACGATGATGCAGGCCAGGAAGTTGTTAAAGAAAGGATGTGAAGGCTATTTAGCCTATATTATAGATACAAAGAAAGAAGGTGTAGAAATTAAGGATATACCGATAGTAAGAGAGTTTCCAGATGTGTTTCCAAGTGAATTACCCGGTCTTCTGCCAGACAGGGAAATTGAATTTGCAATAGACTTAGTGCCAGGGACTGCACCAATATACCGATAGTGGAGATGAAAGAATTGTTGATACAACTTCAGGAATTACTGGACAACAGGTATATTCAGCCAAGTGTGTCCCCATGGGGAGCCCCAGTTTTGTTTGTCAAAAAGAAGGACGGATCGATGAGGCTCTGCATCGACTACCGAGAATTGAACAAATCAACGATCAAGAATAAGTATCCATTGCCAAGGATAGACGACTTGTTCGATCAACTAAAAGGAGCCAGACACTTCTCGAAGATAGATTTGAGGACCAGATATCATCAGTTAAAAGTAAGGAAGGAAGATGTACCTAAAACTGCATTTCGGACGAGATATGGTCATTACGAGTTTTTGGTGATGTCTTTTGGTTTGACTAATGCGCCAACAACATTCATGGACTTGATGAGCCGAATTCTGAAGCCATACTTAGATAAGTTCGTAGTAGTTTTCATCGATGACATTTTGATTTATTCAAAGACCGAAGAAGAGCATGCCGATCATCTGAACAAAGTAATGGAGACACTGAGAAGGGAGAAGTTATACGCGAAATTATCCAAGTGCGAATTCTGGATGGAAAAGGTGCAATTTTTAGGGCATATGATCGACAAAGACGGTATCTCAGTGGACCCTGCAAAGGTGGAGGCAGTTAGTAACTGGGAACAACCGAAGACGCCGACAGAAGTGCGAAGTTTCTTAGGGTTAGCCGGGTACTATCAAAGATTTATCCAGGATTTTTCGAAGATAGCAACCCCGTTGACCAATCTGACAAGAAAGGCAGTGAAGTTTGTATGGTCTGCAAAGTGCGAAGACAGTTTTCAGAGTTGAAAAAGAGGTTAAGCGAGGCGCCTATATTGTCCCTACCAGATGATACGGGAGGTTTTGTAGTGTATAGTGATGCATCACACAAGGGTCTTGGCTGTGTGTTAATATAACATGGCAAGGTCATTGCGTATGCATCACGACAGTTGAAGGATTACGAGAAGCGATACCCTACCCATGACCTGGAATTAGCAGCTGTCATCTTTGCATTAAAGATTTGGAGACATTACCTTTATGGGGAAAAATGTGAGATATACACGGATCATAAGAGTTTGAAATATATCTTCACACAGAAGGAGTTGAACATGCGACAGAGGAGGTAGTTGGAATTAATCAAGGATTACGACTGCGAAATTCTCTATCATCCGGGAAAAGCAAACAAAGTAGCAGATGCATTGAGTAGGAAGGGGAACGAGAAATTGTTAATGTGGACAACTCACGAGGAGTTAATACTGGAAATGGCGAGACTGGAGATTGAAGTGAAAAGTCCGGCAGAGGCAGCAGAGAAGTTATTTGTAATCGAAGCTCGTCCGACGTTACTCGACAAAGTGAAAGAAGCATAGGAAAAGGATGAAGAGTGTGAAAGGATACAGAAAAGGATCGCAGAAAATGAGGAAGAGAAATTCCGAATAGACAAGGATGGAATCTTGAGATACGAGGAGCGAGTGTGGGTGCTAGCCATGACTGAATTAAGAGATGAGATCTTATATGAAGCACATAATACAGCATATTCTGTTCACCTAGGAAGCACGAAAATATACCGAGATCTTCGTCAATATTTTTGGTGGCCCAACATGAAGCGGGACGTAGCAGAGTACGTCAGCAAGAGTCTCACCTGTCAATAAGTCAAAGCAGAACATCAGAGACCGAGTGGGTTACTTCAACCACTGAATATACTGGAATGGAAATGGGAGCATATCACCATGGATTTCGTGATAGGACTTCCAGTTACACAGAAGGGTTATGATGCCATTTGGGTTATCGTAGACCGATTGACGAAATCAGCACACTTTGTACCAATAAAGATCCGATTTAATTTGAACCAATTAGCCAAGTTGTATATAAAGGAAATTATTTCACAACATGGAGTGCCAGTGTTAATTGTCTCAGATCGAGATCCGCGTTTCACGTCAAATTTTTGGAAGAGCTTGCAAGAGAGAATGGGAACACAGTTACGACTAAGTACTGCTTACCATCCTCAAACTGACGGACCGAGCGAATGAACAATTCAGACACTATAAGACATGTTGAGAGCTTGTGTGATGGATTTCAAGGGAAATTGGGATGACCATTTACCACTTATGGAATTCGCTTATAACAATAGCTTTCATGCAAGTATCGACATGCCGCCATATGAAGCCCTCTACGGAAGGAAGTGCAGGACACCATTAAGCTGGGATGAGGTTGGCGAATGACGACTGTTGGGACCAGAATTGGTGCAGCAGACAGCAGAAGTGGTCGCAGTGATCAGGGCAAGATTAGATGCAGCCCAAGACCGACAAAAGAAGTATGCAGATCAACATCGCCAGACGAGAGACTTCGACGTCGGCAGTTACGTGTTTCTGAAGGTATCTCCCTGGAAAGGGAAGATACGTTTTGGGAAAAAAGGAAAGTTAACCCCGAGGTTCGTAGGACCGTTGAAGTATTGAGAAGAGTGGGTGAAGTGGCGTACGAGGTAGGCTTGCCTCCTGAACTGGAGCATATCCACAATGTGTTCCACGTCTCAGTGTTACAACCATATAAGCCCGATTATAAGCACGTGATATCCTATGAGCCCGTCCAAATAGAGAAAGATCTTACGTATGAGGAAATTCCTATTCAGATAATCGATAGGAAAGAGCAAGTATTAAGAAATAAGGTTATACCTTTTGTGAAAGTAGTTTGGCGAAACCACAATGCCGAGGAGGCTATGTGGGAATTAGAAGATAAGATGAAGGAGAATTACCTTCAACCTTTTGCTTAACCTTGTATTGTGATTCTGGGGACAAAATCCTTATAAGGAGGGGAGAATGTAACGATCGAAAATTTTGAATTTCCTTGTAACTCGAGTTACGTGTGAATGAAATAAATTTTTTTTTATTTATATTATTATGTGTTATGTGCTTAAAGATTGTGTTATAACCTAAACTATGTGTATGTGATGAATTTTATGTCTCGTACTGTCGTTAGGGTGAATATATTGACTTCGCGAAAAATCGTAGAATTACTATTCACGGGGCACGTTTACCGAGGCACTATTCACCCCATAATATTTTGCGTCTTTTTCGACCTTAATAAATTTCAATAATACACGTGTGCAATGTGAATATTTTTCTAAGTGTCAGATTTTTATTTTGAGCCCAATCGTGTTTTATTCGGTATCCAAAATATATAATATGACTGTTCCGAATAATTGGACAAATCCCATAATAATTATTTTTATGTGTCCCAATAATTTATGGGAGTACCCATTTTAATTTTGGGTAGAGTTATTTACCAAATTGGGTACAAAAGTGGGAGTATTCGGATATATTTTTGTATATTTGGGTATTTATTTTTGCTTGTTACTCTAAGAGGGGACCAAGCTAAATTAATGGACCAAGCAAATGCAAGGAGTGAGCGTATAGCCGGCAGCATGCTGCTATTTTTGTAGGCTCAATGCCTTAATATTGCTGAACATTATTGAGTCATTCCCCTTCATCCTCCCAAAGCCTCCTAGTTGCCATTCCATTCAAACTTCTTCTCTCCCATTCATTCCCTAAACCAACTTAAGATAAAGAGAGATTGAGTGTGAAGGTGCTGCAGATTATTGAGAGTGAGAGAGCATTGAAGGAGAAGTAGAAGAACAAGAAGAAGTAAAGAACAAGAAAAGAAGAGGAAGAAGAACACGGAAGAATAAGTTCACGGGAAGGAGGAAGAAGAAGGAAAGAGGAGCTCAATCCAATCGAGCCCAACAATTTTCTAGACACCTAGAAAGGATTTACAAGGTAAACAATCAACCAAAAATCCATTCCTCTTTGATTTTGATAAGATTTTCGAGTTCTATGTGTTTTTGAGCTCAAACCATTGGGTTTGAGCATTTCTTGCAATTGTTGTTGTAATTGTTGGTTGTGGCCTATTTTTATTGTTACCAAGACATCTTGTAAGCTATTAATAACCTCAAAGTGGAACAAAATCAATGAATGATCCGAACCTTGGCATAAAGGATGAAACTTTGGACTTTTTGGACAAAATGACTTTCGGACAATTTAGAGGACTATAAAGCTTTGATTGAATAATTGTTTGGTCTAATCGATGTTGTAATATTGTAGTTCCATGGGTTACCTTCATAACCCAGTTGGAATGTAGTTAAAAGGTGTTAAAACAAAGATTTGGGGTTGATTTTGGTGAAGAACACCAAGAACACAAAAACAAAGTTTTCATTTTGTGCTTTGGCTCAAACATTGGTGGTGTTAATGTTTATGGGTGCTTCTAATTTTTTGATATATTGTAGCCCCATGAGTTAGGAGTCCATAGAGTCCGAAATGGACCAATTTGAACGTGTATAGAAGAAGTTATGGAGATCGGAGTGGGAAGAGGTCGGAAATTCGCGTCTGGAGAATTTCTGCAGATTGTGGCCTGTATGAATGGCACAGCTACACTGTTCATAAGGCCAAATTAGGCTCAGCTGCGCCGTACACGTGTTAGGCGCAGACGTGCCCGAGTGGACTGTTTTGACCTCCTGTAGTAAAATAGGCATAACGTTCTCATACGAACTCGAAATTAGATGATTCAACATGATTCGGAAAGAGAAAGAGTAGACCTATAACTTTCGTTCTTTAAGTTTTTCGATTTGAGGTCTGTATCATGGCATAAATTAGCCATTTATAGGACTAATGCATAATTGGGGTCAATCGGAGGGCGTCGAGTATGCGCATTTGCACACGTAATGCCCCCGACCCTGTAAAGTGATGTTCTAACTGTCATAACATGATTATTATGATTTATTATGATACTTATCATTAACCAATAAGTATTAGATAAATCGAATGGGCGTGTTAGGCGTACACAATTGCGTGTCGCTTGGGCATTCGAATAGGCAAATTGGGTGTATAGACGTGCAAGCGTCGTAACGCCGTAACTAGTGGACATAACCTTGATTAATATTTTGTTTCTTATTTGAATGGGACATTATATAGTTGTGTAAACAAATATTTGGTATCCCGTATGTGACTAATTGTACGCGAATATGTACCTAATTGTGTAAGATATTAAGGAGCGTGTGTTGTAATATTGTAGCAGCGCTTCAGGCAAGTTCCTTAACTTCATTCTTTTTTTATATTAAATGCAAGTGCTTCTTTAACCCTTGTCTAACCCTTGTGTTGGGCAAGTTCTATTGTGCAAGTTAATTATAATTGGACAATTATTCTATATTATTGCAAGTTCCTCACTCAATTATTTTATTTGATCAAGTTTCCTATCCTATACAAATGTTGTATATTGTTGCATGTATTACTTCATTAAGCGAGTCTCTAATCTTATTCAAGATAATTTGGACATGTTCTTTTACTTCAATCATTGTCGAATTGCAAGTACTCTTAGAATGAACTGATATTCGTTCACGTTATTTAACTATGCTTCGACGCATGTTATTAAAGCTTTCAATTCTATATCCCATGAAATATATAAGATAGATGTCAAAGCCAATTGTTTCGGCTAGACGTATGTTTAATCATCATTGTTGTTAAGTAAAGCTATCCGATCAAATTGTTTAGTTTGGATTCCTATGTAAAGCTGAGATGAACAACCCTCATAACAAGGGAAACAGTATGTATGTCGGGGAACCGACATGCGCACGAACAGTATGTAAAAGGGGTTATGTATAACACCGGGTACATTAGGCTGATCACCTAGTGTATTAGTATGTTGGGTTATCAGATGAATTTCTGGTAATTCTAGTAAAAGTTCAGTGTCATGATGACTACTCAGTATAGAATATTTCCCCCATTTGGGAACATTGAAATCATTCGGTCCATAGAGGCCCAACAATTGTGTTAAAGAGATCATTCGTAGAAATTGTTCAAGTTCTTGAGCTATATTTTAATCTCTTGATTCTTGTAAGCTATAAAGTCTTCATTTGATGATTAACGATTATTGTTATTATACTTACTGAGCAAAATTGTTGCTCACCCTTGCTTTCCTTAAAATATTTCAGTTAGTGGAGCTCGTGGTGAAAGCTCAGGGAAGGATAAAGGCAAAGACATAGCTACTGATTAGCTTTGCACCGTTAAGATTACTATTTTGATTATGTACTAAGACTCATTGACTCATGTGATGTATTAAGACTTAATTACCCTTATGTATTAAGTTATGTTTTGTAGAAGTTTTGGTTTCGAGACTTGAGACAGGATTATTTATGTTATATCAATGTAAATATTCCTTTATTTCCGCTGTAAGTTATCAATAGTATGATGCATATATTAGATAGTGACGAACCAAGTCTGCGGTTCAGGCGACCCGGATTTGGGGGCGTCACAAGGTATTCCTTTAGCCAGCCGCGTTTAATGAACTTATTCTCTAATAAGCACCTACATACTTGTTTTAGAGTCTCTACACAAAAGATTATGAGATTAATCATCCTTTTCCTAAAAGCAAGCAAAATATGTAGTAATCTATCCGGATTCACTAATCCCCTTTTAGTAATCCAATGATTAGGAACGATTTTAGTTTTAAGTTATCTAGAATTTAGATCTCATTAGCAGGATCATCATCATGATTCTAAAAGTATTGCTCAAAACTATGGGTTTATCACACTTAATATAAAAAACATCATGTAGATAATGAAAATGCCTTTAATAAATTATTATTTTTTATTAATAATCGACTAAGATTACAAAGTATATGCCTTTAATGGCTTGTATGCATACTACTTTCACTAGTGACATAACTTTAGGTGATACCATTGGCATTAGAGCAAGGGAGACGATGGGTTGATATCGGGTAGTACTTACTTCAAAAGCCTGGAAGCTGGCGGGTTCAATCCCTTCATCCAAACCAATCAGAGGTATGTCTCCATGCAAATGAGGAGGGTATTATGGTTCGGCTGATACGGTCACCAGATTCCCGTTGATGATGTATTTCAGTTGCTAGTGAAGTGTTGACGGGACTGCCCCGACCATGTGTATCCACGGTCGCCCCAACAGCAGATTATATCCGGTAGTGATATTTCGCACTTGGAAGGAGATGTTGAAGGTATATGGACCTATTTCTATAGGGAGTTCGATTTCTTCGATAGTGTATCTCTTTGACCTGTCAAATCCCTTAACCACCACGTGGCTGCTTCGAATTCGACTGGGATTTATCTTCATTATTTCTAGGGTATCGTAAGGGCATATATTCAGGGCTGATCCTCCATCAATTAACACACCGCCCAATACCTATCCTGAGGAGATCACCGTAATGTGTAATGGCTTACGATGGTCAGTCCTTTCGGATGGTATGTCATGATCTGTGAAAGAAATCACGTTACTATCTAGAATATGGCCAATTAGGTGGCTGAATTTCTCTATGTCCACGGTCTTAGGGAGGTGTGCCTCTTTCAAGACTTTGATCAATATTTTCCAATGATCTTTAGATGCCAGGATCAAATCAAGAGTGAAGATTTATGTCAGAGCTTCTTCGAGGGATCTCACCACCGTTACCTCATTATGTCCCATCTTGGTAAGGAATTCAATTGCCTTTTCATCGGGTATTTTCACAACAAGTTTCATTGTGGACTTTATTGCTTGCTTTGATAGATACATGGGGCTTTCCTTAGGCAAGACGACAGTGCATTCAGCTGCTTTACTTATCTCTTTTCCGTAGTTCCAAGGGACTGCTTTCAAACTAGTGATGGGATATTATGATTTAGATGCCAGCACAAGAGGTTCTAAGGCCTTCTTGATTTCCTTTATCGCTCCCTAAACCATAAGAGGTCGGGTTTCCGCACCCTCCAAATACATGATTATGGCCACCACTTCATCCGAGCTTTCTATCTCTGATGGGTATGACAAACCTCTTGTTTCTAGGGTACTTCCCCCCAATTGTGAAAACCTCGATATTGTTGGCTATTCTCAACTCCCTAGCTTTAATGAAGTTTTGAATCTTATGTTGAAGGGCCTAACATTCCTCTATAGTATGGCCGGACGAATTTGAATGATACATGCAAATCTTTGTAGGGTTGTATCTCTTTGAGCGAGGGTTGATGGGTTGCAATAGCTCTATGACCTTTCCCTTGCTTATCAACAAGTGTAGTGTTTCTTCCGTGGTTTGCCCTAGGGGGATGAACTGTTGGTTCATAGCCAACACACGGTTTGTCTTTTCTTTGTTCACCAGTCTGGCCTCTCTGGTTATCTTATCTTTCCATCTTTCTTGTTTCCGGAGTCTTACCTGATCCTCCTCAGTGAGGGAAATAACCCTAGGACGAGTTGCGGTTGACTTGCTCTTCGAACATTGACTAATCATTTATCGCGTGAGTTGATATTGATGCACAATTAATTCGGCCAGTTGGCTCAGCTACACATTTATATTTTTTAACTCCTGTCTTGTTGCATACTCTCTTACCATGGCTTTAGTCTTGAGCCACGGAGTACGCTCCTCAATCTTCCTAATGTACTTACGATTTACAACATTCCCAAAGCCAATCATATTTACACCTTCGGTATTATGCTATGGGAGGGGGTTGGTATGGACATTGGGCTGCTCAGGTGGCGTTACCACAATCTCACCGCTTTTTATCAGGTTTTGGATTTTATGCTTTAAAGACCAACATTCTTGGGTATCGTGACCAGGGGATCTAGAATGATAGGCGCATCTTTTGCTGGGATCGTATCTCTTTCCCTTGGGATCAGCTGGGGAGCCAGTTTCGTGATCTTTTTCTGGGCCAATAGTAGGGCCAATACATTTTCAAGAGAATCATTAAGAGGTGTGAATTCGCGCCTGCGCCTCTCCTCATTGATTTTCTGTTGAGTTTGCTTGGGAGGGACTAGCATTAGTGGAAACTAAGGATGATTTCCTTGCATTCGGATAGCCAAAATATTTCTATTCCCTCGGAGTTGCCCTTGTAGTACTAGGGAGATATCCTCTTCTTTCTTCTTATGGCCTCTCTTGGGCGCACTTCTATAATTTGTTGTCTGAATGTGCTCGGCCACAGATTTTAGTGCCGAGAGGTCCTTGATTTTTTCGGCTCTTAATCCCATTTCTACCATTTATCCATGTTTTATCATCTCAAAAAATGATTTACCAATGCCAGCCAATACCCTTTCATAGTATGGAGCCTCCTGAATGTCGATAAAGGTCATCACCATTTCATTTTCCTCCATTGGTGGACTCACTTGAGCAGCCAATCGTCTCCACCTTTAGGCGTAATCTCAAAAGGATTCATTAGGTTGCTTCTTGATCTTAGTCATCTAATATCTGTCGGGAGCCATTTGAGACTGGAAACTGTATTGATTCAAAAAGGCATGGGCTAATTCTTTCTAACTGTGGATTTTGGAGTTGTCAAGCAGGGTATACCAAGTTCTCGCTTTGCCTGTTAAACGTTTCTAAAATAGTTGTATCCTAAGGCTTTTGTCCTCAGCATAAGATCCGAGTTCCCCTATGTATACCTTCAGATGAGTGTAAAGATCGCCAAGTCTGTTGTATTTCTCAAAATCTAGAACTTGGAACCTGTCGGGATACCTGACTCTTGGAAATAAACATAGGCCAAAATATTGGACACTTCCGTAATTTTCGATCCCCTTCATGGATTTTATGGCATCTTCAATTTGTTTTTACCTTTTTCTTGATTCTTGCCTCTTCCTTATCGTCTGGGATATGGACTACATTGGTTTGGTCGGCATACCCCTCGATATCCTTACCACCGAATTAAAAGATAAGAATCTGAGTTTGTGCTCTCTAGGTATGAACGCCTCCTAGGCCGGAGGGTCTAGGCTGGTCTTTGGCTGTCTTGCACTGTTTTTTTAATAGATTGGTTATCTCATTTATTTATTTCTTGAAATTCTTGAATTTTTCCTGAGAGACGAGGAGGGAATCTGGCGCGGATCCTTCGGTCGTCTTAATGGGTGGTGTTGGTACCTCACGAGATCGAAGCCTAGTTCTTGGACCAATCTACAAAAGCAATATGACGAAGTTTAGTATCTAAATTTGATGAGTTTAGATGCATGCCATGTTTTGCGTTTGAGGGTTTTTTTAATCTTTTCCTGCAAACCAACTGTTAGTAGCTCCTTTATGACAGGATAGTAGGATGGAAGATGGTTGAATTGAATATGGATGACATTTTACATATAAGGAGCAACAAGGCATGAAGAGACTTCCCGTATTCTTGGGTTTCTCTAAGGCTGACCTATTATAGGGTTACTCTCGCGAGCTTTTCAGCATGAAGGTCCCCAGATCTTCGCAATTTACTCGATGGGAATGGATCCGATCTTTCGATTGGTGTAGATCTGAGTGGTGCCTTTCCTTAGCCTTGCGGGGAACGCCCCCTTGAGTTCAGTAATCAACAATCGACGGGTTCGCCTCCTGAAGGAGGAATATTCACACAAAATACATTCGCATACATTCATCGTGTCTTATCGCATGCATATGATGATAATTATGCGAAGCACTAAAATAAAGCATGTAAGACATTCATCGCAACACCACATAGATAAGAAAGGAAAACAACAAGATTGTATGTGGCTTAAGCCCTCTAATGATCCCCAACAGAGTCACCAGTTGTCGACGCCGGGAATTTTTTACCTAATTGTCGTTTTTCTACCCTTTTTGAAGATTTCGATTTTATTCATTTCGCTTAAAGGGTGATTTTTAGAAAAAAACTGACATACATGCCGACGGGATTTTGAAAGTTTAATTTTAATGATGGGCCAATTACACAGAGCCGCTAGTTGGTAAAGATTTAATTGGATGTACCAACTCATCCGAATTTTTAGATTTTTGCAATATGACCCAATATATGACTCTGTAAAATTGGTCTTAAAATCGAGATTCATAGAGTTCGAGGGCTTGCTTAAGCGAGGTGAAGGTGTTAGGCACCCTCCGACTTTCATGAAAACACGGTTACCGCATCCTGATATTTTTCTAAGCGCGATGTGTGTGTGTGTGTGATTTTTTAAGGAAATCGTTATGTAGTTTTGGATTAAAAACGTGAGAAGTGCGTTATTTTGAAAGCAACTTAAAATCTCTTTGAACCTATGCACAATGGATTTGATTTGATGAAAAAGGTTCGTTTAGCTTTGATTTTGATGAAAACCTTTTGGGGTGACGTTTTGGAAAATACAGTTTTCAAACCCTTCGCCGAATAAGAATCGAAATTCTTCGTTACTTTCAATTTTAATCTAATGTCGTCTTTGCTAACCCAACACAATTTGATTTTAAAAGATCTTTGTCGTTTTGTTTAAAAATCGTTGGTAATAAACAAAAAATTAAGCATCAAATAGGGTCGGGGCAATCCGTGGGCATGAAAGCCACCTCGATAGCCCCGAACACCCACAATCGTAATTTTCACTATCACGGGGCCTTAAATCTGATTTTCGTGGGATGGAACCCTCGATACCGTTTTAAAGCCCAAATATACATTTATAATGATTGGATAATAATTTTACAATCGAAATCATGTCCATTGTGGGAATTAGGTCAACATCCGATTCGAGGATCTCGACTTCAATATTCCTAGTCTCACATCATAATATATCGAAATGCAAGCAAAAGAGATCTAAAAGCGGGTTCTCGTAACCCTATCTTTTAGATTATAATATCGAAGCCAACATTTCGAGGGACGAGGTGTATTGACGAGATCCATTTTATATTTGATAACATTTTGTATTTTATATCATTGGCATTTAAGGGTAAGATTTTGTGGAGTGTGCTATAAGTGGTTTTGAGTATCAAGCATAGATTTGTTGTATTTGTTGTATTCTTTATATTTCGTCATTCGTCATATTTTTCTTACATTTCTGTTGGCACTTTTGAATATAAGTTTGATCTTTGATACCTTGACTTTATTTAGTAATTTAAACTCCTTTCTTTCTATTATAATTTGTACAGATTCCATAATTTTTTAGTGATACTCTCATCATGTTGATTTGTTTATTTTGCTAATCGTTCAAAATTTGGTGTTCGCTTAATTATTTCGTTTTTAATCAAATCCTTATTTTGCTTCGGTTTGGTATAGATGTTTCGAACTTCATAATTTGTAATCTTTTAAATTTGTTCTTCATGCATAGAACTTTGTTGATCTTTGTAGAGTGGTATATGTTATTACCTTCTTTTGGAGACATTGTGTTTATGATTTGATTTGGTTCAACATGTATGTTGAGAACTCTTTTGTTGGTATTATGTCGTATATGTTGTGACATCATATCTTTGTAGAATAAGCGATAGGGTATACCTGAGCTATAACCACATGTGGGGGTATCACATGCATGTCCTCTTAGCACCGCGGCATGACACTTTCCGTGGTGGTGTGAGTAGTCTACGGTGTATCCTTTTGTTTTATATACTCTGGGTGTGAGCTTTAGCCATTTAATATGTTTGTTCAGGATGCGTATGGGTCGACCTTAGTTTCTGATCTATTTTGTGGATTGGTGATGTTTGTGCTAGACACACCTTCCGATTTGTATGCATTTGGATTCGCGATCCAATGTGTGATTTGCCTGTGTGGCATTATTTTGACTTGTCTATGTGGCAAGGTTCTGTTTTATTTTGAGCTCAGTATGAAATAACCACTTTGATTCAGTCTTTTGTTTATTTCATTAATTTTGTTGATTCAGATATATTTTATATAGACTGTGGAGATTATATTATCCTTAGTATTTATGCTTGAAGACTTGTTCAGTATTTTATCAGTTAATTCCGTGTTGCAGTTATTCATCTTTTGTATATCTTTATCTGTACTAGGCATTTTGCTCATGTTGTGTTTTTCTTCCGATAGGTTTGCAAGGACGGTTTAGGATTTTGTGTGAAGAGAGCTACATTTAACCATCTAGGTTGATTTGGATTTTAAGTATTGATCAATTTTGATTATTCTATCAATTTTTAGAGAATTGTATTTAATTCGACATTTATGGATCACCAACTATTAAATATTTTGAAATTATTAGTGTTCTGTTTACTTATTTTGAGATTTGATGTATTTTGCATGTGATCTCCCTTTCCTATTCAGGAAGGGGGTGTTACACCAACACCATTAACCATGTAACCAATTTTTTTTATCGGACTATAGATTGATCAAATCTGCTTTTACAGCAGTAACCTCATGGGAATCTTCTTGTGATGGATCACATAAAGAAAAAATCTCTTCCATATGAAAATAAGTAGTATCATTAACATTCAATTTAGCAAGAGCACCTATCATCTTGTTATGAGAGATCTCCACAAGGTTTAAGACATTTGTTGACTCTACTACTGTTTTCAAGTTAGTTTGTATCGAATTAACCACTCAAGGATACAAATTAAAGGTCATGCAAAAAAAATCATTAAATTTGACCTTTCAACGATACAAATTAATATAAAAATATTTTGATAAATATATGATGTTTTAAACAAAATTGTTCGAAAAATATAATGAATGGGAGTCAACTCCTCTACAAAATTGTTCGTCTAGTTTACGCGGTCTATCGGCATTACGTAGTCTATTTATGTCTATTTATACCAATAATAAGCGTTAAAATACTTGCACATAGTTTAAAGGAATAGAAGACTTGCCTCGTATATCTTTTAAAGATAAATATAACGGTCTAAACGTTCATCGTAAATCCTACACGATTATAAGTCCATGTAGACAAATAAGCGTTTAACGATTAAATCTTTTAAGTTTTATTTCGAGTATTATAACCGCTTATAAATAAGACTCCTACTATACATCAAATAATTTCAGCATTATAACTGCTTATAGAATGAATATTCATCAACTATATTTTAAATAAATTGAGCATTATAACTGTTTATAAAATGAATATTCGACTATTATATTTGAGATAATTTTAGCATTATAACTGCTTGTAAATAGGACTTTTGTACTATATACACAAAATAACTTGGGCATTATAACTGCTTATAAAAGTATATTTTTACTAAATATATAAAGAAGAATGAAAATAATAACCACTAGACTCATACCTCTTGTAGTTGCTAGCTTTACTTCTAATCGCGTAGCGCTTCGATACTTCGAAAGTAATTTTTATGTCATAATATGTAACGACCGGGAATTCTGAAATTTGCCTTGTAATTCGAATTTTTTAATATTAATGAATATATTATATTTTATTAATATTATTTTTGTGTTACGTATTTAAAGGTTGTGTGACAACCTAGATTATGTGAATACATGAAATTTTACGTGTTATAGTTTTGATTAAGTGAATAATTGATTTCGCGTAGCGTCGCTAAATCACTATTCACGGGGTACGTTTTCCGAGGCACTACACATACCAGATATATTTTTTTGTCTTTTTTTATTTTAATAAATTTCATAAATACGTGTATGCGTACGAATAATTTTTCTAAGGGTCAGAAATTTTATTTGAGCTGATACGTGATTTAATTTATATCCGAAATGTATATTATGGGTGTTCCGAATATTTGGACAAATCCCATAATAATTATTTTTATGCATCCCAATAATTTATGGGACTACCTATTTTAATTTTGGGTAGAGTTATTTACCAGTTTTGGTACAAAAGTGGGAGTTTTCGGATATATTTTTGCGTATTTGTGTACTTATTTTTGCTTGTTACTCCAAGAGGGAACCAACTCCCATTTTTAGACCAATCAAATGACTGTGTAGAGGGGAGGGTCGTACTTTGCATTGAGCAACCAACCCACTCCCTTCATCCTCCCGAAACTACTCTTACATTTCTCTCAAACCATTCCTTCTCTCCCCATTCCTTCGGCTCCTCATTCCCTCCTTTTCCACATTTCCTTTCTTTCTTGTTTCAGCAGATAGAAAGAGAGAGAGAGCTGCAAGAAGGAAGGAGGAAGAAGGAGGAAGTCGCCCGAAAAGAGAAGAAAGTCGCCAGAAAAACAAGGAGGGAGAAGAAGAAGGCACGGATAGAGGAAGAAGAGAATCCAAGCAAGAAGAACCCTCAAAACAAAGCCTAGCCGAGCTTCTTAGCATCTAGGAAGGATTTACAGAGGATATTAAGGAGCGTGTGTTGTAATATTGTAGCAGACATACCAGGCAAGTTTCTTACCTTACTCAAGATTATATTTGAGCAAGTATTATATCTTGTTACAAGTTTCCTAACCCATACAACTTTTATTCTTATGAATTGCAAGTTCTTAAACTTACTCAATCTTTATAATTGGGCAAGTTTCATTATTGAGCAGGTTCTATCTTGCTCGATTTATTTATTGAGCAAGTATTCTATATTATTATAAGTTTCCTAACTCAGACACGAGTTATCACCCTCAAATGATATTAGTGGAATAATTATTGTCAATTACTGTAAAACCCTGAAGTTTTTAAAGGCACAGGTATAATTATTCTAGTCAAATTTCATATATGAATTTTAGGTATAATTTTTTTTATTATTATTATTATTATTATTATTATTATTATTTAGTATTTAATTTCATTGGCTATTGTGACATATGTATTTTTTTAATATATATGGTTGCAAGATAAGATTTTTTTTGTGGAATGAAATTCTAGAATAATTGGGATGATATTATTAATTAGCTTATAGGTTATTAAAATAACTTTAAGGGGGGTTAAAATTATTTTAATTATAAAACCTTAAGTTAATTATAATATTGCCTATATTATTTAATTGGGTTATCCGTATTTACTTTAAAAGGTTTTTAATTCCTTCTTATTGGGTAGTTATATTAAATAATGATTATGAGGAATTACATTATAATGAAACAAAGCGATGCTGCACAACCAAACGCAGCCTTAAAAATTTTTTTTTTACACATCTAGTTGCAACGAGAGGCATCCAAGGTGGAGATTCATAGGTTAAGCAGGAGCTGGCCGAAAATTGGAGGGGTTTAGGCCATGACTCAGCAAATCTAAATTAAGTTTAGAAACAATGAGTAGGCTACATGCTTCTACGGATTTGGAGAGGGTTCATACGATACAAGGGGAAAGAGAAGGGAGTCTCGGTGAGAACCTTTGGTGTTGGGTTCGGGAATTTTGGGTGAAAGAAAGAGGAAGAGCTGAAATTGCTGGAGCATTAGAAACAAGAATTGCTTCAGGTATGTTCGATTCGTTAGTTAAGAGTTTAATTTTATAATTCCTTAATTAGGGCTTGAATTGGGTAATCTCTAAATTAGGGCTCCAAGTGGTAATAGTTAATGAAATTGAAAGTTTCATTCAATAATTATCATATTAGGTTGGTTGTGAAATTGAGTTAAGAAGTTGTAACTTTGTGTTTAGAGTTTTATCTCCCAATTGATTTCTATTATTTAGAAATTTTTGGTTTAAACATTGGGGTTCGGCAATGATGGAATTGTTGATGTTATATAACTGTTGTGGTAGAATTTTGTTATTCTGGATGCTATTATATGTGATATTCAGATTGTTATCTTTATTGAGTTGATGGAAATTGGTTACTAAATACTATACTTGAACAGTTGGTAAGAATTATAGAGTGTAGGAATTTTGTTGGTAATTTTGTAATGCTCATTCTAACTGAAGTTATTCTATATACTATTTAGAATTTCTGATAATAATTATGTACTTGTGATTTTCTGTTTTAGCATAAACCAGAAAATACCCTCAAATATATGGTTTGGTATAAAGTCCAGGAGCTATGCAGATAGAACCTTATTTTTATGTGGCTGACCCCTGTATATATATATATTTATATGCTAAAGGTTGTTAGTAAGCATGCTAGAGTAGAGTTAATTATTAAAGCATGTCATATTGTGTATTTTCATATATTGAGAATATGATAGAAACCTTGTTTCAAACTATGGAAATTGATATTATATATATATATATTGGGTATTTGTTTAATTAACTAGCTTATTCATGTGAATTGTAATCTAAATCAGTTGATATGGTGAAAGTTTGGGTAATATCTCTGTCAAGGCATGCTTATTTATGTTAGACTTTGTGAATTGGTTACGTATAAATGAGATACTTTACAAACATGCTTTCGGATTAGAATAACTTAGCTATACATGATATGTTTTAGTCAAATAAGTATGCTAGAACAAGCTTGATTGGAGAAAACATGTGTATTTGTGTTTAGAATATAAAAGAAAGCTTATATATTATTACTAATGCAGGGATTAATTATATTTAACATAGAAGGTAAATTATTTCTTATGTTTTACCTTGACTATGTGATTAATATTAGTTTATACATCATTGTTGTAAATCTAAGTTGGGATTTAAATAAACTGTTAAAGGTTTATTACATGATGTGGGCTATTTTGGTTAAATTGTGAAGTTTGGCATTTTTATGTTCTAAACCAGGTATATAAGATATATATATACCAATTACATAGGTAATCACGCATATTCTTGAAGGTATAGGACTGCGATATGTTATTAATATCAATACATGCTTAAAAATGTTTAATATGTAATATCATGTATTGGGAGGTAGAAATAAAAGAAATTGTATGTTTTGTGATGTGAATTGATTGTTATGGACTGAGGTAGAACCGTGGAGACTAGTTGTTGTTGTGCGGAGCAATAAGGATGGCGGAGATGGAATTAAAGCGTAAACCAAACCCGTAGAAATCAGTCCATAACAATAACGCGCGCGATATATTCGTATAATGGCCTAAAAGAGCCATTTTAGTTTAAAACCCAAAATGTGGCGAAGTCGAAACCCAAGTTGAATTCGTATATTCGAAATATTATTAATTTAATAGCCTCATGAAGATAAACCGTGATAAAACGTATTTTAACCGGAAAATGAAATTTTTTAACTTAGTGAGCCTATTTTTTGTCTTCGCACAAATTGAACTGATTTCGAACCTGAAATTGGTGATTAATATTTGTTTTAAACTAGTCTACCATAGTGTCTATAAGGTATTCGAACGTGATTTCTATCGTGTGTACGTATAAGAAGTTATAATTAGCTACGCGACTAGGGAAGTAGGGGGCTGCTGTGTGTGCAGCAGCTGCATGCACAGTAATGTGCAGCAGCGTGCGACACAACAGCAGCAGGTAGATGACTAGATGCTAGCAGTAACACGTGGAAGATAGCAACAGCCCATAAGCCATAACAGGCCACAGCAGACACCTTACTAGTCGTAATGTAGCAACGCTGTGCAAACTCATGTGTGCTAGCAACCCGTCACACACAGCGTGTAACAAACCAACGAAAACATCCGCGGCAAAGCCAGCAAGATGATTTTAGTAATCAAGTTAAGTTGCGTAGCTCGTTTAGTTGTTACAGCTGTTGTAACATGTTAAAACATGGTTGCATCACCTATAACATACATAAGGTTCATAATGATTGAACTAGAAAAAACTAAGAAATGAAGTTATGCAATAGAAAATAGCAGAAATAAAGGTTGCTGCCTATTAGCAGCAGTAAGTGGCAGCGAATAGCTGTCATAGCACCTTTGAATAGACTATTTTAGCCTCATGTTGCAAATTTAAAAATTTAGCCATAATGGTTGGTGTAAAATTTTTTTTATAATTAGGTATATATAAAATCTATATTAAATTTACAATTCTTTATAATTGTATTAAGAGCATAGATATAGTGTGTCTAGAGGGCTGTTTTGGCAATATATTAGAATGTGTTAAATTTTTAACACATTAACCTATAAGAATAAATTTATAAAATGAGTTGGTAACTATAGTTTCCCTATTTGATTTATAACTATGCTCAATACAGAAGATAAACTACTATAGTTTCCCTATTTGATATAAAAGAATGAGGTACCCATGTAATTAAATTACAAGTGGTATATAAATTGAAAGTGCGTAGTATTCATGAACTAAGTTAACGTCAAAATTATCAAAACAATTATAACTGTCGGGAGTAATAGAATAGGTGCTTTTGAAAAGAATACATGAATTAAAAAAAAAAAAAACATCAAGAATGAAAGCTAAATGACTAGTTTTCAAACTTTAAGCTTATAAACCTCAAAATTCCTAATATTTGGAATTTAGTAATGAACAACCTATATTTTAAAGTATTCTAATAATAGAGTAATAAGGTGCTCTTATCAAAATCGAACCCAATAGTAGTCGATAAAAGGTTGGGCCATAACATGGATGAGGTATTTGAAAAATGTGTTTAAATATATATATCCATAATATATTTATGTGATATTCACTCCTATACTTGAATCGCTATAATATATAGTTATCCTACTTCATATATTTATATATATGTGTAGGATCCACAGGATTGGACTAGCGGAATTTTTATCAATACTTAAACAACAGGCAAGTATCTAAACACCAATTCTTTCTAAGTCAATCAAGTAAGTTGACTTGATCATATTAAGGTAAGTTATGTTTTCATACATAAAGTGATAAAAAGGAATTAAATCCTTTTTATTCCAATCAGCTTCACAAGATTGGTGAGATTTTTATTTTGCATATTATGATGATATCTGATATATGCATGAACAGTTTACAGAAGGTCCAAGCCAATTGTTTGGGCTGGACTAAACTTATAACATTTCTATTCTTTTATCGAAATGTTATTGTTGTTCAACTATATTAATTATTGTTTGAATTCTAAGCTGAGTATGAACAATTTCCGATATAGGAATATATTTTTGAAATCCGCTTCAAGGGCGGTACAGATTTGTAGCACTCTATGAGTGTGAGGAGTGAACCTAATGGTGGTTCACAAATAGCAGTGTTGATCAACGCAGGGCATATCGGGCTGATCACCCACCATGCCCGTAAGTTCAGACGGTTCGCAAAAGAAACTTTGCTTGGAACCTTTTCAATAAAATTAAAACTATTGTTCATAGTTTGTATAACTACTCAGCGTATTCTTTAATGATAATGGTTATCATGAGTTGGTTTCAGTTCATATTACTTAACAGCTCATTCTACTATTGAAGTACACTCCATTGAAAACATTTATTCTTTCATACTTTATAGTCATATATTACTTGCTGAGCACTTTTATGCTCATTCTTGCTTTGTCTATAAATGTTTTCAGAGCACCCGGAGTATACTACAGGGTTAGCAGGAAACAAAGGCAAAGGAAAAGCCGCAGATTAAAGTTTATTGCTTCCTGTAATAGATAGTTAAATGTTTGTATATATTTAATTATCATGTTAGGTAGTTAAGGTTATGTACCTTGGGATTTGAGACTCTGATGTACTAATTTTATATAAGTTTGGTATTTACTTTTAGTTATGCTTTGGATATCGTGCGCACTAAATAAGGGTTGCAAGTACCTGAATTTGGGGGCGCTACAGGTTGGTATCAGAGCTTTAAGTTAGAAACCTTAGGAGGGAACCTTGGGTTATAACTTTAGGCTAGTAAGACTGCTGTTAAGACTAGACTCATGTAGAGTCGACTTGATGATGAAATATGGAGGTTCATCATAGGTTTTAATATAAAATAATTAATACCTGTCAGTTAACTGTTAATTGTATTAGTTAACTGTCTTATATTATGACCAGGTTATCTATTAAGTATTAATTGAGTTTTGTTGGTTGTGTGTAGATGGCAGGAGTCATAGGACAACCAGTGGAGAGAGAGGAGCATAATGCTCCTATACCTATTAATGCGGAGATCCTGATTATTGACTCTGATACTGAGGAGGAGGATCCTATTGAAATAATAAATCCAGAGATCAATGTTCAGGAGGATGCTACTCAACAGCAGCATGGGTTGCAGGATACCTTAGCACAGATGGAGCATGTGATTCAGTATCTAACCGACCAGAATACTCAGCTGACTACTAGTCTGCAAACAGCAGAGGCTAGGATTCATAATTTGGAGGGGCAGCTGGAGGAGCTTCATGTTGATTACCACGGACTTAATAATATTAGGACTGCGGGGATTCAGCGTCAGGAAGCCTCCGACCTGTATATGCAGTTTCTGGAAGCGAAGCTGAGAGAGTACACTAGAAGGATGGATTTGATGTCGAGAGCATACTCTACCTCCATTCAGCGTGTCCAGACGACAGTCTGGAATTATCCGCAGGAGGCAGGACAGCTTCCCTATTCCATCTCTCGAGCTAGAGTTATTGCCATCTCTGAGATAGAGAGGATTGATTCTCTGTCGGTGGGTCAGGGTCAGCTTTGAGTTGGCTAGGCTTGAGAGTATGTTGTACATAGTTTCCAGGTTTGAGATGATTGTATATAGGTTGTGTTAGTACTGGTATGATGTTATCCACTTTTGGGAGCGGTAAGGAGTTAGATTCCTACTCCAGAGTACAGTTTTTGTGTATAGCACTCTTTTTGTAAGAGTTGGGTAACATCATATGTATGACTAGTATCAGCTAAGATATAGCGGATATAAAGTTGCAGGTTGTATATAAACATGTTTAATATATATAACTGGTATTATCTAGGTTGGTGGTGTATATTTATTGTTGTTTTATTATTTGTTCTACTGTTTTAAAGTTATAAGAATAAGGTAATAATTAAATTGTGATTAAACAGAGAATGCTGCCTAGAGGTAGAGGTAGAGGTAGGGGTCGTGGTAGACCGCCTCATAATAGATATCGGGACGAGGAGTCCAGTAATGATATGAATGATGATAGAAATGAAAATCAAGAGAATCCGATGCATCATTTTATGGAATATATGATGGGGGCTTTTCCAAATAGAAATCAACCACCCCAAGCTAATGTACCACCACTAGTGACACATATGGCTAGTTTTAAAGATTTTAAAAGTACGGGACCTCCAGAGTTCAGAGGGGCTAAAGAACCGATTGAAGCTCAGTCCTGGATTCAGGAGATAGAAAAAGCTTTTGAGGTAGCAAGGGTAAGTGAAGACCAGAAAACTGCGTTTGCGGCATATATGCTAAAAGGCGAAGCTAACTTTTGGTGGGAAGCAAACAAAGCCCGAGCAGGTGTTGGGGTAATACCGTGGGAAAAATTTAAAGAAATTTTCCTTGAAAATTACTTTCCTCCAGGAATGCAGAGTCTAATGGAAGTTCGTTTCCTAGAACTGAAACAAGGTGATATGTCAGTGTCAGAATATGCAGCAAAATTTAATGAGTTGGCTCGTTTTGCTCCACATCAGGTGGACACCGAAGCAAGAAAGGCTAGACGCTTTAAGTTGGGTTTAAGGCCCTGGATCTATAATAAACTGTCAGTACTGCAGATTGGGTCATTCAGTGCCATCCTTGAAAAAGCGATCATAGCTGAAGGTGGAAACGAAGTCATGGGTTACAACAAGAATAAGAAGAACAAGGGAAAGATTGATGGTTCGGTTAAGACCGAAGGAACAAGCGGGGGATCAAAGAAGAGAAAATGGAATGACTTTGGAAACTCGGGTAAGTTTCACAAAAATCAGATGAAATCAAAAACAGAAGCCTGCAAGACTTGTGGTAAACATCATTCTGGCAAATGTATGAAAGGAAAAACAGTCTGCTATAAATGTGGACAGGAGGGCCACATCTCTCCAAATTGTACAAGTACAAAGAAAAATTCAGGATGTTTTATCTGTGGATCAGAAAACCATTTTGCCAGGAATTGTCCCAAGAAAAGATCAGAGGGAGGAAGTAACATTAAGAGTAATAACAACAACAAGGCACCTATAACAGGTACAACCACTCCGAATAAGCCAACTGCTAGAACTTTCAACATGACGGCTAAAGATGCAATGACATCAAAGGAGGTGGTTTCAGGTATTGTTTCAATCAACAATATAAATGCTTATGTGTTGTTTGACTCTGGAGCATCCTGTTCTTTTGCATCTTCTGATTTTGCTAAATGTTTAGATGTGCCTTTATCAAATTTAGATGTGCCTCTAAACATTGAAATAGCAAATAAAGAAATCGTTCCTATAGAGCATGTCTACAAAAATTGTTGTGTTAAGATAGGAGGATGTGAGTTAATGGTAGACTTAATTCCAATTCAGTTGGGAGAGTTTGATATTATCCTGGGAATGGACTGGTTATATAAACATGGGGCGATGATTGATTGTCAAAAGAAATTGGTGAGTATTAAACCGATAAAGCAACCTAAGGTGGTGTTTTATGGTAATAAATCACCAAGACAATCCCGTTGTTTAACAACTATGCAAGCAAGGAAGTCTTTAAAAAAGGGATGTTTGGGATATCTAGCATACGTGATAGATACTCAGCAGAAAAAGACACAAAAGGAACAGATTGCTGTGGTAAATGAATTTACTGATGTTTTTCCAGAGGAACTACCAGGTCTGCCCCCAGATCGGGAAATGGAATTTGTAATTGAGTTGGTACCTGGCACAGCACCAATCTCAAAGGCACCGTATAGAATGGCTCCAATGGAAATGAAAGAGTTGATGATTCAACTACAGGAACTTCTGGATAAGAAGTATATTAGACCAAGTACATCTCCATGGGGAGCTCCAGTACTTTTTGTCAAAAAGAAGGATGGTTCATTAAGACTCTGTATTGATTACAGAGAATTGAATAAAGTAACCATAAAGAATAAATATCCTCTACCAAGAATTGATGATCTTTTTGATCAATTGAAGGGAGCAAGATATTTCTCCAAGATAGATTTGAGGACAGGATATCATCAACTGAAAGTGAGGGACGAGGATGTTCCCAAGACAGCATTCCGAACCCGATATGGTCACTATGAATTCCTGGTAATGTCATTTGGCTTGACAAATGCGCCAGCAGCATTTATGGATATGATGAACCGGGTATTCAAACCATATCTGGATAAGTTTGTGGTAGTATTTATTGATGACATTCTTATTTATTCCAAAACTCAAGAGGAGCATGCGGATCATTTAAGAATAGTGTTAGAAACACTACGAAAAGCACAACTGTATGCAAAATTCAGTAAGTGTGAATTTTGGTTAGAAAGAGTTCAATTTTTGGGTCATGTGATTGATAAGGAAGGAATATCAGTAGACCCAACCAAAGTGGAAGCAGTTATGAACTGGGAACAGCCAAAAACACCAACAGAAGTGCGTAGTTTTCTTGGATTAGCGGGTTACTATCGAAGATTCATTCAAGATTTTTCTAAGATAGCAATACCGTTAACCAATTTAACAAGAAAGACCGAAAAATTCATTTGGTCTGAGAAGTGTGAGGCTAGTTTTCAGGAACTCAAAAGAAGATTGAGTAATGCACCGGTATTATCTCTACCAGATGATACTGGAAATTTTGTAGTCTACAGTGACGCATCTCATAAGGGGTTGGGATGTGTGTTGATGCAACATGGAAAGGTTATCGCATATGCATCAAGAAAGTTGAAAGATTATGAAACGGGATATCCTACTCATGATCTCGAATTAGCAGCGGTGGTGTTTGCTTTAAAAATATGGAGACATTATCTCTATGGAGAAAAATGTGAAATATATACAGATCATAAAAGTCTGAAATATATTTTCACTCAAAAAGAGTTGAACATGAGACAAAGAAGATGGCTGGAACTGATTAAGGATTATGACTGTGACATCCTTTATCATCCAGGAAAAGCAAACGTGGTGGCCGATGCCTTGAGTCGTAAAGGCCGTGAAAAACTGAAAATGATAACAGCTCAGGAAGAGTTAGTCACAGCCATGGAAAGAATGGAACTGGAAGTTTCTACTTCTTCCGAAACACGGGAGCAGTTGTATTCAATAGAGACTAATCCAACTCTATTGGATAGAATAGCAAAAGCTCAAGACAAAGATGAAGAATGTGCAAAGTTAAGGGAGAAAATTTCAAAGGGAAGAGAGGACAAGTATAGAATAGACAGTGATAATATAATCCGTTTTGAAGGACGAATTTGGGTTCCGATTGAACCGCAATTAAAAGAAGAAATTATGCAAGAAGCACATTGTTCAAGATACACAGTACATTCAGGAAGTACTAAAATGTATCAAGATTTAAAACAACATTTTTGGTGGCCGTGTATGAAAAGAGAAGTTGCAGAATATATCAGTAAGTGTTTGACTTGCCAGAGAATTAAAGCGGAACACCAAAGACCAAGTGGATTGCTTCAACCACTTGAGATTCCAGAATGGAAATGGGAGCATATCACAATGGATTTTGTGGTAGGATTCCCAAGAACTCAGCAGGGATTTGATGCTATATGGGTAATAGTTGATCGATTAACCAAATCGGCACACTTTTTGCCGATTAAAGTTAGATATTCTCTGGATAAATTGGCAACCCTGTATATTAAAGAAATCATTTCTCGTCATGGGGTTCCAATTTCGATTGTGTCGGATAGAGATCCAAGATTTTCGTCAAACTTCTGGAAAAGTCTTCAAGAAAATTTGGGAACGCAGTTGAGGTTAAGTACAGCTTATCATCCTCAGACTGACGGGCAAAGTGAAAGAAACTATACAGACTCTAGAAGATATGCTACGAGCCTGTGTCTTGGACTTTAAAGGAAGCTGGGACGAACATTTACCCCTGGTGGAATTTGCATATAACAATAGTTATCATGCTAGTATAGGCATGCCGCCTTACGAAGCATTATATGGTAGAAAATGCAGATCACCACTGTGTTGGGATGAGGTCGGTGAACGTCAAATACTAGGACCTGAATTGGTACAGCGCAAACTGCGGATATAATTAAAATTATAAAGATGCGGTTAGTAACTGCCCAGGATCGTCAGAAAAAGTATGCTGATCAACACAGGCAGGAGAAAGATTTTGAAGTGGGGTCGCACGTTTTCCTAAAAGTGTCTCCTTGGAAAGGAAAAGTTAGATTTGGTAAAAAGGGCAAATTAAGTCCTCGTTTCATTGGACCCTTCGAGGTTTTAAGAAAAGTGGGTGAGGTAGCATATGAAATCGCCTTACCTCCGGATTTAGAACATGTACATAATGTTTTTCACGTGTCAGTCTTACGAGCATATAAACCCGACTATAAACATGTGATAGATTTCGAACCGATACAGTTCGAAAAAGATTTGACCTATGAAGAGGTTCCGATTCAAATATTGGATAGAAAAGATCAAGTTCTGCGAAATAAGACAATACCTTCGGTAAAGGTTTTATGGAAAAACCACAATGCAGAAGAGGCAACCTGGGAGTTGGAGGATAAAATGCGACAGAATTATCCTCACCTCTTCGAGTAATATGTTTTTGGCGATTCCGAGGACGGAATCTTTATAAGGGGGAAAGATTGTAAAACCCTGAAGTTTTTAAAGGTACAGGTATAATTATTCTAGTCAAATTTCATATATGAATTTTAGGTATAAATTTTTTTTTTATTATTATTATTATTATTATTATTTAGTATTTAATTTCATTGGCTATTGTGACATATGTATTTTTTTAATATATATGGTTGCAAGATAAGATTTTTTTTGTGGAATGAAATTCTAGAATAATTGGGATGATATTATTAATTAGCTTATAGGTTATTAAAATAACTTTAAGGGGGGTTAAAATTATTTTAATTATAAAACCTTAAGTTAATTATAATATTGCCTATATTATTTAATTGGGTTATCCGTATTTACTTTAAAAGGTTTTTAATTCCTTCTTATTGGGTAGTTATATTAAATAATGATTATGAGGAATTACATTGTAATGAAACAAAGCGATGCTGCACAACCAAACGCAGCCTTAAAAATTTTTTTTTTACACATCTAGTTGTAACGAGAGGCATCCAAGGTGGAGATTCATAGGTTAAGCAGGAGCTGGCCGAAAATTGGAGGGGTTTAGGCCATGACTCAGCAAATCTAAATTAAGTTTAGAAACAATGAGTAGGCTACATGCTTCTACGGATTTGGAGAGGGTTCATACGATACAAGGGGAAAGAGAAGGGAGTCTCGGTGAGAACCTTTGGTGTTGGGTTCGGGAATTTTGGGTGAAAGAAAGAGGAAGAGCTGAAATTGCTGGAGCATTAGAAACAAGAATTGCTTCAGGTATGTTCGATTCGTTAGTTAAGAGTTTAATTTTATAATTCCTTAATTAGGGCTTGAATTGGGTAATCTCTAAATTAGGGCTCCAAGTGGTAATAGTTAATGAAATTGAAAGTTTCATTCAATAATTATCATATTAGGTTGGTTGTGAAATTGAGTTAAGAAGTTGTAACTTTGTGTTTAGAGTTTTATCTCCCAATTGATTTCTATTATTTAGAAATTTTTGATTTAAACATTGGGGTTCGGCAATGATGGAATTGTTGATGTTATATAACTGTTGTGGTAGAATTTTGTTATTCTGGATGCTATTATATGTGATATTCAGATTGTTATCTTTATTGAGTTGATGGAAATTGGTTACTAAATACTATACTTGAACAGTTGGTAAGAATTATAGAGTGTAGGAATTTTGTTGGTAATTTTGTAATGCTCATTCTAACTGAAGTTATTCTATATACTATTTAGAATTTCTGATAATAATTATGTACTTGTGATTTTCTGTTTTAGCATAAACCAGAAAATACCCTCAAATATATGGTTTGGTATAAAGTCCAGGAGCTATGCAGATAGAACCTTATTTTTATGTGGCTGACCCCTGTATATATATATATATATATTTATATGCTAAAGGTTGTTAGTAAGCATGCTAGAGTAGAGTTAATTATTAAAGCATGTCATATTGTGTATTTTCATATATTGAGAATATGATAGAAACCTTGTTTCAAACTATGGAAATTGATATTATATATATATTGGGTATTTGTTTAATTAACTAGCTTATTCATGTGAATTGTAATCTAAATCAGTTGATATGGTGAAAGTTTGGGTAATATCTCTGTCAAGGCATGCTTATTTATGTTAGACTTTGTGAATTGGTTACGTATAAATGAGATACTTTACAAACATGCTTTCGGATTAGAATAACTTAGCTATACATGATATGTTTTAGTCAAATAAGTATGCTAGAACAAGCTTGATTGGAGAAAACATGTGTATTTGTGTTTAGAATATAAAAGAAAGCTTATATATTATTACTAATGCAGGGATTAATTATATTTAACATAGAAGGTAAATTATTTCTTATGTTTTACCTTGACTATGTGATTAATATTAGTTTATACATCATTGTTGTAAATCTAAGTTGGGATTTAAATAAACTGTTAAAGGTTTATTACATGATGTGGGCTGTTTTGGTTAAATTGTGAAGTTTGGCATTTTTATGTTCTAAACCAGGTATATAAGATATATATATACCAATTACATAGGTAATCACGCATATTCTTGAAGGTATAGGACTGCGATATGTTATTAATATCAATACATGCTTAAAAATGTTTAATATGTAATATCATGTATTGGGAGGTAGAAATAAAAGAAATTGTATGTTTTGTGATGTGAATTGATTGTTATGGACTGAGGTAGAACCGTGGAGACTAGTTGTTGTTGTGCGGAGCAATAAGGATGGCGGAGATGGAATTAAAGCGTAAACCAAACCCGTAGAAATCAGTCCATAACAATAATGCGCGCGATATATTCGTATAATGGCCTAAAAGAGCCATTTTAGTTTAAAACCCAAAATGTGGCGAAGTCGAAACCCAAGTTGAATTCGTATATTCGAAATATTATTAATTTAATAGCCTCATGAAGATAAACCGTGATAAAACGTATTTTAACCGGAAAATGAAATTTTTTAACTTAGTGAGCCTATTTTTTGTCTTCGCACAAATTGAACTGATTTCGAACCTGAAATTGGTGATTAATATTTGTTTTAAACTAGTCTACCATAGTGTCTATAAGGTATTCGAACGTGATTTCTATCGTGTGTACGTATAAGAAGTTATAATTAGCTACGCGACTAGGGAAGTAGGGGGCTGCTGTGTGTGCAGCAGCTGCATGCACAGTAATGTGCAGCAGCGTGCGACACAACAGCAGCAGGTAGATGACTAGATGCTAGCAGTAACACGTGGAAGATAGCAACAGCCCATAAGCCATAACAGGCCACAACGGACACCTTACTAGTCGTAATGTAGCAACGTTGTGCAAACTCATGTGTGCTAGCAACCCGTCGCACACAGCGTGTAACAAACCAACGAAAACATCCGCGGCAAAGCCAGCAAGATGATTTTAGTAATCAAGTTAAGTTGCGTAGCTCGTTTAGTTGTTACAGCTGTTGTAACATGTTAAAACATGGTTGCATCACCTATAACATACATAAGGTTCATAATGATTGAACTAGAAAAAACTAAGAAATGAAGTTATGCAATCGAAAATAGCAGAAATAAAGGTTGCTGCCTATTAGCAGCAGTAAGTGGCAGCGAATAGCTGTCATAGCACCTTTGAATAGACTATTTTAGCCTCATGTTGCAAATTTAAAAATTTAGCCATAATGGTTGGTGTAAAATTTTTTTTATAATTAGGTATATATAAAATCTATATTAAATTTACAATTCTTTATAATTGTATTAAGAGCATAGATATAGTGTGTCTAGAGGGCTGTTTTGGCAATATATTAGAATGTGTTAAATTTTTAACACATTAACCTATAAGAATAAATTTATAAAATGAGTTGGTAACTATAGTTTCCCTATTTGATTTATAACTATGCTCAATACACAAGATAAACTACTATAGTTTCCCTATTTGATATAAAAGAATGAGGTACCCATGTAATTAAATTACAAGTGGTATATAAATTGAAAGTGCGTAGTATTCATGAACTAAGTTAACGTCAAAATTATCTAAACAATTATAACTGTCGGGAGTAATAGAATAGGTGCTTTTGAAAAGAATATATGAATTTTAAAAAAAAAAACATCAAGAATGAAAGCTAAATGACTAGTTTTCAAACTTTAAGCTTATAAACCTCAAAATTCCTAATATTTGGAATTTAGTAATGAACAACCTATATTTTAAAGTATTCTAATAATAGAGTAATAAGGTGCTCTTATCAAAATCGAACCCAATAGTAGTCGATAAAAGGTTGGGCCATAACATGGATGAGGTATTTGAAAAATGTGTTTAAATATATATATCCATAATATATTTATGTGATATTCACTCCTATACTTGAATCGCTATAATATATAGTTATCCTACTTCATATATTTATATATATGTGTAGGATCCACAGGATTGGACTAGCGGAATTTTTATCAATACTTAAACAACAGGCAAGTATCTAAACACCAATTCTTTCTAAGTCAGTCAAGTAAGTTGACTTGATCATATTAAGGTAAGTTATGTTTTCATACATAAAGTGATAAAAAGGAATTAAATCCTTTTTATTCCAATCAGCTTCACAAGATTGGTGAGATTTTTATTTTGCATATTATGATGATATCTGATATGCATGAACAGTTTACAGAAGGTCCAAGCCAATTGTTTGGGCTGGACTAAACTTATAACATTTCTATTCTTTTATCGAAATGTTATTGTTGTTCAACTATATTAATTATTGTTTGAATTCTAAGCTGAGTATGAACAATTTCCGATATAGGAATATATTTTTGAAATCCGCTTCAAGGGCGGTACAGATTTGTAGCACTCTATGAGTGTGAGGAGTGAACCTAATGGTGGTTCACAAATAGCAGTGTTGATCAACGCAGGGCATATCGGGCTGATCACCCACCATGCCCGTAAGTTCAGACGGTTCGCAAAAGAAACTTTGCTTGGAACCTTTTCAATAAAATTGAAACTATTGTTCATAGTTTGTATAACTACTCAGCGTATTCTTTAATGATAATGGTTATCATGAGTTGGTTTCAGTTCATATTACTTAACAGCTCATTCTACTATTGAAGTACACTCCATTGAAAACATTTATTCTTTCATACTTTATAGTCATATATTACTTGCTGAGCACTTTTATGCTCATTCTTGCTTTGTCTATAAATGTTTTCAGAGCACCCGGAGTATACTACAGGGTTAGCAGGAAACAAAGGCAAAGGAAAAGCCGCAGATTAAAGTTTATTGCTTCCTGTAATAGATAGTTAAATGTTTGTATATATTTAATTATCATGTTAGGTAGTTAAGGTTATGTACCTTGAGATTTGAGACTCTGATGTACTAATTTTATATAAGTTTGGTATTTACTTTTAGTTATGCTTTGGATATCGTGCTCACTAAATAAGGGTTGCAAGTACCTGAATTTGGGGGCGCTACAATTACTCCACATCAAAGATAATTATTGATATTTGTACCTTGTGCATTTGAATTCATTATATGTTGTTGGACTGTGAAACGTCTAAGTTCTTTATTCATGAACGGTTTAAGAAAATAGTCTACGCTATTTATTTCGGCTGGACATACACAGGTTATTATTTTAAAAGTTATCCAAACCGGTTGTTGGTATAGATTCATGGACTGAGAGAGCAACCCTTATTTAGGGGATTTTAATGTGTCGGTTATTCGATGCAGTTAGAATTAAATGTTATGCATATACATGGTGTATAAGAGGCTGATCCCCTCGAGTACAACTGTCGGGGATAGGTTTTAAAAGAGTTAGTTAAATGATTGACTCTTTGGCCAAGTTCATGGTCGGTTGGACCACTCAGTAGTAAATAATCAATATTCATTATTTCATTTGAACTTTGATTATGTCATTTCAGCTATTTCATCAATGTTCATAAATTGTTGATCTATGCAGCTATTATTCTTATTCATTCATGATATATCTTCTTTATTCATTTTAAACTTACTGAGCAAAGTAGTTGCTCACCCTTGCTATATCATGAACCTATTACAGTTAAGTCGGGGAGTTCCAAAGCAGACAAAGGCAAAGTAAAGCTTAAGGAATAGTTATATGAACTATCCCGTTATGTAATCGTGGAATCGTTTTGTAATATTATTATATTCTGTGATGTATTCTATTTAAGGTTATAGACCTTAGGACCGTAGTAAACCTTTTGTAATGAACAACATATGTTTATTTATTCTGCATTAGTTAATTTATGTTGTTTAGAGGTGTATGGATGTACTTTATCGTGAGCACCAGATTCGAGGTATTGGTACCTGAATTTGGGGGTGTCATAGGTTGGTATCAGAGCTTTAGGTTATAAACTTTAGGAATGCGAAACCTAGGTTATAATCTTAGTATTAAACTCGTATAGAGTACGCTAGGTGATGGGTCGAGGAGATCCATTGAGTCGAGTTGTGTTCGGAGGTGAATTGCGGAAATTCATCAAGCCGAGTTTGTATAGAATGAAATATAAATTCATCCCATCAATGAATGTATTTTGTTATAGTACTATCTGTGTTGATTGTCTATGATGTCTTTATTGTGGATGTAGGATGCCTGAGTTTAGCCAGTCAAGTTGGGGCAGGGAGCTCCTATTTAGTTGAGTACCCTCTTACATCATCTCTTGGCGAGAGATGTTGAGTGGAGTAGTATACTAGAGCAGTCGGAGCAATGGGGAGCAAGTCTACAAGTAGAGGTGGAGGCTCGGTGAACCCAGTTAGAGAAGGATGAATAGAATGGGCTATGCATTTAGCATGGCGAGTAGTAGGTGGATGGATGGTGGGCACCATCATCTAGTTAAGGAGGGACATACTCATCTCACCTTGAGTCGAGAGTTGATGACCCAGTTAGGGCAGAAGGAGTATGTTAGCGTTGTGGAGCGCAGTATACTTGGTTAGACTATTTTGTTTGTATGCCTAACAGTATGTGATTTGTGTTGTAAACCCTAACCTTAGTTAATGTTAGGGGTGGTTGTTAGTAATAAATCCCCACCTTTTTGTGGTGTGAAGGGATGGATGATGTCATTCATAGCGGTATGCTATAGAGTAATCATGTGTGATGTTTTAACTGTTAGCACATGAGTATAAACATTTATGTTACATGTGTTGCTTTATTGTTGCTCTAAAATAGATGCGTACAAGGTGTGACGGGATTATAACGTTAAGTGTTTTTTATTAAACATACAATGCCGCCGAGAAGACAACCCCGATACACAAAGGTGGAAGAGTCGGTGAATAATGAGGAGGGTTAGGCAGACCCTATGAGGACTTTTGTGAATTTATTAGCACAAGCGATGTAGGGCAGACCAGCCGTTGCGGTCGATCAGCCAGGAAGTTATATGGCGAACTTTAAGGACTTCAAATTAGTAGGACCACTGGAGTTCCGTAGGACTACGGATCCAATTGAAGCCCAGACATGGATAGAAGAAATGGAGAAAGTTTTCGAGGTCGCACGAGTGGCCGAAGAACAGAAAATGTCGTTTGCTACTTTCATGATGAAAGGTGAGGCAAATTACTGGTGGGAGGCAAACAAAGGTCGAGTTGGGGAGGGCACGATTGCATGGGCTCGTTTCAAGGAGCTGTTTTTCGAAAATTACTTTCCAGTAAGCACGCAAGCAAGTATGGAGATAAAGTTCTTGGAACTAAAGCAAAGAGGCATGTCAGTTGCGGATGTGACACCCCCAAATCTGGGTACTTAATTTCCCCCTGATTTGGTGTTCACTATCCCATTCATTCACATCTAACTACCCATAATTAAGCAATTAAAATAAACTTAATTAATCATCTCCCAAACCGGGTTACATCAATAATTAAAATCCCAGGTCACCACAACCTTAATACATCAAATGCGGAATATAAAAAAAAAATCTAAAACAAGTCTGGTACAAATGTTCATCAATTAATTAATAAATCTAGAACTATTTCTGCATCTTGCCCTTGCCCTTACTGGTGGACGGCTCGTCCTGCTTCTCGGGCTTAGCTGAAATATTTAATGCAAGAGTGAGCAAACAATTGCCCACAAGAATGATAACAGTAACTTTTAATTGAAATAGAGTTCAAATGAGAAGCAATGATTTTTTTTTTGAAGTTAATCAATAAGTAATCAAAGTTTGAATATATCTGAGGGTCTCAAGACCTCGAACTATGTCCTAGGTTAACAAGTATTTTTTTTTTACCGTAACCTTTAACAGTCTTAAAGACTATAAATGGACCTTCATCTCGTACTCAGGGGGATCAGCCCTTTGTACAATGTATTGTGCACAAACATTTTAATGCTAAGCGTAATAATCCCCTATGTTAGGGTTGTTCATCTCAGTTTATAATAAGAGTCCGTACCAAAAAGAACTTGGCTTGGAACAAGTTTAGATAATCTAAGTTTTTGAAACGCTCATCAACTAAGGACTAGCTGAATCAATAATGGTTTGCTAGTCTAGTTCTTTAGTAAAGTTTGTATTCAAAGTTTGAATGATAATCAAAGACTGAATAAATAATATCTGAAACAAAATATAATTACTCAACATGATATCAGCCTTGCTTGAATAACAATAAGCTAAGGTTAATTAATTCACTCAAAGGGAGTAAACTTGTTGAAATAATAACAAGCTTAAGAAATAGAAAACTTGCTATAATAATTTAACAAGTTTAAAGAAAGAAAACTTGCTCAACGTAAAAGTAATAAGTTGAGATAAGGAAACTTGCTCAACGTAAAAGTAATAAGTTGAGATAAGGAAACTTGCCTCAAGCGTAGATTACAAATTAAATAATTCACGATCCTTAAATCAACCTATACAATTAATTATAAGATGGTAACATAAATTAGTTACAAAATTTATAATCACTTTAGGTTCCTTTTACCTAATTATAGTATCTCATTTAGCATACTTTAGACAACAAATGCTAAGTAGCAACCATCTTGGTAGTACATTAGTCACATTAATATAAGTTTAATTATGCATCATAATTTCCCAGAAAAGAAAATAATAAATTAAATTTTTTTTTTTAAACAGTAGCGTTTCTCGCCGGGGCGAGAAAAAGCTTAACAATTTCGTCGCCGGGGCGACTCTGTCGCTGGGGCGAAGAAACCAGTTCATTTCTATCGCCGGGGCGATAGACTTGACTGTCGTCTTCCCCAGCTCGCGAACCAGTGAAAACTTAGGCCAAATTTGGCCAAAATTTTCCGAATTCTACCATCCAGAAAACAAATTAGATATACCCAAACACCATATATGATATAAAACATTTACCCAACATGTTTCTAACTAATCTAAACACATAATCAATCAATTTAAAACCAAAAATTCACTGTTTTATAAAATAACCATGTTTTTGCCATTTTCATAAAACAAAACTCTGTAAATTCATTTTTCAATCAATTGAACCCATTCTTCTTGCATTATTCATGTTTTTCATCAAATAATCATAAACAATTATCAATTTACCGATTAATAACCAATTAGAGCATCAATTTTCATACATATATACAATTCATAAAGTAAACTCTGTAAAAACTAAAAACTCAATTCTAAAGCATGTTTTCATGGATTAATACCTCTAAATTAATTGTTAATCATCATATAATCATCTAACACATGATTATTACCAATTACAACAACTATAATCAAATAGTTCATATATTCTAACAATTGAATTTACATACAGTAACTAAAACTATATACAGAAGAATAAAACCAAAAGGAAAAGAAATTATACCTTCAATTACTTTAGGAACTTGATGAATTCTTTTAAAATTACAAGTTCTTTCTCAATTCTTTCTTCTCAATTCTCAAATTCTCAAACTCTGCTCTCTCTTTTCTCTCAAACTCTGATGTTCTTCTTTCTTTTCTTTTTCTCTCTGTTCTTCTCTTTTCTTTTACAACAGACGCAACTTAAAAAAATAAACTGATAGAATTAAGAAAATAAAAACTGATAATTAAATCAAATAATAACGTAAAAATCTAATTTAATTTATCAGTTATAAAATTCAAAAGCCATAAGGCAATGTTTGGCAATTACAATTAAGGATAACCTATTATTCTTATGTCTTGTTTGGTAAAACACAATTAAAATAACCCATTATTTCCAAACAAAGATCATAAGACCTTGTTTGGTAAAACTAAATTAAAACTCCTTTCATTTATTTTAATAAACCAATATAACATATAGTTTAAAATGTCACACATTTAATTCAATTGAACTTATTATTAAATAAATTCAATTAAATATAATTAACTCAAATAATAATTTCATTTAACAAATAACAATAATACCAAATAAATTCTCTTATTCAAATAAATTATTTATTCAAATAAACCTTTTCATCATCTAATTTAATCATTAAATTAAATTAGAATAAACATAACAAATCACATTTAAATAATATTTAACATTATTAAATTCAACAAATACCCACATTTAACTCAATAAATTAATAAAAATATTTATATAACTCAATAAATATTTTTATTCAATCATAAAAATTGCATTCGTTACATCTTTCCCTCCTTAAAAGGATTCTGTCCCCAGAATCACAACGCAATTAAATCGTCCGTTACATTCTCCCCCCCTTACAAAGATTCTGTCCCCAGAATCGCAATATATATAATTAAACAAACAATTGAGGGTAATTCTGCATCATTTGCTCTTCGAGTTCCCACGTTGCTTCTTCAGCATTGTGGTTCCTCCATATTACCTTTACAGAAGGTATCACTTTACTTCTAAGGACTTGTTCTTTCCTGTCCACTATTTGTACAGGAACCTCTTTATAAGACAAATCTTGCTCAAACTGTATCGGTTCATACTCTATGACATGTTTATAATCAGACTTATACGGTCGTAGCACCGATATGTGGAAAACATTGTGAATGTGGCCTAACTCAGGAGGTAAAGCTACCGCATAAGCTACCTGACCCACCCGTTTCAGCACTTCAAAGGGTCCAATGAATCGCGGACTTAGTTTACCCTTCTTTCCAAATCTGATTTTCCCTTTCCAGGGAGATACTTTGAGAAACACGAAGCTGCCGACCTCAAATTCGCGATTTTGTCGGTGTTGGTCAGCATACTTTTTCTGCCTGTCTTGAGCGGCTATCAGTCTGGCTCTTATTATTTGAACAATCTCAGTAGTTTGTTGCACTAGCTCGGGTCCTAATAGTCGACGTTCACCAACCTCATCCCAGCATAACGGAGTTCTGCATTTCCTTCCGTACAACGCTTCGTAGGGTGGCATGCCGATACTGGCGTGATGACTGTTGTTGTAAGAAAATTCGACCAAAGGTAAATGATCATCCCAGTTGCCCTTGAAATCCATGACCACACGCTCTCAGCATGTCCTCCAACGTTTGAATTGTTCTTTCACTCTGGCCATCGGTTTGAGGATGATAGGCTGTACTCATTCGCAACTGTGTCCCCAAACAAGTTTGCAGACTCCTCCAAAACTTTGATGTGAACCGCGGATCCTTGTCTGACACTATTGATACTGGAACACCGTGCCTCGAGATAATTTCTTTGATATATAACTTCGCCAGCTGATCTAAAGTGAATCTGACTTTGATTGGTAAAAAGTGCGCTGATTTCGTCAGTCGATCCACGATGACCCATATCGCGTCATATCCCTTCTGAGTAGCTGGAAGACCTACCACGAAATCCATCGTGATATGCTCCCATTTCCATTCTGGTATCTCCAAAGGCTGTAGCAAACCACTTGGTCGTTGATGTTCTGCTTTTACTCTCTGACAGGTTAGGCACTTCGCAACACACTCAGCAACCTCTCTTTTCATGTTTGGCCACCAGAAATGTTGGCGAAGATCTTGGTACATCTTCGTACTTCCTGGGTGAACCGAAAATCTTGAACTATGGGCTTCGGTCAAAATCTCTTCTCTGATCTTTAGTTCTGCCGGAACCCAAATTCGGCCTTCGAATCTAAGCAGTCCTTCAGTGTCAACTTTGTATTTAAGCTTTTCGCCCTCAAGCAATCTTTTCCGTATCTCAGCACATTCCTCATCTTTGAGTTGCGCTTCCTTCACTTTTTCCACCAGAGTTGGTTGGGTTTCTATCTGAAATAATTTTTCGGTCGACGTCATCTGATTCTTTACTTTTAGTTCCAACTTAGCCATTTCCTCCACGAGCTTCTCCTGAGCGGTTAACAAAAACAATTTCTCCCGACCCTTTCTGCTCAAAGCGTCTGCAACCACATTGGCTTTTCCCGGATGGTATAGGATTTCACAATCATAGTCCTTGATTAACTCTATCCATCTCCTTTGCCGCATATTCAAATCTTTCTGTGTAAAAATATACTTCAGACTTTTATGGTCTGTGTATATTTCACACTTCTCCCCATAGAGATAGTGTCGCCAGATTTTCAGAGCAAACACCACAGCTGCTAACTCTAAGTCATGGGTCGGATACCCTTTTTCATAGTCTTTTAGTTGGCGCGATGCATATGCAATAACCTTTCCATTCTGCATCAACACACAACCAAGTCCCTTATGCGATGCGTCGCTATATACACCACAAAATTTCCTGTATCATCTAGCAAAGACAATACAGGTGCCGAACTTAGTCTCTTCTTTAGTTCTTGGAAACTCTCTTCGCACTTCTCCGTCCAAACAAACTTCACTGATTTTCTTGTTAAATTCGTTAACGGAGTGGCGATTCTCGAGAAATCTTGAATAAAACGCCTATAATATCCTGCCAAACCTAGGAAACTCCTCACTTCTGACGGTGTTTTTCGGCTGATCCCAGTTTATCACAGCTTCGACTTTTGATGGGTCTACCGATATTCCGTCCTTATCAATCACATGCCCAAGAAATTGCACACGTTCCAACCAAAATTCGCACTTTGAAAATTTTGCATACAATTTCTCTTTCCTTAACGCCTCTAATGTCACCCTCAAATGCTCGACGTGTTCTTCCTGAGTTTTGGAATATACGAGGATGTCGTCTATAAACACCACTACGAATTTATCCAGAAATGGTTTGAACACCCTATTCATTAAGTCCATGAATGCTGCAGGCGCATTCGTTAAACCAAATGACATAACCAAAAACTCATAGTGACCATATCTAGTTCGAAATGCCATCTTTGGTATATCCTCCTGTCTCACCTTCAACTGATGGTACCCACTTCGTAAATCTATCTTTGAAAAGTACCTTGCCCCCTTTAGTTGATCAAACAGGTCATCGATCCTTGGCAACGGATACTTGTTTTTGATCGTGACCTTGTTCAATTCTCTATAATCAATGCAAAGACGCATTGATCCATCCTTCTTCTTAACAAATAATACCGGCGCTCCCCACGGCGAAACGCTTGGTTGAATATACTTTTTATCTAGCAACTCCTGAAGTTGCACCATCAACTCCTTTAATTCCACTGGAGCCATTCGATACGGGGCCTTCGATATAGGGGCCGTTCCCGGTGCTAAATCAATCACAAACTCGATTTCCCTATCTGGCGGTAATCCTGGTAAATCTTCAGGAAACACGTCCACGAAATCTCTAACCACTGGTATCTCTTCCAACTTTGCACCTTCCTTTCGCATATCAACTATGTAGGCTAGATACCCTACACAGCCTTGCCTCAACATATTTCTGGCCTGCATCATCGTCAGACAACTCGCTTGTCTAGGCGATTTGCTACCATAAAATACAACCTTTGACGGAGTCATAAGGTTTATACACTTCTTTTGACAGTCAATGACTGCCCCATGATTAGTCAACCAATCCATACCCAATATAACGTCAAACTCCCCAAGTCGAATTGGGATCAAGTTTACCGTCGTTATCTGACCCTTAATATCTATTTGACAATCCTTGTGGATAAGTTTAACAGGAATTATTTCCCTATTCGCAATCTCTATGTTCATAGGGTAATCTAGTTCTTCCTGGGGTAATTCTAAGTTCTTAGCAAAATCATCGGATATAAATGAGCAAGTAGCACCCGAGTCAAACAATACATAAGCATTAATATTATTGACTGGAATGATACCTGACACCACATCCTTTGACTGCACAGCGTCCTGCACCGTCATGTTGAACGTTCGAGCGGTAGGTCGGTTGGGCTGTGTCGGTCCGGTGATAGTCAGATTACCTCCACCGCTGCTCCCTTTTCCTGCACCAGCTCCTCCTGTAGCTGTTTTCTTAGGGCACTCTCTGGCAAAGTGATCCTTCGACCCGCAAATGAAACATGCTCCTTTCTTCGGATTAGGGCAATTTGGTGAAATATGGCCCTCTTGTCCACAGTTGAAGCACACCCGCTTACCCTTCAAACAAGCACCCATATGGCTCTTCCCACAGTTGCTGCACACCTCTATCTTCTTCTTCTGATTACCCTGCTGACTTCCCACAGAGTTACTATCATTCCACTTCCTTTTCTGATTACTGCCCCCATGGCTACCACTTGCTTTGTTTTCATTCTCATTCTTCTTTTTCTTCTGCTCCTGGTTGTACTTTGACAGAGCATCACTGCCTCCTTCAGCGATAATTGCCTTTTCTAGCACTGCCGCAAATGAACTTAGTTGAAACAACGAAACTCTACTATATAACCAGGGTTTCAGTCCCTGCTCAAATCTCCTAGCCTTCCGCTCATCCGTGTTAACCTGATATGGCGCAAACCTTGCCAGCTCATTGAACTTTGCAGCATATTCAGGTACCGTCATAGTACCTTGCTTCAGCTCTAGGAACTGCACTTCCAGCGGGTTCTGCGCGCTTACTGGGAAGTATGTCTCGAAAAATATTTCTTTAAACCGCTCCCACGGTATTATACCCTGACCACCACGAGTTTTGTTTGCCTGCCACCAGTAGCTGGCTTCTGATTTCAGCATGAATGTCGCAAATGCCGTTTTCTGGTCTTCACCGACTCTGGCGACATCGAACACTTTCTCCATCTCCATGATCCATGTTTGAGCTTCAATCGGATTTATGGAGCCCTGAAATTCTGGAGGTCTGACAGCCTTGAAGTCTTTGAAGGTCGTGGCCTGCGCTTGGGGTTGGTTCGCAAAGGCTCCCGTTAACAAATTTACCAACTGCTGCATGGGATTAGCGTTGGCTTCTTCGTTGTTAGTAGATCCCTCGGGGGTCTGTTGACGTGTTGGTTGTCTTCTTGGAGGCATTTTACTGTTAAGAATTCTCGTTATTAAACTATTGCTCAATTACTCAAACATTTAAGTCTTAACTTAAACATTTATGAACAACACTTAAATACATAACACATCTGATAAACTTTCACATTTTATTCATTAACTGCTTAAAAACATAATAGAGATAACATCGTAGTTATTTACATCAAATCATCTATCCTGAAATCACAAAGTTCCAGGATTACATCATTATTCTATCCCATTAAATAAACTGGGATTAATCAACTTATTAACTCATAAATTTCATAATAACATAACTAATCATAATCTATGATGACATCCCACGACGTACAGCTTCCTGGCGTTCCTGCTCCATAATGCGTGTCATCATCCTACGATTCATCACATCTGGATGACGATTAGCTCGATATTGAGCTCTGTCTATGGTAGTATGAAAAATATACTCCATCTCATCAATCTTGGCCTTCTTTGACCTCATTTCACACTCAACACGATCTGCACGATCAGCCTCCCTCAGCCAAGCTGTCTCCGCTCTCGCCCGCTTAGCTGACTCCTCTTTCAACTCATCTCGTACAATCTCATTCCTGGCTATCAACTGTCCGCGTCGATACTCAGACTGTGCTAGCCTCTGCTCAGCCTCTGCAAGACGTGAAGAAAGGTCTTGGATCTCAGCATCCTTCTGCTCTAGAGTGGTTTGACGTTCTGCAGCATGTTCCTCTAACTCCTCCTTATCACTCTCTACATGAACCAACTTCCACTCCACGTCTCCAAGACGTATGTCTAGCTCCACAATCTCACTGCTCTTCTGCTCCAAATCAGACTGTCGTTCCGCCAGCTGCCTCTCTAACTCCTCCACTCTGTCCTGCAACTCTATGTTGCGATCATACACCTGCTCGTACATCTGAACACCCAAAGTAGATAATGATATCCCCTCAGGGTCTTCCTCCTCCTCCTCAACCTCTTCAGGGTCCTCCTCAGGATCCTCCTCAGGGTCCTCCTCAAGATCAGTCTCAGGCTCATACTCGTGACCTGTAACTGTAACCAATGGAGATAGCTCCCTCTGCACTAGCTGTTCATGAACCACATGAATATCTCGGGGCTCCTCCTCCCTAGTCTGGCTGGGCTCTCCTCTATCAGTCATCCTGACAACAAAGTTTTAAGTTTTAATTACTAATTGACAATACTCGATAGTACTCGCGAGCACATAAGTTTATTATCAAATAAGCACATAGCACATAATCATTTTGTTGTCTTTTATGAATTTCCGTAATTCATTCCTTAGAACTCGATAAGAGTTTATCACCACTATATTCTCTATCTTCTAAAAGGCTACTACCCTAAGGTTTTCCCCACCTAAAGGTTCATAACCTACAGCTCTGATACCAACCTGTGACACCCCCAAATCTGGGTACTTAATTTCCCCCTGATTTGGTGTTCACTATCCCATTCATTCACATCTAACTACCCATAATTAAGCAATTAAAATAAACTTAATTAATCATCTCCCAAACCGGGTTACATCAATAATTAAAATCCCAGGTCACCACAACCTTAATACATCAAATACGGAATATAAAAAAAAATCTAAAACAAGTCTGGTACAAATGTTCATCAATTAATTAATAAATCTAGAACTATTTCTGCATCTTGCCCTTGCCCTTACTGGTGGACGGCTCGTCCTGCTTCTCGGGCTTAACTGAAATATTTAATGCAAGAGTGAGCAAACAATTGCCCACAAGAATGATAACAGTAACTTTTAATTGAAATAGAGTTCAAATGAGAAGCAATGATTTTTTTTTTGAAGTTAATCAATAAGTAATCAAAGTTTGAATATATCTGAGGGTCTCAAGACCTCGAACTATGTCCTAGGTTAACAAGTATTTTTTTTTACCGTAACCTTTAACAGTCTTAAAGACTATAAATGGACCTTCATCTCGTACTCAGGGGGATCAGCCCTTTGTACAATGTATTGTGCACAAACATTTTAACGCTAAGCGTAATAATCCCCTATGTTAGGGTTGTTCATCTCAGTTTATAATAAGAGTCCGTACCAAAAAGAACTTGGCTTGGAACAAGTTTAGATAATCTAAGTTTTTGAAACGCTCATCAACTAAGGACTAGCTGAATCAATAATGGTTTGCTAGTCTAGTTCTTTAGTAAAGTTTGTATTCGAAGTTTGAATGATAATCAAAGACTGAATAAATAATATCTGAAACAAAATATAATTATTCAACATGATATCAGCCTTGCTTGAATAACAATAAGCTAAGGTTAATTAATTCACTCAAAGGGAGTAAACTTGTTGAAATAATAACAAGCTTAAGAAATAGAAAACTTGCTATAATAATTTAACAAGTTTAAAGAAAGAAAACTTGCTCAACGTAAAAGTAATAAGTTGAGATAAGGAAACTTGCTCAACGTAAAAGTAATAAGTTGAGATAAGGAAACTTGCCTCAAGCGTAGATTACAAATTAAATAATTCACGATCCTTAAATCAACCTATACAATTAATTATAAGATGGTAACATAAATTAGTTACAAAATTTATAATCACTTTAGGTTCCTTTTACCTAATTATAGTATCTCATTTAGCATACTTTAGACAACAAATGCTAAGTAGCAACCATCTTGGTAGTACATTAGTCACATTAATATAAGTTTAATTATGCATCATAATTTCCCAGAAAAGAAAATAATAAATTAAATTTTTTTTTAAACAGTAGCGTTTCTCGCCGGGGCGAGAAAAAGCTTAACAATTTCGTCGCCGGGGCGACTCTGTCGCTGGGGCGAAGAAACCAGTTCATTTCTATCGCCGGGGCGATAGACTTGACTGTCGTCTTCCCCAGCTCGCGACCAGTGAAAACTTAGGCCAAATTTGGCCAAAATTTTCCGAATTCTACCATCCAGAAAACAAATTAGATATACCCAAACACCATATATGATATAAAACATTTACCCAACATGTTTCTAACTAATCTAAACACATAATCAATCAATTTAAAACCAAAAATTCACTGTTTTATAAAATAACCATGTTTTTGCCATTTTCATAAAACAAAACTCTGTAAATTCATTTTTCAATCAATTGAACCCATTCTTCTTGCATTATTCATGTTTTTCATCAAATAATCATAAACAATTATCAATTTACCGATTAATAACCAATTAGAGCATCAATTTTTCATACATATATACAATTCATAAAGTAAACTCTGTAAAAACTAAAAACTCAATTCTAAAGCATGTTTTCATGGATTAATACCTCTAAATTAATTGTTAATCATCATATAATCATCTAACACATGATTATTACCAATTACAACAACTATAATCAAATAGTTCATATATTCTAACAATTGAATTTACATACAGTAACTAAAACTATATACAGAAGAATAAAACCAAAAGGAAAAGAAATTATACCTTCAATTACTTTAGGAACTTGATGAATTCTTTTAAAATTACAAGTTCTTTCTCAATTCTTTCTTCTCAATTCTCAAATTCTCAAACTCTGCTCTCTCTTTTCTCTCAAACTCTGATGTTCTTCTTTCTTTTCTTTTTCTCTCTGTTCTTCTCTTTTCTTTTACAACAGACGCAACTTAAAAAAATAAACTGATAGAATTAAGAAAATAAAAACTGACAATTAAATCAAATAATAACGTAAAAATCTAATTTAATTTATCAGTTATAAAATTCAAAAGCCATAAGGCTATGTTTGGCAATTACAATTAAGGATAACCTATTATTCTTATGTCTTGTTTGGTAAAACACAATTAAAATAACTCATTATTTCCAAACAAAGATCATAAGACCTTGTTTGGTAAAACTAAATTAAAACTCCTTTCATTTATTTTAATAAACCAATATAACATATAGTTTAAAATGTCACACATTTAATTCAATTGAACTTATTATTAAATAAATTCAATTAAATATAATTAACTCAAATAATAATTTCATTTAACAAATAACAATAATACCAAATAAATTCTCTTATTCAAATAAATTATTTATTCAAATAAACCTTTTCATCATCTAATTTAATCATTAAATTAAATTAGAATAAACATAACAAATCACATTTAAATAATATTTAACATTATTAAATTCAACAAATACCCACATTTAACTCAATAAATTAATAAAAATATTTATATAACTCAATAAATATTTTTATTCAATCATAAAAATTGCATTCGTTACAGCGGAGTATGCCGCAAAATTTAACGAGTTAGCTAGGTTTTCTCCACATCAGGTGGACACCGAAGCTAGGCGAGCGAAGAGATTTGAACAAGGGTTGAAGCCCTGGGTGTATAGTAAGGTTACGATTTTGCAGATCAATACATTTTCTACATTACTTGAGAAAGCAATCATTGCTGGGGGAGGAAATGAAGCTTTGACAAAGCACAACCAAGATTAGAAAAAGAAGAAGAGCTATGATGGTCAAAAGGAAGGTAGCAGTGGGGGAAGTAACCTAAATAAGAGAAAATAGAACGATAGTCAGATGTCAGGAAGCAAATCTGGAGGGGATGCAAAGAAGGGCAATAAATACGAGAAATGTGGAAGGAATCACTTTGGAGAATGCATGAAAGGAAAAGGAGTTTGTTTCAACTGTGGTCAACCGGGGCACATTGCCCCACAATGCCTAAAGGCAAAGGCAGGAAGTTATTTTTCTTGTGGCGTTTCAGATCATCAGAAGAAGGATTGCCCAAAGAGGAAGAGCGATGCAGGCGGTGCTAACCAAGGGAACAATAGCAAGCTGACTATCGGAGGACTAGCACATCAGAACAGACTAGTAACATGCACCTTCAATATGACCGTGCAAGATGTGATGGAATCGAAAGACATGGTGTCAGGTATTATTTCAATGAATAATATCAGTGCATATGTATTATTTGATTTGGGTGCTACCTGGTCATTTGTGTCGGATGAATTTGCTAAACGGTTAAACTTACCTCGTGAGAAATTAGAGAATCCAATGAATGTGGAAGTAGCTAATAAAGATGTTATTCCTGTGAAATACATCCATAGAAATTGTTGTATTGAGATAAACGGGTATAAACTGAACGTAGATTTAATTCCGATACGATTGGGAGAATTTGATGTAATTCTTGGGATGGATTGGTTGTCTAGCTACGAGGCTGTAATTGACTGTCAGAAGAAATGTATACACCTGAAGACTCTGAATAAGTCAAAGGTCGTATTTTACGGTAGTAAATCGCCAAGACAATCTTGTTGTCTGACGATGATGCAAGCGAAAAAATTGCTTAAAAAGGGCTGCATAGGTTATCTGGCTCACGTGATTGATACTCGAAGGGTAGGGAGCGAGTTGGGTCAGATACCTGTAGTAAGGGAATTCCTAGATGTTTTCCCAGAAGATCTGTTAGGTTTGCCGCTAGATAGAGAAGTGAAATTTGTGATCGACTTTGTACCGGGAATCGCACCGATCTCAAAGGCACCGTACAGGATGGCATCGATGGAGATGAAGGAACTGATAGTTCAACTGCAAGAACTTCTAGATAAAGGTATATTCGTTGGAGTGTATCTCCGTGGGGAGTGCCAGTACTGTTCATGAAGAAGAAAGACGGATCGATGAAGCTTTGTATCGACTATCGAGAGTTGAACAAAGTCACGATTAAGAACAAGTACCCATTGCCCAGGATAGACAATCTTTTCAATCAACTTAAAGGGGCGTGGTATTTTTCAAAGATTGACTTGAGGACGGGATATCACCAGCTGAAGGTGAGAAAGGAGGACATACCAAAGACAGCATTCAGGACTTGATATGGTCACTTTGAGTTTTTGGTGATGTCATTTGCACTGACGAATGCGCCAGTAGCATTTATGGACATGATGAACAGAGTGTTCAAGCAATACTTAGATAAATTTGTTGTCGTTTTTATAAATGACATCCTAGTCTACTCAAGGATGGAGGAGGAACACGTCGAGTATTTGAAGATAGCCCTGGAAACGTTAAGAAGGGAGAAGCTTTATGCAAAGTTTTCCAAGTGTGAATTTTGGCTACAAAGGGTGCAGTTTTTGGGGCACTTGATTGACAAGGATGGTGTATCGGTAGATCCTGCCAAGGTAGAAGCAGTAATAAACTGGGAGCCAGGGATGCCGACAGAAGTCTGAAGTTTCTTGGGATTAGCGGGTTACTATCGAAGATTTATTCAGAACTTTTCGAAGATAGCGACGCCATTGACGAAGTTGACAAGGAAGACTGTGAAGTTTGTATGGACGGATAAGTGCGAAGAGAGTTTCTTAGAGTTGAAGAAGAAACTTAGGGAAGCACCTGTGCTATCATTGCCAGATAATACAGGGGGATTTGTGGTGTACAGTGATGCATCACACAAAGGCCTTGGGTGCGTATTGATGTAGTATGGGAAGGTCATTGCGTACGCGTCAGCTGAAGGACTATGAAAAGGGGTATCCGACTCATGACCTAGAACTAGCGGCAATGGTGTTTGCTCTAAAGATTTGGAGGCACTATCTATATGGGGAGAAGTGTGAGATATACACAGACTACAAAAGTCTGAAGTATATCTTCACTCAAAAGGAACTAAACATGAGGCAAAGGCGATGGTTGGAGTTGATCAAGGATTACGATTGTGAGATTCTATACCATCCCGGTAAGGCCAATGTAGTGTCTGATGCTCTAAGTAGGAAGGGCAAAGATAAGTTGATGATTCTGACAGCTCAAGAGGGACTGATCAAGGAGATGGAAAAACTAGAATTGGAAGTCAAGTATCTGACAGATGCAGACGAGAAACTGTTCGCAGTTGAGGCGAGTCCGACTTTATTAGACAAGATAAAGGAGGCTCAAGAAAAGGATGATGAATGTATTTCCATAAAGAAGCGAATCTCAGAAGGAGAGGAATTAAAGTACAAGTCTGATAGCACGGGATTGCTAAGGTTTGAAGAGAGGATCTGGATACCGATGGTTCCGGAGTTGAAAGAAGAGATTTTGTAGGAAGCTCATTCTACAAAGTATTCGATACACCCTGGTAGTACCAAGATGTATCAGGATTTACGCCAATAATTCTGGTGGCCGAACATGAAGAGGGAGGTCGCAGAATGTGTTGGGCGATGTTTGACATGTCAGAGGGTAAAAGCAGAACATCAGAAACTGGGCGGACTGCTACAACCGCTAGAAATTCCGGAGTGGAAGTGGGAGCATATCACGATGGATTTTGTGACGGGGCTTCCACCAACTCAAAAGGGTTACGACGCGATCTGGGTGATCGTGGATCATTTAACTAAATCTGCACATTTTCTATCGATCAAGATAAGGTACAATTTGGAGCAGCTAGCCAAGTTATATGTGAAAGAGATTGTGGCACGACATGGGGTGCCGGTATCTATTGTATCTGACAGAGATTCGCGTTTCACGTCAAATTTTTGGAAGAGCTTGCAAGAAAGGTTGGGAACCCAGTTGAGGTTGAGTACATCGTATCATCCTCAAACGGACGGGCAAAGCGAACGAACGATACAGACGCTTGAAGACATGCTCAGAGCATGTGTGATGGATTTTAAAGGCAACTGGGACGATCACCTACCATTGGTGGAGTTTGCCTATAATAACAGTTATCATGCAAGTATTGACATGCCGCCATATGAACCATTATAAGGAAGAAAATGTCGAACACCTCTGTGTAGAGGTGTTGGGACAACGTCGGTGAACGAAGACTGTTGGGACCTGAATTGGTGCAGCAGACCGTGGATGTCGTCAAAGTGATAAGAGCTCGATTGGTAGCGGCTCAGGATCGATAAAAGAAATACGTCGATTTACATCGTCAGAAACGAGACTTTGAAGTAGGCAGCTTTATGTTTTAGAAGGTATCTCCCTGGATGGGGAAGATTAGATTTAGAAAGAAGAGTCCCAGGTCCATAGAACCTTTTGAAGTCTTAAAGAGGGTAGGTGAATTGGCGTAAGAAGTAGCTTTACCTCCTGAACTGGAGCACATTCATAATGTGTTTCATGTTTCTGTGTTGCGGCCATATAAACCCGACTACAAGCATGTGATATCCTATGAACCGATTCAAGTAGAGAGAGACTTGTCGTGTGAAGAGATTCCTATCCAAATACTAGATAGGAAGGAACAGACATTAAGAAATAAGGTCATCCATTCGGTTAAAGTACTTTAGAGGAACCACGCAGCTGAAGAAGCCACGTGGGAACTAGAAGAAAAGATGAGGCAGATTTATCTGCATCTTTTTGAGTGAACCTTTGTTAAGATTTTCCGCCCCTAGGTTGAAATTCTGGGGACAGAATTCTTATAAGGGGGAGGATGTAACGACCGGGAAATTCTGAAATTTGCCTTGTAATTCGAATTTTTGAATATTAATGAATATATTATATTTTATTCATATTATTTTTGTGTTACGTGTTTAAAGGTTGTGTGACAACGTGGATTATGTGAATACATGAAATTTTACGTATTATAGTTTTGATTAAGTGAATAATTGATTTCGCGTAGCATTGCTAAATCACTATTCACGGGGCACAATTCCCGAGGCACTATTCATGCCAGATATATTTTTTCGTCTTTTTCGATTTTAATAAATTTCATAACTGTGTATGCGCACGAATACTTTCCGAGCGTAAGAAATTTTATTTGTGCTGATACGTGATTTAATTTATATCCGAAATGTATATTATGGGTGTTCCGAATATTTGGACAAATCCCATAATAATTATTTTTATGCATCCCAATAATTTATGGGAGTACCTATTTTAATTTTGGGTAGAGTTATTTACCAGTTTTGGTACAAAAGTGAGAGTTTTCGGATATATTTTTGCGTATTTGTGTACTTATTTTTGCTTGTTACTCCAAGAGGGAACCAACTACCATTTTTAGACCAATCAAATGACTGTGTAGAGGGGAGGGTCGGACATTGCATTGAGCAACCAACCCACTCCCTTCATCCTCCCGAAACTACTCCTACATTTCTCTCAAACCATTCCTTCTCTCCCCATTCCTTCGGCTCCTCATTCCCTCCCTTTTCACATTTCCTTTCTTTCTTGTTTCAGCAGATAGAGAGAGAGAGCTGCAAGAAGGAAGGAGGAAGAAGGAGGAAGTCGCCCGAAAAGAGAAGAAAGTCGCCGGAAAAACAAGGAGGGAGAAGAAGAAGGCACGGGTAGAGGAATAAGAGAATCCAAGCAAGAAGAACCCTCAAAACAAAGCCTAGTCGAGCTTCTTAGCATCTAGGAAGGATTTACAGAGGATATTAAGGAGCGTGTGTTGTAATATTGTAGCAGACATACCAGGCAAGTTTCTTACCTTACTCAAGATTATATTTGAGCAAGTATTATATCTTGTTACAAGTTTCCTAACCCCTACAACTTTTATTCTTATGAATTGCAAGTTCTTAAACTTACTCAATCTTTATAATTGGGCAAGTTTCATTATTGAGCAGGTTCTATCTTGCTCGATTTATTTATTGAGCAAGTATTCTATATTACTGCAAGTTTCCTAACTCAGACACGAGTTATCACCCTCAATTGATATTAGTGGAATATTTATAGTCAATTACTCAACATCAAAGATAATTATTGATATTCTCACCTTATGTAATTGAATTCATTATATGTTGTTGGACTGTGAAACGTCTAAGTTCTTTATTCATGAACGGTTTAAGAAAATAGTCTACGCTATTTGTTTCGGCTGGATATACACAGGTTATTTTAAAAGCTATCCAAACCGGTTATTGGTATGGATTCTTGGACTGAGAGAGCAACCCTTATTTAGGGGATTTTAATATGTCAGTTATTCGATCCAGTCAAAGTTAAATCTTATACATATACATGGTGTACAAGAGGTTGATCCCTCGAGTACAACTGACGGGGCCAGGTTTTAAAATAGTTAGTTGAATGATTTACTCTTTGGCCAAGTTCATGGTCGGTTGGACCACTCAGCAGTAAATAATCAATATTCATTATTTCATTTGAACTTTGATTATGTCATTTCAGCTATTTCATCAATGTTCATAAATTGTTGATCTATGTGGCTATTATTCTTATTCATTCATGATATATCTTCTTTATTCATTTTAAACTTGCTGAGCAAAGTAGTTGCTCACCCTTGCTATATCATGAACCTATTGAGCCGGGGAGTTCCAAAGCGGACAAAGGCAAAGGAAAGCTTAAGGAATAGTTATATGAACTATCCCGTTATGTAATCGTGAAATCATTTTGTAATATTATTGTATTCCGCGATGTATTCTTTTTAAGGTTATAGACCTTGGGACCGTAGTAAACCTTTTGTAATAAACAATATATTTTTATTTATTTCGCATTAGTTAATTTATGTTGTTTAGAGGTGTATGGATGTACTTTATCGTGAGCACTAGATTCGAGATATTGGTACCTGAATTTGGGGGTGTCACATAATATCTCTCAAAATATAAATATAGAGCGATTTTGCTCTTGAACTGCTCTTGAAAAATGGTAAGGAATGAATGAACTTAGCTTCCTATTTATAGGAAAACATAGTTTCGCTAATTGCACGTTAGAGGCTCAGCTTATTACACTTTAGTACTTGATTAATTATACTTTAGTACCTAGCTTGGTCGGCTTATTACACATTAATACCTGATTAATTACACTCTGCACCTTAGCATATTCTTAGAATATTCTTGACATATTTCCTCAAAATATCTACCAAGTTCAACAATGCAGCTTGCAACTGAACCTATCTTCTAAGTTCCTCAATAAAAATATCTTTCATGCTCGACATTGCAGCTTGCAATTGAACTTATCTTCTAAGCTCCTCAATGAAAATATCTTCTAAGCTCGACAATGCAGCTTGCAATTGAACTTATCTTCTAAGCTCCTCAATGAAAATATCTTCTAAGCTCGATAATGCAACTTGCAATTGAACTTATCTTCTAAGCTCCTCAATGAAAATATCTTCCAAACTTCACAAATCACTTTGTCATTCCCAAGTGTGACACAATAACTTGTCAAAAAAACGATTTGTCGGGGTGCTTCTCGGAGAAATCGTGGAAAGCACGATAAATCATTTTGTTAATATAAGCACGACGAAGCAGCTTGACAAAAAAAAATTTATTTTACCTAATTCTTCATTAGAGTATACAATCACATAACACAGAGTCAGAATAAGAAATTTTATTTAATAATCATATAATTTACATATACGAATCTTATCAAGGTCTAGAATATCACAGTGCGGACCCTTATAATAATGCTGATATGAACAACCATTATAAAAGAGGTATTATTTTATGTCTGAAAACTGACCCTGCACGCTATGTTTAAACATTTTGCATAATGTAAGGTATGATGAGGTTGATCACCTTATATGTGCCCTTTTAAAAGTATTTGCAGTCTTTGTGATTATAAATACTTGAAGGTTTTTCAGTGAATATACTGTTAATCCTACTAGGAGTTCATTGGTCCATAGTAACCACTCAGTGATGAAACTATTCAGACTTTTAAATTGTTAAAATTGTTTACTTTCGAATCGTGCACTTCATTTCCGTAAATTATCATTTAATTGTTAAAGACTCTGAGATGATGAAACCTTGACTGTGATTATTATTCATTGTATGCTTTATATTTGCTGAGCAACTTGTTTCTCACTCTTGCCTTATGATAAATATTTCAGTTAAGTCAGAGAAGGTCGGGAGTTTCGAAAAAGACAAGGGAAAGGAAAAGGCAGATGAATAGAAGATATCTAAGTTTAACTTTTTGTACTAAACTCTGTTATTATCAGTGATGTATTAGTAAAGGTTGATAAAAAAATGTACTAACAAATCTAGGGATCAAGCTTCTGAAACCAATGAACTTGCATTGTGACAACAAAGTAGCCATAGAAATTGTTCATAACCCTGTACAACATGATCGCACCAAGCAGGTGGAAGTTGATCGTGACTTCATAAAAGAGAATCTTGATCGAAAAGTCGTACATTTTCCATTTGTTCAGTCCGAGAATTAATTGGCAGATGTTTTAACAAAAGTTGTTTCAGGAAAGGTGTTCAACACCTCATTGGACAAGTTGAACATGATAGACATCTATGCTTCAACTTGAGGGGGAGTGTCAACAATAGTTGTATTATAGGTGAAGATTGATTCCCCAGTTTCTGTTACTGATTCTTAGGGAGTTAATTGAGTGGTGAATATTTTTTAGTTAATGTAAATTGATTGTAAGAATATTTAGTTTACTTTCCTATAGAAATAGTTGTGTATATATACACCTCCTCTGTTATAGAAAAGTATGAATAAAAGAATTTTTTTCTCCAGAAAAAGCTTAGAGTTTACAACCTCATTTGATGGATATCTTGCTGCTATTTAAAAACCAACATATGAAAACATTTAGAAGTAAAATAATTCACCTCACACAAACATATCAAGAACCTCACAAAAAAAACTGTAATGACTTAAATAGCTTAACAAAATTACATCCGAACAATTGAAAATATAAATTAGAAAAATATTTATGCAAACTTCTACGACTTATTCCTGCTTCTAAGACCCGATACACCCAATTTTTTTATCCCAAGATAACATTGTGAAAATTAAAATTGTAAGTTTTATGTTGTATTCAGTTGTAGGAAGTATAAAATGTAAATGTATCTGTATAGATAGAATCCGTGTTGCTCACCTTAAACTGAAATTATAATTTGATTTACTACATTGAATAAATAAAATTTAATTAAACTAACAATCTTCAAAGGGAGCTACAACAATGAATCAATATAAATAATCTGGCCATTGTTAGCAAACTAAACCAAATTTATAAATATCTTCTAGATTGTTCATGAATTATCTTAATTAGTATTAGTACATGAATGAGTAATGTCTAAATACATGATACATGTGTATACATGAATGTATTTAGAAGTGTCTTGAAACATGTATGGTTAGATTCATGTACATGTATTTGGTCATGTAGTAATTATTAAAGTGACTCTAGAAGTGTCCTAAGAGCCCGATAAATAGTCTTGTATGTGAGTCATTATAAGCAAGTGAGTTGAATCAAGTATTTTAAGGTTTAAACACTCTTCCTCACTTCTCTAGTTTTATCCTCCATTGCCAACAAAGTGGTATCAAAGCCAAGGTAATTCCAAGGAGAGTAGACGACCAAATTAAGGTGACTTGGTGCTATCAAATAGTTCCACCAGGCGAATGCAAAATGTGTACATTAAAGCTTCTGAATGAAATCTAATGAAGGTGCTAGTTGAGAAGAAATTTGAAAAAGATGTTTGTAAGTTGAAGCACATCACAATGGTCATTATATTGATAGTGTTCGGGAAAGGTAAATTATAGAAAAATGATGTTTCCTAAGTTTGAAGATAAAAAAAAAGAGAAATTGAAGAAATTAAAGAGATGTCAAGTGAAGAAGCATTTGAAGAGGTAAAAGAAGAAGAAAAAGAAAAGGAAGAGGTGATCAAAAAAATTGAATTAATTGACAAAATTTTCAATGGTACTGGAGAACTTTGTTGAAATTATGAAAATAGAAGAAAATATTGTTGATCAAGACTTTGTGTTCGGAAATTTAGAGGAGAATAAGAAAATATTTTGTGTGTCAAAATTGATTTGGGATTTATTATGGTAAATTTTGTGGAAGACATTAAATGAGTTAACATGGAGAAGTATTTTGATCAAAAGGAGTTCAAAAATAGTAAAATGTAGAAGAAATAGAAGCATGTAAAATATGAAAAACTAATAAGAAAAATCAAGAAGAACAAATGAAAACTTCAAGCATTTGTGAAGAAGAAATATGGAGGCACAAAAGTGAAGAAAAGAGAGAAAATTCTCATGTCCAAAGAAATTGCAAAAATGATAAAAGTATTCTAACGTGTTAAAGACTCGAGTATGTCAAGACTATTATTTATGTTATATGAATCAATGGAGATGACAAAAAAAATTCTTGCGTTTGAAGGAATCAGAATATCAAAAGGTTTTACGACATTGTGAAGCATAAATTTGGTTTACGAGAGGCTTTGTTAGCAAACTAAACTAAATTTATAAATATCTTCTAGATTGTTCATGAATTATCTTAATTAGTATTAGTATATGAATGAGTAATATCTAAGTACATGATACTTGCATGTACATGAATTTATTTAGAAGTGTCTTGGAACATGTATGGTTAGATTCAGGTACATGTATTTGGTCATGTAGTAATTATTAAAGTGGCTTTAAAAGTGTCCTAAGAGCCCTATATATAGTCTTGTATGCGAGTCATTTTAAGCAAGTGAGTTGAATCAAATATTTTAAGGTTTAAACACTCTTTCTCACTTTTTTATAATTTATCATATTCCATATATTTCCAACAACCATGAATTATTCTTCGAATAAGGAACTTATCTGAACTCGAAGAAGTTACCTCAAAGGAAATTTGAGTATGGGTTTAAGGCTTATTTTAAAGTGTAGGCAGAATAAAGGGCAAATTTCACAAAATCAAAGTTGAAATTTCTTTCAAAATCTCAACTTGTATAATAAATAACTAAAAGAACTGAAAGACATACTAAAGAATATTATCCGGCATCATCGTCAGAAGACGTCGACGCTTATCTGTTGTACTTCCTTTTTTTGTTCTCTATCTTTTCAATTGCTACGAAGAGAGGAAGGATTTATGGGGAGTAAGAATCGCCTCATTTTCTGTTTCTATCCAGTTTCTCTTTAACGCCCACTGAATAAGGAGTTTTGAGGATAAAAGAGAAAGATGAAGACAGAGTCATGTGGGAGATGGCTGACACAACTGAGTCGTATGCCTCCAAACTCGGACAAACTCGGGACGAAAATAGGTAGGGACCAAAATCTATTGTGGTTTTAGATTCTTTAGTTGATTACAACATGCAAACATGGGAACTATATTTTTCTTTGTTCTCTTGCGTAAATATATACGGGCATTAAGTTATGATGTATATGCATATTAAAATTTTGGTATAATATTATTAAGGGATGCTTGTGAATCTATATACACCATACTCATGAGTTCCTTATGAAAATCATTATTTTCTATTTACATGTTTGGACTACTATATAATTAAAAGTGGTGATATTGGTTAGTGAAGCAAAAGATCGAAAGTATTTTATTTTAATGACTTGAGAAAACGATAAATCACATTATGTTACGTTTAAGAATTAATTTGATAAATCCGGAAAATTTAAGATTATTTATTAATTCTTAAACAATATTTAAAAGTTCAAGTTGCATGACTTAAGTTGTTTCTGCCCAACAGTGATATAATTTAATTTTTGGTTACGTGTAGTCTCATGTTTTATGATAAAATGAATTGTATGTTAGTAATCGGCACAATGAAAGATTATTAATGATATGTTAGATTTCTTATGAAATAAATTTTGTCTATTTGATTTCTTCCGTTTGAATAAACTGTTTATCCCTCGGTTTATTTTATTATTTGATGAACTAACTTTTTTTTTTCATCTTATAGATTAATTTTATTATTGTTGTATGAATAACCTTGATTCAACTTTAGGTCCTGCTACAATTACTAGTTATTTTTCGCATATTGAATCACTAGGTGGCTCTAATTTTAAAAAATAGAAGGAGCAGATTAATATTATTCTTGGAGTGCTGACCTTGATTATGATTTGTGATTTGATGTTCCTGCTACACTTAAAGATGAAAGCTCAGCTAAGCTAAAGGTCGTTTAGGAAAAGTGGCAACATACTAATCGCATATCCTTAATGATTTTAAAGGGCTTCATTATTAGTGCAATTTGAGGATCAATCACTAAACGAGAAAATGAAAATGAGTGTCTTGCTAATATTGAGGAGCAATTTAATGGTTCACCAACGCACGGGCTACTGCTTGTTTTACCAAATGGTCACTCTGAAGTATAATGGTTCTAGTGGTGTTCGTGATCATATAATGAGAATGCATGACATGACTGCGCAATTAAAGAACGTGGACATGGAAATCTGTGAGGGTTTTCTCGTGCACTTCATTATGACTTCTCATGACCTTAAAATGTGTGTTCATGTAGAAGATCGCCTTAAGTTTACAAACCCACAAAGTGCTCATCTCATGAAAGGAAAGAAATATGACAAGAGTCACAAGATAGGGGAAAAAGAAGCTTACAAAGACAAGGGATAAACTTGTAGCACGAAAGGCACTAGTGGTCCTGAGTGTAATTTTTGCAGGGTTAAAGGACACATAAGGAAAAAGTGTCCTAAATTTCGCAAGTGGTTAGAGAAGATAGGTAATTTATCCATAAATGTTTGCTATGAATCTTTTATTGCTAATGCTCTTTTATATACGTGGTGGGTTCACATGTAAGTTTGCAAAATCACAATCTAATTGTAATACGCAACGGAAAATGGAAATTAAAATTTTTGCAACTTATCCATGAATCACCTTATGCATAGCTATTAATTGAAGAAGAAGATGAACAAGAAATATACCTTAATAGATCCAACCTTTGAACCGCTACAAGATCTACTCCTTGTTGATTTCTTCAAGCTCCTCCTTTCTTTGCTCCTTGGATTAAACACTAGCTTCAAAGTGTATGAAGCACTCTAAAGGTGATCCACCAAGAAATGATTAATGAAGAAACAAATTATGATTTCCTAGAAATCAAGGATGGCTAATCCAAATAGTTCTTTCTTTCCTAACTCTTAAGAATTTCAAGAATAATTATTGATTTTTCCTAATCTCTATTAGGGTTCATCTCATGATCTCTTGCAAATAATAATGCAAGTATTCATCTAATCATTCTAGTTGTATACTTACATGTATACATATTCTCCTAACCCACATGTAGGCTTCATTTCACACATAACATATGTTACTTGTTTAATCAACATTAAGCAAGTAACACATATTAATCTAGAAATTGAATTTCATTTGCATTTGCATTTCATTTGCATTTGCATTTGTAGGAGCATTTATTACAACTAAACTCTTTAGCAATAAATGTATTAATTCAATTCCCAATCTAATTAGGAATTAAATAATAATAATAATAATAATAATAATAATAATAATAAGATTTCTCTTATTAATTTATAATTCAATATTTCTCCAAATATATCATTATAAATATTAAGCTATTCAATTTATTCTACTAATAAATTAAATACTTAATTTATTATCATTAAGCCAATTGTTTCTAAATAATATATTTCTTTTGCGGTGTGACCCTTTAGGTTCAATATTATGCCCGTAGTAGAATAAATAAATTAGAACAATTCTAATATTATTTATAATGAATTAAACTCCTTTAATTCATATATAAATAAATAATATTTATTCTACATCATGAGTGACACCTTACGATAATGTATCATGACTATCCGTATAATATGAAATCAACGTTTAATCACATAGAACCTATTCAGTAATAGTTACCGTACAATTCAATCCTTCTACCATACAATGTCCCGATTAAATATAAGACATGGAATTACTGACAAGTCTTATTTTATTTAATCATATGCATTTCGATTTAAGAATGCACAACTCCGATTAATGTAAATTAGAAACTCTTTTCTAATTTTCATTCAACCCTGGCCAGGGATTTTTGAGCTGTCATTTATCAAATCGCATAGGACATTCTCTCCCTTTATCAGAAGTGGTAGATCCTTTGTCGATCATTCACCTACCTCCGTGTATACTTTATTATACCCGTACATACCCTATGACATACCCTAAGGTACTAAGGAATATGACAAAGTATAACTTAACATACACAAGGTACTATGATGATCTCAAGTCCAAGGATCACTTGTACAACTATCACTTAAGAACTTCCCTATTGACAGGTGAATAAAACTCCATTAGGGTTCTTTAAGCGAGTCACGTTCAGTGAACTTATTCTCTAATAAGCACCTACATACTTGCTTTAGTGTCTTCACACAAATGATTATGAGATCAATCATTATCTTCTAAAGATCAAGCATAGTATGTACTAATCTATCCGGATCAATAATCCCAATATTAGTGATCCAACGATTAGGAACATTTTAGTTTTGAGCTTTCTTGAATTTAGATCTCACTAGCATGATCTCATCATGATTCTAAAAACATTGCTCGAAAACTATGGGTTCATCACATTTATTAATTCAACCAATTAACATGGATAAAATATGCCTTTTATTCTATTATTAATATTTGAATAAGATTACAAAGTAAATGCTTATTACATCAAATATAATTGGCTTGAGGGCATATTACTTTCATGACACTGGTGCAACTGTCCATATAACTAATTCATTGCAAGGATTGCTTTCCGTGAAGAAGCTAAATAAAAGGGATTATCATTTGCTAGTAGAAAATGGAGAAAAAACTCAAGTTGAAGCCATAGGAACTCGCTAACTTGTTTTGAAGAGTGGTTTTAATTTGAATTTTGTAGATATGATTTATGTTTTTTGTATTACTAAAAACTTTATTTCTCTATCTAAATTAGATGCTCATAAATATTCATTTAAATTTGGGAATAAAGATTGTTCTCTCATTCTTTACTCTAAGGTTGTTGGTTCTGGTTTTTTAGAGGGAAGCCTCTACATATTATGTTTGGATGTTTCTTTTATTGAATCCTTAATTTCAATGAATGTGAATGACGTAGTTACAAATACATACTTTCAGTAAGAGAAAACAAAAAGATGAAAGTTCTTCCAAATTGTGGCATGAACGACTTGGCCACATATCATAAGGAATATTGAAACACCTTATTACAGAAGGGGTTCTTCATCTTTTAGATTTTTCAAATATATATATATATATATATATTAACTGAACTAAAGAAAATTTTATAAAAAACAAACAAACATGGAGCAACTCGTAGTACTGGACTTTTGCAAATAATCCACATTAAGATTTGTGAACCATTTACTCTAGGCATAAGTGGTCATAAGTATTTATTACATTTATTGATGGCTACTCTCGTTATGGATATATTTACCTTTTGCATGAAAAATCTGATGCACTTGAGATGTCCAAAGATTATAAATTAGAAGTTGAGGATCAACTTGATTTAAAAATTCAGGTTATAAGATCTAACAAAGGAGTAGATTATTATGATAAATTATCCAAATCAAGACGTAATCTTGGTCCTTTAACCTTGTTTTTACAATAAATGTGGCATTGTCACTCAAAACACAATGTTGAGTATACCCTAGCAGAATGGTGTTGCTGAAAGGTGCATCGAACTCTTATGGATATGGTTTGAAGTATGATATGTCACAATACTTTACTAGAGTTTTTTTCGATTGAAGCTCTTAAAATAACTATACATATCCTTAATCGAGTTACAAGTAAGTCTGTGACTAAAACACCTTATGAATTGTGGACTCAAAAGAAACCTTTTAGGATATTTGCGTGTATGAAACTCTTTGGCAAAAGCAAAAATTTACAACCCACGTATTAAGAAACTCACCCCCTAAGACCATAACTTGTCATTTTATTGATTACCCAGAAAAATCTAAGGGTTTTAAATTTTACTGTCCATCAAATACCACTAGAATTGTTGAAACTATAAATACAATATTTTTAGAAGATACTGATATTAGTGAAAGTACACCTTAAAAGATACATTTGGAAGAGATTCAGGAGCATGTCTCAATTACAATCCTTTCAAATGTTAGTGCACCAATAAACCATGTTGAAAATATTGATGTAGTTGAGGTGGTACCTAAAAATCTATTACATGATAATGAAAATGCATCATTTCCTGTTAATGAACCTGTAAGGATCGAGAATTTTATATAATTATATATGTAAATTTTACGAATAATTTTTTTTATTAGAAATTACTTGGAGCATATAAATGAAGAGGCCGGATCAGGTCCGGACTCCCGGACCTGATAAAATCCGGATCCCAAATTTTTTTATTTTTTTTTGCACTTTTTTTTTAAAACAACTAATAAAAAATATATAGGTATTTTTGGTACTGAAAAAATTTGTTAACACACTGTTTTGGGTATGATTTTGATACATATAACAAACAGTGTTATACAGTCAGTACAACACTTTTTGTTATATGTATCCAAATCATACCCAAAACAGTGTGTTAACAAATTTTTTAAATACCAAAAATACCTATATATTTTTTTTTAGTTGTTTTGAAAAAAAAAAGTGCAAAAAAAAAATAAAATTTGAGGTCCGTATTTTGATCAGGCCCGGGAGTCCGGACCTGATCCTGGCTGTATAAATGAATATGTGAATTAAGCAAGATAGTTAATTTATATATTTTAAGTTAACTAAGATGAATACTTAATCAATTTGATTAAGGAAAAAACAAGATAAGTTATGTTATAAATTAACATAGCTTGAATATTAGCCTTGAATGGTAAATTAAAAAGATTTATAATCTTTAAGCGATTAATTATTGATATGAATTATATAAAGTCATTATATGAATATGTAATATCTTATCAAGCCAATTAGGACTAATTAAGTTAATATATTAATGGAACAAAAAGGAAAGCCAAGAAATAAGTTTATTAAAATTATTTCTCAATGATATTGAAAAACTTTGTGTCATATATTAAATAAATATGTGATTCAATGAGTATAATAATTAGTTATCAATGATGATAAATATGTTATGATTTATGTGAAAAATGTATGTGACTAATTGTTAGTGTGACGCCCCCAAATTCTCTACAACTCCCTGTAGCAGATTTGGTGCTCACGTGAAACTATTCAACTATAAATATTCATAATATATAACTTCTATCTATCCAAGGTTCACAGTATCCCATAACAGATAATAGTTCTCGTCAAAACTTCAACTGTGTTTGGATACCCTCACTTGGATGTATAGATTTATAACCGATGAATATCTCTTTCATATCAATAGTTCCTATCTATCTGACATTCACAGTATTAATGATAAGATTGTTCCTAGAACTGAGGGGCGCATTCCGGTAAAGATGGCACCTTACCGGCGCTCATTAAGTGTAACCCCAGAGCTTATAGAACTCTCAATATCATCCAATACCCTCATTCAGATATATAGTTCATATGGATACTGTACTAACTTAGTACAACCATTCTAAACAATTTAAAGATTAGAGTATAACGTAATTAACATAATAAAAGGTGATAATATATTACAATATTATTAAGTTCAGTTACATCATTCTCAATACTGTGTCTTTATTACAACAAAAGTCATATAAGACTTGAAATCATTCACAACAGAAAAATAAAACTAATTAACATGGCCTTTCCCTTTGTCTGTCCCAGAAGTGCCGAGATTATCATTTAAAGCTGCAAAGGAAAATGTACGCAAGAATGAGCTACAAATGCTCAACAAGTTTATTTGAAAATATAAACACAAGGTGTTTGAGTTGAAAGATGACAAAAGATGTATAACTGAGGGTTCTGTACATGAACCAAATATTTCAATCAGTTCTATCAGTCTTCAATGACTTAGAAAAGCTTGATTTCGGATATCTGGTAGGGGATCAACCTAACCAATATCCTAGGATTATGCATATCATCCTACCATTTATGTCGATATATAATCAACGGTCACCACCTTATCTTAAGGTTTTCCAATTCACCTTACATCAAGGTGTTCCATTTCTCAGTATAAGATGTCGTACCAAAACAATTTGGTTTGACACAACATTTTCTGCTCGAATAAACAATATATGAATAATGATTCATTTCTTAAGTTATGCTGAACAAGAAGCAATAACTTCACAACAATTAATAGCAAGATATAGTACTTGCATAAAGATAACAAAGTTAGAAGATTTGCCTTGGTGTTTAGGATAATAAACACTAAACTCAAACTTGTTAAAATAACCCTACACAATCATTTAGTGCATAAGCGGTTAGATTCATCGTATTATATTACTTCATATGTCATATAATAACTTCACTTAACTATTTTCATAGGTGTTATAGGCTCCATAACACCCTAGCTCAAAAACTCATTTTTAAGTCCTTAAACCCGAGAGCCTCTAAGAAATTTTCAGCTTTGACGTCCTTTACGGAAACTGTCATAACTTCTTCGTTTCAAAACATTTTTGGGTGATTCTTGAGTCTAAATTCATTAGAATTTCCCCCTCTACAATATTATTTATATTACAGAAGCAGATTTGGAATTTAAAATTTTGAAAAATGGGCAGAAAGGTCTGTGAGTCTACTTTGATCAAAATATCTTGGGTTAACCATGTGAAACATGGTACCACTAGCATTAATTTGTTAAGATAACATGTTCTAAGACTCAATAACACTTCATAACATAAAAATACCAAAATCATAAACCTACTTATATTAGATTTATGACTTTTACTCAAGAACACACGAAGAACACGAAGAACACGAAGAACACTTTGAAAATTTTGAACATGATAACTACTTACGATTTGATCATTTCTTCACTATAGTTGTAATGATTTAGACATTATAACTACTAGTGATCATGATATATACTACACTAGCTATAAAATGAATTTTGATATTATAACTCCTAGTAAAATGTATAATTAGTTATAACTACGAATTGAAATCGAACATTATAACTACTAAGATGAGTACCTTTTGAAATTGGAAGTTTTAACTATTTATTGGCAACTATCAATACTTGAAATATATCTAGAGAGTAATTTTGCTCTTTGATTTTGTGAATTGGTGAGAAATGAAGATGGGATGGGCTTCTATTTATAGGATTTCCTAAGTTAGGGCATAATAGTCTTTTCGCATTAATCCACGACATCATGATGATATCATGATGACATCATCTTTGTGCTACTTTGAAGATGACATGATGATGACATCATCTTTGTGCTACTTTGAAGATGACGTCATGATTACATCATGCTTGCATCTGATTGGTCGATTCAAGTTCACATGGATTCTTAGTTTATTTATTCGTATCTACATCGTATTTCACGCGTATTATACCTCGTATTAATCTTATATTCTATCGTATAATATTTCGTATTGTACTCGTATTTATTCTTGCATTCTTCGTTTTTAACTTCTATAATTTATCCCACAGTCGAAAAACTACGTTTTTCGTTTTCTAATTTTATTGGATATTCCATCTTTCTTCGTAATATTAACATTCGCGTATTCTTCGAAAAATCGAAAAGACACAAAAGCGTTTTTGGGTGAATAGTGTTTTCGGCGACTATTTCTCAGAAAATGGTTAGACGATCAAAAAGTAACAAAAATATTTCTTTTTTGTCTTTTTCCCTATGTTGTCTTATTATCGTGAATAGTAATTTACACGTTTTTCGAGAAAAACTTTTATTGGATAATATGTATTTTCACATCGTATTATCGGTAAATCTTAAAACAGAATGTTATTACGACGTACACATTTCGCTAGAAAATTTAGGTTATTCCTAGGGTTTATCCCTTAGGGTTTAAGGTTTAGATTTTAACCTTTTTTTTTCCAAGTTAGGTTTTAGCCTAAAATTAACTTCTTGATTTTAATAAGTGTTAAGGTTAACTACTTAAACCAAAGCACAAAATACTATACATAGCAGAAAACATATAACACATTTAAAGTTCAATACAAGCTTATTTATTCATATAGCACATAACTTAGGTTATAGTTATAACCTCTAATTGTATACGAATCTACGAATCATTTTTAGTCTTTTAGATAGCTCAACGTATACTTGAGCAATCATTCTTAGGTTTTAAATTGACAATATTTATTAGATCTTGTCAGATCACATTTGAAATTTTTGGGATATTACAGTTAGTTTAAAAGGGGCCCCACTAATAGTTATTTAATTTAGTGGACTAACCTAAGAGTATTAATATCGAGGAAATTGATAAGATAGCAAGTAATTAAATATTCAATTAAAGTGAATATAGTAAGTAAATTAATTTTGTACATTAATTAATATGAGTATTAGTTAATTAGAACAAAGTGAAATATGAATAATTAAATTTAATAGTCCAATTAGTAAGTAAGTACAAGTGGGCTAGCCTTATTAATTAACTAACCAAGTCCACTCATTTAATTGATCATGGACTTGGATAATTAATGGTTAGACTAATTAAATTAGCCCAACCTCTAATAAACTATTTGATGAGAATAAAATATGTTATATTTTTATCCCTTAATGCTTAATCTTTTGTATTTATTTTATGCCTAAATACACTCATTATTCTTATATTTTTATTTAAGGTGCAATTAAATATTTTTTTTCTTTTTAATTATATTAGTTTATTTAATTAATATATTTTATTTTATTTTATAGGATTTAATATTTTTAAGTCAATATCTTGGTGATCAAGCAATATTTAATGCTTCTATTCATGAAAGGAAAGAAACAAGAAGAATCCTACAAAGATAAGGAAGGAAGTGGAACAATATTGGTGAGCAAGTCAAATCCAATGAAGGAAAGGAAAGTCTATCTAGAAGATCTTTTTGAAGGAAGTTGATTGCCACTAAGAAGTTGAAACCTACATGGAAAAGAATTAATGTCTTATGCCTATAAATAGAGGATTACCAAGAGAGCTTAGGGACTTGTCTACAAACTTTTCTCTCTATTATTCTTTAGTATTTTCAAGGTCATATGTAACTAAATTCTTATTCTTAGATTAAGGAGACGGAAACCTCAGAATTATTACACTGTGAGATCTAATTGATTTTAATTGTTTAATTATTATTTTGAGTATTGATTATTCTTCTGCGCTTGAATTCTATGATTGATATGTTTGATTGCTATAATGCATACTAGTTTATTAAGTGTTGAAATCTACTTCTAAATTAGATATCAAATCCGTAATTGTTTGGTCACCCTAATTTGCGAAGTAACTAAGGTTAATAATTGATTGCAGATCACGAGATTATTATATCTTAGGAAGAATACTCAACTAAATTAAATGCAACCGCTTGTGTTTGTGTTGTTTAGCTTCATCGGTTTTTCTAATTCTTAAAGCATCTACTATATTAAACTTTTAGCACTTGTCTGAAGTTGTTTAGTAGTTAGGGTTATTTAGATCGCTTGTTTCTATCTAACTAAAATTAAAGAAAGACATAGAATGATTCAGAATGGTGAATTTATTCTAACGATGAATATTCAAAATATTAATTGATTATGCTTGAGTCAATGATCAATGTAAGTTTCTGAGGTGGAAGTTGATTTAATCCAAAGGTTTTTTTTCTCTGATTTATTTTAATAAATTATTTTGCATTATTTTTAGTTTACTTTAATAATCACAATCAAAACCCCCAATTTTGGTTACAAAGCATAAAATAAAATAAATCATTCTCTGTGGGATCGACTCTTACTTACATTACTACATAATTATCTTTCATAGTAAGGTTTTATTTTTGGTTGCCTACGACAGCACACCAAAGTCGAGGAGTGATTATTTGTTTTTATTTATTCTTTGTTTCTTTTTCTTTGTTTATCTTTGTTTCTTTTGTTTGTTTCTTTTTAGTTGAAAAAACTCCAGAAGCTGCAAGGACCTTAATTGCAAACATGGCACAACAATATAGAATTGGGATGGATTATAGGGTAAATGAGGTAAGTATATATAATCTTGAACGTCAACTTTATGATTTAACTACTATGATTCAACAAATGGTTGCAGGGAACATTCAAGTAGCAAATGTGTGTGGAATTTGTTCAGTGTCAGGTCATAATACAAACATGTGCCCAACACTGCAAGGATATGATTCAAAAAGTTAATGTAGTGGGGAATTTTCAGGGACAACCTCAGAAAAGATATGATTTCCACTCTAACACTTACAATTCAGGATGGAGAGATCATTCCAACTTGAGTTATGAAGATAATAGGCAGGTGGTGCATAATGTTTTTTCACTTGAGCAGTCTGATTTTCAACCGACTCAACAACAATACTCACCTAGACAAGTTACTCATTTCCATTATGGACCATCTCTTGAGGATATGATGAAAGCTATCATGATTGAGACACAACAATTTCAACAAGAGACAAGGGCTTCCATACACAATTTGGAGAACCAGATAAGTCAGCTTGCTACCATAGTTGGTCAAGTGGAGGCACAAGATTTTGAAAAATTACCTTCTCAAACTGTTGATAATCCAGGGAAGAATGTGAGTGCAATAACATTGAGTAGTGAACAGTTGAAAGTGCCCAAACCCATTAATGAAATTGATAAGGAGCAGTTCAAGGAGGAGGCAGAACCATCTAAGGTAATTACTAACTTTGATGTTCAGGATGTGACTAATCCTTTACCTTTTTCAAACAGGAATTCAAAGCCTAAGAAGGAGCAGCAAGGGGTAATGGTGAATGAGCTAATAATTTCTGTATCTAGGACAATGATGGATTTGCATAAAGTGCAAAAATCTTTTGATCAAATACAAAAGGGAAGCTTGGAGGTTGTCATCATCAACAGTTTGGAGTTAGATAAAGGAGAAGAAATTGAGCAAACTCAAGAATTGAAGGAGACAATAGCTGCAATGCATTCTTTGTCAAAAATTTCAGATAAGTATGCAATTTATTCCATTCAATTATCTGCTACTCACTAAAAAAATGTTACCTTCTGTTGTGCAAGCTCCTTACTTGGAATTGAGACCATTACCAATTCACTTGAAGTATACATCTCCAATTACGTAGGTTGAGAGGAATTGCGTCGAGCCAATGACAATAAACAAAGGCGCTGCTTGGGAGGCAACCCAAGAAATCAGATTTACTTTTCTTTCCCTTTTCTTTTCTTTAGTTGCATTTATATTTATCTTTTCTTTGTATTTTTACTTTACATTGGGGACAATGTAAGTTTTAGGTGTGGGGGGAAGGATTTAGGGTATTTGTAATTTTTTTTTATATTTTGTTTAGATTATTTGTTATTTTGTTTATTTTATTTAGGTTTATTATTTTTGTTTTTTTTAGATTATTTTGAATTTTGTGGGTATATTCACTGCAAACCCTCACGAGACAAAACTCGTCCACTTGGGTTAACCTTGGGGTTTAAAGGCTTATTGCACATGCTAAGTGCAATCGTGTTTCCTATGAAAATGGGATAGTCTTAGTTTTTAGGATGAGTCACTTGAGCAATAAATTGATTTGGATTTTAATTTTTGACCAATGATAAAATTTTGATTTATTTTTGGTAACTCTTTAGAAGATTGATAGACATTTGGTAATCTAAATTTAGTTTTCATTGTTGATTTTTACTTTATTTGAGACCCTTCATACTTGAGCATATGTCCATTTGGTTAACCTAGTTTTAACTTGGAAGAAATTTATTTGATTGAATGAATTGAAGGAGAAATTTTGGAACTTTATTACTTGTTTGATCATAATTTGATGTTAATATGAGGTGTTATTTAAAGAAGGGGAAATGATTTAGGCAAAGTTTGAAAATTTGAAAGAAGAAAAAATAGAGAAAAAAAAATAATAAAGAAAGAATATGATTCATGTGGTGGGTTAAGATGGAGCGTAAAACGCACTCACTCATAAACACATGACATGCGAGATGGAGCGTAAAACGCACTCGCTGATAAGATGGAGCATAAAATGCACTTACCGAAGAAAAAAAAAGAGAAAAGAAAAGCCTCTTGATCCTCTAGTGTTGATTACTTGTGTTAACTGAGAATGGTATGAAAATAAGTGCTTGAGTTTCTCTTTTTCCTTCAAGGTTTTGATCTCATAAATTTTTCTGACTTCTGATTGGTTTGGTACATTTGGATTCATACACACAGGAGGGGTTAAGAGTAAAGTAAGATTGATAAAGGAGCTTAAGTTCTAGATGATATATTTTTTTGAAGTTTTTCAAGAGTTATTGTGTTGAATCTTTGAGGTCAATGATGAAGTTCATATTAATTTGTGGCTCAAGTTTGTCAAGTTTGTTAGTTGAATTTTTGTATTATAATTTATTTTTGTATTGCCCCAGGAGAGCAAAAAATAAGTGTGGAGGAATTTGATGAGAATAAAATATGTTATATTTTTATCCCTTAATGCTTAATCTTTTGTATTTATTTTGTCCCTAAATATACTCATTATTCTTATATTTTTATTTAAGGTGCAATTAAATGTTTTTTTCTTTCTAATTATATTAGTTTATTTAATTAATATGTTTTATTTTATTTACAGGATTTAATATTTTAAAGTCAATATCTTGGTGATCAAGCAATATTTAATGATTTTATTCATGGAAGGAAAGAAACAAGAAGAATCCTACAAAGATAAAGAAGGAAGTGGAACAATCTTGGTGAGCAAGTCAAATCTAATGAAGAAAAGGAAAGTCTATCTAGAAGATCTTTTTGAAGGAAGTTGATTGCCACTAGGAAGTTGAAACCTACATGGAAAAGAATTAATGTCTTATGCCTATAAATAGAGGATTACCAAGAGAGCTTAGGAACTTGTCTATAAACTTTTCTCTTTATTATTCTTTAGTGTTTTCAAGGTCATGTGTAACTAAATTCTTATTCTTAGATTAAGGAGACAGAAACCTCAGAATTATTACACTGTGAGATCTAATTGATTTTAATTGTTTAATTATTATTTTGAGTATTGATTATTCTTCTGCGCTTGAATTCTATGATTGATATGTTTGATTGCTATGATGCATACTAGTTTATTAAGTGTTGAAATCTACTGCTAAATTAGACATCAAATCCGTAATTGTTTGGTCACTCTAATTTGTGAAGCAACTAAGGTTAATAATTGACTGCAGATCACGAGATTATTATATCTTAGGAAGAATGTGACGCCCACAAATTCAGGTCTCAAACACCCGGATTTGGTCATCACGATCCAATACAACATCCACCTCCAAACAACATAAAATGACTAAATGCGAAAAATAATAAACATATGTTGTTCATTCAAAAGGTGTTACTAGTCCCAAGATATGAAAACCTGAATACATAAGTCATTACATACCCTAATATTAATCAGGGTTCAAATTATATTGATAAATAAATCTAACTAAGCATATAACAAAGTCAGCTACTTGAAGTCTATTACTTCATCTTTTCCTTACCCTTGTCTTTTCTTGAGGTCTCGGGCTTAACTGCAATAAGGTTCATGATATAGCAAGGGTGAGCAACTAGTTTGTCCAACAAGTTTAAATACAATAATAAAGCATATATCATGATGAACGGAATATGAAGAGAGGAATTCAACATTATGAATATCGGAAGCAAGAATAATAAATGCTTTTAGAACGAATGATAGTCAAGTGTACTTCGAACAATAAACTTCCAATGGAGTCAATAGCTAATTGACCTTTTGGTTACTGGCTCAGAAATAAGTACTCGAGGGGATCAACCTCTAGTACCCTATATGTATGCATAACATTTAATTTCTGTTCTTTGTATCTTATATCCGATACGTGGGGTACTCCTCTATATGGAAGGGGTGTTCATAAAGTCCAAGATTTCGCACCATCAATTAGTTTGGATAGCTTTTAAAATCTATACCGTAAATGTCTAGCTGGACAATGGCTAAGACTTAACTATGGCAGTTCATCCATATTAGAACTTTAAATAAAATACAAGTCAATGTCTGCGCGAAAATAATTGCACAATGTGCGAGTGCCAATAACAACGATGTGGAATAATTGTTAAGTAATTAAACCACTTAGAGCATGCTTGAGAACTTAAAGGTTCAAGCTTAAATATTAACTTGCAATAAATAATACAAGAATGGGTTCTTGCAATAATTAAGGTTTCGGGGTAAAGAACTTGCATAATACACCACATCCTACTTGAATGTAAATTGAGTAGGTTTAAAGAAAACTTGCCTGATAGCTCAGCTACAATAATCTAGCTTTAAATTAAATTACATGAAATGACCTATCATTAGTAAGTCGATTCCTTAGTTAGTACAGTATAAACTAGCATGAGCTTACACTTACAAGAGATTACACACCAAGTAATCCTATCACATAGACATGTAGATGTAATCCATCTTTACTAAGTCTATTAACATTACTTCCCATCTTAGATAAATGAGTTAACAAGCCTAGAATAGCTTGGTCCTATGCATCCATGTAAGCTTGAACATATAGCACATCAATTAAATCATGCATTACAGCTTGAGACCTACATACATACATGCTACAAGACTCTGTTTATAACTTAAAGCAACAAGGCAAAACTGGCGACCAGCGCGGCTGCGCTTGTTTTTGCCTTGGGAGTGGCGCAGCCGCGCCACTCACTGGACAGACCAAGAATGGATTTCATTCTGCAGGAATCCGGACTAACTAGCTAGCATGCAGGCAACTGATACTAATCAAACATTCACGCTCATATTATTATCAACTTGGTTTCCAAACCTAGCATGCTCATTCTAAATCCATATCAAGTTATATGTTCGAAATTTCCATACGTCAAGCTAATCAAGTCCGTTTCATAAGGAAACCGCTACTATGGTCACAATACCACATAATGAGGCTATACAAGACTTAATATGCATGCTCGTACGAAATCAACATGCGAACACATTAACACATAGCTTATACTTGAAATCTCCCTTTCTTAGACATGCTAGCATATATCAGAATCATGTTTAACTAAATGATGATCACGACAATCATGCCTAGAGGCATATTGAGTCCTGACATTTATGCTTGTATGGTCAGAACACAACTTATACGGAGATGGACGCCATCTGTCTTCAAACACGATGTTTTCCTTAGAAAAATCATACTAAGACAACTCACGCAACTTAGCCTATGCAAGACAACTTGGAAATCATAACTCACATGTATTTGAACACATATTTAAGCCATATATACATGCTCACATGGTCAGAATATAAAAGACATAGGTTTTGTCAAGCTATTTCAAAGTACAAGCTTTCTTTAAGAAATACATACATAGAAAAATCTATATACAACTCATGGTATTTACAAGGACCCTAGACACATGACAACCCTAGTTGTATACATGAATGAACTAACTAACATGCTACAACATGACAGAATAACACAACCAAATCTGATGCATGGCGCGGCCACGCTTGGTTTGGCCTTGGGAGTGGCGCGGCCGCGCCACTCCTGCTGAAGCACAAGATTGGCTCTGCATCTGCAGAATCCGACCATACATATAATTAAATAATTAATTAAATAATTTGTGTCTTCTTCTATTGTTATTAGTTAATTATATAAGCAATACCATATAAACCCAATTACTCTAGTATACCTTTATTACCCAATTCGTAATTACATAAAAGATGGAATTAATAACTTAATCTAGTCCGCTTAGTATTAACCCACTAAATGGACTATTAAATATTAATATCTATGTTGCACACATTAATTCATAATTATATTAATTAATCTATGCACATTAAATTCCTCCACTATATTCAAGTAAATTGAATATTTAATTTAATAGACAATTGTATCCATTCTTCTGCTATTAAACCTTAGGGCTAGTCTACTAATCTAATTAACTCATTAGTGACCCCCTTTAATAAATCATGGCAGTTACGCGAAAGCACATAATCACATAACCAATTAATCCCACAAGATTTAAATAAGCATACAAAGCTAACTCATTAAAAATTAAAATATGTATTTAATTAATAATGGAGTTTAAAATTCACGGTCATTACATCCTCCTCTCCTTATAAAAATTTCGTCCTCGGAATTGTAAGATAAGGTTACTCAAATAATTGCGGATAATTCGCTCTCATCTTCTCCTCGAGTTCCCACGTAGCTTCCTCAACTGCGTGATTTCTCCAGAGAACTTTAACGGAATGAATGATCTTATTCCTTAGCTTCTGTTCCTTCCTATCAAGTATTTGGACAGGAATCTCCTCATACGATAAGTCCTTCTCGACTTGAATTGGTTCGTAGGATATAACGTGCTTGTAGTCTGGTTTGTATGGCCGCAACACTGACACCTGAAACACATTGTGAATGTACTCAAGTTCAGGAGGTAACGCTACCTCGTACGCCACTTCACTAACTCACCTCAAAATCTCGAACGATCCTATGAACCTCGGGCTTAACTTGCCTTTTTTTCCAAAACGAATCTTCCCTTTCCAGGGAGATACCTTCAGGAACACAAAACTGCCCACGTCGAAGTCCCGCTTTTGACGATGCAAATCAACGTACTTCTTCTGACGGTCTTGAGCTACTACTAGGCGGTTTCTGATCAGTTTCACCGTATCTGCGGTCTACTGTACCATTTCAGGTCCCAGGAGTTTTCGTTCTCCAACCTCATCCCAACACAATGGTGTTCGACACCTTCTCCCATATAGTGCTTCGTACGGTGGCATACCGATACTAGCGTGATAACTATTATTGTAAGCGAACTCCACCAATGGCAAATGATCATCCCAGCTGCCTTTTAAGTCCATCACGACTGCTCGGAGCATATCTTCCAAAGTCCGAATCGTTCGCTCGCTCTGGCCATCAATTTGAGGATCGTATGCCGTACTCAACCTCAACTGTGTTCCCAATCTTTCTTGTAGACTCCTCCAGAAATTTGATGTGAAGCGTGGATCTCTGTCCGACACAATTGATACCGGCACTCCATGTCGAGATACTATCTCCTTTACATAGAGTTTAACCAATTGCTCCAGATTGTATCGTATTCTGATCAGTAAAAAATGAGCAGACTTGGTCAGACGGTCCATGATCACCCAGATGGCGTCTAAACCCTTTTGTGTTGGTGGCAAGCTCACCACAAAATCCATGGTAATGTACTTCCACTTCCACTCTGAAATCTCTAATGGTTGAAGCAGTCCGCTCGGTCGCTGGTGTTCTGCTTTAACTCGTTAGCATGTCAGACATCTGTTGACACACTCTGTTACTTTCCTCTTCATATTCGGCTACCAAAAGTATGTCCGCAAATCCTGATACATCTTCGTGCTACCAGGATGTACTGAGTACCTCGTACTATGAGCTTCTTGGAGAATCTCTTCTCTTAGCTTCGGATTTGTCGGTACCCAGATCCTCCCTTCAAACCTCAGCAGCCCTGCACTATCGATCTTATACTTGAGCTCTTCCCCTTCGGAAATAGGCTTCCTTATGTCGTCACATTCTTCATCTTTCTCCTGAGCGTCCTTGATTTTATCTAATAGGGTCGGACATACTGACACTGTATACAACTTCTGGTCTGACTCCCTCGAATACTTGATTTCTAAATCGAGTCGTTCGAAATCCCTTACCAACTCCTCTTGAGTGGTTAGCTTCAGCAACTTCTCTCTGCCTTTTCTGCTTAAGGCATCGGCCACTACATTTGTTTTGCCCGGATGGTACAGAATTTCTCAATCATAATCCTTGATCAATTCTAACCATCGGCGCTGCCTCATGTTCAGCTCCTTCTGAGTGAATATATATTTCAGACTTTTGTGATCCGTATATATCTCGCACTTCTCTCCGTATAGGTAGTGCCTCCAAATTTTCAAGGCGAAAACTACTGCGGCCAACTCCAGATCATGAGTCGGGTAACCCTTCTCATAGTCCTTCAACTGACGTGATGCATACGCAATGACCTTACCGTGCTGCATCAACACACAACCAAGACCTTTGTGTGATGCATCGCTATACATTACAAAGCCTCTAGTGTTGTCTGGTAAGGCCAAGACCGGCGCATGACTAAGTCTCCTCTTCAACTCCATGAAACTTTCTTCCCATTTTTCCGTCCAAACAAACTTAACTGCTTTTATGGTAAGGTTGGTCAAAGGCGAGGTTATCTTTGAAAAGTCCTGAATGAACTTCCGATAGTAACCCGCCAATCCCAAGAAACTCCTGATTTATGTAGGCGTCTTCGGCTGCTCCCAATTGATAACGACTTCTACTTTTGTTGGATCCACCGAAACACCATCCTTGTCAATGACGTGACCTAGGAACTGCACCCTCTGCAACCAAAACTCACACTTAGAAAACTTCGCGTACAGTTTCCCTCTTCTGAAAGCCTCCAATGAAATCCTTAAATGTTCAGCATCCTCCTCCTCTGTCTCCGAATACACCAAGATGTCATCGATGAATACGACTATGAACTTGTCCAAGTACTGCTTAAACACCCTATTCATCATATCCATGAATGCCGCTGGGGCATTCGTTAATCCAAATGACATTGCCAGAAACTCGAAATGTCCATAACGAGTCCTGAATGCAGTCTTCGGAATATCTTCCTGCCTTACCTTCAGTTGATGATAACCCATTCTCAAATCAATCTTTGAAAAGTATTTTGCTTCCTTCAGTTGATAAATCGTCAATCCTGGGCAGCAGATACCTATTCTTAATCGTATCTTTGTTCAACTCTCGATAGTCGATATAAAGCCTCATCGAGCCATCCTTCTTCTTTACGAACAGAACTGGCGCTCCCCACGGGGACACGCTTGGTCTGATATAACCCTTATCTAACAATTCCTGCAGTTGAACCATTAGTTCCTTCATCTTTATTGGCCATTCGGTAAAGCGCCTTGGATATTGGTGGCGTCCCGGGTACTAAGTCAATCACAAATTCTATCTCCCTATCTGGCGGCAATTCAGGAATTTCGTCTTTGAAGACATCAGCGAACTCCCTTACGATAGGTATCTGACTCAGTTCATCCGTGACTCGACGAGTATCAACTACGTTAGCCAAATAACCTATGCAACCTTTTCTAAGCAACTTCCTTGCTTGTATCATCGTCAGACAACAAGATTGTCCTAGCGATTTACTACCATAGAATACCACCTTTGACTTATCTAGAGTCTGCAGGTGTACACATTTCCTCTTACAGTCGATGACTGCTCCGTGACTTGATAACCAATCCATACCAAGGATTACATCGAACTCCCCTAAACGAATCGGTATCAAATCCACGTTGAGCTTACCTCCTCGCAATTCGGCACAACAGTTCCTATGAATGCATACTACGGGGATAATTTCTTTGTTTACTACTTCTACGTTCATAGGGTGTTCTAACTTTTTGCGGGGTAAGCCTAATCTCTTAGCAAATTCTTCCGAAATAAAAGAGCAGGTAGTACCCGAATCAAATAACACATATGCATTTATATCATTGATTGGGTTGATACCTGACACCACGTCCTTGGACTCCACCGCATCTTGGATAGTCATGTTGAACGTTCGTGTTGTTGGTCTATTGGCTTAACTAACTGGCCCTCCAAAGCTTAGCCTGTTGTTGTTATTGTTGTTGTTGACGCTTCCTCTGTTGCCACTTCCTGCGTCGCCCTTCCTCTTCGGGCAGTCTTTGATTTGGTGGTCGGGTGCTCCACATGAGAAACACCCTCCTTTTGGTTTATTCGGACACTGAGGAACCATGTGCCCTGGTTGTCCACAGCTATAACAAACGCTTCTTGATAGGTGTGTTTTATATACACAAATTGGGTACTTTTAGCCTTGATAATTTGTAAGTCTTTAGTTATTTCGTTTGGTTTTATGTGTTTTCATCTTATTGTTGTGTAATGTAGTTTTGTATTACTTTTATATGTTTTTGTATGCTTTTATGTGTATTTACTTTATTTTGTAGGAATTGAAATAAAAGCCCCTTGGATCGATGCGTTTTTGGCTTGAATCTAGCATTCCAGCTGCTTGTTTCTCAATTTGACCCATGATTCAATCTGAATCTCTCAAAACTCAAAGAATAAAAGTTGTATATCTTTGTCTTAGCTTTCCAGAACATCCGGAATCATCCAATTTGAAGTTCGTGTGAGAGAGTTATGGTCATTTTACCATCGGATTTTGCATGAATTTTACACAGCAGCTGCTTCCAGGCCAATTTGATCCTTTCTCCGGCCATTATCTTGTCAAGCTCTAGTTATGGAAGCTGTAGAGCTACTTCTTAGCTTTCCATAGTCTCCTTAGTCGCTTTAATCTGAGTTTAAACGAAGAAGTTATGGCCATTTTACTAACAGACGTCGAAACTGTCTCGCGGTACAGAGTTCCACCGCCTGGGCGGCAGTTTGCAGCACTATTTCGCCGTCGGGGCGAGCCCACCGCCGGGGCATCAGATTTTAGGCCATTTTGGTCGTCGGGGCGGTGGCGTCGCGTAAAAGGCAGCGGATTTTGATCCAAAACTCGGGGGAAAGCTAGGTTTTCTCATTCTAACACTTCTAACTTCTCTTTGGCGGCTAGAAACAAGAAACCAACTAATTCTAACTCATTCTAACACCTTCTAACATCAAATATAAAGAGAGGAAGCTACCAAATACATCAAATTAGAGGGCCAAAGTGCTAAAATCAAGCTATATTAAGCAAGGCCAAAGGAGCAAAAACATCAAGGATTGCAAAATCAAGGAGGAGAAGCTAGTGTTCATCATCAACCCATCAAACATCATATGAAAATCTACAAAAGTGGTTTTATCTCTAGTTTACCTTCTATTTTGTAATCCAACATGATGTATAAATTGAATATGATGTTATTTGTAGTTACCATGAACTAAACTCTATTTTTGGGATTACAATGGATCTTGTTATGTAATTTATTTTGCTATGCTTCCTTGTTATTCTTATTAGCTATTCATGGATTGTCTATTATGATTTGCGTTCAATTGCTTAATTGCCTAGCTAGCAATTACCATGATAATCCATATGAAATTAAGAAACGGATTATGGGTTTAGATCAAATCATAATAGCATGTGTTTGTATGTTCTACATGGCGTTGGAATGTATGATTTGTGCTTAGGATAGACATATACCAAAGCACCGCTTGTAGTCATTTGAGAGCTTGAGCTTAAACCCTATTTATTTGTAAATCACATAGACATATAGTGGTTTAGGTAATGTAGGTGTTCATGTTTATTCTATCATCTGTGGATTATATATGATATGGACTTGGTACATCGAAAGATGACCTTGTCTCACTTTCGTGTTCTCGACTAATAATCTGTGATAATTAATTTGGTTTAACAGGAAGTGTGTTGAGGTAGATGAATCAATAGGAGAAATTGTAATCTCATATCTTCATTATATTAAAGCTTTCCATAGTTCTTTGATTATTTGTTATCTTCATTATTGCAAAACAACAAAAATAATTATCGTTTGTTTAAATAAGATTGAGATTGAGATGATAAAAGGTTAATACTTGGAAAAGACTAGTAATAATTTCTCGTGGGATCGATACTTTACTTACTCTTTATTACTTGTTGACCGCGTATACTTGCGCGTAAATTGTCGTTATATTAATCGGACAACACGTATCCCATTCATACACTCACCTGAGTGATTCTTTCCGCAGTTGCTACACTTCCCACCTTTCTTGGCCTCTCCCCCGGAGTTGTTGCCTCCGAAGGATTGGCTCTCCGTCCATTTACGCTTATGGGGGTTACTGCCTCTACTGCTTCCCCCTTTCATTCCTTCTTGACCGGTCTTCCTTTCCTGTTTAAATCGTGCTATAGCTTCATTGCCCCCTTCCGTAATGATAGCCCTTTCCAGCAGTTCAGAGAAATTCTTAATCTTCAACATAACGACAATTTTCTGCACCCATGGCTTCAATCCTAACTCGAACCTTCTTGTCTTCCTGGCCTCCGTGTCCACTTGATGTGGAGCGAATCGGGCCAACTCGTTAAATTTTGCCGCGTACTCTGCGACCATCATACCACCCTGTTTCAATTCCAGAAACTTAACCTCCATATCCTATTGCGTATTCTCCGATAAGTAATTCTCGAAGAATAGCTCTTTGAACTTATCCCAAGGGATAACTCCATCGCCTGCTCGCCCCTTATTGGCTTTCCACCAATAATTAGCTTCGCCCTTCATTATGAATGTGGCAAATCCAGTTTTCTGCTCCTCGGCCACTCGTGCGACCTCGAAGACTTTCTCTATCTCTTCGATCCAAGTTTGTGCTTCTATGGGGTCGAGAGTCCCCTTGAACTCAGGTGGTCCAACCAGTTTGAAATCCTTAAAGTTAGCTAAATGGTGCGCTAGCTGGGTTGTTGGTTGTGCTGCTACTGGTGGGGGTCTAGCCTGCATAGCCTCGGCTAGCAGTTCAGCAAATATTCTTATGGGGTCAGGTTGATCTCCAACCTCACTTTTTGACTCGGTGACACGTTGATTGCGGGGTCTACCTCTTGGCGACATTATAATCTGCTAAAGAGTAAATCTTAGACTTTCACTTATTACGCTATAATTTTCGCACTATACTGGTTAAGTCAACATTTAATAGCAAAACATCTATCAAACACATTTGGAGAAGAAACAACTGCATTTATATTCATATACCAATGTTTTAGTACAGACTGACCCAACATTTGGCATACTACTATAAATGCTCAATGGCACCATCTGCCTACTACTAACTATCCTCTCTTAAACAAAAGGTGAGGATTCACTACTACCTACCCCTTTTTAACAGAACAAAAGTTGAGTTTGACTACCATTCTAAGCATACAACTCAGCATTTGGACTTACATCATACATCTGTCCCTATTAAACAAAAGTGGGACTTACTACAGCCACTAAGTACATTCAAAGGTATTACATTAACAAGTCAATATCTTCTACGGCGGACTGCCCGACGGAGTGCCTGTCGAGCCAACCGATCAACCACTCGGCGTCTGATCATGCGCCGACTACTGCCCTCCTCTCGAGGGTATCTCCTGACTCGATCGAATCTCTCCCTCTAGCACATCCACCCTTGTGGCTGCGCGAACCCAGAACTCCTACATCCGAATCCTTTCTACCTACTCCAAGTCTCGCTCAGCCCTAACAGCCTGTAGAACTGTCTGCAGCTCCACCTCCCTGACATCTACCTGCTCTAATGCTGCCTCAACTGACTATTTTACAATACCAATTGTTACACTGTGGGGCTTAACTGGGGTGTATCACTCTCTAACTGCTGAATCTGAGCTTTCAATTCAGCTATATAGAACTGTAGCGAGTACTCCTCTGCCTTATATTGATCTTCCATTTCCTGATGGACAGAATTCTCCTCCTCTAAGTGTGCGATACGAGCATTCTGCTGCTCAATAATCTGTTCTTACTCTATTATGCGATCGACATAATCTCCAAGCAAGTCCTCCTGGAATGTGTGGAATACTGGGGATCCCTCCTCAGGTATCTCTACCTCAGTCGGGTCCTCCTCGGACTCATCATCCCTAACCTGACTGCTGGATCTCAACACTCTACTTATGACAGGCTCTACCAAATCTACCAAGTAGTCCTCCTTTGGGCCGGGCCCACTCAATGGTACTCCTAGGGCAATAGGGGCATAGCCCACTAACTGTTCTGTAACAACAGGTATATCAGTGAATACTTCCTCCTCCTCCCTAACTCCACTAGTCTCTCCAACGGGAGCTATCCTACAAACACACAAAACTAACATTAGTACAACAATAAAATATATTCATTGAAGGAATGAAGTTATATTTCATTGGGTACTTAATGACTCGATGAATTCCCCAATTCATCAAAATACCAAATATGATAAATCTCCTTGATTTATCTCCTAATGCACTCAATACGAGTTTAATACTAAGGTTATAACCTAGGTTTCGCAATCCTACTGTCTATAACCTACAGCTTTGATACCAACTTGTGACGACCCCAAATTCAGGTCTCGAACACCCGGATTTGGTCATCACGATCCAATATAACATCCACCTCTAAACAATATAAAATGACTAAATGCGAAAAATAATAAACATATGTTGTTCATTCAAAAGGTGTTACTAGTCTTAAGATACGAAAACCTTAATACATAAGTCATTACATACCCTAATATTAATCAGGGTTCAAATTACATTGATAAATAAATCTAACTAAGCATATAACAAAGTCAGCTACTTAAAGTCTATTACTTCATCTTTTCCTTGCCCTTGTCTTTTCCTGAGGTCTCGGGCTTAACTGCAATAAGGTTCATGATATAACAAGGGTGAGCAACTAGTTTGCCCGGCAAGTTTAAATACAACAATAAAGGATATATCATGATGAACAGAATATGAAGAGAGGAATTCAACATTATGAATATCAGAAGCAAGAATAATAAATGCTTTTAGAACGACTGATAGTCAAGTAGACTTCGAACAATAAACTTCCAATGGAGTCAATAGCTAATTGACCCTTTGGTTACTGGCTCAGAAATAAGTACTCGAGGGGATCAGCCTCTAGTACCCTATATGTATGCATAACATTTAATTTCTGTTCTTTGTATCTTATATCCGATACGTGGGGTACTCCTCTATATGGAAGGGGTGTTCATAAAGTCCAAGATTTCGCACCATCAATTAGTTTGGATAGCTTTAAAAATCTATACCGCAAATGTCTAGCCGGACAATGCCTAATACTTAACTATGGCAGTTCATCCATATTAGAACTTTAAATAAAATATAAGTCAATGTCTGCGCGAAAACAATTGCACAATGTGCGAGTGCCAATAACAACGATATGGAATAACTGTTAAGTAATTAAACCACTTAGAGTGGTGTGTTGTCGCAAGCAACCAAAAATAAAACCTTACTGCGAAAGATAATAATGTAGCAGTGCAAGTAAGAGTAGATCCCACAGAGAGTGATTAGTCTAAATTTATGCTTTGTTTACGAAAAAGGGGGGTTTATAATTTGATTTCACTAATTATCAAGAACAAAATTTAAAGTGATAAGAATAACCAATTAATTAAAGATATCAGTTCTTCCGGTTCAGTATCACCTTTTTACAACAATAGAATAATTAAGTATAACAATATTTATCCTTCAATGAAATTAATAGCCCTAGGTAGTAACAAGCTCTACTACCCGAAACTCCCCTTAGATTATCACTTAATGAAACAAGCTCTTCACAAGATTCTAACTATTACACAACCTAGAACAAGCTCTCTAGATTTAATATAATAGCAGCATTAAGAACTAGGGAATTAGACTAATCTAAGCAACAATCACATAAGCTCGGATTATTTAACTTGTCTTCCGATAATCATAGCAATACTCAAAAGCTTGACCACAATCATGTATCACTAATTGCTACTTATGATTAGAAACAATATCAATTACACGTAATATTGTCCCTTAATCTAGCAGATGAGATTAATCAAATTGACTTAACTGATCACATTAAACCAATCAGAATAAAACTCATTCAACATTTAAATAGATTATCAAGAATGAACTTCATGTAAGAAGGAATAAATAGTTTATACTTAATCAAACCATTACCTGTAAACAAGGTTCAACATCCCCTTTGAACTGAATAAGGGAACTAGCCTAACATATTAAGTCCAATGAATATTTTCTTGAATTATAAAAGGGGTGAGGACAACAACCTCACTATGGAGGTGATCCTCTTTCCCTACTGATTTATAAAAGGGGTGAGGACAACAACCTCACTATGGAGGTGATCCTCTTTCCCTACTAATTACACTAGAATTTGGAGAAGAAGGAGAAGATGAAGAAGATGGTGTGTATTAGTGTGTGAATTGGCAAAATACAATCCTAGCTTCACTTGGTATTTATAGGCACTCAAGTGTACAAGATGTCAAGATCCAATAACTAATCTTGGTCATCTGAATCAGCCATCTAAGGCAATCAAAAACCCAAAAACGTGCACATCATGAGAAGTCAAAATCTGACACCAAAACTGATTAGTACCTTGCAAGCTGATTTTGAATTAGTAGATCGGCGATTTTGGACTTGGGCAAAGAACAAAAGTTGTAGCCTGGAGTTTCTAATGACTTTGGGCTTTTGAATCACCTGATTTGGAGTTAGGAAGCGCAAGTTATGGCCCAAATACTCTAACTGGTCCGAACAAGAATTCAGTCCATGCGGGATTCGGATCAGCTGTCTAAAAAGCAATATTTGGAGGCCCAAATGAACTCGGATTTTTGCTCACCATACCATTCCGGAAAGCTTGAGAAGTCTACTAAAAACTTCAAGAAGACCACATTTCCATTTGGAAACTTTAACACAATTCAAATCTCAACCGAAGCCCCAAAGGTCAATCTGTCCAAAAGCTCAATTTCCTGAAATTTTCAACTTTGACGTATGTTGGTAAAATGGTCATAAATCTCTCATCCGAGCTTCGATTTAGGCGTTTCAAGATGATCCAGAAAGCTAAGAAATAGATCTACAACTTTCCTTCTTTGAGCTTTGAGAGAATAGGGTCTGATCAAGTATAAAATTTAGCCTCAAGCAGACAAACGAATTTCAAAACAATCCAAAAGTGCGGAAATAACATAGTTTTCATTTAATGGCTCCATTTGCAACCTAAATCAAAATATAAGAATAGTGAGTACATTTAGGTGCCAAATAAGTATAAAAGACTAGATATTAAAAGATAAAAACATAACATATTTTATACTTATCAAATTCCCCCACACTTATCTTTTGCACGTCCTCGGGCAAAACAAAAATAAACCATAACAAAACAAATTAACTATTTAAATTAACAAACTTGACAACCTTGAGCCACAAATTAAAATGAACTTCAACATTGACCTCAAAGATTCAAAACGATAACTTTTGAAAAACTTCAAAATAGTGCTTCATCTAAAATTTAAGCTTACTTATCAATCATACTTTACTCTTAACCCTTCGTGTGCGTGTGTGAATCCACATGTATCAACTCAATTAGAACTTAGAAAAATTTATGAAATCAAAGCTTTTAAAGGAGAAAGAAAAACTCTAAACACATATTTTCACACTACTTTCAGTTAACACGAGCAAAAAACACCAAAGGATCAAGAGGTCTTTTTTTCCTTCGGTAAGTGCATTTTATGCTCCATCTTACCAGCGAGTGCGTTTTACGCTCTATCTCACATGGCACATGTTTATGAATGAGTGCGTTTTACGCTCCATCTCAATTCATCACATGAATCATAATTTCTCTTTTTCTTCTTTTTTTATTGTTAAATCAAATATCTAGCTTTTGCCTAAATCATTTCCTCTTTCTTAAATAAAACCTCATGTTTACTTCAAATTATGATCAAACAAATGATAGAGTTCAAGAATTTCTCCCCTCGACATTCAATCGAAATAAATAAATAAATAAAATTCCTTTCCAAGTTAAAACTAGGTCGACCAAATGGAAAAGTGCTCAAAATTGAAGGGTCTTAAATAAAGTAAAAATCAACAAAGAAAACCAAATTCAAACTACACAACGTCTATCAATTTTTTAAAATGTTATCAACGAGAGTCAAGATTTTATCATTGGTCAAAAATCAAAATCCAAATTAACTCATTGCTCAAGTGACTTATTTTAAAAACTACCCCATTTTCGTAGGAAACCCGATTGCACTTAGCATGTACAACAAGCCTTTAAACCCCAAGGTTACCCTAAGTGGACGAGTTTTGTCTCGTGAGGGTTTGCAGAGAATATACCCACAAAATTCAAAATTCAAACTAACAAAATCAAACTTAAATTTTTTTTTTATTTTAAAATTATTTTTTAAAACACCCTATATTTTAAAACACCCTATCCTTCCCCCACACTTAAAACTTACATTGTCCCTAATGTAAAATAAAATTCAAAGAAAAGAAAAACATCATAGCCGAAATATAAATGCGAAAATAAAAAGAAATGAACTCCCCTTGGGTTGCCTCCCAAGCAGCGCCTTTGTTTATTGTCATTGGCTTGACATTAAACCTCTCAATCTTCATAAACTGGATCCACCAAATCCAGCAGCTCAATATTTTTCATTTGATATCCTTCATAGAATGGTTTTAGCCTGTGACCATTCACTTTAAAAATCTTCCCTGTGCTTGGACTTTGAATTTCTACTGCACCATGATTAAAAATGTCAGTAATAATAAAAGGCCCAACCCAACGGGAGCGCAACTTACCTGAAAATAAGTTTAGCCTTGAATGATAAAGGAGAACTTTCTGTCCAACAACAAAGTTCTTCCTAGTAATCTTTTTGTCATGAAAGGCTTTTGTTTTCTCTTTGTAAATTTTAGAGGTCTCGTATGCATCATTGCTTAATTCCTCTAGCTTTTGCAACTGCAACTTCCTATGGACACCAGCTGAATCTGAGGTCATATTACATTGTCTAACTGCCCAAAAAGCCTTGTGTTCTAACTCCACTGGTAGATGACATGGTTTTCCAAATACTAACCTATAAGGTGACATACCTATTGGAGTTTTGTAAGCTGTTCTATAGGCCCAAAGTGCATCTTCTAATCTCAGACTCCAATCTTTTCTACTCGGTTTGACTACTTTTTCCAAAATGGACTTGACCTCCCGATTGGATACCTCAGATTGCCCATTGCTCTGTGGACGGTAGGATGTAGAAACTTTATGCATCACATTATATTTATTGAATAGTGTCGCTAGCATCCTATTGCAGAAGTGGGTTCCCTTATCACTGATTATGGCCCTTGGCATTCCAAACCTGACAAATATGTTACACTTGATAAATTTTGCAACAACTTTAGAGTCATCAGTCCTTGTGGCTTTAGCTTCCACCCATTTAGAAACATAGTTAACAGCCAAAAGAATGTAAACATTACCATAAAAAGCAGAAAATGGTCCCATAAAATCAATACCCCAAACATCAAAAATTTCAACAATTAAAATAGGTGTTTGTGGCATTTGATTCCTACTTGATATATTTCCTGTCTTTTGACAATTTTCACATGACTTACAGAACTGATAAGAGTCTTTAAAAATAATCGGCCAAAAGAAACCACATTCCAAAACCTTATGAGCTGTTCTTTTAGGTCCAAAATGGCCTCCACAAACATAAGAGTGACAAAAAGTTAGAATAGATAAAAACTCACTTTTAGGCACACACCTTCTAACTATCTGGTCAGCACAAAATTTTCATAAGTATGGATCATCCCATATATAATATTTGGCATCACTCTTAAGCTTTTCTTTTTGGAATTTAGAGAACTCACAAGGAATATAAGCACTCACTAAGTAATTCAGGATATTGGCATACCAAGGTATAGCCTCATCAATGGAAAATAAATGCTCATCTGTAAAAGAATCATGTAACGGTAGCGCCTATTCATCCTTAATCAGCCTGCTCAAGTGATCTGCCACCAAGTTGTCCGCTCCTTTCTTATCCTTGATCTCCAAGTCAAATTCTTGTAGCAATAGAATCCATCTAATGATTCTTGGTTTGGATTCCTTCTTGGTTAGTAAATACCTGAGGGAAGCATGGTCAGAATAAACTACAACTTTAGTACTAAGCAAATATGATCTAAACTTGTCTAAAGCAAATACAACAGATAAGAGTTCTTTTTCAGTCGTAATGTAATTAATCTGAGCAGCATTTAGAGTCCTAGAAGCATAGTAAATGGCATGGACAACTTTGTCAACTCGTTGGTCTAAGACAGCCCCTACTGCATAGTTGCTTGCGTCACACATGGTCTCAAACGGAAACTTTCAATTTGGTGGTATCACTGGTGTCGAGGTCAATAGCTTCTTTAATTTGTCAAACGCCTCCTTGCACTCGTCATCAAATTCGAATTCCATATCCTTTTGTAGCAACTTACACAATGGCAAAGCTATTTTCGAGAAGTCCTTGATAAATCTACGATAGAAACCTGCATGACCAAGGAAAGAACGAATCTCCCGCACACTTACGGGGTAAGGCAGAGCAGTAACAATTTCTATATTAGCTTTATCCACTTCTAATCCTTTAGCTAAAACTATATGGCCAAGTACTATACCTTGCTCCACCATAAAGTGACACTTTTCCCAATTAAGAACAAGATTAGTTTCTAAGCATCTATCTAGCACACGAGTCAGATTATCGAGGCATACATCTAAAGAATCATCATGTATTGTGAAGTCATCCATAAATACTTCAATGCAGTTTTCAAGGAAATCAGAGAAGATGCTTACCATACAACGTTGGAAGGTACCTGGTGCATTACACAGTCCAAAGGACATTCTACGATACGCAAATGTACCAAAAGGACATGTGAATGTGGTCTTTTCTTGGTCTTCCGGTGCAATCACAATTTGGTTATAACCTGAAAAACCATCTAGAAAACAGTAATAAGCATGCCCAGCTAATCTTTCCAACATTTGATCAATAAAAGGAAGAGAAAAGTGATCCTTTCTAGTTACAGCATTTAACTTCCTGTAATCAATACAAACTCTCCATCCCGTCTGCATACGTGTGAGCACTAACTCATTATCATTGTTTTTGATGACTGTGATTCCTGATTTCTTTAGTACTACCTGTACTGGACTTACCCATTGACTGTCTGAGATGGGGTAGATTATGCCTGCATCAAGTAATTTCAACACCTCCTTCTTCACTACCTCCATCATGGGTGGATTAAGTCTTCTTTGTGCGTCTCTAGTGGGCTTGGCTCCATCTTTCAAAAGGATTCTATGCATGCATGTAGCAGGACTGATACCTTTGATATCTGCTATAGTCCAACCAAAGACTGTTATATGGTCCCTTAGGACTCTAAGCAGTTTATCCTCTTGTACTTTGGTTAGATTGTTAGCAATAATCACTGGTAGCGTCTCATTCTTCCCTAAGAATGCATACTTCAAGTGTGCAGGTAATGGTTTCAGTTCTAAGGTTGGGGCCTGCACAACAGATGGTAATAACTTTTGATGAGAACTAGGCAATTGAATAGAATAAACTGCATATTTAGCTGAGGTTTTAGGTAAAGAATGTAATGCAGCTACAGTCTCTTTCAAGTCTTGATTCTGCTCAATCTCTTCTTCTTTATCTAATTTCAGACTGTTGGTGATGACGACCTCCAAACTTTCCCTTTGTGTTTATTCAAAAGACTTCTGCACTAAAGAGTCAAGGATATCAATAGCAAAAACAGGGTGAATATCACTAGGGTACCTCATGGCCTCATATATGTTGAATTGTATCTTTTCACCATCAAACTCCATGGTTAAAGTTCCATTGTGCACATCAATCATAGTCCTTGTTGTTTTTAAAAATGGCCTCCCTAAAAGTATATGTGCAGGATTTGGGGATTTATCATCATCCATATCTACTATGTAAAAATCTGCAGGAAAGATTAGTTCATTCACCTGCACCAAGACATCTTCAATTACCCCTTGGGGGTAAGTGTTAGTACGATCAGCCAATTCAATAATAACACCAGTTTGTTTCAAAGGACCTAGATTTAAAGAAGCAAAAATAGATAATGGCATGACATTAATTGAAGCTCCTAAATCTAGCATAGCTTTCTCAAATCTGGTATTACCTATTCTACATGGAATTGTAAACATGCCTGGATCTTTACATTTAGGGGGCATTTTTCTTTGAAGGACTGCTGATACATTCTCACCAACAATGACTCTTTCATCATTTTTCAATTTTCTTTTGTTAGTGCATAATTCTTTCAAAAATTTTGCATACATGGGCGCTTGCTTAATTGCATCTAGTAAAGGAATATTCACCTCTACCTTCCTGAAAGTTTCTAGAATTTCTTTTTCTTGCTCATCCTTCTTTGAAGTTTTGGGATTCTTGAGAGGAGAAGGTAAAGGACTAGTCTTTAGCTGAACAGGAGTGTTAGGTTTTACCTTTGATATTTCTGCATCCTCTTTAGCCTTATCTTCCTCAAATTCACCAGTAGCTTTTGGTGCTTCCAATTGTTTTCCACTCCTCAAGGTTATGGCATATGCATTCTCTCTCGGATTGACAATTGTTTGAGAAGGTAGCTTCCCTGAACTTTGAGAGTCCAATCGACCAACTGTCGTAGCAAGTTGACTCATCTGATTTTCTAGATTGTGGATGGAAGTCCTTATCTCTTGCTGGAATTGTTGTGTTTGATTCATGAATGCCTTGAACATGTCCTCAAGAGATGTTCCAGAATTAACAGGAGCAGCTTGTCTAGGTTGGTACTTTGGTTGAGCTGGTTAAAAACTTTGCTGCCCATTTGGGAAAACACCTTGCACTTGTGGCCTAGTACCTCCATAGCTCAAATTGGGATGATCCCTCCATCCGGAATTGTAAGTGTTAGAGTAAGGATCATATTTTCTCTGGGGTTGTCCTTGATAATTCCCCACTGCATTTGCCTGTTGCATATTATCATCCTCTTGCAGTGTTGGGCATGCATCTGTATTGTGATTTGTTAACAAACAAATACCAGAAGCTTTTGCTACTGGCATGTTTCTTGTAGCCATTTGACGAACAAGAGAAGTTAGACTTGCAATTTGTTGTTCAATAGTAGAAACTTTTACCTCATTAACATTCCTAGGTGAGAAATCAAGTCGACTGCCAAATTGTTGAGAATTAGCTGTCATATTTGCAATGAGATTTCTTGCAGCCTCGGGAGTCTTGTCCACCAAAGCTCCTCCACTAGCAGCATCAATCATGCTCCTATCTGTAGATAAAAGACCTTCATATTAGTATTAGATGAGGAGTTGATCACTAATTTGATGATGGGGGCAACTTGCACATAGTTTCTTAAAACGTTCTCAATACTCGTAAAGGGTTTCTCCATTATTCTGCCTCACACCACAAATATCTTTTCGAATGTTGGCTGCTCTTGAAGCGGGAAAATATTTTTCTAAGAATAATCTTTTCATCTCTTCCCATTTTGTGATACTTCCGGAGGGTAAATAGTAAAGTCAATCCTTAGCTAAATCTTTTAGAGAAAATGGAAAGGCTCTTAACTTGATTTGTTCTTCCGTTACTCCGGTAGGCTTTATACTTGTGCATACCACATGAAATTCCTTCAAATGTTTGTGAGGGTCTTCACCTGCCAAACCATGAAAAGTAGGTAAAACATGTATTAGTCCAGATTTTAATTCAAAATGAGTATTAGCATCTAGATTAGGGAAGGTTATGCACAAAGGTTGTTGATTCAAAGCAGGGGCCGCAAGCTCCTTCAAAGTTCGGGTTTCTGCCATGGTGTCCTTCTCTTCACAATTTTTCCGAGCTACCTTCCTTAATCTACGAATGGTTCTCTCTATTTCTGGATCATACTTTAAATCACCTTGATTAGTAGATCGAGTTTTTGGCATAAACAATTAAATGAAATTCAAATTACCTGAGTACAACAAAAAAATAAATAAATAAAATAAAATAATATAATAAAGATAAAAATAATGATAACAAAGAAAAATAAACTAAAATCACTCTTCGGCAACGGCGCCAAAATTTAGTGTGCTGTCGCAAGCAACCAAAAATAAAACCTTACTGCGAAAGATAATAACGTAGCAGTGCAAGTAAGAGTCGATCCCACAGAGAGTGATTAGTCTAAATTTATGCTTTGTTTACCAAAAAGGGGGGTTTATAATTTGATTTCACTAATTATCAAGAACAAAATTTAAAGTGATAAGAATAACCAATTAATTAAAGATTTCAGTTCTTCCGGTTCAGTATCACCTTTTTACAACAACAGAATAATTAAGTATAGCAATATTTATCCTTCAATGAAATTAATAGCCCTAGGTAGTAACAAGCTCTATTACCCGAAACTCCCCTTAGATTATCACTTAATGAAACAAGCTCTTCACAAGATTCTAACTATTACACAACCTAGAACAAGCTCTCTAGATTTAATATAATAGCAGCATTAAAAACTAGGGAATTAGACTAATCCAAGCAACAATCATACAAGCTCGGATTATTTAATTTGTCTTCCGATAATCATAACAATACTCAAAAGCTTGACCACAATCATGTATCACTAATTGCTACTTATGATTAGAAACAATATCAATTACACGTAATACTGTCCCTTAATCTAGCAGATGAGATTAATCAAATTGACTTAACTGATTACATTAAACCAATCGGAATAAAAATCATTCAACATTTAAATAGATTATCAAGAATGAACTTCATGTAAGAAGGAATAAATAGTTTATACTTAATCAAACCATTACCTGTAAACAAGGTTCAACATCCCCTTCGAACTGAATAAGGGAACTAGCCTAACATATTAAGTCCAATGAATATTTTCTTGAATTATAAAAGGGGTGAGGATAACAACCTCACTATGGAGGTGATCCTCTTTCCCTACTAATTATACTAGAATTTGGAGAAGAAGGAGAAGATGAAGAAGATGGTGTGTATTAGTGTGTGAATTGGCAAAATACAAGCCTAGCTTCACTTGGTATTTATAGGCAATCAAGTGTACAAGATGTCAAAATCCAATAACTAATCTTGGTCATGTGAATCAGCCATCTAAGGCAATCAAAAACCCAAAAACGTGCACATCATGAGAAGTCAAAATCTGACACCAAAACTGATTAGCACCTTACAAGCTGATTTTGAATTAGTAGACCGCCGATTTTGGACTTGGGCAAAGAACAAAGTTATAGCCCTGGAGTTTCTAATGAATTTGGGCTTTTGAATCACCTGATTTGGAGTTGGGAAGCTTAAGTTATGGTCCAAATACTCCAACTGGTCCGAACAAGAATCCTGTCCATACAGGATTCGGATCAGCTATCTAAAAAGTAATATTTGGAGGCCCAAATGAACTCGGATTTTTTCTCACCATACCATTCCGGAAAGCTTGAGAAGTCTTCTAAAAACTTCAAGAAGACCACATTTCCAATTGGAAACTTTAACACAATTCAAATCTCAACCGAAACCCCAAAGGCTAATCTGTCCAAAAGCTCAATTTCTTGAAATTTTCAACTTTGACGTATGTTGGTAAAATGGTCATAACTCTCTCATCCAGGCTTCGATTTAGGCATTTCAAGATGATCCAGAAAGCTAAGAAATAGATCTACAACGTTCCTTCTTTGAGCTTTGAAAGAATAAGTCCTGATCAAGTATAAAATTGAGCCTCAAGCAGACAGAAGAATTTCAAAACAATCCAAACGTGCGGAAATAACACAGTTTTCATTTAATGGCTCTATTTGCAACCTAAATCAAAATATAAGAATAGTGAGTACATTTAGGTGCCAAATAAGTATAAAAGACTAGATATTAAGAGATAAAAACATAACATATTTTATACTTATCATAGAGCATGCTTGAGAACTTAAAGGTTCAAGCTTAAATATTAACTTGCAATAAATAATACAAGAATGGGTTCTTGCAACAATTAAGGTTTCGGGGTAAAGAACTTACATAATACACCACATCCTACTTGAATGTAAATTGAGTAGGTTTAAAGGAAACTTGCCTGATAGCTCAGCTACAATAATCTAACTTTAAATTAAATTGCATGAAATGACCTATCATTAGTAAGTCGATTCCTTAGTTAATACAATATAAACTAGCATGAGCTTACACTTACAAGAGATTTCACACCAAGTAATCCTATCACATAGACACGTAGATGTAATCCATCTTTACTAAGTCTATAAACATTACTTCCCATCTTAGATAAATGAGTTAACAAGCCTAGAATAGCTTGGTCCTATGCATCCATGTAAGCTTGAACATATAGCACATCAATTAAATCATGCATTACAACTTGAGACCTACATACATACATGCTGCAAGACTCTGTTCATAACTTAAAGCAACAAGGCAAAACTGGCAATCGGCGCGGACGCGCTTGTTTTTGCCTTGGGAGTGGCGCGGCTGCGCCACTCACTAGATAGACCAAGAATGGATTTCATTCTGCAGGAATCCGGACTTACTAGCTAGCATACAGGCAACTGATACTAATCAAACATTCACGCTCATATTATTATCAACTTGGTTTCCAAACCTAGCATGCTCATTCTAAATCTATATCAAGTTATATGTTTGAAATTTCCATACGTCAAGCTAATCAAGTCCGTTTTGTAAGGAAAGCGCTACTATGGTCACAATACCACATAATGAGGCTATGCAAGACTTAATATGCATGCTCGTATGAAATCAACATGCGAACACATTAACATATAGCTTATACTTAAAATCTCCCTTTCTTAGACATACTAGCATATATCAGAATCATGTTTAGCTAAATGATTATCACGACAATCATGCCTAGAGGCATATTGAGTCCTAACATTCATGCCTGTATGGTTAGAACACAACTTATACGGAGATGGACGATATCCGTCTTCAAACACGATGTTTTCCTTAGAAAAATCTTACTAAGACAACTCACGCAACTTAGCCTATGCAAGACAACTTGGAAATCATAACTCACATGCATTTGAACACACATTTAAGTCATATATATATGCTCACATGGTCAGAATGTAAAAGACATAGGTTTTGTCAAGCTATTTCAAAGTCCAAGCTTTCTTTAAGAAATACATACATAGAAAAATCTATATACAACTAATGGTATTTACAGGAACCCTAGACACATGGCAACCCTAGTTGTATACATGAATGAACTAACTAACATGCTGCAACATGACAGAACAACACAACCAAATCTGATGCACGGCGCGGCCGCGCTTGGTTTGGCCTTGGGAGTGGCGCGGTCGCGCCACTCCTGCTGAAGCACAAGATTGGCTCTGCATCTGCAGAATCCGACCATACATATAATTTAACCATTCTAAAGGCAATTTAGAGTATTCCCAGAGAGTTCATTATACTCATACGCAACCAAGGTAGCAACATGGCAATCAATTATAAACTAATTAATAAGAATCATGGATTTTTTTAGAGTTCATCAACTAATAAATGAAGAACTCAGTGTACCTTTTGATGCTAAATTGATGCTCCTTAAATGCGTAAATGCAGATTGTTAGCACCTCTCAAAATACTCACTCACTATATGACTTAGCAGAAAATCTAGCAACTGGAATTGTGAAGGCAAAGCTCTAATTTATGGAGAATTCAATATCCAGACAATGAAATGGTCAAATTTGGTTAACCAACGGGAATGGGAAGAAGATGATGGGTAATGCTGAAAATCAAATTAACCCAAATCTTCAGCTAGGATTTCTTCTTCTGATACAAGCAATAGCAATAGGCTAGGCGCAGCTGGGAAAAGGAGGAAAAGAGGGGATTGGACTCCCACTGTTCACAATCAGTTATTTTCAAATTTCATTTCTCTATCTCTCTTCCCAGACACGACTGATGAAGGCATTTTGAAAGTAGTATGCACACAAGCCAATCATATTTGATATGATGTAGCATATACTTTGTAATCTTATTCGGTTATTAAAGGCATTTTATATTATCTACATGGTGTTGTTATATTAAATGTGATAAACCCATAGTTTTGAGCAATGCTTTTAGAATCATGATGGGGATTATGCTAATGAGATCTAAATTCTAGATAGCTCACAAACTAAAATCGTTCCTAATCGATGGATTACTAAAAAGGGGATTAGTGAATCCGGATAGATTAGTACATACGTTGCTTGCTCTTATGAAGAGGATGATTGATCTCATAATCATTTGTGTGGAGACACTAAAGCAAGTATGTAGGTGCTTATTAGAGAATAAGTTCACTGAACGTGGCTCGCTAAGGAATACCTAATGGAGTTTTACTCGCCTGTCAATAGGAATTCCTCTAGTGATAGTAGTACAAGTGATCCTTGGACTTGAGATCTTCATAGTATCTTGTGTATGATGAGTTATACTTTGACATGTCCCTTAAGACCTTTAAGGTATATCAAAGGGTATGATTGGGTATAATAAGTTGTACATGGAGATAGGTGAATGATCAACAAAGAATCTACCACTTCTAGTAAAAGGAGAGAATGTCTTATGTGATTCGATAAATGATGACTCAGAAGTCTTTGGCCAAAGCAGAATGAAATTAGAAAGGAGTTTCTAATTTACATTATCAGAGTTGTGCATTTGAGAATCGAAATACATATAATTAAATAAAATAAGACTTGACAGTAAATCCATGTCTTATATTTAATTGGGACATTGTATGGTAGAAGGATTGAATTGTACGGTAACTATTCACTGAAAGGTTCTTTTGTGATTAATGTTGAAATCTATATTATCTGGAAAGTCGTTGATCGCTAAGGGGGCTTACCCTTATTGTAGAATAAATATTATTTATTTAAATGAATTAAATAGTTTAATTTATTTATTTAAATAAAATTAGAATTGTTCTAATTGATTTATTCACAACCGGTTTAATATGGAGAACCTAAAGGGTCACACCGCAAAAGGAAAATATTTATTTAAGAAGTAAATGGCATAATCGTAATAATAAGTTAAGTGTATTTAATTTAATCTATGGAGATAGAATAAATTAAATAGCTTAATATTTATTATTTAATATTTTGGAAATATTAAATATAAATTAATAAGAGGAGTCTTGTTATTATTATTATTACTATTACTATTATTTAATTCCTAATAGGGATTGGTAATTAATTAATAGAAGTACTCTCTCATGAATTCCTAATTGGATTAGGAGTTCAATTAATTAAAGGAGTTTAATTAAAACAAAAACCCTAATCCTAAATAGTTTAGGAGGGTTCCCTATATCTATAAATAAGAGGAGTCTTATCATGATTCAGGGTTAGACAATTTACACACTCTTGCATAAGAATTGTAGAGAGTACTTACAATTTCTATAGAGATAGAAACTAGGGTTTTGCCAACACCCATCTTCTTGAACAAGTATTATTCCTGGGTGGATCACCTCTAGAGGCCAAACACTTGGGTAGCTAACGTTAATCAAAGGAAGGAATTTAATCGGTAGAATTCAAGGAGAACGCGAAGGAATTGGAGGTGAACTTGTACCTGAGGAAGCTAGAATTCTACAAGGGTATAATTCTTATTCTCCATCTCTTTCGTTTAATTAATAATTGTGCATAAAGAAAGATCATGGTGATGGTTTGTATAAAATTTTAAAATCTGATTTTATCGCGCTTCCGCACTATTAATGTAATTTGATTGCATGTTTGCGTTATACAAACCTAACAGATTTTGTCCCATAATTTGTGTCTTCTTCTATTGCTATTAGTTAATTAAATAAGTCATACCATATAAACCCAATTACTCTAGTATACCTTTATTACCCAATTCGTAATTACATAAAAGATGGAATTAATAACTTAATCTAGTCCGCTTAGTATTAACCCACTAAATGGACTATTAAATATTAATATCTATGTTGCACACATTAATTAATAATTATATTAATTAATCTATGCACATTAAATTCCTCCACTATATTCAAGTAAATTGAATATTTAATTTAATAGACAATTGTATCCATTCTTCTACTATTAAACCTTAGGGTTAGTCTACTAATCTAATTAACTCAATAGTGACCCCCCTTTTACAAATCCTAGCAGTTACGCGAAAGCACATAATCACATAACCAATTAATCACACAAAATTTAAATAAGCATACAAAGCTAACTCATTAAAAATTAAAATATATATTTAATTAATAATGAAATTTAAAATTCACGGTCATTACAAAGAATACTCAACTAAATTAAATCATCCGCTTGTGTTTGTGTTGTTTAGCTTCATCGGTTTTTCTAATTCTTAAAGCATCTATTAGATTAAACTTTTAGCGCTTGTCTGAAGTTGTTTAGTAGTTAGGGTTATTTAGATCGCTTGTTTCTATCTAACTAAAATTAAAGAAATACATGAAATGATTCAAAATGGTGAATTAATTCTAACCATGAATATTCAAAATATTAATTGATTATGCTTGAATCAATGATCAGTGTAAGTTTTTGAGGTGGAAGTTGATTTAATCCAAAGTTTGTTTTCTCTTATTTACTTTAATAAATTATTTTGCATTATTTTTAGTTTACTTTAATAATCACAATCAAAACTCCCAATTTTAGTTACAAAGCATAAAAACAAAACAAATCATTATCTGTGGGATCGACAAACTAGTAGCCAAACATGGATTAATAACATTAAAAAACTAGTGGCCCAAACTAGTTAAAGTTGAGCCCAAAAGAAATTTAATTAAAGTCCAATTGTTAGCCCACTTGGAGAATACTTCAAACAACTTAAGTATGCTATAATACAATAAAAGAAAATCAATAATTTGAGCCAAATTGGGAGGGGGCTGCCGAAATGGTGGTCCCACATGGTGTGAGGTGTTGATTTTTGAAAGCTTGCTTGTAAAGGACAAAAAAGGAAGTACAATTAGTAATAATAACCCATCACCAATGTAGCACCTCCAAATCCGGGTCCCTTGAACCTCAGACCTGGTGTGTCACGGTACATCATCTTCATACATATTCTATAAACTAATGCGGAATATATAAACATAATTTGTTCATACAATAAGTTCTACAACATTTTTCAAGGTCTACAACTTTTATCTTAATACATACCTTTAATATCTCACAAGGTTTACATCATTAATTTACGTAAGTTATCATAACAGATAAATGTTCAAATAAAACAAATCTCTAACTCTGACTTTGCCTTTGTCCTTCTTTGCGCATTCTGGCTTACCTGAAATATTATCATGATATAGCAAGAGTGAGCAACTACTTTGCTTAGCAAGTTTAAATACAATAAAGATATATCATGATTGAAAGAAAGAATAAGCTTTCGAATTTTCAACAATAGAGTATGAATCGAAGTTCAATACATGAATGACTTAATCAATAATACTGAGTGACTGATGAGTGGGTTTTATACCTACGAATTAGTTATCTTTTGAACTCAATTCTTTGCTATCCTTAGGTGTTTATAGTATCTATTTACTTGTTTTATGCTTTTGTTGTGCAGAGAACAGTTGTGGACGATCGTGGCGGTTTTTAGCAAGTCCAGGGGCAAAAGAGTAATTTCCGCATGACATGAGACCTCGTCGCGGCGAGCTCCCCAGGCCATTTTCCTCGCCGGGGCGAGCTCTCGCCGGGGCGAGCCTCCAAGGCTTAAAACTTCGCCGGGGCGAGCTCCCTAGGCTGTTTTTCTCGCCGGGGCGAGAGCGCGATTTTCTGGAGCGGCTTGTTTTGTCTGTTATGCATTTGTGGCGCACTAGTGGAGGAAATTCAGGAACGGGAAAATGAGGAGAGAGAGAGAGGAATTATCAGGCATCCAGGGAGTTGGTATTGCATCATTAAAGCTTGGTTACATATATTGAAAAAGCTAGGGTTTGGAGCTAAAAAGAGAAGAACAAAGGAACTAAAGGAAAGATTATCAGAATTTCATCAACCAAGGAGGCTAGGAGCACGAAATAGGAGAGCAAGGATTAGAGAAGAAGGATTACACCACACCAATTCGAGATTTTGATCACAAAAAGGGTGTATCTTCATATGTTTTAGTTCTACTTTCTTATTTTGTAACTTCAACCATGTACTATAATTAGATTATGATGTTATTGAGATTTAATATGAGCTAAACTCTTCATTCTAAGATTGCAATGGAACCCAACTTGTAGTTTAAATTGAATGTTCTCTCTTGAATGGTAATTAGGCATTTTGTGAATTGGAGTTTATAACCTTTGATTAAGGATTAATTGCTTGGCCTGTAATTACTTTGGTAACTTATATGGAATTGAGAGAGGAAGTATAAGTTGAGACCTAGTTATGAATTCATGTGAAAATTAGATGTTCTTCATGGATAATGTATGAGATTATGTGACGTGAGTCTTATGTATTATTCTTGAGGGTTGATAATTTGATTGTATTTAGGATAGACATATACCTAAATACCACATGTATCCAATTGAGAATCCGTGTTTAATGATTTCTATTGTGAAAGTTGGTAATTGATAGAATGGTTAATGGGATTTTACGTGACATGTGTCTTATTAATTGTTCTTGATATGAGATTCTTGCTAGTGTGTAGAATAGAAATATATCTATACACCACAATAGGAAATACGTATTCGACCATCGAGAGAGGCTTATATATACTTGTGATTTCTCGGATAGCAATTCTTATGTTCTAATTTACCAAACAAGAGAGAGTATGATGTTTAAATGAAGAGTTGGGGGATATTGTAATCTTAGACCTTTTTATCTTGAACTTTATCCGTGTTAGTAAAACCTTGCTTTCCAAATTGTCTTTATTTTAGTTATAATCAACAACAAACACAAAGCATATTGTCATTGTTTAAATTAGATTGATTTTACATGCGATTGATATTTGGTAGTTATTTAACATAATTCCTCGTGGGTTCGACACTTTACTTATCTTATATTACTTGTGGACCGCGTATACTTGCGCGTGTTTTATTGATTGCGAAATCGATCAACAAGTTTTTGGCGCCGTTCCCGGGGAATTATTTTACAATAATTTTACCAATATTGATTATAGTTGAATTGATCTTAATTTAGACTTGTTTTTAATTTTTATTTACTTGATTGTGTAGGTACCCTTGATTTGTATGCGCCGATCACAAAGTCTTGAGTTATTTCCTTACGATCCCAAGATCGAAAGAAATACCCGAAGACTAAGAAGAGAAAGAATCAGGGATTCTAACAATCAAGAAACTATGGCGGCAGAGGAACAAAAAGCATTGAGAGACTATGTAACGCCGCAGATAAGTGATTTATAGTCTAGTATCACAAGACCGGCAATAACTGCAAATGCCTTTGAAATCAAACCGGGAACAATACAAATGGTGCAAAATTTGTTACAGTTTGGGGGTTTGGCTAATGACAACCCTAATGAGCATTTGTTGAGCTTCATTGAGATATGTGATACTTTCAAATTTGTTGGAGTGACGGATGATGCTTTGAGACTTAGACTTTTTCCGTTCACTTTGAGAGACTAAGCTAAGAGTTGGCTTCACTCATTGCCACCGGGGTCCATCACTACATGGCCAGACTTAGCACAGAAATTTTTGGCAAAGTTCTTCCCTCCTGCAAAGTCTGCTAGATTGAGAAATGAAATTGCTACCTTTGAACAACACCATGGAGAATCATTGTATGAAGCTTGGGAAAGATTTAGAGATTTGCTTCGGAGATGCCCACATCATGGATTCCTTCCATGGATGCAATTGAATACCTTCTATAATAGATTGGGATCTCACAATCGGTCTAGTTTAGATGCAGCTGCGGGAGGATCTTTTATGGCTAAAAATTATGGGGAAGCACTTGATTTATTGGAGGTTATGGCTGCAAATAACTACCAATGGCCTACTGCTAGGATGAGTCAACCAAAGGTAGCCGGAGTATTAGAGGTGGATGCCATCACAGCCTTAGCAGCTCAGATGGCAGCAATGTCAAAGGAACTTGATTCCTTGACTGATTCAAAAGTGCAGCAGATGGCTGTTGTTTGTGAAGTTTGTGCAGGGACACATGCCAACGACCAATGCCCATTTGATCACGAGGCAGTTCAGTTTGTAAGTAGCTACCAGATACCGCCAAATCAGTACCAAAACACTTACAATGCTGGGAATAGGAACCATCCTAACTTTTCATGGAGCAACAATCAAAATTTTCAGCAAGCTCCTAAGCCACACCATCCACCAGGATTCCAAAATCAGCCACAACATCATACAGCTCAAACCTCACAATCACAACCAGAGAGAAAATCAGATTTTGAGGAGTTGATATTGAAACACAAGGCTAACTAAGATATCTTGATTAAAAACCAAGCAGCAACACTTAAAGCTTTGGAAAATCAAATTGGGCAGATGGCTAGTTCCATGTCAAATAGACCTCAGGGATCTCTTCCTAGTAACACAGAGACTAATCCAAGAAGAGATGGGAAAGAGGAATGTCAGGCAGTAACTCTCAGAAGTGGTAAACAAACCTTACAGGAGCCCAAATTGCAAAAGGAGGCAGCCCACTCAAGCTCTCCTCCGGACTTGACTAATGCTGATTTTTCTAAGGAAACGGACAGGAGTGTACAACCTGAGTCAGAGCAGAAAGATACCACAGATAAACCCAGTGTTGAGCCTACTCCAAAAGTGTATCCACTAGTACCTTTCCCTCAGAGATTGCAGAAGCAGAAGTTAGATAAACAGTTTGCCAAATTCCTGGAGGTCTTCAAGAAGCTACAAATTAATATTCCTTTTGCAGAGGCCTTAGAACAGATGCCTAGCTATGCCAAATTTATGAAAGGAATTCTGTCTAGGAAGAAAAGGCTAAATGACTTTGAGACAGTGGCTTTGACAGAGGAATGTAGTGCCGTGCTGCAAAGAAAGCTACCTCCCAAGTTCAAAGATCCAGGCAGCTTCACTATACCGTGTACTATTGGTAGCCTTTCTTTCAACAAATGTTTATGTGATTTGGGTGCTAGTATTAATCTCATGCCATTATCCGTGTATACTCAGTTGGGATTGCCTGCACCAAAGCCTACAAACATTTCTCTTCAGCTTGCCGATAGATCGGTTACATACCCAAGGGGAATTGTTGAAGACATTCTTGTTAAGGTGGATAAATTCATCTTCCCGGCTGATTTTATCATCTTAGATTTTGAGGAAGATAAAAACATTCCTATTATTCTGGGGAGACCATTTTTAGCCACTGGAAGAACTTTAATTGATGTGCAAAAGGGAGAGCTCACTATGAGGGTTTAGGATCAAGAAGTGACCTTCAATGTATTTAAGGCCATGAAATTCCCTTCGGATGAGGAATAATGTTTTCAAGTGGATGTTATCGAGCAAGCTGTGAATGACGAGTTTTTGAATGTGTTAAACAATGATCCATTAGAGACTGCACTTCTAGGAGAGTTTGACATGGAAGATCCAGATTTGGTTAAATATCTACAGATTTTGGATACAGTGCCACGGGGGAGCAAGTTTCAAATCCCGTTTGAATCTCTTGAACATGCTGAGAATGCTACAGATCGGTTGAAACCATCCCTTGAGACACCTACATCACTTGAGCTAAAACCCTTTCCTAACCATCTCAGGTATGCATATTTAGGTGATTCAGCTACTTTACCTGTTATTATTGCATCTGTGCTTAACGAGTTTCAGGAAAGCAAGTTGTTACGGGTTCTTAGGGAGTACAAATTTGCTATTGGATGGACCATCGCCGACATCAAGGGAATAAGCCCATCTTACTGTATGCACAAAATCTTGATGGAAGATGATAGTAAGCCCACTATGCAACATCAGAGGAGACTCAACCCAATCATGAAGGAGGTGGTAAAGAAAGAGATTTTGAAATGGTTAGATGCTGGAATAATTTATCTTATCTCTGACAGTGTGTGGGTGAGCCCAGTTCAGTGTGTACCCAAGAAAAGGGGCATGACAATTGTAGCCAATGAGAATAATGAATTGATTCCAACAAGAACAGTAACTGGTTGGAGGGTGTGCATGGATTTCAGGAGACTTAACAAAGCAACGCGAAAGGATCATTTCCCATTACCCTTCATTGATCAAATGTTGGATAGACTAGCTGGACATGAATACTATTGCTTGTTGGATGGATATTCGGGATATAATCAGATTGCTATTGCTCCAGAAGATCAAGAAAAGACTACCTTCACATGCCCATTTGGTACTTTTGCTTTTAGAAGGGTCTCATTCGGATTGTGTAATGCACCGACCACTTTTCAAAGGTGCATGATGGCTATTTTCTCAGATTTGGTAGAACGCAATGTTGAAGTTTTCATGGATGACTTCTCAGTATTTGGTGATTCATTTGACAACTTCTTGGAAAATCTAGTTCTAATACTAAAGAGATGTGTGGAAACTAATCTAGTGCTCAACTGGGAAAAATGTCACTTCATGGTGCAAGAGGGGATAATACTTGGGCATAAAGAGTCATCAAAGGGTCTTGAGGTGGATAGAGCAAAACTTGAAACAATTGAAAATTTACCTCCACCAACCTCAGTGAAGGGCATTTGCAGTTTTCTGGGACATGCGGGGTTTTACCGAAGATTCATTAAGGATTTTTCTAAGATCACAAAGCCTTTATGCAGTCTACTAGAGAAAGATGTGCCATTCAAGTTTGATGATGAGTGTTTGATCGCTTTTGAACTTTTAAAGAAGAAATTAACCACTGCACCAGTGATCATTGCTCCGGATTGGTCAAAACCCTTCGAATTGATGTGTGATGCCAGTGATTATGCGGTTGGGGCTGTTTTGGGACAACACAAGGAGAAGGTTTTTCATGCTATTTACTACGCCAGCAAAACCTTAACTGATGCACAGCTCAATTACACCACTACCGAGAAGGAGTTGCTTGCAGTAGTTTATGCATTTGACAAGTTTCGATCTTACTTGATTGGAACAAGGGTGGTTGTATTCACGGATCATTCAGCTATTCGGTATCTCATTGCAAAGAAAGATGCTAAACCGAGATTGATTCGATGGATCTTATTGCTGCAAGAGTTTGACTTGGAGATTCGGGACAGAAAGGGAACTGATAACCAAGTAGCAGACCATCTATCTAGATTGGAGAATCCGGGTCTTGATAAGGAAGACAAAGTTCTAATAAATGAATCTTTCCCGGATGAACAGCTGTTTGTGGTTCAAGGCGAAATACCTTGGTATGCTGATTTTGCTAACTACTTGGTTAGTAACACACTCCCACCGGACTTGTCGTGGCAGCAAAAGAAAAAGTTTCTTCATGACGTTAATAGGTATATGTGGGATGAGCCATATTTGTTCAAGCATTGTGTGGACCAAATGATTCGAAGGTGTGTTCCACAGAGCGAGGTCGAGAGCATTCTTCATCACTGTCATGATTCGTTATGGAGGACACTACGGAGGTGAGAAAATAGCCACTAAGGTGTTGCAAGCAGGGTTCTTTTGGCCAAGTTTGTTTAAGGATGCTCATCAGTTTGTGCTAAAATGCGATAGATGTCAACGGATGGGGAACATTTCTAAAAGGCATGAAATGCCTTTAAACATGATCTTGGAGGTTGAAGTCTTTGATGTTTGGGGTATAGACTTTATGGGGCCATTCCCACCCTCTTTCAACAATCTATACATTCTCTTGGCAGTAGATTATGTATCTAAATGGGTGGAGGCAGCCGCATTTCCCACTAATGATTCCAAGGTAGTGCTGAAATTCCTTCAAAAGAATATCTTCACAAGATTCGGTACTCCGAGGGCTATGATCAGTGATGAAGGGAGTCACTTCTGCAATAAGCACTTTGCTGCCCTCTTGGGAAAATATGGGGTCACTCATAGAATTGCTACTGCATATCACCCCCAAACCAATGGACAAGCGGAGGTTTCCAATAGAGAAGTGAAGAAAATCCTGGAAAAGATCGTCAATCCCACAAGAAAAGATTGGTCAACAAAGCTGGATGATGCACTGTGGGCGTACAGAACGGCTTTTAAAACACCCATTGGTATGTCACCATACCAGCTTGTTTATGGCAAGGCATGCCATCTCTCGGTTGAACTTGAGCACAAGGCGTTCTGGGCCATTAGAAAGTTGAATTTTGACCTCACAGCTGCAGGCGAGAAAAGGCTTCTTCAGCTCAATGAACTCGATGAGTTCCGACTGCAAGCTTATGAAAATTCAAAATCGTACAAGGAGAAGGTAAAAAGGTGGCATGATAAGAAGATTGTTGACAGAAAATTTGAGCCTGGCCAAGCGGTATTGCTGTACAACTCTAGATTGAGGCTTTTTCCCGGAAAGCTCAAATCACGTTGGTCGGGTCCTTTCACTGTCAAGCACGCATTCCCACATGGAGCTGTTGAAGTCTATGGTGATAATCCGGAAGTGACATTCAAAGTTAACGGGCAGCGCCTTAAGCATTATTGGGGTGGCGGCTTCGCTCGCCAGAAGACCTCGATCACTTTAGCCGATTAGCCTTGAATGGATGTGAAGTCGGGCCGAGGACTTTAAACCACGCGCTCGATGGGAGGCAACCCACCGTTTTCCGTATCCTTTTATGATTCGGTAGTGTATCTTAATTATTGCATTTTCATGGTTGTTAGTTTTTAAGTTTTTCATATTTAGTGTATTGTGTGTTAGTTTTGGATTTTGTAGCACCAAGTCACTTTGGAGGGTCATTTTTGGCCTATTGTTTCTAATGTATGTTTTGTAGGTTGCAGGGATACAGGGAGCAAGTATCAAACATAGCCCCTGTATTCAATTTTCAAAAATCAAAATTTTGCTTCAGTAGGGGGGCTCGCCGCGGCGCAGTTTTTAGGCTTGGAATCTCTCGCCCCGGCGAGAGCTCGCCCCGGCGAGAAAAACATAAGGGAATCTCTCGCCCCGGCGAGAGACACGGAATTGCAGAACCTAAAAACTCCCTCTCGTTCGACTCTGCACCATTCTTCTCCTTCCCCATTCTCTGCAACCTAAAACCCAAGTGCCCCAAACCATCCTAGAGCATTCGAAATCCACCAAAGCCACAACCCACTATCAATTTCAGTTTAATTAAGGATCTTGCAACCCTTCTCCATACAAAGCCATCTCCAATTAGGGTTTCTCTCACTTCCACCCGTGACAATCACCACCATTGATGCCGCACAAAATTGTTCAATTATTTTGAGGAATTGGGGCTGGAATTCAACCTCAATACAACTCAGTGAGGATTCAAGTCACAATTTTGTGAATTCAAGCAGGCAATTCCTCCTTCTTCATACTTGAAACTGACAGTGGCAAGGTATACCATTGTGGACTGTATTTTCATTGCATTTGGCTGTGTTTACTGTTAATTTGGTTTATTATTGCATCTGAGAATACATTTGGGCTGTAATTGAGTATCTCTAGCACTGATTTGGGCGTGTCTCTGTTAATTTTTGCACTGCCATTCATTTACTGCACTGTGATATTGGATTCCCAGTTGAGTTGTTTTGGCTCAACTACTGGATTGGGGATATATTTTGTGTATTTGGAGACTTCTTGCAGGAAAATTTTGGTTTGTGAAAAATTCAAGTTTGGGGGAAATTCTGTATATCAGTGAGTTGAATCAGTGGTGCTTAGGTCAGTTTTGAAAAAGAAATTCTGCTTTGTTGCTACCATGCCTCCTAAGAGATCTCGTACTGAGGGATCCTCCTCCGCACCACCCAGACAGTATGACCACAGTAAGTTTGTTAGTGCCGAGGCGGCAGACAGGTTTGATGACTTCATCACGGGTAAAGCTCTAACTCCCGAGCGAGGACTCAGGCCAGAGAGGGGGGTTGACGGAGAGATTTGGGAGCAGATAGATGAGAGGGTGTGGGACAGTTTCACCCACCACCCCGACCCGCCTGTTGTTCCAGTGGTACAGGAGTTCTACGCCAACGCTCAGGACAGACAGCCTTTTGAGGCCATAGTCAGGGGGATGAGGGTACCGTTCAGTGCACAGGCAATTAATCACTACTATAACTTGGTGCCTCCTGCAGTATGCCAGTACACTGAGCTCATTCGCTCTCAGCCTGATTTTGATAAGATTGTAACAGAGTTATGCAAACTGGGTACCACATGGATCACTAGGCGAGAACGAGGTGCTTCTCTCTTCCCCAGCAAGGACCTCAGCCTGTATGGAAAGATTTGGTACGCCTTCCTAAGTGCCAAGCTCATGCCTTCCCAGCACGTGAGCGATGTTACTATACGCTATTGTTATGGATTTCTCGATTGATGTAGGGAACATCATTGAGGGTAGTATCTGCCGGCTTCTGAGGGGTAATGTTCAGGGCGGACTACCTCACCCCTCCCTCATTTATGGATTGTGCAGACAGGCAGGGGTACAGTGGCGAGATGATGAGGTCACACAGCAGCCATCACAGATCCTCGACCACAGACTGATCGCGAGGTACAAGGTATGGGACGGAGCTGAGTCACATCCTCGAGGCCGAGGCTTTATCATTGTGGTTACCTCCGAGGAGGAGGAGGAGGATGTGCAGTTGCCTGCTAGTTCATCGCAACCTAAGGCTAAGTTCAGCTCTCAGATCCGCAGCCTCCAGTTACTGATAGACAGACGAGCTAAGAGGCTAGAGAGGCAGAATCAGCGCATAGCAGAGAGGCAGGAGCACATGTGGAACTTCACCACCAGCTTCAGCGCAGTTCTAGCAGCACAGTACCCGGGTGCAGCTCCACTTCCTTTTCCCGTGCCTACGCCACTGCCACCTTTCCCACCATCAGACTCTGACGTCGAGGAGATGGACGATCACCCCGCCGAGTGATATCATAGGGAAGTCCTCAGTTCTTCATGTCTTTATCTTTTCTACAATGAGGACATTGTTATTTCCAAGTTTGGGGGTGTTTAGAGCTTTTAGTTTTAAGTTATAGTATTTTAGTATGCTGCATTTAGTTGTAGTTTTGCATTCACGTAGTATGTTTCAAACTTATGTTATTATTAAGCATTTATAATATCATCAAAATGACTTTTCTTGTTTTTAATGATTATTTTTGTTCTTGTCATTTGTGTGATGATTATTGTACATATTCATCGTCTGCTTTGTTTAAAAAAAAAACAAAAACAAAAAAAATAAAAAAATAAAATAAAATAAAATAAAAAATTGCATTTAGAAAGCTTTTGAGCAGCGCACTTAAGGAGAGCCGATGATGACATGGTGATAAATTTTTTTTTATGATATTCAACACTTTGGATCCGAATTGCTATATTAGAAATGCTAACTCGTGCCTAATTTTCTTAAATTTTTAACCCTTTGAGTTACTAATGCACATATCAGTGTTGTTGAGTACGTGAGATTGTATGTTCAAATCTTTGAAACTGCTGTTGCTCATTAAAAGATAGGATAGTTCAAAAAAAAAAAAAAATTATGCTCATTTACTGCTTCGATGTCTGTCTTGATTGCTAGTTATAATTGAAAAATGAAATATAGACAGATATGAGCAAATCTAGACTAGTTTATCTTTGTGGCCTGTGTCATTCGAACAACCCTTTGGAGCGTTCTACGCTTGGTGCCCTAAAACTATCTGGTTTGGGAGTCATCGGTGGAAAGTTTGCTACATGGGTGACATTGAAAAGCCTAATAAAGATAGACATTGCACAGATCTAGATGTAAATAAAACTATTATCGAGATGGAGTGTAAAACGCACTCGGTAATTATTATAGAATATTTCTAAATATAGTGTGAAAATAAAAGCTAGTGAGCATGTGAGATGCTAGTAGTGGTTCTTGACTATTTTATCTTCTTTTGAGCACTATAGTTCTTAGATCGAATTGTGATCATTGTGTACTCTGTCTTTCTGACCACACACACACATAAGGGTTAATCATTTGGCGAAATTTGGTGCGTGTCTCATTTCTGATAGTCCTACAGTTGTGATGTTGTTGTTTATTTGTTTCTGACTATTGAGGCTTGATTTCCTTATCTTGGCTGCTCTAGGCTTATAGTTCATGCATTTACATTCATTTAATTAGTTGCATTGTGTATTTTTCATTTCCGTTGTTTTTGCTTGAGGACAAGCAAAGTCTTAAGTTTGGGGGTATTTGATGAGTGGGTTTTATACCTACGAATTAGTTATCTTTTGAACTCAATTCTTTGCTATCCTTAGGTGTTTATAGTATCTATTTACTTGTTTTATGCTTTTGTTGTGCAGAGAACAGTTGTGGACGATCGTGGCGGTTTTTAGCAAGTCCAGGGGCAAAAGAGTAATTTTCGCATGACATGAGACCTCGCCGCGGCGAGCTCCCCAGGCCATTTTCCTCGCCGAGGCGAGCTTTCGCCGGGGCGAGCCTCTAAATCTTAAAACTTCGCCGGGGCGAGCTCCCTAGGCTGTTTTTCTCGCCGGGGTGAGAGCGCAATTTTCTGGAGCGGCTTGCTTTGTCTGTTATGCATTTGTGGCGCACTAGTGGAGGAAATTCAGGAACGGGAAAATGAGGAGAGAGAGAGGAATTATCAGGCATCCAGGGAGTTGGTATTGCATCATTAAAGCTTGGTTACACATATTGAAAAAGCTAGGGTTTGGAGCTAAAAAGAGAAGAACAAAGGAACTAAAGGAAAGATTATCAGAATTTCATCAACCAAGGAGGCTAGGAGCACGAAATAGGAGAGCAAGGATTAGAGAAGAAGGACTACACCACACCAATTCGAGATTTTGATCACAAAAAGGGTGTATCTTCATATGTTTTAGTTCTACTTTCTTATTTTGTAACTTCAACCATGTACTATAATCAGATTATGATGTTATTGAGATTTAATATGAGCTAAACTCTTCATTCTAAGATTACAATGGAACACAACTTGTAGTTTAAATTGAATGTTCTCTCTTGAATGGTAATTAGGCATTTTGTCAATTGGAGTTTATAACCTTTGATTAAGGATTAATTGCTTGGCCCGTAATTACTTTGGTAACTTATATAGAATTGAGAGAGGAAGTATAAGTTGAGACCTCGTTATGAATTCATGTGAAAATTAGATGTTCTTTATGGATAATGTATGAGATTATGTGACGTGAGTCTTATGTATTATTCTTGAGGGTTGATAATTTGATTGTATTTAGGATAGACATATACCTAAATACCACATGTATCCAATTGAGAATCCGTGTTTAATGATTTCTATTGTGAAAGTTGGTAATTGATAGAATGGTTAATGGGATTTTACATGACATGTGTCTTATTAATTGTTCTTGATATGAGATTCTTGCTAGTGTGTGGAATAGAAATATATCTATACACCACAATAGGAAATACGTATTCGACCATCGAGAGAGGCTTATATATACTTGTGATTTCTCGGATAGCAATTCTTATGTTCTAATTTACCAAACAAGAGAGAGTATGATGTTTAAATGAAGAGTTGGGGGATATTGTAATCTTAGACCTTTTTATCTTGAACTTTATCCGTGTTAGTAAAACCTTGCTTTCTAAATTGTCTTTATTTTAGTTATAATCAACAACAAACACAAACCATATTGTCATTGTTTAAATTAGATTGATTTTACATGCGATTGATATTTGGTAGTTATTTAACATAATTCCTCGTGGGTTCGACACTTTACTTATCTTATATTACTTGTGGACCGCGTATACTTGCGCGTGTTTTATTGATTGCGAAATCGATCAACAGTGACCAACAATGACCATGAACAAATACTTTGGTAATGAAGGTGATCAGCCTTTCATACCCGATAAACATATAAGACTTGCACTAAGTGCGAATAACAATAATTATCATGGATGTGGAATAATTGGCAATAATTAAATCACTAGCATGCTTGAAACATAATAACTCGAGTTTGAGTAAGGAAACTTGCAATAACGTAAGAAGTTTTGGGTTAGGAACTTGCCTTGTCCGTCGATTACTGCTATGCAATCTAATTTAATCTCTTATGAAAGACCTATCATTTATAAGATTGATCTTTCAATCAGCATAACATATCTTAACTCATAATACAACTATTCTAACAATAAATTATCTAATATTTAGTCACATGATCAAACATTAGATAATTCCTTAACTTATTAATAATATTATCGTCCTTTGATAGTATTTTAATCACTTAATAATATCTTAATCTATTTCTTAATATTATTAATCACTTAATAATATCTTAATCATTTATAAATATTATTAATCAACTAATAATATTTTAATCACTTATTAATATTATTAATCATTTAATAATATTCAAATCATTTATTAAACTCATAAACAATTTAATTTAATTATTTATCCTTTACTCTTTAATTTATTTAACAAACACAAAATGTTATATTCATAACATTTCACTAAAATGACCAAAATACTCATATAAAATCATATTAAGGGTTATTAGGCAATAAAATCACATTTACACATTTTTCAATTTCATTTAACTTAATATTTTCATTTATTCATAACTCAAATATTTATATGAAAAATACCAACACCATTCAGAAAATTGTTCTTTTTTGGGAATCATCAGTATATGATATTCCCATGAACATATATTTTTTCGGGAATTATTCAAGTTCATTTACTATTTTTAAATGGTCCAAAACAGTCAGAATTTTCTATATTTATCATAAAATATTCCTTTGTCCAACAATTATGAAATGTTTAGGGTAGCCTCGCGCTATGAACATATAAGTCCAGTAAAAAGTTTACAATTTTTGGAGTTACACACAAAAAAGTTATTCCCGTTTACATTTAAAATAGTTCATCCTTATAATATCCATAACTCTCATTTTACACATCTAAAAATCGTCATCTTTGGATTAGATCTAGATAACTTAGTATAATAACATCTCAAATTTTCTCAAAATTTTTAGAGCAAGAAAAACTGACGAAATTACCCCTAGATCAAACTGACCCAAAACAGTTTATTTGGTCCAGTTTTTCTGGCAGGACTATTTTTGGGGAAATAGTTGTCATTTCATGCTCGATTAATATTTTTGAGTTCTACTACTTGAATTTATTACCTAACTTATATATCTAACACCTCTCTTTGACGGATAACAAAAAGAGTGTATAGATTTAAAATGATAAATGATCAAAGTAGGAAAAAGTTAGGGTTTTCTAACTTTTTTTAAAAAGAAAACGAACTAAATTCTCTTTTCTTTTCTTTTGATTTCAAACAAATTAATACCCAACATGGCATGATCTACTTATAACATACAATAAAACATATAGATCAAAGATTTTAAGATCCAACATCATAAGCTCATGATTTAATTTACAATACCAAAATAAAATGCATAAACTAGTTAGGATTTATACCATAATCTTATTACCTTTCTTCTTCTCCTTCCAAAATAATTTATAAAGTTGGGTAGCATAAATCACTTAAGTTAGTTTACTAGTATATATTTTAAATACTAGAAATCTCAAATAAATATAACCTTTAGGTTATTTAATTCTCATACCTAATATATAATATTAGGTTACAAAGCTTTCTTTTTAATTCCCTTTATAAAATAAATAAATATATATACACATTTATGATATATATATATATATATATATATATATTTATTTAACCTCATACATACATCACATGAGTCACAAAATATTTACCATCATTGATGAATAATTATTATACTTATTTCTTGGCTTTCCTTTTCATTTCTTAGTCACTTAAATCAAATAAGTTAACTAACTTATTTAATTCACATAACACATATTCACTCATATTCCCATACAAATGGAAATTTATTTAGTAATAAGATATTACAATTAAAATAATATTCTCTATTTATTAAAATAATTCAATGCTAGAATTTATTTTAATATCCTTTATTTAAAATATATCATATTTTCGTATACTAAACTAATGATTTCGCTGCGTAATATAAATTGTTTCATAACAATTTATTCATGCGCAATAAATATACATACTTATATTTATCATATATAATAAGATACAAATTTATTTACTCAATTCTTATTCTTCTATCATTCATATTTAATTTCTCTATATTCTTTCAAATATATCAAACCTTATAGGTTCTAAATAAAATTTAATCAGTCCTCTATTTTAAATCTAGGTTTTATTCATTAACCTTTATTTAATCATTCAAGATTTTTATTAATAAATTTTATAAATTTTCGGGTTGTCACATTCACCCCATCTTCTAAGAATTTTGTCCTCGAAATTACAGCCTACTAATCTCTGCTCCTTTTATTTACTATCATAACACTGCCTGTGTTTATTTTAACATCATCTATGTTTATCTTATCTTAACATCACCATTATCTACTTTACTCTAGCTCCACCCATGACTAGTTTCTTATGACACATAACCAATATTCATTTTATTATGACATATCACCAGTGTCTGTTTTATTTTATTATGACACATCACTAGTGTCTGGCTTCTTATGACATATCACCAATGTCTATGACAGAACACCAGTGTCTATTCCATTATGACACATCACCAGTGTCTATCTTTCTATAACACAACACCAGTGTCTATTTCATTATGACACAACACCAGTGTCTGTTTTGTTATGATACATCACCAATGTCTGGCTTTTTATGACACAACACTAGTGTCTAATAATTTATGATACAACACCAATGTCTATTTTCTTATCCTGACATCCTCTATGTCTTTTTGCTAATTCTTGATTAACAATACCCTTTTTTATTTAGGGTTGTTCACCTTAGACTTATTGCAAAATTTCGCACCAAAACAATTTGGTTTGGGCTTAGATTCTCAAATAATGCTTGAATTTTCATAAACATATTTCAACATTTGTCTAGCTGAATCAAATAGCTTAAACTTTCATGAACGATTTGGATATCAATCGAATTAGTTTAGCAAAATTAATTGGCATACTTTCTCATAGTTTAAAGAAAACCAAAAATTATTTTATGACGTCATGATATCGCACTGCTCGGTGGTACGTTGAGGATTCCGTCATTTTGTATTTTGTCATACTACATTATACCATAGTGGGCTGATGATCCTTAGATCACATCCAATAGTAGGTTAATCCGCATTGATGACTCCATCATTTATCATCTCTACACTAAATGCATTAATGATATAAAAATATATTTTAATAATTTCAAATCATTTTACCTAGCTGAAACAAATACCATAGACATATGAATCATAGGACCTTTTTAAAACTTGTTGGTTCAAAAACTGATCCAACATATTTTTCGAAAACACAAAAGTGTAATTATTAGCACGATGTCAATAAATTCAAAATTTAGCATAGCTAGAAGATTTGGAATACCTACGCTTCCTCCATCAACTCCAATTTTTCTCCAATGCTCCATTACTTAATAAATCTATCTATTTCAAATCATTTACATGAATTCATAACTCAAACATTTACATGAAAAATACCAAAATATTCTCATTTTTCTTTTCTGGGAATCACATTTACGTATATGATATCCCCATGAACATATAGTTTTTCTGGAATTTTTCAATTTCATTTAATATTTTTAAATGGTCCAAAATAGTCAGAACTTGCTACATTTATCATAAATTATTTCTTTGTCCAAAAATTAAGAAATTTTCAGGGTAGCCTCCTGCTATGAACATATAACTCTAGTAAAAAATTTATAATTTTCTGAGTTACACACAAAAGGTTATTCCCATTTACTTTTAAAGTAGTCCATCCTTATAAAATTCATAACTCTCATTCTACACATCTAAAAATCGTCATCTTTGGACTGGATCTAGATAACTCAGTATACTAAGATTCCAAATTTCTCAAAATTTTTAGAGCAAGAAAAACTGACGAAATTACCCCTAGATCAAACTGACCCAAAATAGTTTGGTTGGTCCAGTTTTTCTGGCAGGACTATTTTTGAGGAAACAGTTGTCATTTCATGCTCGATTAATATTTTTGGGTTCTACCACTTGGATTTATTAGCTAACTTATATATCTAACACCTTTATTTGACGGATCGCAAAAAGAGTGTATAGATTTAAAATGATAAATGATCAAAGTAGGAAAAAGTTAGGGTTTTCTAACTTTTTTTTTTCAAAACGAACTAAATTCTCTTTTCTTTTCTTTTGATTTCAAACAAATTAACACCCACCATGGCATGATCTACTCATAACATACAATAAAACATATAGATCAAAGATTTTAAGATCCAAGATCATAAGCTCATGATTTAATTTACAATACCAAAATAAAATGCATAAAATAGTTAGGATTTATACCATAATCTTATTACCTTTCTTCTTCTCTTTCTAAAATAATTTATGAAGTTGGGTAGCATAAAGGATTTTTTACTCTTCCTTTTTCTTCTATAGTGCCCGAACCCTCCTTTCCCCCTCTCTAATATTTTCTCTCTTTAACTTTTAGGAGATAGAAAGAAAATGAAGACTAACCTTTTGATAAAGAATGAAGTACAGTATTATTGTTGGTCAAAATGTATACATATAATATATGTATGTATATAAATCTTCCACAAATCTCTCATCTTCTCTCTCTTCCTTGATTCCATATCTCTTCCATATCTTCCGATATCTATTCTAAATATTTCCTTTCTCTTTCCTATCTTTGCTTGCAATCATGGCAAAATGAGGTGGCTAAATAAAAGAGTGACACCTAAGGAAGTTGGTGTAGAAAATAATTCATCACATGCTCTAGTACTCCCTCATCTCTTTTGGTTTGGATACTCCCCCTCCAAGTTAGCCAAATTTTGATTTATTTTAATTGCCAAATTTGCTTAGTAAAATGACTTAAAAGTCCCTCCCAAGTTGGGCTAAGTTTTGGGCTCCCATTTAATTCATTTGGGCTTTTCAATTTAATTGTTTGGGCATGACAATTAACATATGTCCAATACTTTAATTTTTACATTACCCTAATTAAATAATTAGGGTTTTTAATCCACTCATTTAGGATTTTAAATAATTACTCATGTAGATTTAATTATATAACTCAATTAGACTTGCTTTAATTAGGTTAATATAATTTAATAAGTTGAAATAAATAAAATAAATCTCTTAAGTTAGTTTACTATTACATATTTTAAATACTAGAAATCTCAAATAAATATAACCTTTAGGTTATTTAATTCTCATACCTAATATATAATATTAGGTTACAAAGCTTTCTTTTTAATTCCCTTTATAAAATAAATAAATATATATACACATTTATGATATATGTATTTATTTAACCTCATACATACATCACATGAGCCACAAAATATTTACCATCATTAATGAATAATTATTATACTTAATTCTTGGCTTTCCTTTTCATTTCTTAGTCACTTAAATCAAATAAGTTAACTAACTTATTTAATTCATACAACACATATTCACTCATATTCCCATACAAATGAAAATTTATTTAGTAATAAGATATTACAATTAAAATAATATTCTTTCTTTATTAAAATAATTCAATGCTAGAATTTATTTTAATATCCTTTATTTAAAGTATACCATATTTCCGTATACTAAACTAATGATTTCGCTTCGTAATATAAATTCTTTCATAATAATTTATTCATGCGCAATAAATACACATACTTATATTTATCACATATAATAAGATACAAATTTATTTACTCAATTCTTATTCTTCTATCATTCACATTTAATTTCTCTATATTCTTTCAAATATATCAAACCTTATAGGTTCTAAAAAAAATTTAATCAATCCTTTATTTTAAATCTAGGTTTTATTCATTAACCTTTATTTAATTATTCAAGATTTTTATTAATAAATTTTATAAATTTTCGGGTTGTCACAATCAACTTGTCAAAATTTGTGTAGGTAAGAAAGATATGTTAGGATATGATCTATAAATATAAGTTATATATCTATAGATTTTTGTAAGACACAAGTCTTTTGCATAGCAAAGTGTTAGTCATTTGTTCATTTCATCTTCCAAGTTTAGAGAGAGAAAATGGAGAGCAAAAACATCTTGTGAGAAATTTCTTGAGAGCAAAAGGAGAGAGAGCTAGCCGACCACTAGAGAGGAAGAAAGAGAGTTCTTGGATGCCATCTATATTCATCTCATACCTAGGAAGAAGAAGAAAGAGAGCAATAAAGTTCAAGAGGTATAAAAACTAACCTAGAAAACCCTAATCTTACTTTTCTTTTAATTATTATGGTAGAAAAGTTGTCATCAAGATTTTTGTGCTTAGAATTATGCTAAATATGTTTATGTATGATGACATATGGTGTTGGTATATGATGGTATTGGTTTATGTAGAAAAGTTAAGCTAAATGCTTGAAAACATTTTTACTGACGAACAAACCATAACTTGTTCGAATAAATTGTGTATTTTGAGATCTATGCATGATATTGGTGATGTTCTTTTTTTGAGTTTTAAAGGGTAAGTTAGGAATAAAACCTAGTTGGAATCGTTTAAAAAGAAGTTAAAATGAGTGAGTTATGTAATTTTTACCAAGACATATTCACTGCCGGAACAATGTTAAAACAGTCCACTTCCGGGCAAGTTTCAGTGACCAAAACGTGTCCAAAATTGGATTTTGATGATAGAAAATTGTAGTCAGAAAGACACGAATCCAACAATACCAACTAGACCCCAATTCGAGTTATAAATTTCATTTTATTCACGTTTCTGTGAAAGACCCCAAAATTGGAAATTAAAGGAGTAAACTGCATGTTTTATTAAAGTGAACCAGTTCGATTAACAAGAAATTTCGACGATCGGTTAAGGCCTTTTTTGGCCAGTTCCGGCGATGAGTCTCGGACCAAATTTTTTTTAAAATGATAAAAAATATTATAATATTTAATTTAAAAATTTTCAGTGTAATTAAGTAATTATTAGTGTAATTAATGGTTTAAACCCTTTTAAATCATTTAAAATTACTAACTAATGAATTTTTAATGCTACTAATTGATAATTACACTAATTAAATATTATTTAAGTGTAATTAACTATTTAATTATTATTTAATTAATGTTAAATAATAATTAAATAGAGTTAGTGTTACTAGACTAACTATTTATTATTTTATTAAGATGAAATAATAAATAGGGTTAAAGAATTAATTAATTATTATTTAATTAATGTTAAATAATGTTTAAAGAATGTTAAAGTTAATAAACTAATTATTTATTATTTAAATGATATTAAGTAATTAATAATGGTAATTACTTACTCAAATGTTATTTAATTAATATAAAAATTTATGAATTAATTATTTATTATTTAATTAATATTAAATAATAAATAAGGACAAATAGTTAATTAATTATTATTTAATTAATAATAAATAATAATTAAAGACAAATAAAGTTAATAAATTAATTATTTATTATTTAATCAAGATTAAATAATAAATAAGGGTAAGCAATTAATTAATTATTATTTAATTAATAGTAAATAATAATTAAAGACAAATACAATTAAGAAATTAATTATTTATTATTTAATTAAGATTAAATAATAAATAAGGCTAATTAATTAATTAATTATTATTTAATTAATATTAAATAATAATTAAAGACAAATAAGATTAATAATTTGATTATTCATTATTTTATTAACAATAAATAATGAGTAAATATAATTAGTTATTATTTCTTATTAAATAATAACTAAAGATAATTAATTAATTACTATTTAACTAATATTAAATAGTAATTAAATGAAGACAGAGTTAATAAAATAAAGAGAGTTTAAATAACTCATTAATTAAACAATTATAATAAATTGTTTAAAGGGTTTAATAAGTATTTGTCACTTAAGGAAAACCTTATTAATTAATTAAATCGTTGACCTAAGATCGATTAAATGTCTTATAGGATTAATGATAGTATATTAAATTATGGATGCTATGTGATTGATTTATTTGCTAGATAAATAGCATAAGTAAACATAAAGATATATGCAATTATGTGTAGTACTAATTGATAGACCAACCTTTATCAATGCTAGGTCATTCAAAGAGTATTAATTAAAGCTAGATATTTGTACCTCGTCAGACAGGCAAGTTTCCTAACTCAAACTCGAGTTACTATATTTCAAGCATGCTAGTGGATTAATTATTGACAATTATTCCACATCTATGATATTTATTAATATTCGCACAATGTGCAAGTTGTTATTGATATGCAAGTTCCCTAACCTTACTCAAATTTATATTGAGCAAGTTTCTAATATTAAACTTCTTACATTATTGCAAGTTTCCTAACTCAAACTTGAGTTGTTATTTTTCAAGCATGTTAGTGGAAAATTATTGTTGATTATTCCACATCTATAATGATTATTGATTTCCCGTTCTATTATTTGAACAGCAATCCAAAAACTTGTTGTTCGATTTATAAAATGACAAATACGCGCAAGTATACGCGGTCAACAAATAATAAAATGTAAGTAGAGTATCAATCCTACGAGGAATTATTACTAATCTTTTCCAAATACTAACTTTTTATCATTTCAATCAAATGATTTTTGCATTTTTGTTGATTGGGATTAACTAAGATAACAATAATCAAGGAAATACAGAAAGCATTTAAGATAATAAAAATCTAATATTAACAAGTCTAAGATCACAATTTCCCCCAACACTTCATTTGAATATCCTAACTCTCTCTTTTCAACTAGTTAAATCACAAGAATTGTCATCCGAGAAATCACAATTATAAAATGACAAATACGCGCAAGTATACGCGGTCAACAAATAATAAAATGTAAGTAGAGTATCAATCCTATGAGGAATTATTACTAATCTTTTCCAAGTACTAACTTTTTATCATTTTAATCAAATGATTTTTGCCTTTTTGTTGATTGGGATTAACTAAGATAACAATAATCAAGGAAATACAAAAAGCATTTAAGATAATAAAAATATAATATTAACAAGTCTAAGATCACAATTTCCCCCAACACTTCATTTAAATATCCTAACTCTCTCTTTTCAACTAGTTAAATCACAAGAATTGTCATCCGAGAAATCACAATTACATAAAAGCCTCTCTCGATGGTCAATTATGAATCTTCCTAATGCGTCATGTAGGTATATGTCTATCCTACACACTATCAAGAGACCAATATCAAGAATAATTAACAAGACACATGTCACGGAAAAATCTCGTTAACTACTCCTTCAATTACCAACTTTTGCATAGGAAGTCATTAAGGATAGATTCTCAATTGGGTGCATACGGTATTTAGGTATATCTCTATCCTAAATACAATCAAGTTATCTATTCTTGAGGATAATAAATAAGACACACGCCACATAATCTTATACACTACCCATAAGAATTTCTAACTTTCGCATGATATCATAACAAGGTCTTAACACTATATTCTATTTCTTAATTTTATATAGGTTCTTAAGGTAATTACTAGCTAGGTAATTAATATATGAAGCACAAATTATGATAACCAATTCACAAATGATTAACCAATATCAAAGAGAGAGCATTCAATTCAAACTAGGAGTTGGGTTCCATTGAAATCTTAAAATATGAGTTCTAGTTCATGGTAGCTACAAATAACATCATAATCAATTTATACATCATGTTGGATTACAAAACATAAGGAAAACTAGAGATAAAACCACTTTTGTAGATTTTTATATGATGTTTGATGGATAGGTGATGAACTCTAGCTTCTCTTCCATGGTATTGCAATCCTTGATGCTTTAGTTCCTTGGTCTTTTGCTTGATGTAACTTGATTTTAGCACTTTGGCCCTCTAATTTGATGTATTATGTAGCCTTTCTCTCCTTAGAATTCCTTCTCTAACCCTAAAAATTCTTTATTTTCATGCCCCAAAGAGATGTATATATCCCTAGATGCAAAACCTAGCTTACCACACCAAATTGGACCACAAAATCGCATATTCTGCATAGTTCCCGACGAGACCGCGTCGGGGTGCCAAAATTACACTGAAAATCCGCGCTGGGGTGCAAGTTGGCGTCGGGGCGCCAAAAATGAACTAGAAATCCGCGCCCCAGCGCGGTCACTTCTGCTGCTTGAATCAACTTCGATGTCTGTTGAAAAAATGGCCATAACTTCTTCGTTCGAACTCAGATTTAGGCGATTCAAGAGGCTACAGAAATCTAAGAAGTAGCTCTAAAACATTCATAATTGGAGGTCCGAGAAAAACTGGCCAGAGCTAGGCTCAAATTGGCCTGGAAGCTGCTGCTGTGTAAAATGCATGTCAAATCTGATGGTAAAATGACCATAACTCTCTCACACGAAATTTAATTGGGATGATTCAAGATGTTCCGGAAAGCTGAGGAGAATATCTAAAACTTTCGTTCTTTGAGTTTTGAGAGATGCGGATTGGATCAAGGTTAAAATAGAGAAACAAGCGGCTGTTGTGCCAAATTCAAGTCGAAAACACGAAAGCGGCAACTCTAAACATTGATCCAATGAGCTTTTATTGCAATTCCTACAAAACAACGTAAAAACACACAAGAGCATACAAAAACATATAATAGAAATACAAAACCACACAATTCAACAATTAGAGAAAAATACATACAAACCAAACGAAATAGCTAAAGACTTACAAATTATCAAGGTCAAAAGTACCTAATTTGTGTGTATAAAACACACTCATCACGGCCGCACTGGTGCACAGAAGGAAAAACATAGTTTCTGGCATTTGGGCGCGGCAACGCCGCTCTGTAGGCCAAATTTGGGCGTGGTCGCGCTAGGTTAGGTTGTTAAAAAACTTGATTTTAATCCAAACTGAATAGAACAAGAATTGTAACTTCTAATTGGTTTAGGACTTTAACTAAAGGATATAAATAGATATTTTTAGACCATTAGAAAGAGAGATCTTGCTACTTTTTGCTAACTTTAGAATTGAAGAAGGATTGGAGGTTTGAAGCAAGAGATTATCACGAAGGAAGATCAAGATAGGAGGTTAAGGAGGATATCAAGGATTGCTTCAAAAGAGTTTTTCCTTTCTTCTTTTATCTTTTTATTTTGTAATTCTTGGATGATGATTTACTTGTGGATTATGGATTTTAATTCAGTTATGAATTAATTTCTTTTTAAGATTACAATGGAACTTATTGCGTAGCTTTTATTGATATGCTTCCTTGTTAGTTTTTATTGATTATTATCGGATTGTCTATTATGATTTGTGATTAATTGCTTAAAATCCTTTTTAATTGTAATTCACATAGAGATATAGTGAATTAGTTAACTAGGGTGTTAAACTTAATTCTATCAGCTGTGGATTTAAGTTGATTCGTTTATGATACATCTAGAGATGGTTATAAATATTGATGAGTTCTTGATTAACAATCCGGAATAATTTACATAACTTAATAGAAAGTGTATTAATTCAAGTGAAACCTTAAAGGAAATTATAATCTTAAGCCTTTTTATCTAAATTCAATTCTTGATAGTTAGTGATTAGTTAGTTTAATACTTTATTTCAAAATTCACAACTTTTATCGAATGGTTTAAATAAAATTAATTTGATTATGAGTTACTACTTGTTAATTATTATTAAATAAGTCTTTGTGGGTTCGACACTCTCTTATCATTATATTACTTGTGGATTGCGTATACTTGCGTATTTTGCTAGTATAGATTTAGGCAAATAAGTTTTTGGCGCCATTACTGGGGAATTAATTTAATAATTTTTGCCAATATTAATTTCAATCAAATTGATCTTAATTTAAACGTGTATTTTTCTACTTAAAATTTTCTGTTTAATTTTTTTTTTTGCAGATACACCATGGCCAACTATGACTATCAGTGGCCTTATACGAGAATGATTCAGCTAAGAGCGGCAGGGATTTATGAACTCAATGAATTGTCAGCACAGATAGAGACACTTTCGAGGAAGTTTGACGCTTTAATAGCACAACGTATTCAAAGTGTAGCAGTGATTTGTGATATTTGTGTTGAAAATCATCCGATCCATCAATGCGCCATCAGTTTTAAGTCAGTACAGTATGGTGGCAACTTCGACGACTACCCCAACAATTATGACTATTTGAACGATTATCATCATAGTTGGGGGAATCATCCGGATTTTTCATGGAGCCATAATAAACAAGTCCAAACCTTTGCTCCAAGCCAATCATACACTCTAGAAATTCAGGATCAAGCCCCTCTACATGAAGAAAAGAGGTCAAACTTGGAGGAAGTTCTTTCCAATTTCATAACATCGAGTGAGGAGCATATGAATAGGCAGAAAAAGATGATTCGAAATCTTGAGAACCAGATGGGTCAGCCTATCAATGCCAACAACAGTCGTCATCATCAAGACACTTGGTCCAGTGAGATGGTTCCCGAGATTGATGGATTGCCCGCGCCAAAGCTGTAACTGGACATGCCAATAGATGTGGATGAAAAAAAGGAGAAGAATAGTGGGGACCAGGAACATAAAGCCGAAAAAGATCTAGCCCTAAGTTCCAATGCTGATGAGCCAATTTTGTTAGTGTCCCATGTACCTTCTCTGCCAAAGCTCAAGGATCTGGATAGTTTTGTAATCCCCTGCCCAATTAGTAGTCATTTCGTTGGCAAAGCTCTATGTGATGTAGGAGCTAGCATAAATTTGGAGTCATGTGTGATGAAAAAGGGGTCCATAAGAAGATAGATGAAGATCTAGTTGTGTTTAAGAAGCTTCAATTCAATAATCCGTTCACAGACACAATGGAGCAAATGTTGAGCTACTTGAAGTTCTTAAAGGAGATTCTATCTAAAAAGAACAAGCTAGGTGAATTTGAAACAATGACCCTTACAAAAGCGAAGCCCTCAAATGTTGCATTGCTACTAATAGATGGAGGGTTACTCAATTATCGAAGGGGAATTGGATAGAAAAAGGAAGAAGTCGGGCTGAGACTTTAAAACAAGTGCTTCTTGGGAGGCAACCCAAGTTTAATTTTTATTTTTATTTTAGTTGACTGCATTTTAGTTTATGTAGTTTTCATTTAATTGCATTTTAATTAGTTGTTTCAATTGTTTTCAGGCACCAAGTATCGCGCAAAATGGATTACACTTCCGACCTAGCGGACAAGGAGGATGCTGACTTAGCCAATCAACACGTTTCTCAGGGAAGTCCTTTGTTTTAATTTTCCCTATCTTAGCGATTGAGGACAATGTCTAGTTTAAGTTTGGGGGTGTTGCTCCATGTTATTTTTTATTTAGTACTTGATATATGTTTTAGATTTGCATTTTAGATAGTATGTTTTAGGATAGATGAGTAATGATTTGATTGTATTTGATTATGACCGATGATAAAAGGAAAAAAAAAGAGTTTAATTTTTAACTCTTGTGAAATTGAGAAGCATGCATAGTCTGTATTTTTGACTTATGAGTTGGTTTTACATTATTATGATCCTTTTGCACTTAAAATCACAAATCCATATGTTTAGCTAGTTGGGGCTTAAAAAGTTTATATGTTTAAATACTAGTGAAAGATTTCATTGAAACTGAAAAAACTTATTTGAGCATCATTTGAAGCAGAAATCCATATGTTTAGCTAGTTGGGGCTTAAAAAGTTTATATGTTTAAATGCTTGTGAAAGATTTCATTGAAACTGAAAAAACTTATTTGAGCATCATTTGAAGCAGAAATTTAGGCATTAACATAAGTTTGGGAGAAATCTTGGATTATTTGAAAATTTTAAACCTTTCCGGTTAAAAAATGAATCATGTGGTAGATCGAGATGGAGCGTAAAACGCACTCACCTACAAACACAGGCGCGAGATGGAGCGTAAAATGTATTCGTGCAAGAGAAAACGAGATGAAGCGTAAAATGCACTCGTTCAATAGGAAGTGAAATGGAGCGTAAAACACACTCACTAAAAAGGAAAGAAAAAAATAAAAGAAAAGTTGTGTTTTAAAATACTTGGGAATGGTTCAAGTGTGCTTAAATATATGAAATATCCTTTTGATCGTTTAATTTTTATGTTTTGCCTTTATTAGCAGAGATTGATGTGATAAGAAGGTTTTTAAAGTTGATTTTGAAAATCTTTTATGAGTATTTGATTATATGGTCTTATCTACGTCACAACAAGTTTGAACATTTGGATGCACACACGCACTTAAAGGATCATGAGTAATTGTGAAACTGATGATTAGATTAAAATTTTAGATTTACATGATCATAAAATTGCAATTGAGTTAACATTTTTATGAAATCCTCGAGGCCATATAACAATTTCCTATTAATTCATTGCTTGAGTAATTGGGTGTTAGAGTTGTTATAGTTGTTCTTAGTGTTTTGCTTGAGGACAAGCAAAGATTTAAATTTGGGGGTATTTGATGAGTGGGTTTTATACCTAAAAATTGAGTACGTTTGGCTTGATAATTTGTGAGTTCTTAAGTATTTTAAGTTAGTATTAGGTATTTATAGTGTTTTTATGTTATTTTGTAGGAATAAGCATGGAAACATATTTCGAACATCTTTTGAAGTGCAATATGCAAGCAAATGCAAGAAGGGAAGATTATAGGGCTTTTAACACTAAGTTGGATGCATGTTCTTGGTTTGGAGCTTGGATTTTATTTTAGACCTACTTTTTAGCTTTTTGAAACATCTTGAATCGTCCCAATTGGAGTTCGGATGCGAGAGTTATGGCCTTGATATCAATAGAGATCAAAGCTTGAAGTTGTCATGTTTGAATTTACATAGCAGCCACTTGAAACCTAATTTCGACCTTGATCCATCCAGTATCAGGAATAATTTACATAACTCAATAGGAAGTGTATTAATTCAAGTGAAACATTAAGGGAAATTATAATCTTAAGCCTTTTTATCTAAATTCAATTCTTGATAGTTAGTGAGTTTACTACTTTATTTTCAAAATTCACAACTTTTATCGAATGGTTTAAATAAAATTAATTTGATTATGAGTTAGTACTTGGTAATTATTATTAAATAAGTCTATGCGGGTTCGACACTCTCTTATCATTATATTACTTGTTGACTGCGTATGCTTGCGTATTTTGCTAGTATAGATTTAGACAAATAAGATAAGAAAACAAAATATGTGTCACGCAGCCTCGCTCTCCGACTCAGCTTTCAATCCTTGTTATCCTTTATGCTCCTTTAAATATGATGAGAAATCCAAGCTTTGATGGTGTATTATGATGTTAGATGAATTGATCCCCCCCTAGTGAAAATCAGCCTTGGTTGGTATTTATAAGCTTCCTTCCTTAGCTTGGTAGACTCATAATCTAATTAGGAGTTAACAAGGCAAGTCCTAAGTCAGTTAGGATAAGTCAGCCAAGTAAGCCACGCTGCCCGGCACATCTACTAGCGCTGCGATGCCCAAAATAGCGCAGCAGTGCCCACGGCCTGATTGCTTACCCATGTACAGTGCTGCAGCGCTGGCGTGTCCCTCCACACGCGCCTGCCGCATAGTGCCCCAACTACTCAACGACTGATGCACATGCCCCATGACTGCCGCACTTGGTTGACGACTGATGCACTTGGCTGCTCATCGCCGCACGTCGTGCACTCCTAACGCATGCCAAGCCAATTCACCGCACGCCGTCGAAGCTTGATGCATGTCGAGCACCTAATGTTGCGTTTTGCTGCTCAATCATGATTGATATCCCATCATTTGACGTTCTGAACCCCAATTCAAGCTCGGTTTCAATTCCTACACAAAAACACTAAAATACATAAAAATGAACTAAAAATAGTTAAGAATATACAATATCATCAAACCAAGAATACCCAATTTATAGGTATAAAATCCACTCATCAAATACCTCCAAACTTGAATCTTTGTTTGTCCTCAAGCAAAACACTAAGAACAAAACTATAAAAACTAATTCTAAATAGCAACTGACTCGAGCAATGAATCAATACGAATTCGAAAAATGTGGCCTCAAAGATTTTCTTTAAACAATAACTCAAGAAAAATTTCAAAAATATGTAATGTCTATAATTTCAACTTAATTATCAGTTCACATCTACTCGTGACCCTTTAAGTGCGTGTGTGCATCCACATGTTCAAACTAGCCAAAACTTATATAATCAAATGCTTCATAAAAGATTTTTAAATTAACTCTATAAACTTATTTTTCACATCAATCTCCGCTAATGAAGGCAAAACATAAATTCAGAGGATCAAAAGGATATTTAAAACATTTACACATGCTAGCATTATTAAAACCCCTTCCTAAGTATTTAAAAAACATTTTTTTCTTTTCTCTTTTTTTTCTTCTTTCTAGTGAGTGCATTTTACGCTCCATCTCACTTAAATTTTCAAACGAGTGTGTTTTACGCTCCATCTCGTTCCCTTCATGTGTTTATGAGTGAGTGCGTTTTACGCTCCATCTCGACTGATGAGTGGGTTTTATACCTATGAATTGAATATGTTTGGCTTGATAATTTGTGAGTTCTTAAGTATTTTAAGTTAGTATTAGTTATTTATAGTGTTTTTATATTATTTTGTAGGAATAAGGAAGGAAACGCAATTCGGACATTTTTTAGAGTAAAATATGCAAGCAAATGCAAGAAGGGAAGATTGAAGAGTTTTCAATGTCAAGTTAGATGCATGTTCATAGCTTGGGATTTGAATTTTATTGTATAGCTCGTCGAGAGCTTCAATTTGATCGGTGATACATCCCATAACTCCTCACAGATCAAAAGTTATGGCCTTGATATCAACAGAGATCAAAGTTTGGAGTTACCGTTTACATAGCAGCTACTTGAAGCCCAATTTCGACCTTGATCCAGCCCGAATCACTCAATGCTCAAAGAATGAAAGTTGTATATCTACTTCTTAGCTTTTCAGAACATCTTAAATCGTCCCAATCGGAGTTCCGATGAGAAAGTTATGGCCATTTTACCAAAGGACATCGCAGTAGAAAATTACCTGGCATGACTGCGTCATTCACCAGTTCATTTTGGGCGCGGGCGCGCCCAACACCAGAGAGGGGTCGCGGCCAGACTTAGTTTTGACGCGTTTTTACATGTTTTTGACTCCAAATTAGATTGTTTTTCCTCCTAAGCTTGGGATTGGACTTGTAACTTATAAATATATGATGTGAGTCATAGAATAGAAGAGATCTTGCTACTTTTTGCTAACCTTAGAATTGAAGAAGGATTGGAGGCTTGAAGCAAGAGATTATTACGAATGAAGATCAAGATAGGAGGCTAAGGACGATATCAAAGATTGATTCAAAAGAGTTTTTCCTTTCTTCTTTTATCTTTTTATTTTGTAATTCTTGGATGATGGTTTACTTGTAGATTATGGATTTTAATTCAATCATGAACTAATTTCTTTTTAAAATTACAATGGAACTTAATGCGTAGCTTTTATTGATATGCTTCCTTATTAATTATTGTTGATTATTATCGGATTGTCTATTATGATTTGTGATTAATTACTTAATTGCCTGATTAACAATTACCGTGATAATCTATATGAACTCGAGAGATGGATTATAGGCTTAGACCTGATCATAATAGCATGTGAATGTGTTTTCTGCATATGATGGAATTCATGATTTGTGTCTAGGATAGAGATATATCTATACGCTGCATGTAATCTGATATGGAACTTGTGCTTTAAATCCTTTTTAATTGTGATTCACATAGAGATATAGTGAATTAGGTAACTAGGATGTTCATCTTAATTATAACCTTTGTAGATTTAAGTTAATTCGTTTATGATACATCGAGAGATGGTTATAAATATTAATGAGTTCTTGATTAACAATCTAGAATAGTTAGCATAACTAAATAGGAAGTGTATTAATTCAAGTGAAACAATAAGAAAAATTGTAATCTTAAGCCTTTTTATCTGAATTCAATTCTTGGTAGTTAGTGATTAGTTAGTTTAGTACTTTATTTTTAAAATTCAACAACTATTATCGAATTGTTTAAATAAAATTAATTTGATTAAGAGTTAGTGCTTGGTAATTATTATTAAATAATTCTCTGTGAGTTCGATACTCTTTTATCACTTTATTACTTGTGGACTGCGTATACTTGCGTATTTTGCTAGTATAGATTTAGGCAAACATCGACTCACCACATGATTCATTATTTCACTCGGGAAGGTTCAAATAACCCAAAATATCAAACAATCCAAGATTTCCCCCAAACTTTTGCGAGTGCCTAATTTTCACTTTGAATGATGCTTAAATAAGATTTATAGAGTTTCAATGATATCTCCCGCGAGCATTTAACCAAAAAAATTTTCTAAATCACAACTAGCTAAACAGATGGATATGTGCTCATAAGTGAAAAAGGATCACTAACAGTGTAAAACCAACTAAGAAGTCAAAATATAAACTAAAATGCTTCTCACTTTCGCAAAAGTTAAAAATTTAACACATTCTTATCATATGCCATAAACAAATTCAATTAAAACATTGCTCAAGTTATCCTAAAAACATACTATCTAAAATACAAATCTAACAACATAAAATGCTCAAATACCAAACAAACAAACAAAAACAAGAACACACTCCCAAACTTAAACTAGACATTGTCCTCAATGTCTAAAATAGGAAAAAGTAAAGCAAAGGACTTCCCTGAGAACCTGTTGATTGGCCACTTCAGTATCCTCGTTGTTCGATGAGTCTGAGGCATATTCCGTTTTGTTCTAAACTTGGTACCTGAAAGCAATTAACCTAAGAAAGTAAAATGCAATTAAATAAACTAAAATGCAATTAACTAAAACAAAAAATTAAAATTTGGGTTGCCTCCCAATAAGTGCTTGGTTTAGAGTCATCAATTTGACTCTTCAATTTTCTATCTGATTCCCTTTTGATAATTGATTAACATGTCCGCTAGGTGCAAGATAGCATTTGTAGGCTCCTTCAAACCCAACTGATGATTGACATGTCCACCTCTCTCACCCCCACCATGGCTTTAAATTTATGCTGGCTCCCACGTCAAATAAAACTCTGCCTACGAAATGACTACCAATTATGCACGTGATTATAAAACTACCCGGAGCCTTAAGTTTTGGTGGAAAAGGCTTATGGGGCACTATCAGAATCTGCTTATCGGCATTGGAACTAAAGGTTAAATCTAATCCTACCTTCTTTTCCTGGTCCCCACTCTTTCCCTTCGCCTCTTCAGCATCAACATCTTTTTCTATGGCCGTTTGTGGCTTTGGCATGGGTACTCCATCAGTCTCGTGTAGCTCCTTACCACTGCTAAGTGTAAGTCCATTGCACTGCTTTTCATCTTCCCTCCTGGGGTTGATCTCTGTGTCGTTTGGCCAGGTACCTTGAGGACGATTGTTGATGGCGTTAACAATCTGTCCTACTTGGTTTTCGAGATTTCGAATAGACACCTCCTGACTATTTATTCGTCTCTCATTCAAAGCTATGTACTTGGAAATAACTTTTTCCAAGTTTAACATCTTCTCTTCATATGGAGGAGCTTGCATTGAGAATCCAGGAGGGTATGGTTGGCTTGGAGCAAAGGGTTAGGCTTGTCTGTTATCGCTTCATAAAAAGTTCGGATGATTCCTCCAATCATGATGATAATTGATAGGATAGTCTCCGAAGTTGCTACCATCTGCACTGTCTCGAAACTGAAGGCGCATTGATGACTTGAATGGTTTCCAGCACATACTTCACAAATCACTGTCACACTTTGAATAGGTTGCGCCCCTAAAGCGTCAATCTTCTTCGTGAGTGTCTCAATCTGTGCAGCTAATACAGTAATTGCATCGAGTCTATGAATCACTATCGCCGTTGGCTGAGTCATTCTCGCAGAAGGCCACTGATAATTATAGGCAACCATGGTTACTTGTACTTACATAAAAAAATTAAAACAGAAAAATACGTTTAAATTAAGATCAAATTGATTGAAACTAATATTAGAAAAATTATTAGTAATATTCCCTGGCAACGACGCCAAAAACGTGTTTGCCCAAATTGGTTATAGACAATTTACGTGCAAGTATATACGATAAACAAGTAATATAGTGATAAGTAGAGTGTCGATCCCACAAGGAATATGCTAATAATTACTTCAATTACCAATTTTATATCAATTCGATTTTATTTAAACAAATGAAAATTGAGTTATGAAAATACTAAGTTAAAACTAAACTAAATTAGTAGCAAAGATTCACACCAAATTAAATTACTAAGATTTCAATTTCTCCCAATGTTTCGCCTAAATCTCCTCACACTCTTTTCAATTAATTAATCATAACGAATTGTTAACCAAGAATTCACAATTATTTAACAATGCTCTTCTGATGGTTTGATAAAAATATCTTTTCTAATTAAATAAATATATTCATATGTTCAATAATTAAGAACAGATTCATTAAATACCAATTCTCATAACAGTTACATGCGACATATAGGTATATTTTTATCCTATACAAGAACCAGTTATTTAATCCTTAAAAGAATAATCAAGACATATGTTATCATATTTAGATTTAAAGCTAGAATCTATCTTCCAATTTCATCTAGGTTACCACAATAATTGCTAGCTAGACAATCATCAATAAGCACAAAATATGATAAACGATTAAAATATGATCAATAATAACCAAAACTAGAGTAAACCGATTTAAACTAATCATTGAGTTCCATTGCAATCTGGATTAAAATTTAGTTCATAACAAAGTTGAAAAACATCATCACAACATCAAATAGCATCTTAGAGTACAAAAATAATAGATAGAGATAAGATAACAAAATTTGTGTCACGCAGCCTCGCTCTCCAACTCAGCCTTCTATCCTTGTTCTCTTTTGTGCTCCTTCAAACCTGATGAGAAATCCAACCTTTGATGGTGTATTATGATGTTAGATGAATTAATCCCCCCTCTGAAAATCAGCCTTGGTTGGTATTTATAAGCTTCTTTCCTTAGCTTGGTAGACTTATAATCTAATTGGAAGTTAATAGGGCAAGTCCCAAGTCAATTAGGATAAGTTAGTCAAGCAAGCCACGCTGCCCAGCATGTCTTCTAGTGTCGCGGTGCCCAAAATAGCACAGCAGCACCCACAGCCTGATTGCCCATGCACAGTGTTGTAGTGCTGGCGTGACCCTCCGCACGCATGTGCGTGCGCGCCTGCCGCACAGCGCCTCAACTGCTCAACGACTAATGCACATGCCCGATGACTACTACACTTGGCCGACAACTGACGCACTTGGTTGCTCATTGTCGCATGCCGTTCACTCCTAATGCATACCAAGCTAATTCATCGCACGCCGTCGATGCCTGATGCACGCCGAGTACCTAATGTTGTGTTTTGCTGCTCAATCATAACTGATATCCCATCATTTGACGTTTGGAACCCCAATTCAAGCTCGGCTTCAATTCCTACACAAAAACACTAAAATGCATAAAAATGAACTAAAAATATTTAATAACGTACAATATCATCATGCCAAGAATATCCAATTTGTAGGTATAAAACCCACTCATCACGGACCAATTCTATGGAGTCACTTAATGGACCATTTCAATTATTAAAGCCTAAAATCCGAATAAGTTGGTACATCCATTTAAATCTGTACCAATTGGCGACTCTGTCTAATTGGCCCCTATTAAAATCAAACTTTCAAACCCCGTCGACATTTATATCGATTTTTTCAAAAATCACCCTTAAAATCCCGATTTCTTAAAAGAGCGAAAAAAATCCCTGCGTCGACAAAGATCTTCGTCAATATTTTTGGTGGCTTAGCATGAAGAGGGAGATTGCAGAATGGGTGAGCAAGTGCCTTACTTGTCAAAGAGTTAAGGTTGAACATCAACGATTGAGTGGTCTACTTCAACCCTTAGAAATTCTGGAGTGAAAGTGGGAGCATATCACCATGGACTTCGTAATAGGACTTCCAACTACTCAAAAGGGCTATGACGTTATTTGGGTGATAGTAGATCGACTGATGAAATTCGCTCATTTCTTGCCAATCAAGGTGAGATTCAACTAAGATCAATTAGCTAAGTTGTATATCAAGGATTTCATTTTTAGACACGAAGTTCCGATTTCGATCGTGTCAGATCGAGATCCGCGATTCACATCAAAATTTTGGAGGAGTCTTTAGGAACATTTGGTAATACAATTGAGGTTGAGCATTGCATATCATCCTCAAACCGACAGACAAAGCGAGAGAATTATATAAACTCTGGAAGATATGTTGGGGCATGCATTATAGATTTTAAGGGAAATTGGGACGATCACTTACCCCTAGCAGAGTTCGCGTACAACAACAGTTATCACGCGAGCATCGAAATGCCGCCCTACGAAGCTTTGTACGGGAGGAAATGCAGAACACCGCTATGTTGGGATGAGGTTGGAGAGCGTCAATTGCTTGGGCTAGAACTAGTTTAGTAAACTACAGAAATTGTTCGATTGATTCGAGCCAGGTTGAGAGTGACGCAAGACCAACAGAAGAAGTATGCAGATCAGCATCGACAAAAGAGAGAGTTTAACTCCGGGAGCTATGTATTTCTAAAGGTATCTCCCTGGAAAGGAAAAATAAGATTTGGAAAGAAAAGAAAATTGAGTCCTGGATTTATAGGACCTTTTAAGGTGTTAAGGAGAGTAAGAGAGGTGGCTTGTGAAGTAATATTACCTCATGAGTTAGAACACATACATAATGTATTTCATGCGTATTATGTCCCTACAAACTTGATTATAAACATGTAATAGATTATGAACCCATACAGGTTGAGAAGGACTTAATTTATGAGAAGATTCCTGTTTAGATTGTTGACAGGAATGAACAAGTATTAAGGAATAAAGTAATACCTTTTGTGAAGGTAGTTTGGAGAAATCAAAATGTGGAAAAGGCTACGTGAGAACTAGAAGATAAAATAAAGCAAAATTACCCACACCTTTTTGAATGAGTTCTTAATGATTCCGGGGATGAAATCCTTATAAGGAGGGAAAATGTAATATCCAAGAGATTTTGTACGCAAGGTAATAGAAAAATATGAATTTTCAATAAAGTTAAATTATAAATTAGAAATGTGGTTTCTAAGTTTGCATGCATTAATAAATTTGTATTACATTTATACAAATGAAAAGTTAGAAAATAACTTATTATGGAAGAAAATAAATTGGGCTTACTAGTAGCAAGTAAAACTAAAGGAAAAATAAAATAAACTAGGAAGTGAATAAGCCTTGGTCCACTAGTAAGCAAGAAACCTTTTGGACCACTTAGGCTACAGAAAGCAAATCACGGCTACTTGAATACATATTTATATATAAACTAAGCAAGCCAAATAACCAAGCCCACCTTGACTAATCCAAGTCCAAAATCTAGAAAATTGTATGTGTATGTGTGTGTGTATATATATATATATTGCAAGATGAAAAAAAAAAGGATAAGATCCGGCCAAGGAGGGGGAGAGGAAATCAAAGAGGCTATGTGATGCCTTTTGTGATGACAAGTTAAGGAAGGCGAGATGTGGCCAACTTCTTGGCCATTGATTCCTAATGAAAGTATTAAGCATGTAATTAGCTACTAAACATGAGGATTACTTACAAGTAATGACAATTATCTTAATTAAGCTTAGGAGAAACATTAAAAGATAGGAAAGATGGAGGAGCTTGACCATATGGACCAAAAACCTTGAAGGAGAAAAAGATAAAGGCAAAACTTAACCTATAAATACCTAAGCCCTCTTTTCATTCTATACTTTACCAATATAAGAGCAAAAGGCTAAGAAAGAAAGAAAAGAGAGAGAGTTCAGCAGCCTTAAAGGAGGAAATAAGGAAGATCAAACAAGCCAACAACCAAAAAAATTATCAATCAAAGAATTATAAAGCCAAGCTAGGAAGGTACAAACCCTAAACTTCTTTCTTTATTCAATTTTCTTGTAAAAGATCTAGGGTTATGTTAATAAACATGAATCACACTTGGTTACACCTAAATATGTTGGATCTTGGTAGTATATGGTTTAGATCATGGAAAAACTTTGAAAGAAAACAAGAAAATCTAAAAAGAAACTTAAACTAGCTTAAGTCATAAACCCTAAAACCTGACCTAAAATTGTAACATACATAACTCTTAATATATTTTAAATTTTGCATGATTCTTGTTGTGAATGATAGATATATGAGTTAGCTACATTTTAGAGGTGGTTTGAAACATAAATTCCATATAGATTATTTTTGGTGAATTTTCTACCAAAACAGGGCAGACTGTTAAACCTGTTAGGTTTGTATTTAACGCGAACATGCAATCAAATTACATAAATAAAGTAGAAGCGCGATAAAATCAGATTTTAAAATTTTATACAAACTATCACCATGATCTTTCTTTATGCGCAATTATTAATTAAACGAAAGAGATGGATAATAAGAATTATAGCCTTGTAGAATTCTAGCTTCCTCAGGTACAAGTTCAACTCCAATTCCTTCGCATTCTCCTTGAATCCACCGATTAAATTCCTTCCTTTGATCAACGTTAGCCACCTAAGTGTTTGGCCTCTAGAGGTGATCCACCAAGGAATAATACTTGTTCAAAAAGATGGGTATTGGCAAAATCTTAGTTTCTATCTCTATAGAAATTGTAAGTACTCTCCACAATTCTAATGCAAGAGTGTGTAACCCTAATCTATGATAAGACTCCTCTTATTTATAGATATAGGAAAACCCTTCCTAAACTATTTAGAATTAGTGTTTCAATTTTAATTAAACTCCTTTAATTAATTATACTCCTAATCCAATTAGGAATTCATGAGAGTATGATGAGTCAATTTTATACCTATAAATTGAGTATTTTTAGCTTGATGATTTATGAGTTTTTGAGTAATTTATATTCTTTTTTATATGTTTTTATCTTATTGTTACGGAATATGTCTTTGTATCACTTTTATGTATTTTTACTTTGTTTTGCAGGAAAAAAAAGAATAAAAGGGTATTTGGATCAATGTCCATAATTTATCATTGACATAGCATCCCATTGAGGCACAATTTCCTCCTTGGTCCATCCTTTATCTCTCAACGCTCAAAGAAGGAAAGTTGTAGATCTATTTCTTACCTTTTCGAATCATCTTGAAACGCCTAAATCGAAGTTCGGATGAGAGAGTTATGACCATTTTACCAACATACGTCAAAGCTAAAAATTTCAGGAAATTGAGCTTTTGGACAGATTGACCTTTGGGGCTTCGGTTGAGATTTGAATTGTGTTAGAATTTCCAAATGAAAATGTGTTCTATTAAAGATTGTAGTAGACTTCTCAAGCTTTCTGGAAAGGTATGGTGGGCAAAATTTTGAGTTCATTTGGGCCTCAAAATATTGATTTTTAGATAGCTAATCCGAATCCCGCATGGACTGGATTCCTGTTCGGACCAGTTGGAGTATTTGGACCATAACTTGAGTTTCCCAACTCCAAATCAGGTGATTCAAAAGCCCGAATTCATTAGAAACTACAGCGCTACAACTTTTGTTCTTTGGCCAAGTCCAAATTCGGTGGTTTGCTAATTCAAAATTGGCTTATAAGGTGTTGATCAGTTAGTTGACAGATTTGGATTTTTAGCACATCACATGGGCACGTTTTTGGCTTGTTATTTGCTTTGGATGGCTGATGCACATGACTTAGATTAGTTGTTGGATCTTGACCAGCTTGTATGCTTGAGTGCCTATAAATAGCAAGAGGTGTTTCAACACCAACACACACCAATTTACAAACCAATTTACACATTCATATTCCAACTCCTTCACATCATATCCTTGAGAGCATTCTCCACATTAGTTTGTTAATATAGGAGTAGGGAGAGGAAGTAGACCTCCAAGGGGAGGCTACTCTCCTCTCCATTTTTATAGTTCAAGAGCAAGCAAGAGATCAACATTTATGGAAGCGTGGAATCAAAGGCGAATGTTTGGAGATTGAAGATTGTGATCCGAAGTGACAGTCGGATGTCAAAACATAGTTTTTCTTCTCAAAACTCTTCCTTTATTTTTTATATTCTATTATTGTCGAATATCTTGTAAATTATATTTGCATATTTGCTATGAACTCTTCTCTTTTATTTTATTTAGTTCCAATGGGATATTGAACTTTTTATACATTATTTGTTCCTTCTTATATGAAGTTTATTTTCGATAATCTGTTTTAACTGTTGAATGATATTTATTTTGATTGATTTACTGTGATCAGTTAAGTTAATTTGATTAATATCATCTGCTAGATTAAGGGACAGTATTACGTGTAATTGATATTGTTTCTAATCACAAGTAGCAATTAGTAATACATGATTGTGGTCAAGCTTTTGAGTATTGCTATGATTATTGGAAGACAGGTTAAATAATCCGAGCTTGTATGATTGTTGCTTGGAATAATCTAATTCCCTAGTTCTTAATGCTGCTATTATATTAAATCTAGAGAGCTTGTTCTAGGTTGTATAATGGTTAGAATCTTGTGAAGATCTTGTTTCATTGAGTGATAATTAAGGGGAGTTTCGGGTAGCAGAGCTTGTTGTTACCTAGGGCTATTAATTTCATTGAAGGATAAATATTGCTATGATAAGGTGATAAGAATAATCATCCCCGGCAACGGCGCCAAAATTTGGTGTGCTGTCGCAAGCACCCAAAAATAAAACCTTACTGCAAAAGATATTAATGTAGTAGTGCAAGTAAGAGTCGATCCCACAGAGAATAATTAGTCTAAATTTATACTTTGTAAACCAAGGGGGGGTTGTTACTTGATTTAACTAATTAATAGAAACATAATTTAAGGTAATAAGAATAAAATAAAGACTCTAGTTCTTCTGTTCAATATCACCTTATCATAGCAATATTTATCCTTCAATGAAATTAATAGCCCTAGGTAACAACAAGCTCTGCTACCCGAAACTCCCCTTAATTATCACTCAATGAAACAAGCTCTTCACAAGATTCCAACCATTATATAACCTAGAACAAGCTCTCTAGATTTAATATAACAGCAGCATTAAGATCTAGGGAATTAGACTATTTCAAGCAACAATCACACAAGCTCGGATTATTTAACCTGTCTTCCAATAATCATATCAATACTCAAAAGCTTGACCACAATCATGTATCACTAATTGCTACTTGTGATTAGAAACAATATCAATTACACGTAATACTGTCCCTTAATCTAGCAGATGATATTAATCAAATTAACTTAACTGATCACAGTAAATCAATCAAAATAAATATCATTCAACAGTTAAAACAGATTATCGAAAATAAACTTCATATAAGAAGGAACAAATAATGTATAAAAAGTTCAATATCCCATTGGAACTAAATAAAAGAAAAGAGAAAAGTTCATAGCAAATATGCAAATATAATTTACAAGATATTCGACAATAATAGAATATAAAAAATAAAGGAAGAGTTTAGAGAAGAAAAACTATGTTTTGACATCCGACTGTCACTTCGGATCACAATCTTCAATCTCCAAACATTCGCCTTTGATTCTACGCTTCTATAAATGTTGATCTCTTGCTTGCTCTTGAACTATAAAAATAGAGAGGAGAGTAGCCTCCCCTTGGAGGTCTACTTCCTCTCCCTACTCCTATATTAACAAACTAATGTGGAGAATGCTCTCAAGGATATGATGTGAAGGAGTTGGAATATGAATGTGTAAATTGGTTTGTGAATTGGTGTGTTGGTGTTGAAACACCTCTTGCTATTTATAGGCACTCAAGCATACAAGATGGTCAAGATCCAACAACTAATCTAAGTCATGTGCATCAGCCATCCAAAGCAAATATCAAGCCAAAAACGTGCCCATGTAATGTGCTAAAAATCCAAATCTATCAACTAACCGATCAGCACCTTGTAAGCCAATTTTGAATTAGCCAACCACCGAATTTGGACTTGGGAAAAGAACAAATGTTGTAGCCCTGGAGTTTTTAATGAATTTGGGCTTTTGAATCACCTGATTTGGAGTTGGGAAGCTCAAGTTATGGTCCAAATACTCCAACTGGTCCGAAGAGGAATCCAGTCCATGCGGGATTCGGATTAGCTATCTAAAAATCAATATTTGGAGACCCAAATGAACTCAAAATTTTTCCCACCATACCTTTCCAAAAAGCTTGAGAAGTCTACTATAATCTTTAAGCAGAACACATTTTTATTTGGAAAATCTAGCATAATTCAAATCTTAACCGAAGCCCCAAAGGTCAATCTGTCCAAAAGCTCAATTTCCTAAAATTTTCAGCTTTGACGTATGTTGGTAAAATGGTCATAACTCTCTCATCCGAACTTCGATTTAGGCGTTTCAAGATGATTCAGAAAGTTAAGAAATAGATCTACAACTTTCCTTCTTTGAGCGTTGAGAGATAAAGGCTGGACCAAGGACGAAAATCGGCCTCAACGGGCTGCTATGTCAATGATAAATTATGGACATTGATCCAAATACCCTTTTATTCTTTTTTCCTGCAAAATAAAGTAAAAATACATAAAAGTGATATAAAGACATATTTCATAACAAAAGATAAAAACACATAAAAAAGAATATAAATTACTCAAAAACTCACAAATCATCAAGCTAAAAATACTCAATTTATAGGTATAAAATTGACTCATCAAATATTGTTGAGTCTCTTGAAATTCCTATAAGTCTTTTGGCATTCCTAGAGTCCTTTGATAGTCCTATGTGTCTATTGGTTTCCTACCTAATAGTAGGAGTTTGTTTAGCTATATTTAGTAGTCTTTTGGGTTGTTTTATATTATGTATTAATAATATGTGTTTGCCTATAAATAGGATATTTGGTTAATTTAAATGATATGTGTGTTGTAGAAAAATACTCCACCATCCTTCCATCCTTTGTCTTCTATCATATTGCTTTCATATCTATTACCATATTTCATCAGTGGTATCAGAGCTAGAAATAGGAGAGAAAAGTGTGAGTTCCGAAATAGTGTGAAAGTTCTTAAACATACCACAATAGCAACAGCTTTATTTTCTCACCTGTTTTTGTTTTTCTTACTTCTATAGAAGTAGTGAAACAATGGCTTCAGATTCTAATTTTGTGCAAACGGCGATCCCACGCTTTGATGGTCACTATGACCATTGGAGTATGCTAATGGAGAATTTTCTGCGGTCAAAAGAATATTGGCCAATTGTTGAATTTGGAATTGGACAACCAGAAAAAGATGCAACAGATGTCCAAAAAGCAGAGTTCGAAGGGAGAAAGCTAAAAGATTTGACGGCAAAAAATTATCTTTTTCAGGCCATTGATCGTCCCATCTTGGAAACAATTCTTAGCAAAGACACTTCCAAGGATATTTGGGATTCCATGAAAAAGAAGTATCAAGGTACAACAAGGGCTAAGAGGCAGCAGCTTCAAGCACTTCGTTCGGAGTTCGAAATGCTTCGAATGAAATCAGGAGAATCAGTTATAGACTATTTTTCAAGAACGATGGCAATCGTTAATCAAATGTGAATCCATGGCGACAAGACAGAGGATGTAACCATTATTGAGAAGATTCTTCGATCCTTGACACCAAAATTTAATTTTGTTGTCTGTTCTATAAAAGAAGCTAATGATGTTAATAAACTTTCCATTGATGAGTTACAAAGTTCCTTATTGGTTCGTGAGAAAAAAATTAACCAGCAAGAGAAAGAAGAACAAGCATTGAAGGCCTCATCAAATAATAATTTTACACCCAGTGGAGCTCAAAGAGGACGAAGTAGAGGCAATGCTCGAGGTAGAGGAGGACGATTCAACAATAATCGTTGGAATCAACAAAATCATCAGCATCAAGAAAGTCAATTTCAAGGAAGAGGCAGAGGCCGTGGCGACTACCACTCAACAACTTATAGACCAAAGTCAGCAGACAAGTCTAATGTTGAATGTTACAGATGTCATAGGTATAGCCATTATAAGTCAGAATGTGAAACTGTTTTGAATAGACAAAGTGGAGAAAAAACTAATTTTGCAGAAAAAGAAGAAGTGTCTCTTTTGATGGCGTGTCACGTGAAGGAAGAAACTCAACAAAACATGTGATATTTAGACACTGGCTGCAGCAATCACATGTGTGGAGATAAGGATGCATTTTCTGACTTGAATGAATCTTTCCGCAGCTCTGTTATGTTTGGTGACAATTCCACGGTTTCAGTTATGGGAAAAGGAAAGGTAACAATTCAAACTAAAGGAAATACCACCCACACTATTGCTAATGTTCTTTTTGTGCCAGATTTAAAGACCAACTTGCTTAGTGTGGGTCAGTTACAAGAAAAGGGATACGAGATTTCTATCAAAGATGGAGTATATCAGATTCAAGATGCAAAGTTGGGCTTAATTGCTCAAGTTAACATGACAGCAAATCGTATGTTCCCGCTTTATCTCCGCAACACCACTCATTCATGTTTCTCAACGAAAGTGAAAGATGAAGCATGGATATGGCACTTCCGCTATGGGCATCTGAATTTTGGTGGACTAAAAACACTACAACAGAAGAACATGGTGACGGGTCTTCCTCAAATTACAGCTCCTACTCAAGTTTGTGAACGGTGTGTTGTTAGCAAACAACACTGCAATCCGTTTCCACAAGGAAAATCTTGTAGAGCAAAGAAGACATTGGAAATTATTCATTCCGATATTTGCGGGCCAATAAAACCACAATCTAATGGAGGTAAAAGATACATAATTACCTTCATTGATGATTATAGTCGTAAAACATGGGTTTATTTTTTGCAAGAAAAATCTGAAGCTTTTGGAGCCTTTAAAAGCTATAAAGTGCTCGTTGAGAAAGAAGTTGGCAATCCCATCAAAGTTCTTCGTACTGATCGTGGTGGAGAGTATAACTCACATGAATTTGCAAATTTCTGTGAGGTTCATGGAATCAAGAGGCAACTTACAGCAGCCTATACACCCCAACAGAACGGAGTGTGCAAAAGAAAAAATCGTACTATTATGAATATGGTGCGAAGCCTTTTAAATATGAGTGGCATTCCAAAAACCTTCTGGCCTGAAGCTGTTAATTGGAGCATTTATATTTTGAACAGAAGTCCCACTTATGCTGTTCAAAATATGACACCGGAAGAAGCATGGAGCGGAAGGAAACCTGCTGTAGATCATTTCCGAATTTTTGGGTGTATTGCCTATGCTCATATTCCAGATGTGAAGAGGAGGAAACTAGATGACAAGGGAGAAAAATGCATTTTTCTTGGTGTTAATGATAAGTCCAAAGCTTATAAGCTATACAATCCTAGCACCATGAAAATAGTTATCAGCCGTGATGTGGTTTTTGATGAAAAAAAACCTGGTCATGGAATGAAAATGGTTTTCAACAAAATATTCCAGCAGATTTTGATGATGATGAGAAAGAGCAGGAGCCTGTGGAAAATGAGCAAGAACAGGGACCCACTCAAAATGTTCCAGTAGCCGATCAAAGCCCACTTGCAGCTGAATCACAAAGGCCTCAACGTGTTCGAAGAAGACCAACATGGATGACTGATTATGAGGTAACTGGAATTGACCAAGTTGATGATCCACTTACACATTTTGCTCTATTTTCATATTGTGATCCTACCATTTTTGAAGTGGCTGTCAAAGAATCAAAATGGAGAAAGGCTATGGATGCAGAAATTATAGACATAAAAAGAAATGATACTTGGGAGCTTTGTGATCTTCCCAAAGGGCAAAAAATAATTGGTGTAAAGTGGGTTTACAAGACAAAGCTGAAGGAGAATGGAGAAGTTGATAAGCACAAGGCACGCTTGGTGGCTAAGGGCTGTAAACAGGAGTTTGGTGTTGATTATAAAGAAGTCTTTGCTCCAGTTGTAAGGCATGACACAATCAGATTGGTGATTGCTCTGGCCTATTTTTCAGTTGGACGTAAAATCAGCTTTCCTACATGGAGATTTGAAAGAAGAGGTATTTATTGATCAACCTCCTGGTTATGTGAAAATTGGCAATGAGCATAAAGTGTATAAGTTAAAGAAGGCTCTATATGGATTAAAACAAGCTCCACGGGCTTGGTATAATCGTATAGAAACTTATTTTTTGAAGGAGGGATTTCAAAAATGTCCTTATGAACATATACTTTTTATAAAGATTGAAGATGGAGGAAAAATGTTCATTGTTAGTTTATATGTAGATGATTTAATCTATACCGGAAATTCAACCATGTTTGAAAGTTTTAAGAAATCCATGATGGCTGAATTTGAGATGTCCGATCTTGGTTTGATGCATTACTTTCTTGGGATTGAAGTGGTGCAGTCCTCTGATGGAATTTTTATTTCTCAAAAGAAGTATGTGCGAGAAATTTTTGACAGGTTTCAGATGAAGGATTGTAATCCTGTAAATACACCATCTGAGTTTGGTTTAAAGCTAAACAAAGATAATGGAGGAAAGAAGGTTGACGACACTCTTTACAAACAGATAGTAGGGAGTTTAATGTATTTAACAGCAACAAGACCTGATATCATGCATGCTGTAAGTGTGATTAGCAAGTACATGGCGTGTCCTACAGAGATTCATCTCTTGGCTGCAAAAAGAATTTTTTGGTACTTGCAAGGTACTAAGGAGTTTGGATTGTTTTACAAAAAGGGAGAAAAGTCAGATTTGTTTGGCTTTACGGATAGTGATTATGCAGGGGATTCAGATGATCTAAAAAGCACATCTGGGTATGTTTTCATGATGGGGACCGGAGCTGTTTCATGGTCATCGAAGAAGCAACCTATTGTTATATTATCAACTACTGAAGCTGAATTTGTTGCTGCAACAGCTTGTGCTTGTCAAGCTATTTGGCTAAAGAAAATTCTTAAAGAACTACATTGGAAAGAGGATGGACCTACTCAAATTTATTGTGACAACAGTTCAGCAATAAAGCTTTCAAAAAATCCTGTTTTACATGGTCGAAGCAAGCATATAGATGTGAAGTATCATTTTTTGAGGGATCTCACGAATGATGGAGTCATTAATCTTATTTACTGCAGAAGTGAAGATCAGATTGCTGACATTTTAACAAAGCCTCTCAAAGTTCCTGCATTTCAGAAGCTCAGGAAGTTACTTGGTGTTTGCACTTCAAATGATACAATTTGCATGAAGGATGGCGTTTCAAAATTTGACTCTTATTAAACTGAATGTTATGTATGGAACATCAGTTTAAGGGATGGATTGTTGAGTCTCTTAAAATTCCTAGAAGTCTTTTGGCATTCCTAGAGTCCTTTGATAGTCCTATTTGTCTATTGGTTTCGTACCTAATAGTAGGAGTTTGTTTAGCTATATTTAGGAGTCTTTTGGGTGGTTTTATATTATGTATTAGTAATATGTGTTTGCCTATAAATAGGCTATTTGGTTAATCTAAATGATATGTGTGTTGTAGAAAAATACTCCACCATCCTTCCATCCTTTGTCTTCTATCATATTACTTTCATATCTATTACCATATTTCATCAGTATTTGATGAGTCAATTTTATACCTATAAATTGAGTATTTTTAGCTTGATGATTTGTGAGTTTTTGAGTAATTTATATTCTTTTTTATGTGTTTTTATCTTATTGTTATGAAATATGTCTTTGTATCACTTTTATGTATTTTTACTTTGTTTTGCAGGAAAAAAGAATAAAAGGGTATTTGGATCAATGTCCATAATTTATCATTGACATAGCAGCCCATTGAGGCCCAATTTCGTCCTTGGTCCAGCCTTTATCTCTCAACGCTCAAAGAAGGAAAGTTGTAGATCTATTTCTTAGCTTTCTGAATCATCTTGAAACGCCTAAATCGAAGTTCAGATGAGAGAGTTATGACCATTTTACCAACATACGTCAAAGCTGAAAATTTCAGGAAATTGAGCTTTTGGACAGATTGACCTTTGGGGCTTCAGTTAAGATTTGAATTGTGTTAGAGTCTCCAAATAAAAATGTGTTCTGCTTAAATATTATAGTAGACTTCTCAAGCTTTCTAGAAAGGTATAGTGGGCAAAATTTCGAGTTCATTTGGGCCTCCAAATATTAATTTTTAGATAGCTAATCCGAATCCCGCATGGACTGGATTCCTGTTCGGACCAGTTGGAGTATTTGGACCATAACTTGAGCTTCCCAACTCCAAATCAAGTGATTCAAAAGCCCAAATTCATTAGAAACTCCAGGGCTACAACATTTGTTCTTTTCCCAAGTCCATATTCGGTGGTGTGCTAATTCAAAATTGGCTTACAAGGTGCTGATCGGTTAGTTGATAGATTTGGATTTTTAGCACATCACATGGGCACGTTTTTAGCTTGATATTTACTTTGGATGGCTGATGCACATGACTTAGATTAGTTGTTGGATCTTGACCATCTTGTATGCTTGAGTGCCTATAAATAGCAAGAGCTGTTTCAACACCAACACACCAATTCACAAACCAATTTACACATTCATATTCCTACTCCTTCACATCATATCCTTGAGAGCATTCTCCACATTAGTTTGTTAGTATAGTAGTAGGGAGAGGAAGTAGACCTCCAAGGGGAGGCTACTCTCCTCTCCATTTTTATAGTTCAAGATCAAGCAAGAGATCAACATTTATGGAAGCGAAGAATCAAAGGCGAAGGTTTGGAGATTGAAGATTGTGATCCGAAGTGACCGCCAGATGTCAAAACATTGTTTTTCTTCTCTAAACTCTTCCTTTATTTTTTATATTCTATTATTGTTGAATATCTTGTAAATTATATTTGCCTATTTGCTATGAACTCTTCTCTTTTATTTTATTTAGTTCCAATGGGATGTTGAACTTTTTATACATTATTTGTTCTTTCTTATATGAAGTTCATTCTCGATAATCTGTTTTAACTGTTGAATGATATTTATTCCGATTGATTTAATGTGATCAGTTAAGTTAATTTGACTATTATCATTTGCTAGATTAAGGGACAGTATTACGTGTAATTGATATTGTTCCTAATCACAAGTAGCAATTAGTGATACATGATTGTGGTCAAGCTTTTGAGTATTGCTATGATTATTGGAAGCCAAGTTAAATAATTCGAGCTTGTGTGATTGTTACTTGGAATAGTCTAATTCCCTAGATCTTAATGCTGCTGTTATATTAAATCTAGAGTTATTGTTTTAAGTTATATAATGGTTAGAATCTTGTGAAGAGCTTGTTTCATTGAGTGATAATTAAGGAGAGTTTCGGGTAGCAGAGCTTGTTGTTACCTAGGGCTATTAATTTCATTGAAGGATAAATATTGTTATGATAAAGGGATATTGAATGGAAGAACTAGAGCCTTTATTTTATTCTTATTACTTTAAATTATGTTTTTATTAATGAGTTAAATCAAATAACAACCCTCCCTTTTGGCTTACAAAGTATAAATTTAAACTAATCATTCTCTGAGGGATCGACTCTTACTTGCACTACTACATTAATATCTTTTGCAATAAGGTTTTATTTTTGGGTGCTTGCAACAGCACACCAAATTTTGGCGCCGTTGCCGGGGAATGATTTTAGTTTTATTTTGTGCTTTTGTGAACCTTATTTCATTTTAGCAATTTTCTATCTTAATTTAAACTCGTATTGCTTTTTAATTTTGCAGGGACTCTTGACTTGTCCATGGTGATCTCAAGGTCTCAAATAAGAAATAAAGAAGTCGGGCTGACGACTATAAACTAAGCGCTACTTGGGAGGCAACCCAAATTTCGCATCCCTTTAATCTAATTTACACATATAGCTAAACAAACTCCTGCTATTAGTAATATGTGTTTGCCTATAAATAGGCTATTTGGTTAATCTAAATGATATGTGTGTTCTATGTAAAAGCCTCACCATCCTTTGTCTTCAATATTGCTTTCATATCTATTACCATATTTCATCAGTGGCATCAGAGCTACAAATAGGAGAGAAAAGTGTGAGTTCCGAAATAGTGTGAAAGTTCTTAAACATACCACAATAGCAGCAGCTTTATTTTCTCACCTGTTTTTGTTTTTCTTACTTCTGTAGAAGTAGTGAAACAATGGCTTCAGATTCTAATTTTGTGCAAGCAGCGATCCCACGCTTTGATGGTCACTATGACCATTGGAGTATGCTAATGGAGAATTTTCTGCGGTCAAAAGAATATTGGCCAATTGTTGAATCTGGAATTGGACAACCAGAAAAAGATGCAACGGATGTCCAAAAAGCAGAGTTCGAAGGGAGAAAGCTAAAAGATTTGAAGGTAAAAAATTATCTTTTTCAGGCCATTGATCGTCCCATCTTGGAAACAATTCTTAGCAAAGACACTTCCAAGGATATTTGAGATTCCATGAAAAAGAAGTATCAAGGTACAACAAGGGCTAAGAGGCAGCAGCTTCAAGCACTTCGTTCGGAGTTGTATGCTTGAATGCCTATAAATAGCAAGAGGTGTTTCAACACTAACACACCAATTCACAAACCAATTTACACATTCATATTCCAACTCCTTCACATCATATCCTTAAGAGCATTCTCCACATTAGTTTGTTAGTATAGGACTAGGGAGAGGAAGTAGACCTCCAAGGGGAGGCTACTCTCCTCTCCATTTTTATAGTTCAAGAGCAAGCAAGAGATCAACATTTATGGAAGCGAAGAATCAAAGGCGAAGGTTTGGAGATTGAAGATTGTGATCCGAAGTGACCGCCAGATGTCAAAACATTGTTTTTCTTCTCTAAACTCTTCCTTTATTTTTTATATTCTATTATTGTTGAATATCTTGTAAATTATATTTGCCTATTTGCTATGAACTCTTCTCTTTTATTTTATTTAGTTCCAATGGGATGTTGAACTTTTTATACATTATTTGTTCTTTCTTATATGAAGTTCATTCTCGATAATCTGTTTTAACTGTTGAATGATATTTATTCCGATTGATTTAATGTGATCAATTAAGTTAATTTGACTATTATCATTTGCTAGATTAAGGGACAGTATTACGTGTAATTGATATTGTTCCTAATCACAAGTAGCAATTAGTGATACATGATTGTGGTCAAGCTTTTGAGTATTGCTATGATTATTGGAAGCCAAGTTAAATAATTCGAGCTTGTGTGGTTGTTACTTGGAATAGTCTAAATCCCTAGATCTTAATGCTGCTGTTATATTAAATCTAGAGAGCTTGTTCTAAGTTGTATAATGGTTAGAATCTTGTGAAGAGCTTGTTTCATTGAGTGATAATTAAGGGGAGTTTCGGGTAGCAGAGCTTGTTGTTACCTAGGGCTATTAATTTCATTGAAGGATAAATATTGCTATGATAAAGTGATATTGAATGGAAGAACTAGAGCCTTTATTTTATTCTTATTACTTTAAATTATGTTTTTATTAATGAGTTAAATCAAATAACAACCCTCCCTTTTGGCTTACAAAGTATAAATTTAAACTAATCATTCTCTGAGGGATCGACTCTTACTTGCACTACTACATTAATATCTTTTGCAATAAGGTTTTATTTTTGGGTGCTTGCGACAGCACACCAAATTTTGGCGCCGTTGCCGGGGAATGATTTTAGTTTTATTTTGTGCTTTTGTGAACCTTATTTCATTTTAGCAATTTTCTATCTTAATTTAAACTTGTATTGCTTTTTAATTTTGCAGGGACTCTTGACTTGTCCATGGTGATCTCAAGGTCTCAAATAAGAAATAAAGAAGTCGGGCTGACGACTATAAACTAAGCGCTACTTGGGAGGCAACCCAAATTTCGCATCCCTTTAATCTAATTTTATTTCACTTGATTTTATTTTTGTTTTATCTTTTGTGTTAGGTCATTCTACAGTTCCAACGCCCCACGATTATTGACATATTTCCAGGGAAGTCCTTTGCATTTGTTTCGTTAATTGTTTACATTGAGGACAATGTCAATTTTAAGTTTTGGGGTAGTATTTAATATTTGTGTTTTTTTATGGTATTTAGTATTTGTGTGTGTGTGTGTTTTTTTTTTCAAAATATAATTTTTTAAGGGTCATTATTTTTAAAATGTGTTTCTTGAGCATTGACTTGATTTAGAACTATGATCAACGATAAATAAAAAAAATAAAAAAAACTTGATTAAATAAATTGTAACTCATGAAAAATGGACAAATATTGCTTAGTCTGTGTGGTTAACTTTTTTGTTGGTTATTACATTGCTTGTGATCCCTATCTCATTTGAGCATTTATCCATTTGTAATGAACTAGTGGTACACTTAGAGAAGACTTATATATAACCGAATGCTTGTGGGAGATATCAATAAACTCTATAACTCGTTTAAACATCACTCGAAGCAATGTAATCAAGTTGATTTGTTGGTCATGTGGTGTGTTGAGATGGAGCGTAAAACGCACTCACTCATAAACACATGCTTAGGAGAGATAGAGCGTAAAACGCACTCACCTATATAAAAAAAGAAAAAAAAGAAAAAACAAGAAGAAGAAGTAATTAATCGCAAATCTTGCAATGGGATGAGATGAAGCGTAAAACGCACTTGCCCATAAGAGATGACTTATGATAAGATGGAGCATAAAATGCACTTACCTAGAGTCTTTTGATCTCAATTTTTGTAATTTCTGATTTGTCTACATTAGCGGTGAGTGATGTACTAAGCATGTAGTTTTTCGAGTTTATTTTAATTTGTTTCATAAGGTAATGTGGTTGCATAAGTTCATCCGAGCTATTATTGGTTCAGTGCAAATGGATACACATATAAGGAAATGATCTAAAGTGAGGTATGACTAACAAGCAAGTTAAAATCCTAGACGTTGCGATATTTTGAAAGTTTTTCTAAAGTTATAATGTGTTGACATTTTTGAGGTCATTTTTCAAACTTTATGTCTCATTACTCGAGTTAGGTTTTATTAGAAGAGTTTTAAGTCTTATTTTTGTATTTGTTTTGCTTGAGGACAAGCAAAGATTCAAGTTTGGGGGTGTTTGATGAGTCAATTTTATACCTATAAATTGAGTATTTTTAGCTTGATGATTTGTGAGTTTTTGAGTAATTTATATTCTTTTTTATATGTTTTTATCTTATTGTTATGAAATATGTTTTTGTATCACTTTTATGCATTTTTACTTTGTTTTGCAGGAAAAAAGAATAAAAGGGTATTTGGATCAATGTCCATAATTTATCATTGACATAGCATCCCATTGAGGCCGAATTTCGTCCTTGGTCCAGCCTTTATCTCTCAACGCTCAAAGAAGGAAAGTTGTAGATCTATTTCTTAGCTTTCTGAATCATCTTGAAACGCCTAAATCGAAGTTCAGATGAGAGAGTTATGACCATTTTACCAACATACGTCAAAGCTGAAAATTTCAGGAAATTGAGCTTTTGGACAGATTGACCTTTGGGGCTTCAGTTAAGATTTGAATTGTGTTAGAGTCTCCAAATAAAAATGTGTTCTTATTAAAGATTGTAGTAGACTTCTCAAGCTTTCTGGAAAGGTATGGTGGGCAAACTTTTGAGGTCATTTGGGCCTCAAAATATTGATTTTTAGATAGCTAATCCGAATCCCGCATGGACTGGATTCCTGTTCGGACCAGTTGGAGTATTTGGACCATAACTTGAGCTTCCCAAATCCAAATCAGGTGATTCAAAAGCCCAAATTCATTAGAAACTCCAGGGATACAACATTTGTTCTTTGCTCAAGTCCAAATTCGGTGGTTTGCTAATTTAAAATTGGCTTACAAGGTGCTGATCGGTTAGTTGGCAGATTTGGATTTTTAGCACATCACATGGGCACGTTTTTGGCTTGTTATTTGTTTTGGATTGCTGATGCACATGACTTAGATTAGTTGTTGGATCTTGACCATCTTGTATTCTTGAGTGCCTATAAATAGCAAGAGGTGTTTCAACACCAACACACCAATTCACAAACCAATTTACACATTCATATTCCAACTCCTTCACATCATATCCTTGAGAGCATTCTCCACATTATTTTGTTAATATAGGAGTAGGGAGAGGAAGTAGACCTCCAAGGGGAGGCTACTCTCCTCTCCATTTTTATAGTTCAAGAGCAAGCAATATATCAACATTTATGGAAGCGTAAAATCAAAGGCGAATGTTTGGAGATTGAAGATTGTAATCCGAAGTGACAGTCGGATGTCAAAACATAGTTTTTCTTCTCTAAACTCTTCCTTTATTTTTTATATTCTATTATTGTCGAATATCTTGTAAATTATATTTGCATATTTGTTATGAACTTTTCTCTTTTCTTTTATTTAGTTCCAATGGGATATTGAACTTTTTATACATTATTTGTTCCTTCTTATATGAAGTTTATTCTCGATAATCTGTTTTAACTGTTGAATGATATTTATTTTGATTTATTTAATGTGATCAGTTAAGTTAATTTGATTAATATCATCTGCTAGATTAAGGGACAGTAATACGTGTAATTGATATTGTTCCTAATCACAAGTAGCAATTAGTGATACATGATTGTGGTCAAGCTTTTGAGTATTGCTATGATTATTGGAAGACAGGTTAAATAATCCGAGCTTGTGTGATTGTTGCTTGGAATAGTCTAATTCCCTAGTTCTTAATGCTTCTATTATATTAAATCTAGAGAGCTTGTTCTAGGTTGTATAATGGTTAGAATCTTGTGAAGAGCTTGTTTCATTGAGTGATAATTAAGGGGAGTTTCGGGTAGCAGAGCTTGTTGTTACCTAGGGCTATTAATTTCATTAAAGGATAAATATTGCTATGATAAGGTGATATTGAACGGAAGAACTAGAGTCTTTATTTTATTCTTATTACTTTAATTCTATTTCAGTTAATTAGTTAAATAAAATTCCAATCCCCCCCTTTGGTTCACAAAGTATAAATTTAGACTAATCATTCTCTGTGGGATCGACTCTTACTTGCACTACTACGTTAATATCTTTTACAGTAAGGTTTTATTTTTGGGTGCTTGCGACAGCACGCCAGAGTACTTCTATTCATTAATTCTCAATCCCTATTAAAAATTAAATAATAGTAATAGTAATAATAATAACAATAATAATAATAATAAGACTCCTCTTATTAATTTATATTTAATATTTTCAAAATATTAAATAATAAATATTAAGCTACTTAGTTTATTCTACCTCCATAGATTAAATTAAATACAGTTAACTTATTATTACAATTATGTCATTTACTTCTTAAATAAATATTTTTTTTTGCGGTGTGACCCTTTAGGTTCTCCATATTAAACCAGTTATGAATAAATCAATTAGAACAATTCTAACCTTATTTAAATAAATAAATTAAACTATTTAATTTATTTAAATAAATAACATTTATTCTACAATAGGGTAAGCCCCCTTAGCGATCAACGACTTTCTAGATAATATAGATTTCAACATTAATCACAAAAGAACCTTTCAGTGAATAATTACCGTACAATTTAATCTTTCTACTATACAATGTCCCAATTAAATATAAGACATGGAATTACTGTCAAGTCTTATTTTATTTAATTATATGTATTTCGATTCTCAAATGTACAACTCTAAATAATGCAAATTAGAAACTCTTTTCTAATTTCATTCTGCCTTGGCCAAGGACTACTAAGTTGTCATTTATCGAATCACATAGGACATTCACATCTTTTACTAGACGTGGTAGATTCTTTGTTGATCATTCACCTATCTCCATGTACAACTTATTATACCCAATCATACCCTTTGATATACCTTAAAGGTCTTAAGGGACATGTCAAAGCATAACTCATCATACACAAGATACTATGATAATCTCAAGTCCAAGGATCACTTGTACTACTATCACTAGAGGAATTCCTATTGACAGACGAGTAAAACTCCATTAAGTATTCCTTAGCGAGCCACGTTCAGTGAACTTATTCTCCAATAAGCACCTACATACTTACTTTAGTGTCTCCATACAAATGATTATGAGATCAATCATCCTCTTCCTAAGAGTAAGAAACATATGTACTAATCTATCCGGATTCACTAATCCCCTTTTTAGTAATCTAACGATTAGGAACGATTTCAGTTTTAAGCTATCTAGAATTTAGATCTCATTAGCATGATCATCATCATGATTCTAAAAGCATTGCTTAAAACTATGGGTTTATTACATATAAAATAACAGCACCATGTAGATAAAGTAAAATGCATTTAATACTTTTATTAATAAATGAATAAGATTATAAAGTATATGCTACATCATATCAAATATGATTGGCTTGTGTGCATACTACTTTCAATCTCCCACTTGCACTAAAGTTAATCGTCATAGTATCTAATACCCTTCTTCTCTAAGTGATGATCATCCTGTTGTTGGATAAAGCTTCAGTAAATAGATATGCAATGTTGTTCTCGAGAGTCCACTATCTCTATAGTGACTTTTTCACTTTCAATGATTCCTCTAATCAAATGAAAATGCCGCAACACATGTTTGAATCCAAGATGAGACTTAGGAACTATTCCTAGTTCTGTGATGAACTTTTCATCCAAATAATCAACTTACAGCTTCACTTATAGCTATATACTTTGTCTTTGTCACTAAACCAGTAACTCTTTGTTGTTTGGAACTTTTCCAATTCACAGCACTACTATTCAAGGTAACGATTTACCCTAAAGTGGATTTGTTATCGTCTTGGTCAGTCTAAAAAACTTGAGTCTGTTTAACCCTCTAGTTTTAATTCAGACCTACCATGAATCATGATCACATCTTCGATACCAGTTAAGTACTTAAAGATGTTTATCACTCTCAAATAGTGATCTTCTCCGGAATATGACTGATCAACATCAGGCCTTGTATATTCATTGCATACAAGATAGTAACTCATGTGATCTCTCTTTCATTGGAGACAATTTTGGAGAGATACATTCTATGACTCATCATAAGACCTTTCTTGGAGTTTGCCATGCTAAACGCCTTTAGCATCGAATGAATATATATTCATTGGGTTAAGCCGAACATCCTTTTAAATCTATCTATATAGATTTATATCCCCAATTTATAGGATGTTACTCCCAAGTCATTCATGGAGGAATGTTTAGACAATTTTATCTTTACTGATTGTAGCACTGGTATGTCATTCCTTATCAGTAGTATATCAACATATAATACTAGGAATGTCACAGCGCTCCCACTGACCCCATTGTACTCACTAGGTTTATTCTCATTTTTGATAAAATCAAACTCTTTTGATTGTCTCACCAAAACGAATGTTCCATCTTTGAGAAGCTTGCTTCAATCCATAAATGGATCGTTGTAGCTTACATACACAATTTGCTTCAACCTTTGAAACAAATTTCTCTGGCTGTATTATACATACATTCTCCCTAAGTCTTCATTGAGGATGGACGTCTCCATATCCATTTTTCAGATTTCATAATAATAAGCTGCAATCACAAGTAAAATCCAAATGGACTTGAGCATTATCCGGTAATAAGGTTTTATCACAGTCAACTCCTTGACTTGATTTGAAACCTTTTAAACACGTCTGGTTTTATAGGTCTCTACCTTGCCATTTGCCTCAGTCTTTCTCTTAAAGACCCATGTACACCCTCTAGGCACTATGCCTTTCGATGGAGTAACCAGAGTCTATACTTGGTTCTCATACATGGAGTCCATTTCAAATTTCATGGCCATCTGCCATTTCTCTGAGTGTCTACTACTCATAGCCTCATCGTATATAACTGGATCATCATCATCTATGATGTGTACCTCATCATCATCCTCTATGATGAATCTATACCTCCTAGGTATCTTCGGTACTCTTCCAGATTTATGATTCGGTTGTGCTACAATAGGTCTATCTACAGGTTCCTCGGTTTGACTTAAAGTGCTTTGTGGTTCTTAAACTCCTTCAAGATCTATTACCCTCCCATTAGCTCCTTCACTGATAAACACTTTTTTCCAAGAAGGCAGCATATAGGATTATAGTAATAATACCCTAAACTATCTTTAGGATATCCCACAAATCTGCACTTGTCAGATTTTGTCCCAAGCTTATCCTTTTGAAACTTTTTCACATAAGCTGGACAACCCCTTATCTTAACATAAATAAGACTAGGAATCCTCCCTATCCATAACTTTTATGGAGTCTTAGGGCTGGATTTTGAGGTTACCTTATTTTGTAGATATGCAGCCGTTTCTAGGACATAACCCCACATGGATACTGGAATGTCGGTAAAAATCATTATGGACCGAACCATGTCCAATAATGTTCGATTTCTCTTTTCAAATACACCATTCAACTGTGGCGTCCCTAGTGGAGTCCATTGTGAGATTATACCATTTTCTTTGAGACAATTGAGAAACTCATGGGTTAAGTATTCCCCTCCTCAATCTGATCGAAGAATCTTAATACTCTTTCCAGTTTGTTTCTCTACTTCACTTCTGAATTCTTTGAACTTTTCAAACGATTCAGATTTGTATTTCATCAAATATACATATCCAAATCTTGAATGATCATCAGTGAAAGTAATAAAATAAGAATACTCTCCTCGTGCATTTGTTGTCATAGGTCTACATACGTCTATGTATACCAACGCTAACAACTCTGTAACTCTTTCTCCTTTTCACTAAAAGGAGATTTAGTCATCTTACCTATGAGACAACATTCATAAGTTGGATATGATTCAAAATCAGATAGCTCTAAAATCTCATCTTTATGCAACTTGGTTAATCTTGTTTCATTGATATGACTGAGTCTATAGTGCCACATAAAGGTATAATTAACATCATCTCTTTTTCTTTTCTTAGTTTCTTCAATTTGAAGTATATTTTCATGCAAGTCAAGTATGTAAAGTCCATTCAGTAATCTTCCAATTTCAAACAAAACATTATCATTATAAATAGAACAATAATTGTTCTTAAATATAATAACAGAACTTTCCTTGTCAAACACCGGAAATAAATAATGTTTCTTAAGAGAACTGGAACATAATAACAACTTATTAACTTAATAGACTTGTCCATAGGGAATGCTAAACTATAAGTTCCTACGGCTAATGTAGCAACCATTACTCTATTCCCCACACGTAAGATTACTTACTCTTTGTTTAGCTTTTTACTTCTGCTTAGTCTCTGCATTGGATTGCATACGTGAGAACTATAGCCAGTATCTAATACCCAAGTAAAACCTTGACTTACAGAAATATTTATTTCAATCATGAACAAACCTATATCTATAACCGAAGCTTCATTAAGCTTCTTCTCGTTAGCATCTGTAAGATGCTCCTTACAGTTTCATTTCCAGTGTCCAGGCTTATTGCAGTGGAAGCAAACTCCTTTGCTATCTGCATCAGTTTTGTTCTTAGTGTCCTTAGTTATTACCCTTCCTTTTGCCTTCTTTAAATCTTCTTCTTTTCAGAAGATCCTTTGGCCCGCTTCCTTTTCCTAGAAGTATCATCTACTAGTAAGACTCGGTCTTTCTTGGTTGGAAAGTGACTCTTTACAGTTTTCAACATGTTTAAGCAACTCAGGCAGGCTGACATCTAGCTTATTTATGTGAAAATTCACAACAAATTGTGAGAAAAAGTCCAGAAGTGATTGCAAGATCAAGGATCAACTCTCCATTCATTACAAAACCCAGTTGTCCCAAATGTTCAATCAAATTGATCATTTTTGAGGACATTTGTCTATATTGTAGTGCCATCGGTCATTCTAGATCAGAATAACTCCTTAGATATCTGATATCTAATAGTCCTACTTTCCTCTCCCTTCAACTCCTTAAAGGTGCAGGATTATAGTAGGAGCATCCATAGTTTCACACTGACGTTGAAGTTCGTTACTCATGGATGCGAGTATGATGCATTGAGCCAATTGTGCATCATCTTGCCACTTTTTAAAAGTAGCAATCTCTTCCTCAGATGCATTGTCTACAACCATTGCAGGGATAGGCATATTTAGGACATAAGATAGTTTTTCAGCCTTGAGAACTATTTTCAGAATCCTTAACTAGTCCGTGTAATTCGGTCCTGTTTATTAGCATCTAATATGCTACGCAGTGATAGTGAATTAGATATTGTAAAATTCTGTAAATGAATTTGTAATTTTAGCATACATTCATTTCTTAATTACCAAAATAAATTAAGTCTTTATATAAATTAGTATCTCCCACTATTTTCATCAAACTATATTACCCTCAATATATAGTTCAGCAAATCTACTTAAAGATTTACTAGTGAGAATAAGGATCCTATTTTAAATGTATATAGTCTTATGTGACACAACAAATGATATATAAATAAATAGGTAGATAACTATTGTCAATTACATCATTATGTAACTCCTTGTATTTTACATCTTAGATTATTTTGAACAAGTGTAACACATCCGAAACAAAATTATCCAAGTTAAGTCCAACCTAGCACGTCCATATATATGAAGAGAAAAATATTGTCCTTGTGTGACACAACAAAACAGTAATGTTTAATTCCTTAATAAGCATCAAATGTGATAAAGCAACATCTTAAATATTTAATACTTGCTTTGTGTGACACAACAAACTTATATTAAATATTTAATACTATATCGCTTTACTATGCTAGAAGGCGGCGTTCGATATTCCAAATATCTTTGAACGTTTAGGACTTAATATGATTTCTTTGAGGGGTTTGTTATTATTAGTTTCATCTTGTTTAGCACATGCGCGCGCGCGCGCACACACACACACACACACACACACACATATATATATATATATATATATATATATAATACGCGTCATATTATTTAACATGCGAAACATGTTGGATAATATATTATATTATATATATATATAGTAAGCATGCACATATAGAATATTATATTCTACTCGGATTGATTATGGACTTTTATTCTAGTTTGGTTCACTAAAGCCACCAAGTAAACCAAAAGGTCAAACCTAGGGTATAAGAATTAAATTTAAATATAACTATTACATTTAAATCCGGGCTCCATTATAAACGGGTCTTCAAGCGCTCTTTGCTCCTTTGTCGCCAATTCTTCAAAATAATTCTAACTAGTCCTATTACATAAACTATTTACAATAAATACAAACATTGATCAGCAGTCAAGGGGAAGTACATAGGAGGAAGATAGAATTTACATCAAGAAAAACTAGAAAAAATGAGGTATGCAGACCCCATTTATAAAAAACTCATTCATTAAAACATCCTCTAAAATAAATCCAATCACACATTGGTCAATAGTCTATAATCAATTCATATTTATTATCATACATATCTCCATATACATCAATAAATAACATTCATCTCATGAATAATAAAAACCATTCCATATATGTATTGATATCATTTAATGGGCAATTTAAAGTTGCATGAAATCTAATTTCATGTATAAAATAACTCTTTATTTTAATTATAAAACCATGTAAAATAACTCTTTGCTTTAATTTTTGAAAAATTATAATCAAAATCGGACAATCTGCCAGACCGGCGCAGCTGCGCTGGCTTTGTGAAGGAAAGTCCAGGCAGGGATACGGCATAGCTGCGCCACGTCCAACAAAGGGACACGGCAAAGCTACGCCAGGTCGTCAGAACTATTTTTCAAATTTTCCTGTAGTCACGAATTTGATCAGTTTTTCATCCAAAACTCGATTTTCTACAATTATTTTCAAAACTCGTGATTTTATACAACATATTATGCCCAATAAATTGTTCCAAACACATACCCATACATATACGGAATCAAAATAATTAATAATTCGCATAAAGTCTGGCTCTTGATACCATTGTTAGGTTTGTATATAACGCGAACATGTAATCAAATTACATAAATAAAGCGGAAGCGCGATAAAATCAGATTTTAAAACTTATACAAACTATCACCATGATCTTTCTTTATGCGCAATTATTAATTAAACGAAAGAGATGGAGAATAAGAATTATGCCCTTGTAGAATTCTAGCTTCCTCAGGTACAAGTCCAACTCCAATTCCTTCGCATTCTCCTTGAATCCACCGATTAAATTCCTTCCTTTGATTAACGTTAGTCACCCGTGTTTGGCCTCTAGAGATGATCCACCAAGGAATAATACTTATTCAAGAATATGGGTACTGGCAAAACCCTAGTTTCTATCTCTATAGAAATTATAAGTACTCTCCACAATTATAATGCAAGAGTGTGTAACCCTAATCTATGATAAGACTCCTCTTATTTATAGATATAGGAAAACCCTTCCCTAAACTATTTAGAATTAGGGTTTTAAGTCTAACTAAACTCCTTTAATTATTTATACACCTAAGCCAATTAGGAATTTATGAGAGTACTTCTATTAATTAATTCCTAATCCCTATTAGGAATTAAATAATAGTAATATTAACAATAATAAGACTCCTCTTATTAATTTATATTTCATATTTCTAAAATATTAAATAATAAATATTAAGCTATTTAATTTATTCTATCTCCGTAGATTAAATTAAATACACTTAACTTATTATTACAATTATGTCATTTACTTCTTAAATAAATATTTTTCTTTTGCGGTGTGACCCTTTAGGTTCTCCATATTAAACTGGTTGTGAGTAAATCAATTAGAACAATTCTAACCTTATTTAAATAAATAAATTAAACTATTTAATTCATTTAAATAAATAATATTTATTCTACAATAGGGTAAGCCCCCTTAGCGATCAACGACTTTCTAGATAATATAGATTTCAACATTAATCACAAAAGAACCTTTCAGTGAATAGTTACTGTACAATTTAATCTTTCTACCATACAATGTCCCAATTAAATATAAGACATGGAATTACTGTCAAGTCTTATTTTATTTAATTATATGTATTTCGATTCCCAAATGTACAACTCTAAATAATGCAAATTAGAAACTCTTTTCTAATTTCATTCTGCCTTGGCCAAGGACTACTAAGTTGTCATTTATCGAATCACATAGGACATTCACATCTTTTACTAGACGTGGTAGATTCTTTGTTGATCATTCACCTATCTCCATGTACAACTTATTATACCCAATCATACCCTTTGATATACCTTAAAGGTCTTAAGGGACATGTCAAAGCATAACTCATCATACACAAGATACTATGATAATCTCAAGTCCAAGGATCACTTGTACTACTATCACTAGAGGAATTCCTATTGACAGGCGAGTAAAACTCCATTAGGTATTCCTTAGTGAGCCACGTTCAGTGAACTTATTCTCCAATAAGCACCTACATACTTGCTTTAGTGTCTCCACACAAATGATTATGAGATCAATCATCCTCTTCCTTAGAGCAAACAGCATATGTACTAATCTATCTGGATTCACTAATCCCCTTTTTAGTAATCCAACGATTAGGAATGATTTCAGTTTTAAGCTATCTAGAATGTAGATCTCATTAGCATGATCATCATCATGATTCTAAAAGCATTGCTTAAAACTATGGGTTTATCACATATAAAATAACAGCACCATGTAGATAAAGTAAAATGCCTTTAATACTTTTATTAATAAATGAATAAGATTACAAAGTATATGCTACATCATATCAAATATGATTGGCTTGTGTACATACTACTTTCAGAACCTACTGGCATAAATTTTGTGCAGACTGTTTTGGATATTTAACTTGCTTGAAAATTTCCAGGCTTTTGGCGTATGGTACCTGAAGATATAAGGTAGGTTATGTCCAAAAATGAACAAAAGTGGACTTAAGATGAAGGATTTATAACCAAAACAAAAACTGAAAGTTTAAAATTAAAACTACAATAACTTGAGTTTTATAACTCGGATTGGGGTGAAATTTTGGATGGAAGTAAATTTGGATGCAGAGAGATTACTATACAAATTTAATGATTTTTGGATATAATTTCGAATTTTAATCTAAAATGAAATTATCGAAGTGGGGCTAGAAGGAGGGAAAATAATAAAATGGTTAAAAAAGGTTTAATAAAGGAAATAAGATTTAAAAAATTATGAAAAATTAATTTAAAAGTTATCGAAAAACGTATAATATAATTTACCGGTAAATACATGTTAAAATAAGACATGTAAGCTTAAGTAAGGGCGAAATGGTCATTTCGAGAGAAAAATTATAAAAATGGGATTAAGTTAGTACTCGATAATGAGTTTACGATAACCGAAATTACCGAAACGAGGTTATAAATTGTTATTGATGGTAACTATTAAAAATATTAAATGATTTAATTAAGTAAATCATTATGGATGATGTAGGTAAACATTTATAGACAAAAAGTGACTTAGACGAAGAAAGTACACTTGAAACAGGCAAGTTCCCGCATGTATGTGTATTTTCGAATTATTCTTTATTGAACTGTAAATGTATTCTTTAAAGTTCTTGTTATATCTTGAACTATTTTATGAGATAAGTTTTTTACCATTTGTTTGGTTAGACTCAGTTAGCATAATTCCATCAATTGTTGAATTATTCAAGATTCTTTGGAGATATTTGAATGTAATCCAATCCAAATTATTTTGGTGCGGATTCTAATTTATGACTGTGTAGAACAACCCTAGAAATAGAGGATAATTATGTTGACGGGTAACCGACATATGCTATAAAAATATAGCATGAAGATAATATTATGCATAACATGGAGTATTATTATGTTGATCCTCTAATGATACTATGTGGAGAGTTGGTAGTCTTTGTGACTGTTGAATATTATTGAAGAGTTATCAGTCCACGACTGATGAACATTTAAGATAGTTCATGACCCCTACAACCACTCAGTTGAATTTCAATTACCCTTGAGAATACGATGAGTTTTGAGACCCTTTAGTTCAATTCAAATTGAGAATTCAGTTCAAAGTTTAACGAAGACATTTTATTGATTCCAAAATTCCAAAGGTGACCCTATTCTTTTTAAATCATCAGTATTTGTTTCAATCATAATTATTAGTCTGATATTTTAAATTATTTATACCAGCTGAACAAATTAGTTGCTCACTCTTGCGAATTATATTTACAGCTAAAGTAGAGGGACTCGAGGGGTCAAACACCAAAGACAAGGGAACAGGCAAAACAACTGAGGAAGATTAGAAAAATTATAATGTATCAGTTAATTAATAATTAATAATGTAATATTTTGGAATAGATGTATTTGAATTAAATGTAATTAAGACTTTGGAATTTTATGATTTAATTATGTAAATAATATAATAATAATAATATAAATTAATTTATATTATTAGTTAGTTGTTGTGATGTGGATGAATAGTGAGCACCAAGTCTGTAATAGCGAGTACTCAGATTTGGGGGCGTCACACTCGTGGGTAGCTCTAACCCTATTTCGATGCTTAATTTCGCTTCCCGACACACGGAAATTGTTCCATACAAAAAATCATAAAGATCTTTTAAAATTGAATCAAACTAGGTTATTAGATTAACTTTAAGCTAAAATTGGAAGTAATGGAGCCTTGATTCTTCTTTGACGAAAGGTTTGCAAACAACGTTTTTCCTAAACGAAATCTTCAATTTTCATCGTATTATTATGAAACTAAAAGGCTTTTCAAACTAAAATAAAACTTTTATATGAAATCAAATCCTTCGTGCATAGGCTCAAAAATACTCGAAAGTTACTTTCAAGTTATTACACTCACAAAGACTTTGATAATTCAAGACGAATGTTGGGGTGTGATTTTGTGGGCCCCAGGTGGTTTGGTGGGTCCTATTCCACGTGGTGGATTTCTCCCCACGTGGAGGTATATTCTGATTGGGATGTTTAGCAGTTAAGGAATCTACAGTCCTATCTGTATTTAGATCATATTTTCTAAAGAAAGAGTCAGGATTATATTCAATTTCCCTTATTTAAGGAGATGAGCTTTTATCCTATTATGGTAATTACCATGATAAGGGGTCCTATTCTAATTCGGGAACAGGGCATTAAAGAGGTGTGATCAGCTATAAATACACGGCCATAATTTAGGTTTCAGGGATCTTACAATTTACACAATTACTTTATGCACTAGAGCAATATCAAACCTCCATTATTGACGTTTCTGACCTGTACTGATTCTCACACCGGAGCTATCTCCCGGCGGCCCCAGCCGTCAGGCTTCTCAATATGTTATTTGTTCCCTGTGCAGGTTTCTTACTTGGTGTTTGGTGATTTTGCGGGCGGACAGATTTTGGCGTTAACATTGGCGCTAGAAGGAAGGCATGTTCTAGTGTCATATTAAAATCACCAAATTTACTTTGAGAGCCTACATATAAAGCTAAGTTGCTCTTTTTTATCAGATCAATAATATATATATCTAATGTGTGCATGAGATTCCTATTATTAATCCGATCAGTTCATAATATTTAAAGTTGTAGTATCATCGTAATATTATTGATGCTTTACTTGTATACATATTCACTCCAAACGAGAAGAATCTACTTTCTCTTTCTCAAATCGGTCAATTCTGCATATTTATGTGTATACATATGCGTATCCGCATCTGCCATTACCTCAATTATATGTATTTTGATAATCTTATCAATTCCTAGCAGATAAATATAGTACTAAGCATATATTAAGGGAAGATGTACTTTATTTATCATACACACATATATACATATGGTTCGGGTTAAGGAGGGAATACATTTGTTATATAATGGTTTTTCTTGTTGACAGAAATTTGTGAAAAAGCGAAAAAGGAGAGAGCTTCTAAAATTGCCAAAGTGATGACGTGGTTAAAAATGTCAATGATAGCAACGAAATATCAGGAACAGATGATTTAGCTGATACGAAGATGTAAATCTGACGATCAAGATGAAGTATTTTCCATACAAGCTATGAGCCTTTCTTATTTGGAACGACTTGTCAATTCTATTCAAAGAAGGTCCAACTGCTTACAAGGCCTACTACCTGCGCCTTGCACATGTATGAAGTATACAGTAAGATTTTCCCCCAGCATCAGTAATTATTCATTGCTTCGGCTTCAGCGCCCTCTGGGGAGGCCAAGAGCCCTCCGGGGAGGACCAGCGCCCTCCGAGGAGGCCAAGTGCCCTCCGGAGAGGTCAGCACCCTCCGGGGCGGTTAAAGTGTTCTTCGGGAAGGATTTAGCATCCTCCCGAGCGGACCACATTCTTCGGGAAGGACTTAGCATCCTCCCGAATAGACTAAGCGTCTATCAGACTAAATGTCATTCGGCAATAACTGTCACGCCCCAAAATCCACCTGCTAGCTTCTTTTAGCCAAGTCGGACTTCGTGCTGACTTGTACAACCTTTACATAATGCTATAGAAATTTTAACTTCTAATAATCAGAGTATAATATGGAAAAGTGATAACATTATAATATCATGCTTTCAAGTTACTTGTTCTTATTACAAATAAGTCCTAAAAGACTTAAAAACAAATCTCCATTTATCTATCCGAGACTTACAGTATTAGCAACCAAGCAGTTCCTAGGAAAGAAGGGGTTTTCCGTTAAAACGACGCGCAATTAAATGACCTAACCCCTTTCCTTGACAGAACTTTCTAGACATTGCCAATAATGTTAATCTAACATAGTTAAATGACTTCTACGAACTTAAATAAAAAGTACACAATACATTATCAAAAGAAGACAACAATAATTATATCTTTCTTGACCTAACTGCTCTTCTTTAACTTTTTCTTTACTGTCAGACTCTTCTAGTAATACTTCCTTAGCTGTAAATAGAAATTATTTGCAAGAATGAGCATAAAATAGCTTAGCAAGTATAAAGATCTGAATAAAGGTATACACACACTGTGATTGATTTGAAAGAATAGAGTTCAACGATTTTGCCTAACTGAGAGTTGATATCCTCTATTGATTTGTATCAACCATTTCTGTCAGTCATAAAGACTTAGAATTATGTTTGGTTTGGATATTTTGAAGGGGATCAGCCTTCCTCAATATCCTAGGTGTATGCATATCATCCTACTCATGCAAACAACATGTTATGTCGAGATTTACTGGACATATATATGACCCTCAAAGGGGTAATTCAACTCAGTTCTGAAAGTCTTACCAAAACAATTTGGTTCGACATAACAATTCATACTTTCACTAAGCAACAACAATTCCATATGAATAACAGTTCATTTCTTAAGTTATGTTGAATCAAGAAGCAATAACTTCACAATAATTAATAACACAAACGAAATATTTAAACGAATTCGTACAATAGATGTACAAGGAATAGAAAACTTGCAACAAGATAAGGAATAGAAAACTTGCATTCAATATGAAAATTAAATGAAGTTAGAAAACTTGCAAAACATCAGACTACTTGCACACAATAATCAATTATATAAGATAGGAAATGTGCATTCAATACATAAATCGAATGAAGTTAGAAAACTTGCTCAAATATAACTTGAGTAAGGTTAGAAAACTTGCAACAAGTAAGAGGATTTACACAAGATAGGGAATAGAAAACTTGCACACAATAATAATTGTACAAGGTTAGAAAAACTCGCCTCGTATATCTTTTACAGATAAATATAACGGTCTAAACGTTCGTCGTAAATCCTACACGATTATAAGTTCATGTAATTAAGTATTTAACGATTAAATCTTTTAAGTTTTATTTCGGGTATTATAACCGCTTATAAATAAGACTTCTTCTACTATATATGAAATAATTTCAGCATTATATCTGCAAATAGAATGAATATTTTTCAACTATATTTAAAATAAATTGAGCATTATAACTGCTTGCAAAATGAATATTCGTTTATTATGTTTGAAATAAATCAGGCATTATAATTGCTTATAAAATGAATATTCGGTTATTATATTTGAGATAATTTCAACATTATAACTGCTTATAAAATGAATATTCTTACTAAATACTTAAAAAAACGAACATAGTAACTGCTTATAAAAGTATATTTTCTAATATGTAATATTCCGAACCCTAATAAGATTTGTATATGTAAATTATGTGTTTATTAAATGAAATTTTTTATTCCGACTCTGTGTTATGTGATGATATATTCTGATGAACGGTTGTTCAGGTAATCTTTGAAAACCTAATACGATTCGAAAACATTATCGTATACGTTTAGAATTAGAACGTATAACGTAAAACTAGATATCGAGAAGTTTAAAACCTTAAACCCTAATGAGATTTGAAGTTTGTAACATATGTGCTTAATAAAGATTGAAATGATATTTCGAAGCAGGTGTTTTGTAATTATATTATGTAAACGATGAATTAGGTCAAATAAAATTTTTTTGTCAAGCTGCTTAGTCGTACTTACATTGACAAAATGATTTGTCGTACTTTCCATAATTTCACCAAGAAATATCCTGACAAATTATTTTTGACAAGTTATTGTGTCGTGCTTGAGAATGACAAAGTGATTTGTCGTGCTTAAGGTCACAAGTTGTATTGTCGAGCTTGTAAGATATTTTCATTGAGGAGCTTAGAAGATAGGTTCAATTGCAAGCTGCATTGTCAAGCTTGGAAGATATTTTCATTGAGGAGCTTAGATTGCAAGCTGCATTGTCGAGCTTAAAGACATTTTCATTGAGGAGCTTAGAAGAATTGCAAACTGTATTGTCGAGCTTGGAAGATATTTTCATTGAGGAGTTTAGAAGAATATTCTAAGAATATGTTAGGGTGCAAAGTGTAATAAGCCGAGCCCCTAAGTTTAGAAGAATATTCTAAGAATATGTTAGGGTGCAAAGTGTAATAAGCCGAGCCCCTAACATGCAATTAGTGAAACTTGGTTTTTCTATAAATAGCAAGCTCAGTTCATTCATTCCTTATTATTTTTTAAGAGCAGTTCAAGAGCAAAAACACTCTATATTTATATTCTGAGAGATATTGTGAGATAAAAATTACTTTCTAAGCATCGAAGCGCTGCGCGATTAGAAGTAAAGCTAGCAACTACAAGAGGTATTACTCTAGTGGTTATTATTTTCATTTTTCTTTATATATATTAAGTAAAAATATACTTTTATAAGCAGTTATAATGTCCAAATTATTTTTAAGTATATAGTACAAAAGTCCTATTTACAAGAAGTTATAATGTCCGATTTATTTCTCTTATATATTAGAAAATATACTTTTATAAGCAGTTACTATGTCCAAATTTCTTCAACTATTTAGTAAAAATATTCATTTTATAAGCAGTTATAATGCTGAAATTTTCTCAAATATAATAGCCGAATATTCATTTTATAAGCACTTATAATGCTGAAATTTTTTCAAAGATAATAGCCGAATATTCATTTTATAAGCAGCTATAATGCCCGATTTATTTCAACCATAGTAACCGAATATTCATTTTTCAAGCAGTTATAATGCTCAATTTATTTTACATATAGTCGAAAAATATTCATTCTGTGAAAAATATTCATTCTGTCAGTAGTTATAATGCTAAAATTATTTCATATATTGTAGAAGAAGTCTTATTTATATGCGGTTATGATACCCGAAATAAAACTTAAAAGATTTAATCGTTAAACGCTTATTTGTCTACATAAACTTATAATCGTGTAGGATTTACGACGAACGTTTAGACCGTTATATTAACCGTAAAAGATATACGAGGCAAGTCTTCTAACCTTGTTACATTTAAGCAAGTCTATTACATCTTGCTATCAATTATTGTGAAGTTATTGCTTCTTTTTCAGCATAACTTAAGAAATGAATCATTATTCATATATTGTTTATTCGAGCATAAAATGTTGTGTCAAACCAAATTGTTTTGGTACGACATCTTATACTGAGAAATAGAACACCTTGATGTAAGGTGAACTGAAACTCCTTGATATAAGGTGGTGGTAAATGTTGATTATATATCGACACAAAATTGTAGGATGATATGCATACTCCTAGGATATTGGTTAGGCTGAACCCCTACCAGATATCCGAAATCAAGCGGTTCTAAGTCATTGAAGACTGATAGAACTAATTGAAATATATGGTTCATGTACAGAACCCTCAGTTATACATCATTGACATCTTTCAAATCAAACACATTGTGTTTACGTTTCCAAATGAACTTGCTGAGCATTTGTAGCTCATTCTTACATATATCTTCTTTTGCAGTTTTAAATGATAATCCTGGCACTTCTGGGACAGACAAAGGAAAAGGACATGTTAATTAGTTTTAGTTACTGTTTTGAATAATTCAAGTCTTTTATAAGGCTTTGTTGTAATAACTTAGTACTGAGAACGATGTAACCGAACTTAATGATATGAAGTATATTATCATCCTTTATTATATTGAATGCGTTATACTCTGATTTTTACTTTGTTTAGCATAGTTGTACTAAGTAAATACAGTATCTATACGAACTATACATCTGAATGAGGGTATTTGAATGATATTGAAAGTCCTATAAGCTCTGAGGTTACACTTAATGAGCGCCGGTAAGGTGCCATCTTTACCGGAATGCGCCCCTCAGTCCTATGGACAATCTTATCTTTAATACTATGAATGTTAGATAGATAGGGAATATTGATATGAAAGAGGTATTCATGAGATATGAATCTATACATCCAAGTGAGGGTATCCAAATACAGATAACGTTCTAGAAAGAATTATCATCTGTTATGGGATACTATGAACCTTGGATAGATAGAAGTCATATCTTATTGAATATTTATAGTTGTATAGTTTTACGTGAGCACCATGTCTGCTACAGGGAGTGTAGAGAATTTAGGGGCGTCACAAGTTGGTATCAGTGTTGTAGATTATAGCTCTAAGGTAGTTAAGAAATACCTTAGGATATAGTCTTTGAGTCCGTAAAATACTTAATTATACATAAAATAATCTTAAAAGCTTTATATTATGTGTAAATTTGTTTCGCTATAATATTAAACAACTAAATTTTTTTGTAGGATGTCAGAGACAAATTGGAATGACCTCCTATTTATAGATCAACCCATGGTACGGTGACTATCAGAGAGTGAGTCAGAAGAAGATCCAGAAGAGATATATCCCGCGCTAGGGACATCAGAGGAGGAGGACCCAGAAGAGGAAGAACTCCTACATGACCAGGAGATACTAGATGCTGAGGAGGCTGAACATCATATAGATGGACAACTAGTAGATCCTGATCATGATGAGGAGATTAGAGCGAGTTAGATGATGAGTGTCGATAGACACGAGGAGATAGTTGCAGGGTTAGTACATTAGTCCATCGAAGACCTAGAGGCTGCCAACTTTCGAACATATATAGCTGAAGGTTTGTTGGACAGTGAGAGGGATAACACTCGTCGTCTTAGGACACTCCTCCAGAGTGCTCAGAAGGAAAGGCAAGATGTACAGATGCATTTATACCGAGCTGACAAGGGATGTCGGGATATATTCGAAGGCTTAGAGCGTTGGGTGCTTACATATCCCGTAGAGGAGAGGAAGGTAGATTATATGATAGATAGATTAGTGGTCTGTCATATGATCCAGGATGCTTATAAGGAGACACATGATCGTTCAGTCTAGTTTAGTACTTAAGTTTATTTTCTGTAGTTTGTATTATAAAGATTTTAGGTTATAAAATAGGGAATCTTCTGTACTAACTAGTGGTAGTATAAACCACTAGTCGAATATATAACCGTTCTGCATGTGATATACAAATTGTGTTTGTACAAATCAAATTGTTAATTCTATGTGTAGTATATACCTGTATTTATACTTGTCTTTTCTTTATTTTTAGAATCATGGTATCAGGACGAAGAAACCAGACCAGAAATGAGACTAATGAACCAAACCCCACCCTACAACTAGTAGACTTACTATTAGGAGCCTTACAGGGTCATCCACCACACCAGCCCAACACAAATAATCCACATAGGTTAGCATTTAAAGACTTTAAAACAGTTGGGCCACCTGAGTTCAAGGGAACTGTGGATCCAGTTGAAGCCCAAACTTGGGTAACTGAAATGGAAAAGTTCTTCACTATAATAAACGTAAGTGAGGAACAAAAGACAATCTTTGCTACCTTTTTCCTAAAAGGTGAGGCAAACTTCTGGTGGAAAACAACAAAAACCAGGGCCGGTGAAGGGGTAATTCCTTGGGTAAGATTCAAAGAACTATTCTTTGAAAATTACGTTCCACAAACCATGCAAAACCGAATGGAGGTTAAATTTTTAGAACTAAAACAAGGGAAAATGATTGTATCTCAGTATACAGCTAAGTTTAACGAATTGTCTCATTTTGGCCCACATCAAGTAAACTCTAAGACAAGAAAAACTAGGAAATTTGAGGAAGGGTTGAAACCTCAGATAACGAGTAGGATATCAATCTTCCAGTTGAAGACGTTTTCAAAAATTCTTGAGAAGGCTATCATAGCCGAGACCGAGAATGAAAATCTTCTCAGATTCCATAAGGAGAAGAGGATTCATAATGAAGAGGGAAAATTCAAAGGAGAAGTCAGTACAGTGGGTAATAATAACAACAAGAGGAAGTGGGATACCACTTTTTTTACTAACTTTGGGAAAAAGGGGAATAATTACAATAACAACAACACTACCAACAGAAACCAGAATAACAAGATGGAACGTTGTGTCACATGTGGAAAGAACCATTTGAGAGTATGTCATAGGAAGGTGGTTACCTGTTACAGCTGTGGTCAGGAGGGACATTATTCCAATGATTGTCCCAAGAAGAGTACTAATAACACCAATCAGGGCAATCAGAATTATAAGTGTTATAATTGTGGCGCAATAGGTCACATATCTAGAAATTATCCAAAGAATAGGAACTAAACCGGGGGAGGAAATCAAACTACAAACAACACCCTCAAACTAACAGTAGCAGGAGCTGGAGGTCAGAGTCGTCCAACCGCCAGAACATTTAATATAACGATGAGGGATGTTGTTGCTTCACAGGACGTGGTGACATGTATCATCCCTATCGACACTTTAAATGCATATGTGTTATTCGACTCTGGTGTTACTTGTTCATTTGTGTCTAATAGCTTTGCTAAAAACTTGAATATGCCATGTGAAGACTTAGACATACCTTTCAATGTAGAAATTGCAAATCGAGAGATAATTCCCGTTAAAACTGTATATAAAGATTGTAACGTAGAGATTAAGGGACACAAGTTTCTTGTGGACCTCTTTCTTATACAGCTAGGGGAATTCGATATAATCTTAGGCATGGATTGGTTGGTTAATCATAATGCAATGATTGACTGCCATCGGAAGCGTGTAAACCTAGTGACTGCGTCGAAGTCAAAGTTAGTGTTCAACGGTGGTTGCTCACCTAAATGATCTCGATGTCTGACAGTAATGCAAGTGGAGAGATTGCTTAGGAAGGGTTGTACAGGTTATTTAGCATATATAGTAGATACTCGAAAGGAAGGAGCAAAGCTAGATCAAATACCTGTAGTTAGGGAATTTCAAGATGTATTTCCCGATGACTTGCCAGGTCTTCCTCCGGATAGGGAGATCGAGTTTGCTATTGATCTTGCACCTGGTACGGCACCAGTGTCGAAGGCACCGTACAGGATGGCACCAGTGGAGTTGAAGGAGTTACTTGTGCAGTTACAAGAACTCTTAGACAAGAAATACATACAACCTAGTGTTTCACCTTGGGGAGCACCGATGTTGTTTGTCAAAAAGAAGGATAGAACTTTAAGGTTATGTGTTGACTATAGAGAATTAAATAAATTAACCATAAAGAACAAATATCCTTTACCAAGAATTGATGATCTGTTTGACCAGTTGAAAGGGGCCGAACACTTTTCAAAGATCGACCTACGATCAGGTTATCATCAATTAAAGGTAAGAAAAGAAGATGTGCCGAAGACAGCGTTTAGGACACGCTACGGACATTATGAGTTTCTTGTGATGTCGTTTAGATTAATGAATGCACCGGCAGTATTCATGGACTTGATGAACCGAGTGTTTAAACCATACTTAGATAAATTTATCGTAGTGTTCATTGATGATATTTTAGTATACTCGAGAACAAAGGAGGAGCATGTTGAACACTTAAGAAGCGTACTGGAGATATTACGAAAGGAACAACTTTATGCAAAGTTTTCCAAGTGTGAGTTCTGGTTAGAACGAGCCCAGTTCTTGGGTCATGTAATTGACAAGAATGGAATAGCAGTGGATCCAGCAAAGATAGAGACAGTGGTGAATTGGGAACAACCAACCATTCCCACAGAAGTAAGAAGTTTTCTCAGTTTAGCAGGGTACTATCGGCGTTTTATACCAGATTTTTCAAAAATAGCAACCCCGCTAACCAATTTAACTCGAAAGAAGGTAAAATACGTCAGGACAGATAAATGTGAAGAAAGCTTCCGAGAGTTGAAAAAGCGATTGAGCATGGCACCAGTGTTATCTTTACCAGATGATACAGGAGGTCTTGTCGTTTATAGTGATGCATCACACAAGGGATTAGGTTGTATGTTAATGCAACATGGGAAGGTAATTGCATATGCATCGTGACAACTCAAAGACTATGAGAAGAAGTATCTTACGCATGATCTTGAGTTATCCGTTGTAGTATTTGCCTTGAAAATCTGGAGGCATTACTTGTATGGGAAGAAGTGTGAGATATATACAGATCACAAAAGTAAATAGGACTTTATAACTGCTTGTAAATAGGACTTTTGTACTATATACATAAAATAATTTGGGCATTATAACTGCTTATAAAAGTATATTTTTACTAAATATATAAAGAAGAATGAAAATAATAACCACTAGAGTAATACCTTTTGTAGTTGCTAGCTTTACTTCCAATCGGGTAGCGCTTCAATGTTTTGAAAGTAATTTTTATCTCACAATATCTCTCAGAATATAAATATAGAGTGTTTTTGCTCTTGAACTGCTGTAGACACCCAAATTTTGCACTTCGTATACTAACCCTGACAGGAGGACAAAATCGTCAATTAACCCAGCCTTTGAGAATGAAAGGTGGACATAAGTACGAACACTTAAAGCCACCGCAACGACTTGCGATCAAAGCCGACACGACAACGATCAAAGCTGAATGATATGGCACGTTTCCCAGCGGTTCCCGGACTGTAAAAAACAAGCCTTTCAGCGAAAACCAACGGTACGACACGAGAATCGAGGTGCGGTATGAAAAATCGAGCAAATCAGCCCAGCTAGCCGCGGATTGATCTGCGGCCAATGATTAAAATAAACTGAAGTGCGCGACGGGCTGAAGTGCGCGGTGGGCGCGGAGGAACCGAGGCCAGCCGTAGATCAATCTGTGGCTGCCCCTGGTCACCCTTTATCAGCGCATTTCTTCATTTGGCAAAGGGGGAGAGCATACAGAGAGTTACACAGCAGCGGAAGAAGAAAGAAAAGAGGAAGAACCAGCAGCAAATAGTAGCGAGAAAGGAGAGAAAAGAGAGGAAAAAAAGTGAGGATTTATACCCCTTTTGCTAGATTGTATCACATATAATTTCTACCATATTCAATATACGAGTTTATACGCATCGTGGTGTCATTTGCAAGGTGAAAAAGAACCCTTTCTATAGCAGTTTTGTCATATCATTTTGTTAAGTTTTATCATTTGGGCCATATTAAATGTAGTTTTTCTTGCATATTATTGAGGTTACGAGGATTGAGGATTATTAGTGAGGGTTCCAACGGAACAAAATTCTTCCTAATGGTCTGATGATATCCATTTGGTGATTTTTTGTTCGTCATGGTAATGAATTAGGCGTAGTATATTTAAATTGCTATTTTAGGATATTGTGAAGTGTTAGGCAATTCGGTATTGTTCATTGGTGTGTTATCCATTTTGTGGGTGTGTAGTAGTGTTGGATGTGAGCCTAGGAACGCGACCCCGTGGTCCAAATCCGATGATGGACATTTTTGGGTGTATGTATTAGGGGCGATGTACCCTTGATTGTAAATATGTAATTGTCGGGCCTTAAAACGATATCAAGTTGAAAGTCGGGTTTAAGGCCCCGTGATAGTGAAATATGCGATTGTGGGTGTTTGGGGTTATTTTGATGGCTTACATGCCCATGAATAGCCCCAACGCATTTTAATGCTTGATTTGATTTATGACACAAAATTGATTTAAAATGATGAAGATTTTCATAAAATCAATCAAATTAGGTTATTAGCACCACGAGGCTTAAAATGGGGAGTGCTAATGAATGTCGATTCCTAGTTAAACGAGAAAGGTAAAGAAAAGTCGTTTTCAAAACATCACAAAAAATGGTTTTATAAAAATAAATGACGTTTTATTAAACCTTTGTGCATAGGGTTAAAGAGATACTAGAAATTGTCCGTTATTTCATTTACGAAAGCAACGTATAGGTCTCGATTCCTATTTTGACGAAGGTTTAAAAAACTCTTGTTTTGCCAAAACGACACCTAATGAAAATCTCACAGCTTTTGACAATTAAAATCAAACCTTTCTTTCTCGTATAAGCCGAAAGATATTCTAAAACATTCTCAAAAATAAAACACGACTTTTCATAAAAACCCAAATTGTTTCTTCATGCAAACTCACCACAACATTCACATAGGCACACACGCACGCACACACACATTTTAAGAATTAAAGGATAGGAAAAGCATCAAGATTGCAGTAACCGTGTTTCACGGAAGTTGGGGGGTGCCTAACACCTTCCCCTCACTTAATCAAGCCCCCGAACTCTATGAATCTCGGTTTGCAGACCAATTAATTCGGAGTCACATATGAGCCAGCGATTTACGAAAACGAAACTCGGATGAGTTGGTACATCCATTTCAAATATACCAACTGGCGACTCTGGTCAACTTGGCTCATCATAAAAAATGATCTTTCAAAACCCCGTCGACATTCATGCCGACCTTTTCCAAAAAAATCATCTAATAAAAGGCTAAAATTGGAAAGGGTAACAATCACCACCGAAGCGGTCCTCCCGGCGTCGACAGCTGGCGACTCTGCTGGGGATATTAGAGGGCTTAAGCCGCGTTCAAATTTTGATGCTATCCTATCCTTTAAAATTTATGAATGTGTATGCACGTGCGATATTTTGACCTGTTTTACTTGTTGTTGTGTGAATGTGTGTTTTGTCCAAAGAATGAGTGATTGAATGTGATTGCTTTACTTTAAAATCATTATTTGCATGCGGTAAGGACGATGAATGTGAATGTATGTTGAGAGTGTACCTCCTCCTGAGGCAAACCTGTCAGTTGCTTATTACTGGACTCGAAGGGGCTGCTCCCCGGAGATGGCTCAGGAAACGCACCACCCAGATCCGCTCCAATCGAAAGGATTCAGACGAGTAGATTGCGAAGATTTGGGGACCTTCATGCCGAAAAGCCGCGAGAGTAACCTTAGGATAGGTCAGCCTCAGATTAACCCAACGCAAGGAAAGTCTCTTCATGCCCTTTTACCTTTACACGTATAAGTGTCATAGTCCCATTCAATATTTTTACATTTACCTTCTCTATTGTCAAAAGAAAGTACTAACCTCTATGTTTTGCAGGGAATAGCTGGGAATGCATAATAATTCGTGTCTAGCATGTATTGTTGCAAGAGGGGAATGCTAACATTTTGTTTTACAAGGAAAGATTAAAAAAACCCAAAACACAAAAGTTACAGCTTTAGCATGCATCTACATCTTTCATTTCCCAAGACTAAACTTCAAACCATTTTTTCCTGTAGGATTGCTCCTCAAACGCGTTTGCAATCTAGGAAGGCCCAGGGTTCTACATCTGAAATGGCTGATCTTCCACCTCCTAATCCTGGTTCCATATCTCGGGAAGAATTCGATGATTTTAAAAAACAGATGTTGGAAATGGCCACGATGCTGAAAGAGCAGTTCCTATTAAGATAAGATCCGCCAAACAAGGATCCGCCTAAGGATGATCAACCCCAGCCTAAGGACGAGCCAGTCATCCCCAAAACCATTCCTACACCTAACAGGACAATAATCACTATCCCAGAGGAGGGAGACACTGATGATCTTCGAAAGAAAATGAAGCAGATAGAGGAGACTATCCAATCTCTGAAAGGCATAGGTTCCCTGGGCAGGGTAAATTATTCAGATCTGTGTGTCTTTCCAGGAACCAGATATCCGGAGAAGTTCAAGATCCCCGAATTTGAGAAATATAATGGGAAGGGAGACCCTTATACACACCTGAAGATATACATTGGGGAACTTGGGTCTTATGCAGAGGACGAAGGATTGAGGATGCAGCTATTCCAAAAGAGCCTAACGGGAGAAGCAAGAACTTGGTATGCCCGCCTTGATAACGCTCGGATCCATAACTGGGAGGAGTTAGCCCATACTTTCTTAACACAATACAGCTTCCAAGCACAGATGGCCCCTGACAGATATCAGCTGACAAAGATCAAGAAGCAACCAAAAGAATCTTTTAGGGATTATGCACAACGGTGGAGGGGTATGGCTGCACAGGTAAATCCCCCAATGAGCGAGGCGGAGATGGTAATGACCTTTGTGGATATTCAGGAGGCGCCCTATTATGAGCGAGTGATAGCGGGGATTGGAAGACCTTTTGTCGAAATGATAAAGCATGGAGAAATGGTTGACATGGGGTTAAAGTCTGGCAAGATCCGGAACTTCACAGCTCTAGAAGCAGTTGCGGAGCAAATCCAGAGTGGAAACTATGGCAGTGCTTCCCACAGGACCCAAAAGAGAAAGGAGGAAGATGTTTCCCTCATTCTGCAGGGATCATCTAGGAAGGTGGAGAATAGCCTTCCAGTGCAAATACAGAGAATTGTGCCACCCCGACAACCTAATTTCGATAATCAAAGGACGGACGGACGAAGAAGATTTGAGACCACAAGAGATCGGGTATTCACCCCGCTTGGGGATCCTCTTGAACAGATTTTGGCAGTATTAATAGCACAGAGAAGGATAGTCGATTTGGCACCCCCAATTGACCCGAAAGGGAGAGGATTTGACCCGAGTAAGAAGTGTGCGTACCATTCGGGTTCCCCTGGTCATGATACTCAGGAATGCTGGGCGCTGAAGCACAAGATTCAGAACATGATCGATAGCGGGGAGATCATGGTGGAACAGCCAGAGTCACCAAATGTTAAAGTCAATCCCCTGCCTAAGCATGATGGGGAAGGGGTCAATGTGGTAGAAGCCAGCGAAGCTGGAGGACCACCAAGGCTGAATTATATAAAGAGAATTGATGAGATGATTGGCAAGCCTGTGTCTGAGACAGGAGGTGGAAAATTGACCCCCACGAATGATGAGTTGGCCAAAAAGGAGAGTTTCCTGTAGGAGGTTGTGCGGCAATTTGAAGCCAAATGTTATATCCCTGGACGGTCAGTAAGCAGTGGAAAGGGGAAGGATGTTGCCACGCCATCAGGAACCCAACAGAGTGTGCCTGTCATCAATTGGGCGGGGCTGACTATTTCTGAAGAGGTTATGAAGAAGGACCAATGTGATGTGGTTGTAGTCATCGAGGAAGTTTCCGATGCGAAGCCGCCCTTCATTTGTCGCTTTCCGGCCAATCTGACCACCAACAACTGGACGATGGAGCCAGTAATATCCAAACGAGGGTAAAATATTGCGTCAGGGTGGTATACCCCGGATGGTGGGGGATGAATAGATACCAGTTTTTGTTCCTTATTTTGAATTTTGCATGGTTATGTTATTTTGTCATGTTATTTTAAAGATGATCATTGCGGGAAAATGACTTATATATATGACAAATATTTTTGTTTCATATCAGGTGTACCGATTTGAGTATTGCTTGCCTAACAAACGATTTTTCAAATTTAAAAGATGACTACGATTTTGATATTGAGCTGGATTTCGATTTAATGGGCATTGATCAGGATGAGACAGATAATGACGACACGCCTGACGAGATCAAAGGATGGGTTAAAGACAAACCCAAACCCAACTTAGACCAAACCATCACCATAAATATCGGAACCCCTGACAAACCCAAAGAGCTCAAGATAGGGACAGACCTGACCCCTAGCCAGAAAACAGAAATAACCGAGTTGCTAAACCAGTATGAGGATGTTTTTTCCTGGTCTCATGAGGACATGATCGGATTGTCCACCGACATTGTGATACACCGGTTGCCCATCAAGGAGGGTTTCAAGCCTGTCAAGCAGAAACACCTCAATTCTGTCATTTACCGTCCTAAGATGAATGGGGCAGTGGAGGCTGCAAATAAGAATATCAAGAGAATTATGGCGAAAATGTCTGCTAATCATCGGGGATGGCCGGATCTGCTACCTCTCACCCTGCTGGCGTACAGAACGTCAGTGCGTACTTCTACAGGGGCAACCCCTTATGCTCTGGTCTACGGAATAAAGGTTGTTCTGCCAGTTGAGGTTGAGATGGCGTCCCTCAGAATCTTGATTGATGCTCAAATAAACGAGGAGGAGTGGATGCAAAGTCGGTACGACCAATTGGCCCTAATTGATGAAAGGAGGGTAGCGGCTGTTTTGCACGGCTAGTTATATCAGCAAAGAATATCTCGATCATACGACAAAAAGGTAAGACCTCAGAAGTTCAAGGAAAATGACCTAGTGCTAAAGAGAGTCATGCCTTGTCAAGACGAAGCCAAAGGGAAGTTCGCCCCGAGCTGGGAAGGACCTTTTGTGATTAAGAAAGCGCTGTCCGGAGGAGCCCTCATATTGCAAGAGATGGATGGTGAGGTGTTTCCACAGCCCATAAATTCTGACTCGGTGAAGCGGTTGAACGCCTAAAAAAAAAAAAGAATCATCATCACTTTCTCCTCTTCCTGTGAAGAACGAACTACGTAGGACCTGATTTCCCGACTTGTGGGAGTACGTAGGCAACCATCATGGCACGGTCCAATTCCTTACAGAATAATATGTTCTCTAACCAAAATCGATTCCCAACAGCCCGAAAAAAACCTTCCTATACCCACGAAGCCTTCCCGAGACCAGCCACCTAATCAGCTTCATCTTAGATGACATAACCCTAACCCAACCAAACAGTTAGCCAAAATCTAAGACTCAATCCGATGAAATCAACGGGGTGTGCGGCAATATCTGTCAAATCTCCATCAAGACTTGAGAAGAGAAAGAAGGCGAAATATCAAAATCGTGGTTAGCTGGATAAAATGAGGATCCAATGAAAGGCAAACGATACGACAAAAAAAGGGAAAATGACTAAATTTAAATGCATGTCTACATATATAAGTCATTTTGTTACAAGATTTATCTTTCGATAACCGATGAAACTGACATAGTCTATGCAGGAAATAAAATGATCTACAAATCTGAAACTAACTGAAGCAGGATGGATAAGGTGGTGGATAGATCTGAAGCATCGGCGTCCCCCGCAATCTGCTGCCCCATCACGGCGATGCGATCCAATAAAGCAGTGGCTCGGCTAACAGTCTCAGAGTGAGCATCCATAACTGCCCTAGTCTGCAATACAATGGCGTCTCTGTCAGCGAGGGCAGCATCTCTGGCCAGAATGGCAGCATCTCTCTCAACAAGAGCAGCGTCCCTCTCAGCCTCAATAGTAATCAAGGCCAGACGGATCCGGCTATCCTCAGTAACCCAACTAGGGGCAGAATCAGCTGAGATGGAATAAGAAATATGGGCGGGAGTGGAGAAGCCTTCAAACTCACATTCGGATATCATCTCTATAGACTCAGGAGGGATAAATACTTCTGGGGAGGTATCATCTGTGAAAATCACTCGAGAGTCGTCAAATACTCTAGTCTGACTCAAACCGACCATATCGGAGTCTCCGTGCAACCATTGCACATAAGCAGATGTCTGAATGGGGCAGCTTTCACTATACTCGGCAAAGATCCTGCGAGACCAAAGATTGTATACCCGTAGTAGATCTCTCTCTGTCTGGGGTGATATGAGGAATCGATAGTCGTCTGCGCCCGTAAAAGGGTGAAAATCCTGTATCTGATCAAACTGCCCCATAACCGCCAAGGGATGATAAGTCGTCACGTCCCTCAAGCCAGAAATAGGGATGAAATCCGAGGGGGGCACATGAGTCGAGAAGATCCTGAAGGAGCAATAACCCGAATAGATCAAGAGATGAAAAAGCTCCTCAATAGCTGAAAAGAATTCTATCCAGGAAGCCGCATCAATACAGCTCATGGAACGGAACGAAAATTGCGTGGCTATGTCGTGGCTGAAGCAAAACCCATGGCGACGGAAACGACCGATGGGGCTGAGATGGCTCATAAACCATACATACAACAAAACAGAGCTCCCTCTGAATACTCTGCCTCGGAAAGACTGACAATATGAGGCTAACATGTAGGTGTCTGCTGGTATCATGGGAATAATGGTGTGATCCTCCTGAAGGGCTCTAGTGGCCGCAATAACTCGCATGCCCAACAGATCGGGCCCGGCTGGCAGATACAAAACTGAGATAACACAAGCCATCAAAACATCTACTCTCAAGGCGCCCCAGCGCTCCTCAGATACGAAAAAATCACCAGAGAATAGATGAAAACTGTCGGGTGAGCCGAATCGGTCAATCAAGAAGTGAAGGGGAACTAGATGGTCTGATGTGATCACCGATAACAGAACTGTCCTCCGCAACCCAGTAAAAGTCAAGAACTGACGGCGCATGAGACCAGTTGTGACCCTGGCAGAAGGACCATCCCAAGAGAAGCCGGTAAAGCGAGCATACTACTTTAGAGTGGGGGTCAGCTCCATTGTCCCTAATCTGAACACCTGACGGGCAGGGGCCCAATAGCTCAGAATACCCTCCACAAAGCCCGTCGGCACCTGAAAGGATAATAAGGACCAGGAATGTCCCAGAAGACCATCTGCGATAACCTTTTCGCCCAGCGACAAACCGTCCAACCAGCGGAAAAGCCTGCCAACCAACCCTGTGGGAGGACCGAGATCCAGACGTGCCACGGCGTCTGGTGACGACATCGGTGAAAAATAGTATCAAAAAGACTGTGCAGGGGTCATTCTCTATCCATGAATAAAAAGCATGCATCATACAATTAATAATAGAAAAATCAATCAATTTTAAAATCCATTTGACTTATGAGAACAAAATACGAGATTTCGACCAACCGGAGACGAGACCTGGTGCAGACGATTCGACCAATCGGAGACGATAACCGATACAGACAACTCGGCCAACCAGAGACGAGACCCGGTGCCGACGAATCAATCAACTGGAGATGATACCCGGTGCAGACGAGTCGACCAATCGGAGACGATAACCGATGCAGACAACTCGGCCAACCGGAGACGAGACCCGGTGCCGACGAATCAATCAACCGGAGACGATACTCGGTGCAGACGAGTCGACCAATCGGAGACGATAACCGATACAAACAACTCGACCAACCGGAGACGAGACCCGGTGACGACGAATCAACCAACCGGAGACGAGACCCGGCGCAGACAAGACGATCATCCGGATACGAGACCCGGTGATTACGAGACGAGCGACCGGATACGAAACCCGGCGCAAACAGGATGATCAACCGGATACGAGACCCGGTGATTATGAAACGAGCGACCGGATACGAGACCCGGCGCAGACAAGACGATCATCCGGATACGAGACCCGGTGATTACCAGACGAGCGACCGGATATGAGAGCCGGCGCCGGCAGGACGATTAACCGGATACGAGACCCGGTGATTACGAAACGAGCGACCGGATACGAGACCCGGCGCAGACAAGACGATCATCCGGATACGAGACCCGGTGATTATGAGACGAGCGACCGGATACGAGACCCGACGCAAACAGGACGATCAACCGGATACGAGACCCGGCGATTACGAAACGAGCGACCGGATACGAGACCCGGCGCAGACAAGACGATCATCCGGATACGAGACCCGGTGATTACCAGACGAGCAACCGGATGCGAGACTCGGTGATTACGAGACGAGCAACCGGATACGAGACCCGGTGCTGACAAGACAATCAGCCGGATACGAGACCCGATGCCGACGAGACGATCAACCGGGAACGAGAGCCGGTGCAGATAAGAATCGAAACCGGCGAGTCGACCAATCGGAGACGAGAACCGATACAGATGAGACGACCCGTCAGAGACCAGACCTTACATCTACGAGACAATCGATCGGATACGAGACCCGACAATTATAAGACGACGACGATGCCAAGTCTGCGGCGATTACGAGACGGAGCACGACGTTGGCGATAACGATTAGAGCAACGACCTGTCAAAGACGGAACCCAACAACAATGCGATCAGCGATTGAAACCTGTTGGGACCGATACTCACAAGAAATTTACGATTGCATGATGCATTGACACCTTTGCGAATGTTTTGCATGCCTTACATCTTGTGTTGCATCATAAGCTATATGTGTTGCATTATGTATGTACTGTCATTCTTATGCACCGTCATTCATGCATCGTATGTCTACTTCTTTATCATGTTCATCTCATTTAACATTTCATAAACATGATAAAGAGGGGCAGCTGTAGACACCCAAATTTTGCACTTCGTATACTAACCCTGACAAGAGGGCAAAATCGTCAATTAACCCAGCCTCCGAGAATGAAAGGTGGACATAAGTACGAACACTCAAAGCCACCGCAACGACTTGCGATCAAAGCCGACACGATAATGATCAAAGCTGAATGATATGGCACATTTCCCAGCAGTTCCCGGACTGTAAAAAATAAGCCTTTCAGCGAAAACCAACGATACGACACGAGAATCGAGGTGCGGTACGGAAAATCGAGAAAATCATCCCAGTTAGCCGCGGATTGATCTGCGGCCAATGATTAAAATAAACTGAAGTGCGTGGCGGGCTGAAGTGCGCGGCGGGCGCGGAGGAACCGAGGCCAGCCGCAGATCAATCTGCGGCTGCCCCTGGTCACCCTTTATCAGCGCATTTCTTCATTTGGCAAAGGGGGAGAGCATACAGAGAGTTACACAGCAGCGGAAGAAGAAAGAAAAGAGGAAGAACCAGCAGCAAATAGTAGCGAGAAAGGAGAGAAAAGAGAGGAAAAAAAGTGAGGATTTATACCCCTTTTGCTAGATTGTATCACATATAATTTCTACCATATTCAATATACGAGTTTATACGCATCGTGGTGTCATTTGCAAGGTGAAAAAGAACCCTTTCTATAGCAGTTTTGTCATATCATTTTGTTAAGTTTTATCATTTGGGCCATATTAAATGTAGTTTTTCTTGCATATTATTGAGGTTACGAGGATTGAGGATTATTAGTGAGGGTTCCAACGGAACAAAATTCTTCCTAATGGTCTGATGATATCCATTTGGTGATTTTTTGTTCGTCATGGTAATGAATTAGGCGTAGTATATTTAAATTGCTATTTTAGGATATTGTGAAGTGTTAGGCAATTCGGTATTGTTCATTGGTGTGTTATCCATTTTGTGGGTGTGTAGTAGTGTTGGATGTGAGCCTAGGAACGCGACCCCGTGGTCCAAATCCGATGATGGACATTTTTGGGTGTATGTATTAGGGGCGATGTACCCTTGATTGTAAATATGTAATTGTCGGGCCTTAAAACGATATCAAGTTGAAAGTCGGGTTTAAGGCCCCGTGATAGTGAAATATGCGATTGTGGGTGTTTGGGGTTATTTTGATGGCTTACATGCCCATGAATAGCCCCAACGCATTTTAATGCTTGATTTGATTTATGACACAAAATTGATTTCAAAGCTAAAATGATGAAGATTTTCATAAAATCAATCAAATTAGGTTATTAGCACCACGAGGCTTAAAATGGGGAGTGCTAATGAATGTCGATTCCTAGTTAAACGAGAAAGGTAAAGAAAAGTCGTTTTCAAAACATCACAAAAAATGGTTTTATAAAAATAAATGACGTTTTATTAAACCTTTGTGCATAGGGTTAAAGAGATACTAGAAATTGTCCGTTATTTCATTTACGAAAGCAACGTATAGGTCTCGATTCCTATTTTGACGAAGGTTTAAAAAACTCTTGTTTTGCCAAAACGACACCTAATGAAAATCTCACAGCTTTTGACAATTAAAATCAAACCTTTCTTTCTCGTATAAGCCGAAAGATATTCTAAAGCATTCTCAAAAATAAAACACGACTTTTCATAAAAACCCAAATTGTTTCTTCATGCAAACTCACCACAACATTCACATAGGCACACACGCACGCACACACACATTTTAAGAATTAAAGGATAGGAAAAGCATCAAGATTGCAGTAACCGTGTTTCACGGAAGTTGGGGGGTGCCTAACACCTTCCCCTCACTTAATCAAGCCCCCGAACTCTATGAATCTCGGTTTGCAGACCAATTAATTCGGAGTCACATATGAGCCAGCGATTTACGAAAACGAAACTCGGATGAGTTGGTACATCCATTTCAAATATACCAACTGGCGACTCTAGTCAACTTGGCTCATCATAAAAAATGTTTCAAAACCCCGTCGACATTCATGCCGACCTTTTCCAAAAAAATCATCTAATAAAAGGCTAAAATTGGAAAGGGTAACAATCACCACCGAAGCGGTCCTCCCGGCGTCGACAGCTACTTTTGAAAAATGGTTTGAAATGATTGAACTCGGCTTGCTATTTATAGAAAAACATAGGTTTGCTAATTGTAAGTTAGGGGTTCGGCTTATTACACTTTAGTACTTGATTAATTACACTTTAGTACCTAGCTTGGTCGGCTTATTACACATTAATACTTGATTAATTACACTTTAGTACCTAGCGTGTGCCAGCGTTTGCCAAGCATGTGCCAGCATGTGCCAAGCATAAGCGCGACAAAACAGTTTGTCATCGTAAGCACAACAAAGCACTATATTAGTTTAAGCACGACAAAGCACTATATCAGTTTAAGCACGACAAAACAAATTGTCAAAATAATTATACCAACAGGTTCATTGGCGAAAAAAATTTATTTTTAAGCATGACGTGTCAAACACGACGTTTTCGGGAAAAAAATTTATTTAACCTAATTCATCGTTTACATAATAAAATCACAAAACACATGCTTCGAAATATCATTTCGATCTTTATTAAGCACATATGTTACAAATTTCGAATCTCATCATGGTTTAAGGTTTTAAACTTCTCGATACCTAGTTTTAGGTTATATGTTCTAGTTCTAAATGTATATGATCGTGTTTTCGAATCGTATTATGTTTTCAAAGATTGCCTGAACAGTCGTTCATTAGGTATTTCTAGAGTTTTTATTCTTAACCTAGTTAAGACAATATTTATAATTTTGATAATATTTCGGGGTATTACAGTAACTAGGTCGGTTATCTAACTTCGGTGGTAATAAAGTCGAACGGTTCTTGTGACACCCCCAAATTCAGGTACTAATACCTCGAATCTGGTGCTCACAATAAAATACATCCATTCACCTCTAAATAACATTAATTAACTAATGCGGAATAAATAAACATATGTTGTTCATTACAAAAGGTTTACTACGGTCCCAAGGTCTATAACCTTAAATAAATACATCGCAGAATACAATAATAATACAAAACGATTCCACGATTACATAACGGGATAGTACATATAACTATTCCTTAAGCTTTCCTTTGCCTTTGTCCGCTTTGGAACTCCCCGGCTTAACTGCAATAGGTTCACGATATAGTAAGGGTGAGCAACTACTTTGCTCAGCAAGTTTAAAATGAATAAAGAGGATATATCATGAATGAATGAGAATAATAATCGCATAGTTCAACAATTTAAGAACATTGAAGAAATAGCTGACAATATAATCAAAGTTCAAATAAAATAATGAATATTGATTATTTACTGCTGAGTGATCCAATAGACCATGAACTATTTGGCCAAAGGATCAGTTATTTAACTAACCCTTTTAAACGCCTAGCCCGTCAGTAGTACTCGAGGGGATCAGCCTCTCTTACCCTATGTATATGCATAACATTTAGCTCTGACTACATCGAATAATCGACACATTAAAATCCACTACATAAGGGTTGCTCTCTCAGTCCAAGAATCCGCACCAACAATCGGTTTGGATAGCTTTTAAAATAATAACCTGCACGTGTCTAGCCGAAACAAGTGGTGTAGACTATTCCCTTAAATAGTTCATGAATGAAGAACTTATGTTTCACAATCCAACAACACATTTCGAATTCAAATGCACAATGTGTGAATATCAATAATTATCCTTGATGTGGAGTAATTAACCATAATTAAACCACTAACCATAATTGAAATATGATAACTCGAGTTGAGTTAGGAAACTTGCAATAATATAGAATGATTGCTCAATTAATAAATAAACTCACACATTAAATGAAAGCTGTGCGATTGAGAAAACCTACCCAATATTAAATTGAGTTAGGGTAAAGAAAACTTGCTCAACACAAGGGTTAGACAAGCATTAGGAACCTTGCCTGATGCGCTGTTACAATATTATAACACACGCTCCTTAATATCCTACACAATTAAGTACATATTTACATAACAATTAGTCACATTCCAAATAATGGTTCAAAACGGATGCTGCATAATTAAAACACATTGATTGCCCTACGACTACCCAGTCGGGGGTCTCGCTCTCCGGTGAGCAAGCGACTGCCCAGCTCACCAGTGAGCTAGCGGGGTCGGGGGGCAGCGCCCCCCAGAAACCAAGCCTAAATTGCAATTAGATTATTCAATTTCTGCCTTAAGACAATATCAATTTGGTTGACATTTGGGAAATAATTAAGCATTTAGGGCTTAACAAAATATGCTTAGCTAACTTGTCTAATCATTTAGTACAAAGAAATATAAGTATTGGACCCGTTGAAAAGGATTCATTAGGTCCGACCCGGCCTGACTGCCCGACCCAGTCCAGACACGGAACTGGCGCTGCAGCGCCAAGCCTAAGCACTGGACCTCACGATGCGGCGTGAGTCCCGTGTTTTCTCCCTGGCAGGGCTTCACGCTGTGGCGTGAGCCTTAAAGCTTGGGCCTCATGCTGCGGCGTGAGTACCGGTCTTTCCCAACTTGCCCCTCGCTGCAGCGTGAGCTGCAGGGCTTATGGGTGGCGTTGCGGCGCCATTCTGTAGTAGCCGGATTCTGGGTTTGTTCCCAGTTCGCGACTCCGACCTCCGGCCACTCCAACCTCCATAACTCCTTCAATACACAAGCAAATTGGTCCATTCTGAACTCTATGGACTCCTAACTTATGGGGTTACAACATATCAAAAATACAGAGCTACCCATTAATATTAACATGATCAAATCTAAAGCCAAAGTTTAAAGTTCATACTCTGTTCTTCGAGTTCTTGACAAGTTTTACAAAAATCATTCCTACGAACTCGTTTTAACTCCTTTTTGCTCCATTCCAACTGGGTTAGCTTCGTAACCCATGGAACTACAATACCATAACAACAAATAAAATTAACAAATATGAAATCATAGCTTTACAATCCTCTAAAAAGTCTGAATGTCCAAGTTCATGTCCAAAGTCCATTGTTCTTGCTCCATTAAGCCAAGGTAAGAATTTCTTGCATTTTTGTTCCACTTTGATGTTACTAATGACTTACATAGTCTCTTAACAACATTTACAAACAATCACAACAAACAAAAATACTAAGAATCGCCATAAATCCGACCCACAAGCTCAAGAGCTCAAAACTAAGAAAAACTTGAAAATCTTAATAAGAAATCGAATGGAATGGATTTGGTTGATGTTTACCTCTGTAAATCCTTCCTAGATGATTAAGAAGCTCGGCTAGGCTTTGTTTTGGGGGTTCTCCTTGCTTGAATCCTCTTCTTCTTCCACCTGTGCCTTCTTCTTCTTCTTCCTTCCTTTTTCCGGCGACCTTCTTCACTTTTTTTGGCGACTTCTTCCTCTTCCTTCTTTGCAGCAAATTTCTCTTTCTCTCTCTCTCTCTCTCTATATATATCAGCTGATGGTAGTTTGAATGGAGAAGTGGAAGAGTGAATTAGGGAGAAGTGGGAGAAAAATGGGAGTGGCTCAAGGTGGCCAAAATTTCTAACTTGTAGGCAATACTGCCCCCCCACTCTCTCATTCCTAGCAATTTGATTGGTGGAAAATGGTTTGGTTGGTTCCCACTTAGTATAACAAGCCAAAATAAATACCCAAATACACCAAAATATAAAATTTATCCAAATATTCAGAACACCCATTTAATACATTTCGGATACGGATAAAATCACGTATCAGCTAAAATAAAATTTCCGACACTTGAAAAAATTATTCGTACGCATACACGTATTTATGAAATTTATTAAAGTCGAAAAAGACATAAAAATATTATGGCGTGAATAGTGCCTCGGGAAATGTGCCCCGTAAATAGTGATTTAGCGACGCTATGCGAAATCAATTATTCACTCAAACAAAACTATAATACGTAAAATTTCATGCATTCACATAATCCAGGTTGTCACACAACCTTTACACATGCAACACAAAAATAATATTAATAAAATATAATATATTCATTAATATTCAAAAAAATTCGAATTACAAGGCAATTTCAGAATTCTCGGTCGTTACAGTTCTCCAGAACCTCTATTTAAAGCCTCCTCGGAGAGTCAGGTCTCTGGACCAGGATTTGGATCTTGGCGAAACAAGGCGAGTGGATCATTTTCTAGCATTACTCTCCTATTATAAATTCTTTATAACAGGAGAGTGGGGTGGAGGTATATTCTGATTGGGATGTTTGACAGGTTAAGGAATCTACAGTCCTAACTGTATTTAGATTATAGTTCCTAAAGAAAGAGTTAACACCCCTTCGGGTTTATTTACTCGAGTAACAAAGGCCACGGTTCGAGACAAGCTTGGTGGTCTGCACCATTCATTCTTTGCTTGACCTTGCGCAAGATTCGTTTTCTTAGGCTTGAGTTACCCATGTAGCGAGTGTTAGGCCGGTGACTCCCAAACCAGACGGCTTTAGGGCACCAGATGGAGAGACACCCCTAGGCTTAATTACTCGAGTAGCCCATGCCACGATTCGAATCTGCTCGGGCCTCCTCTAACTGTAATGCTCGTTTTCTTAGGCTCTGAGTTACCCATGTAACGAGTGTTGGGCCAGCGACTCCCAAACCAGATGGCTTTAGGGCACCAGGTGTAGAGACACCCCTCGGGCTTAATTACTCGAATAGCCCAGGGCCACGATTCGAGACATTAGCTTGATAATCAATTATCGTCTGACTTCTCGATATTAGCTTGATAATCATTGACTGTCTGACTACGTGTTAATTGTCATCAACGTCGTCCTAGTTTTTATACCCCACAACTGAAAGTTTGTGCAAATGCAAAGTGAAGGCTGTCACATGAGGTCGATTCTGTCGCAAACGTTGCTTTGAATTAAGGCTTTGTACCCGATCAAAAGGTTGAATAGCCTTCTTCATCTAATCATACTCACGATCGTGCTCCACGGTTGCTTGTCAGAATTTAATCCGATTCATATCAAGCCGAATAAAATCCCCTTTCACGCGGATCATCGTATCCCGGGAAAACTATGCCTTGACAAATGCCAGATGATCGTACCGTTGAAGATTAACATGTTGATGGGATTGTTGCATGGGATTGTTGCATGGGTGCCAATTTGCACGTCATCATTTCCTGGGTAGTTGGACAAGTGCCCAGTGTTAGGTTGCTTTTCTTGTGATCTTCCTCGTACCGGTCGCATCGGTATCTCACTGTGCTTGACAAAAGATCCGGTCCTTTGACTTGTTGAAAGGCTTGGGGATTTTTGATTTTTGAGATTTTTTTGATTTTTTTTGATTTTTTGATTTTTTTTTTTTTTTTTTTTTTTTTTTGGGTTGAATTTGCCCCTACTCCGGGTTCTTTGTGATCGTCAGGGGTTCTGATGTTTGATGGCAATGGTTTGGTCTAAGTCGGGTTTGGGTTTATCTTCGACCCATCCTTTGATTTCGTCAGGCGTATTGTCGACATCTGTCTCGTCCTGCTCAATCCCCATCAGATCGAAATCTAGCTCTTTACCAAAATTGTGATCCTCCTTCAAATTTGGCCTATCGCTCGTCAGGCTAGAATTCCTCAAATTGGGGTACCTGACATAAAACAAAAATGCTTGTCATATATATAAAACATTTCAGCACATGATCTTCTTTTGGATAACATGACAAAATGACATGAGCGTGCAGGGATTTGAAATAAAACTCAGAATTTTAAAACCCATTGATCTTCGACTGGCTGGGATTCAACTGCCATCCTCCTGGATTTACCCCCTTCCTGGATATCACCTGCTTGCATGGTCCAACTGGCCACGGCGAGGTCAAGCAATGGAGCTCATTAGGAGGTGCATGGATCGTATTGGCATGGATCTGGCATTGATGGCATTTCTTGATATGAGTATCGCAGTCAGTTTTCATGGTTAGCCAATAGTGACCTGTTCACATGATTTTCTTTGCCAAAAAACGCTCTGCTCATATGGGCTCCGCACACATCGCCATGTACTTCGTTCATTAATCTGTGGGCTTCTTCAGCTTCCAGATATCTCAGCAGTCCCGTAGCTAGGTCCCACTTGTGCAAATCGTCTCCGCTTAGGGAGAATTTCACTGCCCAATCTTTGTATTCTCCTTTCTTGGTCAGATCTGCATTTTCGGGAAAGGAGCTGTCTCGAAGGAACTCTTTAATGTTTTGATACCAAGCCCATTCAGGAGGGGTGTCACTATGGGAGATCTCTCCGATCTGATCATCATAGGCCGGACAAGTCTGTACCACAATTCTCAGGGCTAATCTCAGTCCTAGGATGCATCCCTCGTATTCGGTCGTATTGTTGGAGTGGCAGGACTGTAATTTCATGGCTACAGGCTTCTGCCATTTGGATGGATGAAGTATGGATTTTACGGCCTTTTAGTTGGGTCGTAGGGGCAATCTCGCAAAACAAACAAGGGCCGCAGTTTAGTACTGTGCTAGTTACAAGTTGGCAGAGACATGTCAACACTGATGCATGATTATTATTATTTCTTTTTCTTCTTTTTCTTTTTCTTTTTTCCCTTTTTTTTTGTGGTCGAATATGCCCCTACTCCGGGTTCTTTGTGATCGTTATGCCACGCTTTCACGGTTCTCTTAATCTTATCCTGCAAAACAAGGTCAGTGTTTGATGACAGGATAGTATTTAGAAGTTTTTAGAAAACCTTGGTACGTGGCACGGATTGCCTTCCTGCAAAACCATGTCAGTATTATCTTCATATGTGCAGGTGATGTAATCACATGATACAGGTCATTTATTACGATGATGCCGGTATGGAACAGTTGTATGCCATTTACATGACATTTATTTATTTGACAAAAGGGTATGAAGAAGCTTCCCTTTCGTTAGGTTTATCAGAGGCTGACCTACCCTAGGGTTACTCTCGCGGGCTTTTCGGCATGAAGGTCCCCAAATCTTCGCAATCTACTCGTCTGAATCCTTTCGATTGGAGCGGATTTGGGTGGTGCGTTTCCTGAGCCATCTCCGGGGAGCAGCCCCTTCGAGTCCAGTAATAAGCAACCGACAGGTTCGCCTCAGGAGGAGGTACTCTCTCAACATACATTCACATTCATCGTCCTCACCGTATGCACATGATTACTTTAAAGCAAAGTCATTCCATTCAACCATTCATTCATTGGTAAAATACATTCACACAACAACAGGTCAAAATATCGCACGCACATACATTCATGAATTTTAAAGGATAGGATAGCATCAAGATTTGAACGCGGCTTAAGCCCTCTAATGGTCCCCAGCAGAGTCGCCAGCTGTCGACACCGGGTTTTCGCTATCTCTTGGTCTTTTCCAATTTTTTGCCTTTTGATTTAATGATTCTTTGGAAATGATCGGCATTGATGTCGACGGGGTTTTGAAAGATCGTTTTTATGATGAGCCAATTAACCAGAGTCGCCAGTTGGTATATTTGAAATGGATGTACCAACTCATCCGAGTTTTCGTTTTTTATAAATCGCTGGCTCATGTGTGACTCCGAATTAATTGGTCTGCGAATCGAGATTCATAGAGTTCGGGGGCTTGCTTAAGCGAGGGGAAGGTGTTAGGCACCCCCCGACTTCCGTGAAACACGGTTACCGCAATCTCGATGCTTTCCTATCCCTTAATTCATGCGTGTGTGGGTATGTGCGCGTGTGTGTGTGTGTGTGTGTGTGTGCTTATGTGAATGTTGTGGTGAGTTTGTATGAAAGAATCGCTTGGATTTTGAGGGAAAGTCATGCTTTGAGAGTGCTTTGGAATGTCCTTCGGCTTCTACGAGAAAGCTTTATTCTTTATTAGGAAGGTTTGATTTTAAATGTCAAAAGCTAGGAGATTTTTCTTTAGGTGTTGTTTTGGCAAATCAAGAGTTTTTAAACCTTCGTCAAAATAGGAATCGAGATCTATACGTTGCTTTCGTAACTCAAATGATGGGCAACTTCTAGAATCTCTTTAACCCTATGCACAACGGTTTAATAAAACGCCATTTATTTATAAAATCAATTTGTGTGATGTTTTGGAAAACGATTTTTCTTTGCCTTCTCGTTAAAGAGGAATCGACATTCATTTGCACTTTCAATTTTAAGCCTCGTGATGCTAATACCCTACTTTGATTGATTTTATGAAAATCTTATCGTTTAGCTTTGAAATCAATTTCGTGTCATAGATCAAATCAAGCATTAAAATGCGTTGGAGTTATTCATGGGCATGTAAGCCATCAAAATAACCCCAAATGCCTACAATCACAAGTTTCACTATTTCGGGGCCTTAAACACGATTCTCGCCTTGGCGTCATTTTAAGGCCCGACGATTACATATTTACAATGAAAGGTACATCGAATTTATTACATATATCAAACGATGTCCATCATCGGATTTGGACCACGGGGTCGCGCTCCTAGGCTCACATCCAAAATCGCTACACACCCACAAGATCCTAAAAATAACAATCTAAATAAACTATGCATAATACATCATTACAACGAGCTAAAATTCATCAAATGGATATCATCGGGTCATTAGGAAGAATTTCGTTCCAATTGGAACCCTCCCTAATAGTCCTCAATCCATAGATCCACAACAATATACAAGAAAAACTACATTTAATTTAACCAAACAATATGATATAAATTGCTAGAACAAAGGGAATTTTCACCTTGCAAATGATCTCAAATGGATGTGAACTTGTGTATTTGACTAAGATAAGGAGTATATTTGGTACAATCAAAATCAAAGAATATAAATCCTCTCTTTTTTTCCTCTCTTTTCTTCCTATTTGATTGCAAAATTTGCTCCTTTTTCTCTCTATTTTCGTGTTCTTGCTGCTGCAGAATTCTTCTTCCTTCAAATTCTTCCAACCTTCAAATTCTTCCAACCTCCTGTATGCTGTCCGAGGCTGAGCTTAAATAGGCTGGCCAGAGCCAGCCGCAGATCTATCTGCGGCTGGCCGCAGATGGATCTGCGGCTGGCCAGCTGGCACGCCTCCCATCGCACTCAGCTGGTAGTGCTGATTTCCTGGTTTCCGTGCTGGCGCACCCACTTGGCCGCAGATCTATCCGCGGCTGGCGGGCTTGACTTTCTCGATTTTCGTGCCACGCCTCGATTTTCGTGCCGCAACGTCGGTTTTCGCTGATAGGCTCGTATTCTGCAGTCCGGGAATTTCCGGGAGACGTGCCACCTCATTCGGAAATGCCTGCCTCGGACGGCTTTATTGTCACGTAAACTTGGTTTGCCCAAAACATTGCGGCGGTGCCGGGCGCTCGCCCTTGTGCTCGCTCCTTTGCTCCCGCAAGCCGGTTCAATTGACGATTTCGCCCTCCTGTCATGGTTAGTAGAAGGAAACGCAAAATTTGGGTGTCTACACTATGGTGACAAAAGAATCTTACAAAAACTAATTTACAAAATAATGTGGCAAAATATAATTAATAGATGATATACCATACATGAGTGAGTCTAATGATAATTACCAACCATAACCAGCCATATTATTTTTGTATCCATCTTTTATAATAATTTCTTTATCACAAAAGTACTATTGATTTACCCTTGGTCGTATCAATCATATCACAAACGAATGGTTCAAATTAATTTACTCTCCTCGAAAACCTAAGAGTCACTTAAAGTAAGTAATACACACATCAATATAAGGACAAAATGAAAAGTAAATTTATATCCTCTCCTCTTATTTGATTACCTTAATTTGTGTGAAATTTATCCTTAAACCATTCTTTTGAGGACAGAAGGAATAACTATTTCTGATGAAGGCTTGTCAGATTTTTAGCTGCTATATAGGATAATTATTTGGTTAAAATTAACTCCATATCCCTCTTCTACAATTTATTCTTAATTTCTCTCCTATATTTTTTCACTCATATTTTAAAACTCAAATTTAAATATTTCAGAAGAAAAAATCTTTATTGCACACAAATAATATGCTACAAATACAAGTTGATAAATAAATGGATAGAAGCTCTCGTATCCTGAAATAATATTTTAACAATGTATCTATATGATTAATCTATGAGTCTTGTTATATATTGCGAGAGTTTTTTTTTATTGAATTACGATTGCGACGTATATCAATACATGAGATTGAGTAGGATTATAAAATTAGTCCACCATATTAGATACGTCATTAAAATATTACCAACCATAATTATGCACGTAATTCGTAATTAAAATGTCGCAAGATATAACATTATCCTTAATTTATATATTATAAAGGGAGAGGAGGAGCAAGGTAGTTAACTTTTTTTTATTTATTTTTTATTTTTTAGTATTGCTATGATGACAAAAGAATCTTGTAAAAAATAATTTACAAAATGATATGATACATTGTAATTAGTTGATGATCCATCATACAGGGGTGACCCTAGCGATAATAACCAACAACAATTAACCACATAATTTTGTATCCATCTTTTATAACCATTCTCTTGTCACCAAAGTAGTATTGTTTTTTTAATAAGTTGTGTAATGAAATAAAAATAAATAAAAAAAAACTAGGGGTTATCTTTAATAAAAATTATTCCAATTTTACATAACTCGTTCCTATTTTTCCTCTCCCTCCCTCTCATAACTATAATACGTTGGTGATAAAAAATATTATTATAAAAGATAAATATAAAATAATGTGATTGATTATTATCACTACGCTTACCTATTTCTAATGAATCATCAACTAATTACACTTTGTCATATAATTTTATAAATTAGTTTTATAAAAAATCTTTTATTACGGTAACAATACTATCATAATCTCTTCTCCTTTTAACTCCTATTTTTATTTATTTTTTCCTTATATTTTTTTTCGCACACAGTGCGTGTGAGAGAGGGAGGACTAGTACAATATTAATATAAATTAAAAATTTACTTTTATATTTTTACGCACTGGTCTGATTCCAGAGGGGAAACACAAAAGCCACGAAGACGAATAGACGATAATAAACGAGACAAAGCCCAAGTTCTGTGATTTATCGTTAGCGTATCGGAGCAAATAGAGAGATAAAATGTATCATCCGTCTAGAGGGGGCGTTCGTGGTGGCCGTGATCGTAAGTTCATCTCTTTCTTATTATATTTTCTAGGGTTTATTGTTAAAGCGATTACCAGTTGAATTGATTACCAGTTGAATTGAGAGATGAAAAGATCCCTAGAAATCCTAAATTTCAGCTAATAATTGTGATTTTTATGGTTTACTGTTGATTGATCTGTATTTACTTACAAATTCTCATTACTGGCCAAGCAAACTGCTACGATCTTGCTTGGTAATTTCATTGGTCTTTGGGTGACATAGTAACAAGAATTGGGGCTACCATTTACTCAATAAAAATAGTTTGGGAAATCGAGAATTTACATAGAATAGGACACAAATAGGAGATAGGAGAGGCAAACAGGGAACAGAAAGTAGAAAAAGTCGTTATATTCATAACTTTGGTCATCTTTTGTCAAAATAAATCATATATTACTAATAATTATGTTGTTAGTTTTATTTGAGGGAGGGGAGATACAGAGAATTTAGGAGAGAAAGTAGAAAGTAGAGATAGTGGGAGAGATGATAGAGAGAACAGTTAATTCATTTTCGAAACATATGTTGCTAATTCGTTTTCGAGGATTTAGAGACAAGACAAGAGGGATGCCAAAATTTTATGGAATAATGCCTTTTTTTCTATTTTATGAAGAATTTGGAATGAGTGTATACTGTTTAGAGAATAGTTGATGGAAGAGGTCAAAAGTGAAGGGTAAAGATGGAAGAGATTAAAACAGAATGGTAAAAAGTGAAAATAAAAAGGATTCAAAATGGAGTTATCACCAAAGAAGCAGTTATTTTTTTCTCCGGCTTTATTAATAGAGATATATATACCACTTTCAGCCATCACGTGCTTAGCATAACTAACAGACTCCTCCAAACGACACTATACAAGAACAATTTAGACCTAAAGAGCTACGACATTGTATTGCAAAATGAAAACTAGAATTTAACTAATTTAAAACGTTAAGAATTTAACTAATTTGAAACGTTAAGAAGACTGAGGTCCATCCCAGCCCATGTTGGGCGCCTCGCCTAAGACGAGGCTCCTTCAATGAGGCCACCCGAGGCGAAGCACGAGGCGGTGGGCCTCATTGAAGTTGTGTATTTTTTGTTTCCTAATCAATCTAGACCATCAATTGCAACCTCCTCCTCCAAGTAAGTCTCCCTTCTCCTTATCTCTTCTCCTTTTTTTATTTTTATTTTTATTTTTTATTCTCTCTCTTGCCCAAAAAAAAGGCTATTTTTCAAAATACCAAGGGAGATGCCCAATTTTTTTTAGAAACTTTTGAGGACTTTACTACGCTACTATTCCAGTGTTTACTAACTTATTAAATAATGGCTGAATGACACTTTTGTCTCTCCAAGTTGTTTCCCACTTTCAAAGTAGTCCCCAAAGTTCATTTTTCGTCACTTAGGTCCTTAAAGTGACATTTTTTGGCGTTTCCGTTCCTTCTACCCGATTTGACCCCAACCCGTCCCATTTTGATCCAACTCGACCCAGTTTAACCTAACCCAATTTTTAATATTTTAAATAAAAATAAATTATTATTTTTTAAATAATTTTAAAATAATAATTATATTTAATATTTTAAAATAAAATATTATTTTTAAAAAAAAAATAAAATAATAATTATATTTTATATTTTAAAATAAATAATTTTTTTAATATTTAAGGAAAAAATATTAGAAACTTTTATTTTTTCAAAAATAAGTAAAGTTTCAAAAAATATAGATTCAAAAAAATTAAATAAGAAAAAAAACTTTATTTAAAAAAAAAAGTAGATTGTTTTCATTTTTTATGTAAAACTTTATTTTTAGAAAAAAAAAAGTTAATATCTTTACCATTATTATATGTATTCTTAATATTGGAATTTTTGAAAACAAAAACTAAAAATAGAAATTAAAATACAAAAAATAGTAAAAGCTAAATAACTAAAAACTGACTCATTTTTTTAAAAAAAAAGTTAAAAAGTTTTAAAAATAATTATTATTTTCAGGGAAAAAATTTAGAATTTTTTTTATTTTTTAAAAAAATGAGTAAAGTTTTATAAAATATATATTCAAAAAAATTAACAAAAAAATAAAACTTTATTTTCATAAAAAAATAAAAATTTTTATTTTTTAAATGTGTAAAATTTCATAAAAATAATTAAGATTTAAAAAATTTTAACTTTAATTTTTTTGAATCTATATTTTATGAAACTTTACTCATTTTTGAAAAAATAAAAGTTTATAATATTTTTTCCTTAATTATTATTGTAAATTTTTTTAAAAAAATAATATTTTATTTTTAAAATATTAAATATAATTATTATTTTTAAAAAATAATTTATTTTAAAATATTAAAAATATTTATTTTATTTTAAAATATTAAAAATTGGGTTGGGTCAAATTGGGTCGGGTTGGGATCAAATCGGGTAGAAGGAACGGAAACGCCAAAAAATGCCACTTTAAGGACCTAAGTGATGAAAAATGAACTTTAGGGACAACTTTGAAAGTGGATGGCAATTTGGAGGGACAGAAATGCCATTCAGCCTTAAATAATTAAATGTGTATATAACTTATAAGTATTTTTTTAATATTTAAATATGCATTTATATTGTTGTTTAGTGTTTACTACTTATATATATATATATATATAAAAGTATTTAACTATGTACTTATGTAGAATGTAATTATGATATATTATATCAGTGTATCACCATAGTTGTCACGACGCCATGACGAGACGAGGCGGTAGTTGACTGTTAAGACGCTTAGGCAATCAGTCGTCGCCTGCCATGGCGTCCGTTTGGCGACAAGTCGTTAACAATATGCAATTTATATATTTGTTTATTTTACTTCAAAAGTATATTGAACAATAAAATTTTATATACATTAAAACTCAAAACATTATAACTAATATCATGGAATACAATTATAAACACAATTTATATAAATACTTAACAAATTCAAAATTAAAACAATTGACACTAACAACTAGTAGAACAAGTCAATAAACATTACGTAGAAAATAAAGAATCAACCAAGTCAATACCCATCAAGGCGTGAGACTTGGCAGCTCGGCGTCCAAGGCGTCACCTTTTCCTTCTCTAGCGCTAGAACGCGCCTAGTCGTTGCCTAGGCGATGCCATGATAACTATGTGTATCACTATACTGCATAGGTATGGTTCTTGAACTTGTTATATAAATATTTTGAACATACTTAGAAATTTATAAAATCACTTGATGGTTGATAAATTTGATACATAAATGATTGAATGTCTGTATATATATATTTTTAATTTTTTTAAAATATGTGCGCCTCACTTCGATGAGGCGCGCGCCTCGCCTCACGCCTAGGCCCCAAGGAGACCTTTGTGCCTCGGTGCGCCTACGCCTTAAATAACAATGCATACACGTCCCATTCAAATATTGTTCATTCGCTAGTGTGACACAAACTTATCTGTTCTAATTTATGGGGAATTGCCAACAAAAAAGTATGCTTCTGACTAAGGAAGTGAATTTTCCCAATTTACTATTTTATTTTTAAGATGCTGAACCTTTTTTTCCTCGAAATCATGGGTGTCAGAATGTTTTAGAGTATCCAACTAATTCCACTAGTACACGTCCCTCACAACTCACAAGATCCTTGCACTAGGTAAATCCAAGCATAGGCTTGCATGGATCTCTCTCGGAGTTCCCAATTTATTTTTATGATGCTGAATTACTTTATGTTACAGTGGTGAGTGGTTTGATGATAATAGCTCCAATGAGGTCTTAAAATACATTGGAAGTGATTTGATTGGAGTATTGATTGTTTTTCGCTTTTGAAATATTAGCTACTACGCTATAGGGTTGAGTACATGGTTCAAAGACGCAGTAGCGGCTTATGTTTCGGAAGGTCATTTTTTTGACTCGTTATCGGTATCGGTTTCGGGTGATACGCACTGTTAGCTAGTTAGGAGCTTCAAAAAAAGTAAAAAAAATTATGAAAAAATTCTAAATAATAAGAACAACAAGATGAATCAATTAAGTTTACAAAAAACACTATCTAGTGAACATAACATTGTCCAAATGATAAAACAAACATTTCGTAGATATGTTTAATCAATTTTACGTTTGAATAAAGTTGATATTGATGTTTTAGTTCAAATGGTTGAGCACACATGTTCTATAGAGCACATATGTTCAGTAGAATTTAAGTACAATTTAACTTAACTATCTTTCAAGTGCAATTTTTTTTTTTTTTTTTTTTTAAATTTTTTCAAGTTGTACTTAACTAGGTACTATATATGATAGACTCTACGGCACGCTTGCGTGAGGTGGTCGTCGCCCGGATCGTTTCTAGCAAAGTTGAATGGTGGATTGCTTGCAACACCTTAACCCCTCGCCTATATGTAGACGGTAATCTTGGTTTAATTGCTCGCGTTCGGAATTCTGCGTTGAATGGACACCTTGACCCCTCGCTTATATTGAAGCGATAATCTTGGTACAATCGACGATTGATGCGGTAGAAGAAGCCACACACAACTATGAATTGTTGTATGATAAGTCAAATCGAATCTCAAAGAAAAACCAAGACAATAAAACTAAGACAATAACTTAGGAATTCTTTAAAGAACCTAAAGTAGAAAATAATCTCACAAGTATGATAAAAATCTGAATAATATTGAATTGTTATTAATTACATCAGCCAATCCTTATTTATACTACCCAAAAAGTAACCCTAATTGATAAGGAATAAAAAATTGACTTGGAAACAAAATCCTATCTAATATATCTTCTAATTAGAATTGGAAACAAAAACATAACTTAAAATCTAGTAATTCTGTGCAAATCCGCGCTTAAAGAAATTTGGAATGCGGAACAGAAGTTGTGCGCCGTGGCCCACAGACATGAGCGCCGTGGCTCAGGAAGGTGCGCCGCGGCCCATAAACCCTGTCTGTGCGACTTTGCTATTTGAGCCTTTAATTCCCAAATTTGATTTTTTACTCCTTTTTTGCTTCCGCCACCAAACATAAACCCTTGTATGGACCAAATAGCTAAGCTTAGAATCAAATCCCCAAACGAACGCGTGATGTGTTCCTTGAATCCATCCCTTCATAAAATGAAAGGCGGCTTTGTCGTGGATTAGATGACACAAATGAACACGAATTTGATGGCTTTACTTGGTTTGAAATGAATGATCTTTTTCTCGTGGTCCACTTAAATTGAGCTCCATTTTCGAACATTCTTGAATAAATTTCAGCCCAATTAATTAAGATCATTTGTTGAACCTTTGACGCTCGAGTCAATAGATTGAAGAAAAATCCTGACCCCCTCATGCTCGTATCATTCCCCTCCTCTTGAAAAGTATTTGTCCTCAAATTTGGCATCTCCTCCTCTCGAAAAGGGTTGGTCCAGAAACCGGTTCCTACAGCAAAGCAAACCAAGTTAGAAACCAAAGCAAATATGCAAACGAAATTCCTACCTAGTAAAATAAACCTATAGATAATAAAATAAACACAAGAAAAGTTATAAAAAGTTCTATCCTCTCCTGGATCAAATATCAGCATGTAAAACTCTTCACGTTGCACTTTCACCCATGCACGAATTCCCGGATCAAAAGTCAACTTGATGATCTCGATCATTCGCAAATATTCCTATTGACGAATTCCCGGATCAAAGGACAATCTAGTGAACTCGTCCATTCTTAAAATCAAGCACTTCACTGCACTTAGGTCAAATACCCATCTTTGCAACTTTTCACAACACAGATGCAAACACTCTTGAATTCCTGGATTAAACACAAAACAAACGCAATCAATAAGTATCTTTTGTTTAATCACGGAAAACTCAAGAAACTCAAATTCACAAGCATAGCCTACTACAACAGAATTCAAAACACTCCCCTGTAGACTCTCAATGCATTGCTCGAATTGTTTTGCCCAACGAATTTTGCTCATCTCCTCGACAGTGTTCTAAAAGTCGGCGACTAGGCCGACTAGTCGGCCGACTAAGTCGGGGTCGGCAGCCTTCCGAGGCGAGTTGGGTCTAGTCGGCTCGCTTAGTCGCCAGCCGACTTAGTCGGCGACTAGTATGCCTAGTCGACGCTAGTCGGCTAGTCGGTCGGAATCGGCGTCGGCGTCGTCGTCGTCGGCGTCTTCTTCTTCTTCTTTCTTCTTTCTTCTTCTTCTTCTTCAGTCGGCCTAGTCGGTCAGAATCGTGATCCGTTCCTTTTGAGATGAAGTTTTAGATTGGAGAGATGAAGTAGATCTGTGCGATCTGATAGAGATGAGATGAAGTTTTAGATCTGTGAGATGAAGTAGATCTGTGCCTCCTGTGCGATCTGATACAGATGAGGTATTAATATTTTATGAATAATTACAGTTAGGTACCCCATAGTCTTCATAAAATTTTAGTTTAGTCCTAAAAGTTTTCTTAAATTTCAAAATAGCCCCTAAAATGTTATATATCAGCCCCTGTAGTTTCATTTTTTTTTAATTTCAGCCCCTATACTTTCATTTTCTTTCATTTAAGCCCCTAGCCGATTAATCCCCGATTAATCCCCTAGTCGCTAGTCGGTAGCCAACCGACCTGGGACCGACTAGCGACTTTTAGAACACTGCTCCTCGACGAGTAATAACCCATCCCGAATCTGCAATACAAAATTAACCTTTCCCTTTCCATCGACATTAGCATATTCAAAATCTTGTAATACCATCAATGGAATAAAAAGGTCACTTTTAACTACAACAAACGAAACTCAATAGCATATTGACGATGATTACAAACAAACTCAACAAGTTTTTCCAAGCGTTGACAAAAATAGGAATATCATCAAAACATATAATAACAAATTTTCCCATGAAAGAATGCAAAATATGATTTAATTTGAAAACATTGAAAACATTTATTGCACCAGTTAATCCAATTGATTTAACTAAACAAGCATGTAAATCATATCTCAATCCAATCTGATGATAAACACTTTTCAAATCAATATCAAATGATAGTGTTTCATGCAATAAAGATTGTCCTAATGAAAATTCATGATTACTACCACTATCAACTAACGACACGTCATGTAAATATTGAATAGCATGAAAACCTAACTCAACATATGGATAAGAAAGCCTAGACTGAATTTCATGCAAATTAAAACATTGACAATGAGAATATACCAAATGATAGTAAGAACACTTGAAACAAGAATAAATATCATGATCATAAACTAACTCAACAAAGATCAAATATCCTCCATAGTTTATGATAAAGACGATTCTACCATCAAAATAGCTAACAACAAATTTATCAATGGAAGCATACAAAACATGTTTTAACAAACTCATGAAGATACTAGATGCATAAGTTAATCTAATAGAAATAACTATCCACCTATACAAGTCATATGTTAACACAATTTTCCATTTATCAAAATCTCTTAAGCTAACTTGAGTAGGCATTATCATCACATGATTATCATCAAATGTAGATAAAACATAAGTACTATGCAATTTATCAAATATATTATCTAAGCAAAGAAAATAACGATATTTGTTTACCAATTCAAAATCGACAAACATGCTCGACGTCTTATCCTTCTTAGGTACTATGATTTCATCAACGACACATGCACTAATGACTTCATCCACGATACCTCTCTCTATCAACTCTCCAACCTGCCTTTGGGACTCCTCTGTCTCCTCAAGATCACCATAAGCTGACGAATATGGAATGATAGCACTGGGTATGTAATCCCTCACCTGTATAAGAGAAAAAACAGAACTAGATAAAACAGAGTTAATCGGGTTAGTACTCAAAAGCGCCCGTCTTGTACGAATGTACAGTTATTGGCTTTTCAAAACACCAAACTCTTTCCAACTCACTCTTTTCTTTAAGCTCACTCTCTCGTTTGTTTTTCTCTCGTTTCTTTTCACTCTCGCCTTTATTTTTACTTTCATTCTTTTCAATCTCTTTTTTTTTCATTCTCATTTTTCTCAAACTTTTCTTTTTCACACTCAATCTTTTTTTCAATTTCTTTTTGGCGATCACTTTCAATTTCACATGTATTTTCTTTTACAATATCATGGACTTCATCTCGAACATTGGAATCCAATAGCTCTCCTTGGACTGCATATTCTATTTCCTCGTCTTCCTTCCTCGACTGAGCTTTATTATTATATGCCTGAAGAAGCTCTTGGGCATATGAATTACACTCCTCCAACATATTACGAAACGGTGCCATGATGTCCTCTTTCAGATCCTTAGAAAGTACTCGTTCTCTATATACCTCAGGAGTTTCTTGGGGTTGTTCTCGAGCTCTATACACCTTAGGAGTATTTTGTGGCTTTCTCCAATGCGACTCTTCATGCCTTTGAATCCTCGTGTCATCATCCCAAGTTAATTGCCTTGGACGATGATCCATATGTCGTGAAGATGCACAATCCTCCCTCCTATTCAACTGAACTGGAACAAACCGCTTCCTCATGATAGTTTTCAACTCCTCCCATGTCTCGATTGGACGCTCTCTCTCCAAATCTTCTTCTTCTAAGTACAAATTCATCCCACCATGTAATTGCAAGATCGGAAAAATCTCGGATTGCTAGCTTGAACTTCCTATACTCAGAATAGTCATGGTAGTCAAACTCCCGCTCCTTCCTTTTCTCCCATCTCAAATAAGCATCAGGATCATTCCTGCCTTGGAAAGTATTCTTTCGAGACCCATAAGTACTTTCACAATTATAACCATACATTTTTTTTTGCTGCAAAACAAAGGTTAGTACATAAAGAAAAATTTACTCACACACTCCCTCACGTGTTTTGCTCAAACAATGTATCACACAATTATGAAACGCTCGTGTATCACTCAATAGGCTTTTATGCTCTATTAAGCTCACACTCTTGCCTTTTACCACTCAATTTTCCCTCTAATAGGTTTTTTTTGAATTCACCAACAATTTCACAGTTTTACTATTCAATTCAACAAGAACTTATCACGAACAAAATATAGAAGGTATGAATATCTCAATGATGGCAAGCAATCAATCGCAACAAATAATATATATTTTTTTTCAACACTTTTTTTTTAACTCGCGACTATTTTTTTTTCCAGGGATTTTTTTTTTCACGAACAATTTTTTTTTTTTCAATACATATAATCAGCAGAAAATTAAAGATAAGTAACTAGCCAGAAAACGTAGCTTTGATACCAAATGATAGACTCCACGACACGCTTGTGTGATGTGGTCATCGCCCGGATCGTTTCTAGCAAAGTTGAATGGTGGATTGCTTGCAACACCTTAACCCCTCGCCTATATGTAGACGGTAATTTTGGTATAATTGCTCGCGTTCGGAATTCTGCGTTGAATGGACACCAACTACACCTTGACCCCTCGCTTATATTGAAGCGGTAATCTTGGTACAATCGACGATTGATGCGGTAGAAGAAGCCACACACAACTATGAATTGGTGTATGATAAGTCAAATCGAATCTCAAAGAAAAACTAAGACAATAACTTAGGAATTCTTTAAAGAACCAAAAGTAGAGAATAATCTCACAAGTATGATAAAAATCTGAATAATATTGAATTGTTATTAATTACATCAGCCAATCCTTATTTATACTACCCAAAAAGTAACCCTAATTGATAAGGAATAAACAAATTGACTTGGAAACAAAATCATCTAATATATCTTCTAATTAGAATTGAAAATAAAAACATAACTTAAAATCTAGTAATTTCGTGCAAATCCGCGCTTAAAGAAATCTGGAACGCGGTACAAAAGTTGTGCGCCGCGGCCCACAGACATGAGCGCCGCGGCTCAGGAAGGTGCACCGCGGCCCTAAGAAGGGTGCGCCGCGGCCCCTAAACCCTGTCCACGCGACTTTGCTGATTTGAGCCTTTAATTCCGAAATTTGATTTTTTACTCTTTTCTTGCTTCCGCCACCAAACATAAACCCTTGTATGGACCAAATAGCTAAGCTTAGAATCAAATCCCCAAACGAACGCGTGATGTGTTCCTTGAATCCATCCCTTCATAAAATGAAATGCGGCTTTGTCGTGGATTAGATGACACAAATGAACACGAATTTGACGGCTTGTCTTGGTTTGAAATGAATGATCTTTTTCTCGTGGTCGACTTAAATTGAGCTCCATTTTCAAACATTCTTGAATAAATTTTAGCCCAATTAATTAAGATCATTTGTTGAACCCTTGACGCTCAAGTCAATAGATTGACGAAAAATTTTGACCCCCTCTTGCTCGTATCAATTTAGGTACAATTTAATAATAATTTAAGTACAATTTAACTTAACTAAATATATTTAATTATAATTTTTTCAAGTTGTACTTAATTAGGTACTATATAGGTACAATTTAATTATAATTTAAGTACAATTTAGTTTAACTAATTATATACTAAGTATATTTTTTTATATTTTTTAGTTATACTTAAATAGGTGCTATATAAGTATATTTTAAGTACAATTTAACTTAATTAAATACATTTGAAGTACAATATTTTATTACTTTTTCTAAGTTATACTTAACTAGGTATTACATAGGTACATTTAAGTATAATTTATAGAGAAAGGTTCGTTCTCTTTTGTCATCTCCTTTTTATAGCGTTCAATATATTCGATTTTTTTTTGGTGGTGTTTCTCCCCTTTATCTTGTGATTTCTCCTTTATTTGGTTTGAAACCGTAACGTTATGCCGAGTTGTTGAAACTTCGCCGAAAGTTACCCTTTATATGAATAATTCTCTCTATGCTGTAATTTCTCCCCTGTACGCCATGATTTCTCCTTTATTTGGTCCGAAACCGTTGTGTTATGCCGAGTTGCCAAAATTTCGCTGAAACTTACCCTTTACGTGAATAATTCCTAATTTTGCGATTCGGCCCCAGCCGATACCTAACCGATACACCAATATTTCGGCGTAACGGCCGATGCTTTGAACCATGGTTGAGTATTTGTCGATCTGTTTCTAAGATTGTTTCAGCAAGACTCATTGGGTCTCTGTAATTCTAATTATTGATTATAAACTAATTGTTCTAGTGTTGCAAGGTTCTTCAGTTGAGTTAAATAAAATATACTCTGTTGTTCCATACTTGGCATGTTGGGACTCCAATGTCTGTTTCCTTCTTGCTTCAGCGAACTCCCTATTTTCGGACTGTAAACTTTCTCCACACCGAAGAGTTATTTTTCTTTATTTGTTTGCTTATTCTTTTGTCGTTACATTGCGGGCTTTTTAACGCCCCAAGCTTTCTCTTTTGTGCAGCCGATTAGTAGATTGACTACAGCTCCTCCTAGTATATAAGTTTGCTCGGCAATTTTTTGGCCTGTATATGAAAGATAAACAAGCGACAACAACTACCCCTAATAGATTGAAGGTGTATAGCCTTGTTTATGCTAAGAAGTAGGACATTACACTGCTTATGGGAAGATCCACATCAAGGTAACATGTACCATCGTCGAGCCATCCACATAATCAAGTGACTTATATTTTAAAGAAACCCTTTCCTTCTTCATTTCCCAACTGCTTGTGACCAACGAATCTCCATTTGCCAGAGATAGCTCATTGTCACAGAGGGTCTCCTTAAAACCTTCAAGTACTGACAAGTTTATTTTGTATAGCAATCTTTTGGCTGTTGGCTTCCTACAAGCATACCAAATTCATTTGTTATGGTCGTTAAATAACCCACTAATCGTTAAGGATCCCAAATAACAGAAACCATTGAATGGAAGTCTCATTGGTCCAATTAGAGGAGGTTTTCCACAATGCTGACAAATAATCAATGTAGAAGTTTTGTGACGAGTGTTTGACATAGCTTGGTTTTTGGAAATTTTGATGCACTTTTCTTTAACATTATATGAAGTTCGTTAAAGGACATAACCCAAGTTAACTATGGACATTTCTCACTCCTTTTTCACCTTTTCAAAATTTGTGAGGGAATTTTAATGAATCTTGAATATGTTGTATCTGAGATGGTTCTAGTTGATGCAGCATGAGAGAGAAAAAAGTAGAGAGAGAGAGAGGGAAAGAGAAACAAAGAGATTAGAGAAGAAGGGATACAGCTAGAAAGAGAAACCAGAGAAGAAAGAACAGGAGGAAGAGAATTTAAACAGTATAGAAATAGAAAGGAAGAAAGCAGTAGATAAGAAAAAACAGGAAGGAACAGAGAGAATTAGAAGGAAAGTCTATACTTAATTATCATTCTTTGGAGCTTCCAGAACTATGAGATAACATCAAGGATTACCATTAAACTTTATCTATCTATATTATAAAGCGGGAGTAAAAAGTTGGCAGTTAATTTAGTGTAAATAAAATTGTGAAGCCTTTTTACTTTCCTATTTTACCCTAACTTTCTTTACATAGGTCTTTTACTCACTTTTCTCTCTCCTATTATCTCTCTCCCCCTATCTTTTAGCATCCTACTTCCCCTTTTAACACACATGTAGTGTGTGTCATGTAGACTAGTACTATTAAAACGTGGATGATGTCTTTAAAAGAAGAAACACAGCATAAAATAAACTCAGTAAATTAACCTAAGCTGAATCCCTAATAGCCCTATATCACCTAATAAAATTCAAAATTATCCCTTAATACAGAAGCATATTTTTTTTTAACACAATTCCTGTTAACCTGCCTGTAACCTACCACCAAGACTACAGAAAACTACCAAAGAAGTATGGAGACAGCTGGAAATAGGGAGTAAAGAAGAAAGAGTAGAAGTAGGAGGAAGAGAACTTGAACAGTATAGAAATAGAAGAGGAAAAAAAGCAGCAGTAGATACCAAAGAACAGGGAGAAATGGAGAAAATTAGAGTGGAAAGTCAATACTCAATTGTTATTAAAGCTTCTAGAGCTATGAATGAGATTGCATGATGTTGGACAAATGCAAAGAAGGAATACGATTACTATCCCCTCAGAGAATCGGTTGAAAACTAGGAAGAAGGGGTGCAGCCAATTAATAGGAAAAAAAAAGAGTAAGCAGCCCCGGGCCAAGCAGCCGAGGCTAGGCAAAACAATTATACATCTTAATGTTGATCACTAGCCTAGTTTTGATGTTAGCCCAGAGCCAGTAGCTTGGTGACTGCCAGAAAACAGTGAAATCCAAGCTCAGTCAGAAGTTAATTTCTTCCCCAGGACAGTGCCATCAGTCGTAAATTCTTCTTTTACATTTTCTATTCTTCCATCTGAGTTCCATTCATTAAAGTTGGGTACAAAAAAGAATAGAATTATAAAAAAACATAAATATGTTTCATTCACTAAAAGGGCTTCATCCATAAATAATCAAATCATAGTATTTTCACTATTTTATATCCTGAACATGAACCATTATTTTTTTATGGCAAGTAGGTAACATTTCGGTGTGAATTACCAGAAAGGTGGGAACAAAAGCAACCTTCATCAAGGTTGTAGCCTTCATAATTTAATTATCTAAGTCCACACTTTGTTGATCATATCATTATAGATTCACACTAAAGGAAAAGAGGGAAAAAGAATAGAGAAAGAAATATATCTTCCTACAAAAACCAAAAATAGAAATATATCTCGTAAGAAATAATAATATGCAGACAACCATCACACTTGCTCCAAACACAGTTTTAATATTTAAATGATAAATCGTTTAGAGAGAAGTCACAAGTCCAAAGGTGACTTACAATGGCATTGTTCCAGCACGTGTGTCTTGGATCGTAAGAGTGTGAGCAATATTGCTAAACTCAATGTTTTCGAAACTCAATATTTAACATTAAAAATTAGTTAATTAAATATTAATAATAAGTTAGTTTCTTGTAAATACTAATATTTAACATTAAAAGTTTATTAGTATTCTTTGTTACTTTTAATGTTAAATATTAACATTAATTAATACATCAATAAACTAACTTTTAATGTTAATTATTAATAATAAGTTAGTTTTTTGTAAATACTCTAGTTCTTCATTAAAATTTTTATTTTGACAAAATTTTATTAGTTTTTATTTTATAGTTTTTATTTTTAATATTTAATATTTAATATTTAATATTTATTATTTAACATTAGAAGAAAAAAAAAGGGGTGGTAGGGATGGACCGCCCGGACTGGCCTTGGCATGGCCAGGTCTGCAGGCCCAAATAGATTGCACTTCAGTCAATGGCCTGGTCAAACCAAGGCTTGGCAGGCCCAGGTCGAACCAAACCAGGCCGGTCTGTTGTGCATGCCTAGGTGTGCTTGAATACGCATCTCGTGTGGCTGACGTATCCTTTCACTTTTTGAAAATTTATTTTATAAATCCAAGGTAAGGTTTAAGGTTACAAACTGAGAAGAGGGGAGGAAAAGAGAAAGAAAGAAGAGAAAAATGAAGAAGATTGGAGGAGAAAGACTAACCGAAGATCGGAAATTCTTAAAGGCGTTTTCGCCGTTGAGTTGTCATCTCTCTCTTCTCTCGCTTTGTCGACTTTTCTTCTTTCCCTTCTCTTTCTCTCTCTTCTTTTAAAATTCAATAATATCAATTATTCAAAATCTAATAATGATGGATTATAAGAAAAACCCTAATACTTAATGGCCAACTAAAATATTAGGTAACCTAATTAAATAAGGAAATAAAATCCTAGTAATTATCTACTATCTTAAATAATTAATAATCTAGAATATTCTAACACTTGACATAATAAAATATAATTACATAGAGCTAGACTATTTATATCTAAGTAATAATATAAAGTTAATAATAACTAATATTTGATCTTCTTTTGCTCCGTTTCACATACGTTCCTTATCACCTTGTTTCTTTGACATGTGTTCCGCCTCAAGTAGTGATCTTATGGCCATTACAATCACCAATATCTCCATTTCTGGTTAAAGGAATTGCTTTGTCTGGTAGTGAGATATCTCTTCATCAATAAAATCTTCCTTTATCTTCAAAAAATGAAGATATCATAGACATTTGACATAAATCATACCTTTCACTTGGTAACTATTGTTGTCGTATAAATCATACCTTTCACTTGGTAACTATTGTTGTCGTATGAAACCATTATTGGATTTATGGTATAATATATCGCATCATCTCTTAGCCCTCGATTTATTTTCACCGATAATAGATGTTTGTGTTCATCTTTGTTATATATAATGCCATTGCAACATCATCCATATAGACTTTCTGTCTTCTACCCTAAATCTGTCTTTTGGTAAATGTGCCCTAAACTATTTGGGGATGTATGATGCTGTCAACATAATTTATATGATATGCTAGATCTATGTCACGGAATTCGTCATATATGGGTAACGAATCATCACTCCACTCACCAATCCGTGCTTTGAGAGTAACTTTGCTACTTATACACAAACTCAGTTTTTTGAATTCTCATACTTTCCAAATTTGTGAATCACTTAATTCCTGCTCCATAGTTCAGAGCTAACCTTGTTTAGGATATTTGAATCTTTTCCGATTTTACTTTCTTAAAAAGTTCAGCTGTTTAGGCATTTTGATGACCTAGAAGAAGAGAACAAAAGTAGACTTAAACAAGAAGGCAAATGTTAGTGGTCTGTAGAGAAACATATGGTGCTGAATGCGACAACATTATATTTCATGTGGAAATCTATAATGTTAAATTTAAGATTTTGAGAGCCATGGATCTTTGTGGCTTACCCTCATGGCTGGCCTAGAAAAATTATTTATGGTATAGTTACACCTAGACCAATGCAGCTTAGCTTGGTTGATATGACTCTCACTGGACAGTGAACGGGAGGGGTCCAAGCCTTGCCCTTGGTAGGTGTCATTCGATAACATTAATAAAAAGGTAAGAGGTCCTCTTGGGTCGTTGGATGGGGGGTTAAGGGCGCCAGCTATGGCTGGGACTACGGGGTCCACATTCCCAAAAGAAAAGTTAGATCTTCTAGGTGATAAGTTTTGACTAATGGGCATTGGGGACCACATTACCATTTATAAACTTGCTGCATTTTGCATTGAAGGGTTCTTTTCTTTCAATGTTGCTGTTGTTGGCCCCATAGACAAATATACATGTAAGACATTCTTATGTTAAATATGCTTTAACTTTAATACATAGGTCCTAAAATTAATTTAAATATATTTTCTGTAATATGTAGAATTATTATTTAATTTAGCATTACATATATCTCATATATACTAATATGAGGAAGATGAACACTCTATTAAAATTTTGATATTTGACGCTTGCATGCTCTTGTACTTTCTCTTGCATTCGTTTTCATTCACTCTCTATGTGACTTGGTGCTACACTGTTTAGGTCCTTTAGGATGAGCTATGTGTATTTCATTTTATTGAGGGTTATGATTAATTTTACAGCATCTCATTGGACTTCTGTTATGGGAGCCTTTTGGGGAAGCCTCTCTGACCGACTTGCATGGATTTTTGAGTGTTGCACTTTTTTAAGTGGCCTTTGTAGTCTTGTTTTGCACTTTTTTGGTATGAGTGGCTTTCTTCTCCCACCATTTTTCTAGTATCCTCTCTATTCTGTTTCATTTTTGATCAATAAAATAAATAAATAATGTGATATTTTTTGTGCCTGTGAATTGCAGAATTCAGCTGGGATGATGTTAAGGTTGATAAACATAGAGAGAACTACCTAGGTCACAGTCTCAAGGCACCTGTTGGAAGATGGCAGAAAGGTTTGATCTTATTAATGTTTTCTGTATAACCCACCCTTTCATCTTGATATATCATTATATCATTCAGATTCAACACATGCTGGTTTATCTAAATATTATCCAAGTTCATCTTGATTACCATTAACTTTTATATATTTCCATCATTGTAAATATCCAGTATGGCATCCTCTAGTGATGTTAACAACAATGATTTCCTAGTATTTAAAATGTAGAAAAATAAATCTTTATATAATTGTATAAATTTATCTTGCACAATATTTGTATATATAAATATAACATTGTACATAGTACAGTATGCCTTGTATTGAACATTATTCATTTATGAGAGAAGGTTTTTTTTTTTTTTTTTTTGGTAAATGCCAACATTGTACTGCTAACATTGTACACAATATTCATCACTTGTAACTTTGTGCGGGAATCCAAGTCTTTTTTTCTCACTATGCAATACCAATACTTAATTAGCATTCTTAAAGACCTCAGCATGTGAAGTAGCTTGTGGGTTGGACAACTACATGAAGTTGCTACTGTTTATTTAAGTTTTATTAATGTAGTAGTTAGTACTTGGCTCATTTTTCATATTTTATCAAATTTAACAGGGAAAGATCTGCACTGGTATGCGAGGGATAAAAAATCTGAGAGCTTGAATATGGAGGCTGCAAAAGAAGAGATACGAAGGATCAAGGAAGAGGAGGAGCAGGCCATGAGAGAGGCCTTGGGCTTAGCTCCCAAGCGTTCTACACGACCTCAAGGTAATCGTCTTGATAAGCATGAATTTTCGGAACTTGTTAAGCGAGGGTCTACTGCAGAAGACTTGGGAGCAGGCCATGCTGAGGCAGCTCAGGTTCAAGGTGTTGGTTTTTCCAGGTACAATTTGTTTCAGGTTGAAAATAACTATTATGAATGTCAACTTGATGAGTCTTACCTCCAACTTCTTCTCATTTTCTGATTAATATTGATTGACTTCTTTAAAAGTGTATTCATATTCTTAACTATGATTTCTTTCATCTTTTAGTCGAGTTATATGGAGTTTTTGGAAAAGGTATGGTTTCATCGTACAACTTGGTTCATTAGTTCTTATGTGCTAGTGAAAGAGGAGAAAGGAGAACATAGAGAATAAGTAGAAAAAGGGGTTGTGTGTGTCTGTCTGTTGTTGCCCGCCCAAAGAAGGGAGGGGGGGGGGGGGGGTTGACTACAACTTAATGTTATAAAACTAGTATTTCTTAGGGAATTGATATTTTGCAAGTAAAATTTGATATTTCCACAAGTTGCATATCACATGAATGTGGGGTTCATTTACTATTCATATGAGAGGGACCTTGTGGAACAATCATTTTTTATTGTGGAAATATCAATTCCCTATTTGTTATTCGTGATTCAGATGACTAGAACTCTATGTTATAAACTAAAACTAAGAGTTTCTTATAATCTTGGAACTTGACTACTGCAGAGCACCCAGGAATTGGGAAGAATCAAGTTCTTTGCAGACCAGCCTGAAGGTTGAATCAGTTGAAAAGACTAATGCGCCTCTTCCCCCCTCTTCAAGAAACCCTGTAGAAGACTCGGATGATGAAAGCAGGCGGAAGAAAAGGAGGCGTGAAGAGAAGAAACACGAGAAGCATGAAAAGGGAGAGAAGCGATATGCTCGTGATTCAGATGACAGGAGGAAACATTCTCGTGGTTCAGATGACAGTAGGAAACATTATCGTGATTCAAATGACAAGAGGAAACACAACAAAGACGAGGAAAAGAGAAGACATGAGTCTTGACTGAATGGATTAACCTTTAAATGTACAACATCCTTGTGTCTTTATGATAGTGTTTTCATTAAATTGACGTCTTTATTTTCTCTGTTTAAATGGAAAAATCTTTTATTGTATTCTTGTTTGAGACGAGAAATTTTAAAAATGACTCATCTTTGGGCAAGAGCGAAGTAATTATATGGTTATCAGTACTTGCCATTGAACGAATCAGATGTGCAGAAACGGTTTCTATCTGATTTTAATTCTCCAGCATGAGGTAACCCAAGCAACTGATTATCAGATCTAGAGCAAAGGTTGATACCTTGTTGTTACTCTGATGGTGCAGAAAACATTCTGCTTCATAATATAAGAGCATTTTCAGTTTTATTTTGCACACTATTATGCTTTTATATTTATTAGCCCCCGGTTGTACAAGCATTGCGTGTTTAAATTATGTGAGGGTAAAAATAAATTTTTATTAAATTTGAAGGACTAAATAGACAGATAAAAAATTTAAATTAAAATAAAAGTAAAATAATAATATAATTAAATTTACAAGGGCAAAAGAAAAAAAAAATAGTGATACCGTTACACCAAATGGGCAAAAGACGAAAAATATAGTGTGATATGATTACACCAAGTGACCCATGGCCTCTTTATAACATAGATAAGACCGTTTTTAATTATGTTTTACACATCAATTTGCTTTTATATTTTAGAATGAAGGGAGCAGTGCTTTTATTGGGAACATAGAAAATGCACCTCGGATTCTCATTGTTTTCTGGCACTGTTGTTTAGTTAATGATTCGAAAAAAAATTAGCATGGATGATCAAAGGGAATTGATGGACAATATATAAATATAAGTGTAAAATGGATAATAATAAAATTTAGTGTTAGAATTTATCAACTCTCATTTTTTCTATTAGTATTATATTTATTCAAGTAAAATGGATAACAAATTTGAATTTGTCAAAAACATGTATTCCTTCTGTTTCAAATTATAAGATAATTATTAATTTTTTTAAAGTCAACTTAATAACATTTTTAAACTTAAAATTGACATAAATTTCTTTAATTTTTAGTCAATACATGATTAATATTATAAACTATCTAAAAAGTATTACTCAATTTTAAGTTTAAAAATATTTTAAATTAATTTTTAGAAGTCAATAATGATCTTATAATTTAAAATGGAGGTAGTATTATATTTCTAACACTAATTATTCTATATTTGTAATTATTAAAACAGGAAATTAGTATTTTTACAAATAAATATGATAGTTTCACAAGACTCACATTGTATAAATAGTAAATAGAATGCACATTTTTGTAAGCAAGGGCATGTGAAAATATATATATTTTTTTTGTGAAAATAACAATTCCCTTAATTTAATGTGCGCACCTTTTTTTTTTTTTTTTTTTTTTTTTTTTTTTTTTTTTTGAAATTTGTTCCATGGTTTTGAAAGATAAATTTTGAAATAAGGCTTAAATATAATTTACTACCCTAAACTATAGGCCATATTCCACTTCGGTGATCCACCTTTCAATTTTTTCAATTAGATGATTGAACTATTAATTTTTTTTCAGTTGCATTCAATTGAGCATGCTACGTCAGAAATTGCTGACGTGGCTGTCTGGGTGGGACATAATTGAGCTGATGTGTTTAAAAAAAATAGTTTTTTATTTTGTGATTAAACATTTTTGATATATTAAAAGGTAAAATCGTCACACCACTTTCTTTTCCTCTTCCTCTTTTCCTTCTTCCTCTTCAGCCTCTGCAACTTCTGCTTCTTCTTGTTCTTTTCCATTTCCTTGTGCTTTTTCGAGCTGGCTTTGAAGATAAAGATCAACTTGTTCTCGAATAAAAGTTTTCTTATCTGACAAGTCGATTCCAAAATCTTCCTCGGGTTTCCGACGAACGATTGCGGTGGTCGTCGTTGTAGACACCCAAATTTTGCACTTCGTATACTAACCCTGGCAGGAGGGCAGAATCGTCCATTGAATCGGCTTACGAGAACGAAGGATGGGCGCAAGTGCGAACACTCGACGCCACCGCGACGATTTGCAAATCAAAACTGACGGGACAACAAGGCCGTCCGAAATGAGCATTCCCGAAGGATGTGACACGTCTCCCAGTAATTCCCGGACTGCAAAATACAAGCCTGTCGGCAAAAACCGACGTCACGACACGAGAATCGAGGTGCAACCCGAAAATCGAGAAAATCAGCCCACCCAGCCGCAGATTAATCTGCGGCCAATGATTAAAATAATTGAAGTGCGCGGCGGGCGGCTGAGCGGCTGAAGTGCGCGGCGGGCGCGGGAAAACCAAGCCCAGCCGCAGATCAATCTGCGGCTGCCCTTAGCCAGCCTATTTCAGGTCATTTCTTCATTGCATACAGGAGAGTTGGCAGCGGCGGAAGAATTGGGAGAGAGGAAGAAAATAGCAACAGCAGCAGCGAGTTAGGGAGAAAAAAAGAGAGAAAAAAGTGAGGATTTATATCCCTATTGTTAGATTGTATCATAGACTTTCTCTACTCTAATTAATATACGAGTTTATACGAATTGTGGTGTCATTTGCAAGGTGAAAATCCCTCTTTTACAGCATTTTTGTTATATCATTTTGTTAAACTTTTGGTCATTTGGGTTATATCAAATGTAGTTTTCCTTGTATATTATGGTGAATCCATGGATGGAGGACTATTAGTGAAGGTTCCAAATGGAACGAAATTCTTCCTAAAGGCCCGATGATATCCATTTGATGATTTTTAGCTCGTTATAGTAATGTAGCAATTTTGGATGTGAGCCTAGGAACGCGACCCCGTGGTCCAAATCCGATGATGGACATTTTTGGATGTATGTAATAGGGCCGATGTACCCTTTATTGTAAATATGTAATTGTCGGGCCTTAAAACGATATCAAGTCAAAAATCGGGTTTAAGGCCCCGTAATAGTGAAATATGTGATTGTGGGCGTTGGGGTTATTCGGATGGCTTACATGCCCATGAATAGCCCCCACGCATTTTAATGTTTGGTTTGATTTGTGACACAAAAATTGATTTCAAGTTAAACGATGAAGATTTCTATAAAATCAATCAAATTAGGTTATTAGCACCACGAGGTTTAAAATTGGAAATGCTAATGAATGTCGATTCCTATTTAACGAGAAGGCTAAAGGAAAATCGTTTTCAAACATCACAAAAATGATTTTATAAAAATAAGTAACGTTTTATTAAATCTTTGTGCATAGGGTTAAAGAGATCCTAGAAGTTGCCCATCATGCTATTCACGAAAGCAACGTATAGATCTCGATTCCTATTTTGACGAAGGTTTAGAAAACTCTTGTTTTTGCCAAAACGACACCTAATGAAAATCTCATAAGTTTTTGACAATTAAAATCAAACCTTTCTCATAAAGCTTTCTCGTATAAGCCGAATGACATTCTAAAGCATTCTCAAAAGAAAGCACGACTTTTCATCAAAACCCAAATGGTTTCTTCATGCAAACTCACCACGACATTCACATAGGCACACACACACACACACACGCGCACATACACACATACATTCAAGAATTAAAGGATAGGAAAAGCATCAAGATTGCGGTAACCGTGTTTCACGGAAGTCGGGGGGTGCCTAACACCTTCCCCTCGCTTAAGCAAGCCCCCGAACTCTATGAATATCGGTTCGCAGACCAATTAATTCGGAGTCACATATGAGCCAACGATTTATAAAAAACGAAAACTCGGATGAGTTGGTACATCCATTTCAAATATACCAACTGACGACTCTGGTTAATTGGCTCATCATAAAAACGATCTTTCGAAACCCCGTCGACATTAAGTGCCGACCTTTTCCAAAAAATCATCTAATAAAAGGCTAAAATTGGAAAGGGTAACAATTAGCATAGGATAGCAATCCCTCCCGGCGTCGACAACTGGCAACTCTGCTGGGGAACATTAGAGGGCTTAAGCCGCGTTCAAATCTTGATGCTATCCTATCCTTTAAAAATTCATGAATGTGAGTGTGCGTGCGATATTTTGACCTGTTGTTGTGTGAATGTGTTTTACCAATGAATGAATGGTTGAATGGAATTGCTTTACTTTAAAGTAATCATTTACATACGGTGAGGACGATGAATGTGAATGTATGTTGAGAGTGTACCTCCTCTTGAGGCGAACCCGTCGGTTGCTTATTACTGGACTCGAAGGGGCTGCTCCCCGGAGATGGCTCAGGAAACGCACCACCCAAATCCGCTCCAATCGAAAGGATTCAGACGAGTAGATTGCGAAGATTTGGGGACCTTCATGCCGAAAAGCCCGCGAGAGTAACCCTAGGGTAGGTCAGCCTCTGATAAACCTAACGAAAGGGAAGCTTCTTCATGCCTTTTTATTGTTCAATCAAATAAATAAATGTCATGTAAATGGCATACAACTGTCATACCGTCATCATCATAATAAATATGTTCTGTATCATGTGATTACATCACCTGCACATATAAAGAGAATACTGACATGGTTTTTGCAAAAGGGCAATCCGTGCCACGTAGCAGGGTTTTCTAAAATTTCTAAATACTATCCTGTCATCAAACACTGACCTTGTTTTGCAGGATAAGATTAGAGAACCGTGAATGTGACACCCCCAAATTCAGGTACCAATACCTCGAATTTGGTGCTCACGATAAAATGCATCCATACACCTCTAAACAACATAAATCAACTAATGCGGAATAAAATAAACATATGTTGTTCATTACAAAAGGTTCACTACGGTCCCAAGGTCTAAAACCTTAAATAAAATACATCGCAGAATACCATAATAATATAAAATGTTTCCACGAATTACATAACAGGATAGTACATATAACTAGTCCTTAAGCTTTCCCTTGCCTTTGTCCGCTTTGGAACTCCCCGGCTTAACTGCAATAGGTTCATGATATAGCAAGAGTGAGCAACTACTTTGCTCAGCAAGTTTAAAAGCAAGAGTGATGATATATCATGAATGAATAGGAATAATAACTACATAGATCAACAATTTATGAATATTGATGAATTAGCTGAAATGACATAATCAAAGTCCAAATGAAACAATGAATAATGATTATTTACTGCTGAGTGGTCCAACCGACCATGAACTTTTGGCCAAAGAGTCAATCATTCAACTAACTCTTTTAAAACCTGGCCCCGTCAGTTGTACTCGAGGGGATCAACCTCTCGTACACCATGTATATGCATAACATTTAACTCTGACTGCATCGAATAACCGACACATTATAATCCCCTACATAAGGGTTGCTCTCTCAGTCCAAGAATCCGCACCAACAATCGGTTTGGATAGCTTTTAAAATAATAACCTGTACATGTCTAACCGAAACAAATGGCGTAGACTATTTCCTTAAACAGTTCATGAATGAAGAACTTAAACGTTTCACAATCCAACAATAGATAATGAATTCAAATGCATAAGCTGCGAATATCAATAATTATCTTGGAGGTGGAGTAATTGACAATAATTAGTCCACTAATATGATTCAAAAGTAATAACTCAATTTAAGTCATGAAATTTGCAACAATATACAACCTGTATAAAATATGAAACCTGCTCAAAATATAATTCGAGTAAGGTTAAGGAAAACTTGCCCAACACAAGGGTTAGACAAGCGTTAGGAAACTTGCCTGATGCGCTGCTACAATATTATAACACACGCTCCTTAATATCCTACACAATTAAGTACATATTTACATAACAATTAGTCACATACCAAATAATGGTTCAAAACGGACGTTGCATCATTAAAACACATTGATTGCCACTACGACTACCCAGTCAGGGGTCTCGCTCCCCGGTGAGCTGGCGGGGGTCGGGGGGCAGCGCCCCCTGGAAACCAAGCCTAAATTGCAATTAGATTATACAATTTCTGCCTTAATACAATACTAATTTGGTTGACATTTAATAAATAATTAAGCATTTAGGGCTTAACAAAATATGCTTAGTTAACCTGTCTAATCATTTAATCCAAGAAAAATATAAGTGTTGGACCCTGCTGAAATGGGCTCATTAGGTCCGACCCGATCCGACTCGGTCTGACTAACCCAACCTGGCCCAAACACGGAGCTCGCGCTGCAGCGCCAAGCTCAAGCACTGGGCCTCACGCTGCGGCGTGAGTCCCGTGTTTTCCCAATGACAGGGCCTCACGCTGCGGCGTGAGCCTTAAGGCTTGGGCCTCACGCTGCGGCGTGAGCCCCGGTCTTTCCCCACTTGCCCCTCGCTGCAGCGTGAGCTGCAGGGCATATGGGTGGCGCTGCGGCGCCATTCTGCAGTAGCCGGATTCTGGGTTTGTTTCCAGAACGCGACTCCGACCTCCGGCCATTCCAACCTCCATAACTCCTTCAATACACAAGCAAATTGGTCCATTTCAGACTCTATGGACTCCTAACTCATGGGGCTACAACATATCAAAAATGCAGAGCTACCCATTAACATTAACATGGTCAAATCCTAAGCCAAAGTGTAAAGTTCATACTCTGTTCTTCGAGTTCTTGACATGTTTTACAAGAATCATTACTACGGACTCGTTTTAACTCCTTTTTACTCCATTCCAACTGGGTTAGCTTCATAACCCATGGAACTACAACACCATAACAACAAATAAAATTAACAAACACAAAATCATAGCTTTATAGTCCTCTAAAAAAAGTCCAAATGTCCAAGTTCATGCCAAAGTCCATTGTTCTTGCTCCATTAAGCCAAGGTAAGGATTTCTTGCGTTTTTGTTCCACTTTGATGTTATTAATGGCTTACATAGTCTCTTAACAACATTTATAAATAATCACAACAAACAAAAACACCAAGAATCGCCAAAAATCCGACCCACAAGCTTAAGAGCTCAAAACTAAGAAAAACTTGAAAAGGTTAACAAGAAATCGAATGGAAAGGATTTGGTTGATGTTTTACCTCTGTAAATCCTTCCTAGAGGTTAAGAAGCTTGGCTAGGCTTGATTTTGAAGGTCCTTCTTGCTTGGTTCCTCCACCCGTGCCCTCTTCTTCTTCCTCCTTCCTTTTCCGGCGAGTCCTTCCTCTTTTTCGGCGACTTCTTCCTCCTTTCCGGTGAGCTCTCTCTCTCTCTCTCTCTCTCTCTCTCTGCAGAATGGGTTTGAATGAAGAGCTGATGGATTGCAAAAGAGAATGAATGTTTGAATTTGGGAGGAGTGGAGTGAATTAGGGAGAAGTGGAAGAAAAATGAAAATGGGGTTGGTTGCTCAAGGAGCTTGCCGGCAACCTCCCCCTTGCTCAATTCTCATTGGTCCAAAATGAGGGATTGGTTCCCTCTTGGGGTAACAAGCCAAAACAAATACCCAAAAATACCAAAAATATATCCGAAAACTCGCACTTTTGTACCAAAACTGGTAAATAACTCTACCCAAAATTAAAATGGGTACTCCCATAATTATTTTGATGTATAAAAATAATTATTATGGGATTTTTCCATTTATTCGGAACACCCATATAACACATTTCGGATACGGATAAAATCACGTATCAACTCAAATAAAATTTCCGACACTTGAAAAAATTATTCGTACGCATACACGTATTTATGAAATTTATTAACATCGAAAAAGACACAAAAATGTTATGGCGTGAATAGTGCCTCGGGAAACGTGCCCCGTGAATAGTGATTTAGCGACGCTACGCGAAATCAATTATTCACTTAAACAAAACTATAACACATAAAATTCATACATTCACATGATCTAGATTGTCACACAACCTTTAAACATGTAACACAAATATAATATTAATAAATTATAAAATATTCATTAATATTCAAAAATTCGAATTACAAGGAAATTTCAGAATTCCCGGTCGTTACAGTGAAAGCATGGCATAACGATCACAAAGAACCCGGAGTAGGGGCAAAAAAAAAAAAATCAAAAATCCCCGAAACTTTTCAACAAGTCAAAGGACCGGATCTTTTGTCAGCCCAACGAGATACCGTTGCAACCAGGCTGAGGGAAATCACGAGAAAAGCAACTTAACACTGAGGCATTTGTCAGCTACCCAGGAAATGATGACGTGCAAATTGGCACCCATGCAACAATCCCATCAACATGCACCATCATCATTAAATGCTACGATCATCTGGCATTTGTCAAGCATAGTTTTCCCGGGATACGGTGACCCGCGTGAAAGGGGATTTTATTTGACTTGATAGGAATCGGATTAATTCTGACAAGCAATCGTGGAGCACGATCGTGAGTATGATTAGACGAACAAGGCTATTCAACCTTTTGATCGGGTACAAAGCCTTAATTCAAAGCAACGTTTGCGACAGAATCGACCTCATGTGCCAGTCTTCACTTTGCATTTGCACGAACTTTCAGTTATGGGGTACAAAACTATGACGACGTTGATGGCAATTAACACGTAGTCAGACAATCAGTAATTATCAAGCTAATATCAAGAGGTCAGACAATAAATGACCATCAAGCTAAGGTCTCGAATCGTGGCCTGGGTTATTCGAGTAATTAAGCCCGAGGGGTGTCTCTACACCTGGTGCCCTAAAGCCATCTGGTTTGGGAGTCGCTGGCCCAACACTCGTTACATGGATAACTCAGAGCCTAAGAAAACGAGCATTACAGTAGAGGAGGCCTGAGCAGATTCGAATCGTGGCATGGGCTACTCGAGTAATTAAGCCTAAGGGGTGTCTCTGCATCTGGTGCCCTAAAGCCGTCTGGTTTGGGAGTCACCGGCCTAACACTCGCTACATGGGTAACTCAAGCCTAAGAAAACGAATCTTGCGCAAGGTCAAACAAAGAATGAATGGTGCAGACCACTAGCTTGCCTCGAACCGTGGCCTTTGTTACTCGAGTAAATAAACCCGAAGGGGTGTCTGTACACCTAATGCCCCAAAACCGTCTGGTTTGGGAGTCATTGGTCCAAAACTCGTTAAATGGGTAACTTTGAATAGCCTAAGAAAACGAGACAAGTGAAGTAGGCTAATAAAGAGAAAAGATAATACAAAAAACTCTCGGCCTTAAACAAGAGGTCATGAAAGAGAAACCCCTACTGAATGTTGCATCGCATAGTGTATTTGTCATATGACGTCAATCCTGCTGAGAACATTGTCGAGAATGGAGACAGGGTACCTTTGACGAGGGAAGGTAGTTGTTTTGAATTCGACCTTACTAACGTACAATGACCATGAATGCTGGAAGATGTTCTTACGATTTCATAACTCGTTAAATAGAAAATCATCAGTTCACGAGGGATTGAAAATAACTTCTAATCTAGTACATTCACGGTTCACAACTCGCTAGATTGTGTGATCAACAGATATTCAATTTCATGTACTTTAACTGCATTTACTCTTTTGTCGAGATTATAATATCTGTGTGTTGAACTAACACCAACGGCCCGAGCCTTCAAGTTTTGGCATTTGTTAGTCGTCTGATATGCAGGATCTTGCGGAGCTGTGGATAACTTAGCACGGTCAACATCGCGAGTTTTCGATAGAAATTCTGGGTAGCAACACGCGCCAAGGCAGGGACAGTTAAGAATCATGAAATGGAAGGAGGCTGAGGCTGTACAGAACTTCTCGTCATTGGGCCTCTCCCCAATCTTGACTATCACTGCCTCGACATCCAAATGATCCACGTGCATGAGCATATACAAGGATGATATAATGCGGGACAACAGCATATCGACCATCAGAAATGATCAAAAGGCCAAGGAGCCCAACATAGCTGTCGGTCATCACAGAGAGCGAAACAGACTGCCTCACTTCGATGAAATGAAGACAACCAAGAACAGGCAGAGTACCAAACCAAGGTTGAAGTCTAGAAACTACACTTCACGACGAGGCGTGATCCAATCAAATGCTGGCAAACAACGACGATTGTCGAATCGTATCATTTGACTGAACAGGGGTCATTTCTATCTAAACATATGTTGTGCACATGCATCTGTCCATAACATATCTGCCAGATCATGCGTAACATCTTTTTCATGCATGCAGGTACAATCAAAATGAAAATCTTCAGGAAAGTACAAGCACGTCGCTTTCAACCTCACAAATGATCAGACTGTGATGGCTTTTGCGGCATGGTACGTGGACGATGTTGGTGGGAGATACAGGACAGAAGCCGATCACACATCCCACTTCAAAAAATCACTCAAATCATATCAAAGACCCCTGGGAAGGGTTGATATCCAACCAATCGAAGACCCCTGGGAAGGGCTGGTATCCAAACAATCAGTGACCCTGGGAAGGGCTGGTATCCAAACAATCAGTGACCCCTGGGAAGGGCTGGTATCCAACCAATCAACGACCCCTGGGAAGGGCTGGTATCCAACCAATCAATGACCCCTGGGAAGGGCTGGTATCCGAACAATCAATGACCCCTGGGAAGGGCTGGTATCCAAACAAGAAGTAAACCTGGGAAGGCATCCAAGCAAACCACAACAAGGTGGTGAGCAAACCTGGGAAGGCATCCGAGCAAACCACAACAAGGTGGTGAGCAAACCTGGGAAGGCATCCGAGCAAACCATAACAAGGTGGTGAGAAAACCTGGGAAGGCATCCGAGCAAACCACAACAAGGTGGTGAGCAAACCTGGAAAGGCATCCGAGCAAATCACAACAAGGTGGTGAGCAAACCTGGGAAGGCATCCTAGCAAACCACAACAAGGTGGTGAGCAAACCTGGGAAGGCATCCAAGAAAACCACAACAAGGTGGTGAGCAAACTTGGGAAGGCATCCAAGCAAGCCACAACAAGGTGGTGAGCAAACCTGGGAAGGCATCCAAGCAAACCACAACAAGGTGGTGAGCAAACCTGGGAAGACATCCATGCAAACCACAACAAGATGGTGAGCACCCTGGGAAGGGCTGAGATCCAAACAACTAACACCCTGGGAAGGGCTGAGATCCAAACAACTAACACCCTGGGAAGGGCTGAGATCCAAACAACCAAACCCCTGGGAAGGGCTGAGATCCAAATAATCGACCGGATACGAGACCCGGCGGTTACGAGACGAGCGACCGGATACGAGACCCGGCACTCACAGGACAATCGATCGGATACGAGACCCGGCGATTACGAGATGGGTGACCGGATACGAGACCCGGCCTCGACAAGACAATCGACCGGATACGAGACACAACGATTACGAGATGGGTGACCGGATACGAGACCCGGCCCCGACAAGACAATCGACCGGATACAAGACCCGGCGATTACGAGATGGATGATCGGATACGAGACCCGGCCCCGACAAGACGATCGACCGGATATGAGACCCGGCGATTAAGAGATGGGTGACCGGATACGAGACCCGGCCCCGACAAGATAATCGACCGGATACGAGACCCGGCGATTACGAGATGGGTGACCGGATACGAGACCCGGCCCCGACAAGACGATCGACCGGATACGAGACCCGGCGATTACGAGATGGGTGACCGGATACGAGACCCGGCCCCGACAAGACGATCGACCGGATACGAGACCCGGGGATTACGAGATGGGTGACCGGATACGAGACCCGGCCCCGACAAGACAATCGACCGGATACAAGACCCGGCGATTACGAGATGGGTGACCGGATACGAGACCCGGCCCCGACAAGACGATCGACCGGATACGAGACCCGGCGATTACAAAATGGGTGACCGGATACGAGACCCGGCCCCGACAGGACAATCAACCGGATACGAGACCCGGGGATTACGAGACGAGCGACCGGAGACGAGACCCGGCACTCACAAGACAATCGACCGGAGAGGAGACCCGACGATTACGAGACGAGCGACCGGATACGAGACCCGGCACTCACAGGACAATCGACCAGAGACGAGACCCGGTAATTACGAGACGAGCGACCGGATACGAGACCCGGCAGTCACAGGACAATCGACTGGATACGAGACCCGGCGATTACGAGACGAGCGACCGGATACGAGACCCGGCACTCACACGACAATCGACCGGATACGAGACCCGGCGATTACGAGACTAGCGACCGGATACGAAACCCGGCGCAAACGAGACGATCGATTGGAAGACGAAATCCGACGACTAACAATGCGGTCAGGGAGTGATACATTGACACCTCCACAAATGTTTTGCATGCCTTACATCTTGTGTTGCATCATAAGTTATAAGTGTTGCATCATGTATGTACTGTCATTCTTATGCACTATCATTCATGCATCGTGTGTCTACTTCTTTATCATGTTCATTTCATTTGACATTTCATAAACATGATAAAGAGGGGCAGCTGTAGACACCCAAATTTTGCACTTCGTATACTAACCCTGGCAGGAGGGCAAAATCGTCCATTGAACCGGCTTACGAGAACGAAGGATGGGCGCAAGTGCGAACACTCGACGCCACCGCGACGATTTGCAAATCAAAACCGACGAGACAACAAGGCCGTCCGAAATGAGCATTCCCGAAGGATGTGGCACGTCTCCCAGTAATTCCCGGACTGTAAAATACAAGCTTGTCGGCAAAAACCGACGTCACGACACGAGAATCGAAGTGCGGCCCGAAAATCGAGAAAATCAGCCCACCCAGCCGCGGATTGATCTACGGCCAATGATTAAAATAATTGAAGTGCGCGGCGGGCGGCTGAGCGGCTGAAGTGCGCGGTGGGCGCGGGGAAACCAAGGCCAGCCGCAGATCAATCTGCGGCTGCCCTCAACCAGCCTATTTCAGGTCATTTCTTCATTGCATACGGGGGAGTTGGCAGCGGCGGAAGAATTGGGAGAGAGGAAGAAAATAGCAACAGCAGCAGCGAGTTAGGGAGAAAAAAAGAGAGAAAAAAGTGAGGATTTATATCCCTATTGTTAGATTGTATCATAGACTTTCTCTACTCTAATTAATATACGAGTTTATACGAATTGTGGTGTCATTTGCAAGGTGAAAATCCAAAATTATATTTAATCCATTTAATAATATTAATAAACCCAAAATTACAAGGGTATTCACGGTTCGCGATCGCTGCTCTTCACGATTAACTCTCCATAATCATATACCTCAACGTACATATATCTCACCCATTTTTTTTTGGGTTAGCGTCTTTACAACAAATAACTCGTTCGATAATATTATCCTTCAACTATTTACTTAATCCAATAAATAGTATTCTAGCGATATTTCTCGAATTCGCCAAATTAGCTAATACGAAAACTTTCATACTTACTAATAATCGTCTACACATAATCTAGGTTATAATATAACCTTTAAACACTTACCAGATAATATTATTAATAAAAGTCTATTTTATTCAATAATATTCATAAGCTCGGATTATCCAGCTATCCACGACTCGCGATCGTTATAATAATTAACTATTAACTCATTCATTTTGAATCTATGTATATATTTCACATTATAAATATACATATTAAGCTCACCAATTAAAATTACATAAATATATATAACACATATATATTCAAACACGACTCATAATAAGAATTATTCTATATTAAATTCTTATTATAATTATTCTCGAAAAATCCGGGTTGTCACATCATTCCCTCCTTATAAGGATTCCGTCCTCGGAATCACAAATATCAAACCTCTTACTCGGTTTTCGTCTAATTTCTTCCGAAATTTTATCGTTGAATAAATTCAACGTATTACTACAACATAGGTTTTATATAACCTATTTAATCTCTGAGTATTATCCTATGTTTAACCCATCAATTTCCTTTTTAAGGATCATTGTATGTCACAGTAATCATAATAATTTAATATCATGATTTACTAACTCATAAATATTAGGGATATTACATTCACCCCTTCTTCTAAGAATTTCGTCCTCAAAATTTCAACGCATTCACCTTCACTCACTCTACCCATCAAAACTAGGTTTTCAATCTAACCCTTACACTATCCTCTTTCCAGGATTCACTTAAAATTGTCGCATTCTACGACTACTTCTCCATGGGAAAATTACCCTTCCCACAACCAGTTTTCCGAATAAATGGAACCTTCAGCAATTTTTCGATAATTGTGAAGTAACTTGAACAAATAGGAAATAAAATATTTCTTAAAAACTTTTCATATTATGCTGAGGGGCCATAAAGACCATGACCACAGAGGTTTACGGGTATTACTACCCCTACCGATTTTAATTATGAAAAAGGTAATCTACCCCTGCTGGGGGCCATAAAAAACATGAACATTGAGGTTTACGGGTATTACTACCCCTACCGATTTCAATTAAGAAAAGGTAATCTACCTCATAAAGACCATGAACATAGAGGTTTACGGGTATTACTACCCCTACCGATTTCAATTAAGAAAAAGGTAATCTACCTCCGTACGCCAGGTGATCAGCCTTTAGTACTTTGACGTTGTGCACAACTTTCTAGCTAAACGACTATATGCGTTTGCTTGACCACCATAGGGTCAGTCGGGATTATTCCGACATCAAATACCCCAATAATAGGGTTGTTCACCTCAGCTTACTACAAAATTCCGCACCAAAATAATTTGGTTTAGGCATAAATTCTCAAATAATGCTTGCATAAACATATTTCAACATTTGTCTAGCCGAATCAAATAGCTTAGACTTTTGTTAACAATCCGGACATCAATCAAATTATTTTAGCCAACTCAATTGGCATACTTTTTCATACTTTAAAGAAAACAAAAATCATCTTATGACGTCATGATACCGCACTGTTTCTACAGTCCGTTGAGGATTCCGTCATTTCGTGATTTTGTCATACTGCATCATACCATAGTGGGTTGACGATACTATGATCACATCCAATACTAGGTTAATCTGCATTGATGACTCCATCATCTGTCATTCTACACCAGGTTTCATGATGCATTAATGACAATTTAAAAATACATTTTGATATTTTGAAATCAACTTTGTCTAGCCGAAACTATTAGCATAGACATATGAATAATAGTACATTTAAAATCCTTGGTCCAGAAATCTGGCCCCATACATTTTTTGAAGAGCAAAAGTACAATTGTCAGCACGAAGTCAATAAATTTCGAAGTCTAGCATAGCTAGAAGATTTGGAATATCCATGTCTCCTCATCAACTTCAATTTCTCTTCAATACATCATTACTTAATAATTCTATCTATTTCTAATATCACCAATGCTCATCATTTTGAGAATTCACAGTTCTAAATCCACAACCTTTCGATACCCCAATATAGTTCATTAAACTTACCACACATTATGAGTTCAGGAACTTACCACAATCATATGGGTTTAGAAACTTATCCTAGTCAGACCAAAATCGTCCATTCGCTGAGGGGTTTCACCAGACCATATGATTATGAGTCACGAACTTACCATAAGTATGAGTTTCAAGAACTCGCACCTAATCTTATTATTCTCTAACCATCAAATATAGATATGAGAAAAGAATCACCTTCTCGTCATACGTATAGCGATAGCGCGATACTAGGTTCCAACGATTATCAATATAGGGAGCTAAGTGATTGTCGAACCCATCATAATCCCCTGCCCATACAAGGAATCGATCAACTCGGCCACTAATCAATATAGGAAGCTAAGCGGTTGTTACACGAAGCACAAATTCCCCGCCCATACAAGGAATTGTTCAACTCAACCACTATACCGATATAGGAAGCTAAGTGGTTCTCAAACCAAGCACGAATCCCACGCCCATATAAGGAATTGTACAACTCAGCCACTAACATGAGTCCTCAATTGAAATCACCCCCAATCCTAACTTACTCGTTGCTTAACAAGAATTTAATGTGTTTCATCACCCATAACTCTTTCCGAGTTTTACTCGTACTATCTCATAGTACCATCTATCTATAGCATTGAGCTAAAATTTTCAATCATTCAATTGATCATCTGTCATTCTATGACTTAATCCAATCACATCGTGATCTTACTCTATAATCGTTTTACATTACAATCTTCTTATCCTACAATCGTTTCACCCTACGATCTTCTATACTCTTCTCTTTAATCATAATATATGATTTTATTGCACCTTTGTCTTATAGACCTCGTCTATTTATCAACACTTATCATCTTTATCATTGGAGTAAGGTAACTCCTGATCTCATCTTTTATAACGCATTAAGATTCTCCTTTGAATCGTCTCATATATATCTCAACTCTTACTATAAATTTTCTAAATTCATTTACTATCAATTAAACTCTATTTGAGTTTTATCTCGTCATTATCTTCATCATTATCATATTCCTTCACTACAGTTATAGCCTAAGGTACTCTTACCTAAGGTTTATAACCTATCAGCTCTGATACCAACTGTAACGCCCCCGAAACTCGGGTCTTACCTTGAACCCGATTCCCGCGCGTCACGGTACTACCCATTCAACATGGGCTTACTACATGAATGTAATTACAATAATATAACAACATATCCTCATCTAATCCCAGGCACGAAGACCTTAAATAAAACACTTATGACCAAGGTTGAATAAATACCATGATCCTTTACAATATCTCATGTCTGAACGCAAGGTTCAGATTCTGACTTTATCCAATCCTTGAATATTCGCAAGGTTATTCAATAACCAATACATTCGTTATAAAAATATCCTTTATATAACATCGACATCCTTGTAGTTTACTATAACAAGTAACTAGCATAATCACATCATAAATACTATAATGGATAACCTTCATTTCTAACTCAGGGTTTACATAGTTAAATTTACGTACATCATATACCGTCATCATAGCTAAATAATTACAGTAAAGGGACATTTAGGAACCTTTCTGTTTCCATGCGCCTCTAATCCTTATCATCACGATATCAAGATAATTGCATTGCATCGTAAATCTGCAAAAGTTTTATTTTTGCAAGAATGAGCACGACGGCTCAGCAAGAACTGACTGTTTTCACATTTCATGCTTCACGTAACACATAAGTTTGCATTTTATCCATGCACCATGATTCTCATACTATGCATCTTACTCATGCATTATAAATCTTATGCAATTCATCCATATATATGCATCATGTATCTCATTGCATATTTCATGCATCTCACATTGTATATTTACAATAATTCAAGTTCCACATAGAACAATATAGTCACATAATTGCACATTATGCACACTTTAATCATGCTCTCATATAATCCACATAATAGTGAAAGATTTAGTAATCAAGACATGTACATCAATACATTTAAACAAGTTAACAAGTTACTGAAAGAACTTGCCTTTAAGCGTTCCTTGCCAAATTATGATGGCTCGTCCTTCAAATATCCTACACAATTTATTTAACAATAAAATACCAATTAGCCACTAAAAAGGCTTCATATAATGGTTTATATTATAAACCCACTTCATATCTTATAATGTTCGTTTTGTTTAAATCAAAACACTATTTAAGTTCTTTAACACTTTACGCGGCGTTTCGACGTTTACACGTCACACACCTAATTCGCCTCCTTTGCATGTGCTTAGCATGCTCATACATTGGTTTATAACACACTACCACGTTTCATTATTATTAGAAGCACAATATTAAACAAGATTATACACACTAGTTACGGCGTTACGACGCTTGCACGTCTATACGCCAAACTTGATTATTCGAACGCCCAGGCGACATGCATTTGCGTACGCCTAACATGCCCATTCAATTTATCTAATACTCATTGGTTAATATTGAGTATCATTATAAATCATAATATTTATGTTTTAGAATTTAGAACATCATTTAACATTGTCGGGAGCATTACGCGTGCTTACGCGCATGCTCGACACTCTTCGATTGCCTCCAAAAACACATCAGTCACTCAAATGGTCAATTTGGGAATTGATCCCGACCTCAAATTGAAAAACTCAAAGAACAAAAGTTATAGGTCTCTCGTTCTCTTTCCGAATCATCTTGAATCACCTCAATCCGAGTTCGTATGAGAAAGTTACGCTCATTTTACTAAAGGACGTCAAAACTGACTTTTACCACCTGAGGCCTAAAGCCCCGGCGTCCAAACTAAGCTTAATACCAAAGCCCCAGCTTTGGTATGCAGGAAATTATGGTTCTCACTTGCCCAGCTTCGCGATTTCGACCCTCCTTCACTCCAATCCTCATAACTCCTTCTATACATGTTCAAATTGGTCTATTCCGGCCTCTATGGACTCCTAAGACATAGAGCTACAACATATCCAAAATTTAGAGTTATCCATTAACAATAACATGTTCAAATTCTTGACCAAAGTATCAAATCACGTTTTATTTTCGTGTTCTTGGTGTTCTTCGTGTTCTTGGTGTTCTTTACAAAAATCATCACCAAATCTTTGTTTTAGTCCCTTTTTACTCCATTCCAACTGGGTTAACTTCATAACCCATGGAAGTACAACATCATACCAACAAATAAATTAACCAAACACAAAATCAAAGCTCCATGTCCTCTAAAATTTGTCCAAATGTCCAAAGTTCCATTATTCTTCATGTTCTTCATCCTCCTTAAGCATAGGTAGGGATTTATTGCGTTTTTGTTCCACTTTGATGTTATTAATGGCTTACATAACCTCTTAACAACATTTAAAAACATCCAACACAAACAAAAACAACAAGAATCGTTCAAAAATCGCACGTGAGCTAAAAATCTCCAAAAACCAAAAACTTTGGAAAATCTTTTACAAAACTCAAACGAAATGGATTTAATGAGATGTTACCTCTGTAAATCTCTTATAGATGATAGAGAAGCTAGCTAGGGCTTATTAGAGTTGCTTGAAGCTCTTCCTCTTCTTCTTCTCTTCCACCCGCGCTCTCTTCTTCTTCCTTCTTCCTTTTTCCGGCGACTTTCTCCCTTTTCCGGCGACTTTTCCGGCGACCTTCTCCTTCTTTCTTCTTCCTCTTGGCTGTAGATTTTCCCTCTCTCTCTCTCTCTCTAATCTCTATCAGCTGAACAAGGAAGAAAGAAAACGGTGCAAGAGAGAATGGAGTGGTTTGAATTATTTGGGAGAGTGGAGGAATTTAGGGAGAAGTGGGAGAAAAATGGGAGTGACTCAAGGTGGCCAATTTTTCTAAGCTTGCCAGCAATCTCTCCCTCCTTGCTCTCATTTGATTGGTCTAATATGGTTGGGTGGTTCCCACTTGGAGTAACAAGCCAAAATAAATACCCGAAAACACCAAAAATATATCCGAAAACTCGCACTTTTGTACCAAAACTGGTAAATAACTCTACCCAAAATTAAAATGGGTATTACCATAAATATTGGGATGGGTAAAAATAATTATTATGGGATTTGTCCAAATATTCGGAACACCCATTTCATACATTTCGGATACGGATAAAATCACGTATCAGCTCAAATAAAATTTCAGACACTTGGAAAAATTATTCGTATGCGTACACGTATTTATAAAATTATTCAACATCGAAAAAGACACAAAAATTTTATGGCGTAAATAGTGCCTCGGGAAACGTGCCCAGTAAATAGTGATTTTGCGATCTTTCGCAAAATCAATTATTCACTCATACGATTCAATAACGCATAAATCTTCATACATTGACATCATCCAGGTTATGAAATAACCTTAAAGGACATCACATAAAAATAATATTTAATCCATTTAATAATATTAATAAACCCAAAATTACAAGGGTATTCACGGTTCGCGATCGCTGCTCTTCACGATTAACTTTCCATAATCATATACCTCAACGTACATATATCTCACCCATTTTTTTTGGGTTAGCGTCTTTACAACAAATAACTCGTTCGATAATATTATCCTTCAACTATTTACTTAATCCAATAAATAGTATTCTAGCGATATTTCTCGAATTCGCCAAATTAGCTAATACGAAAACTTTCATACTTACTAATAATCGTCTACACATAATCTAGGTTATAATATAACCTTTAAACACTTACCAGATAATATTATTAATAAAAGTCTATTTTATTCAATAATATTCATAAGCTCGGATTATCCAGCTATCCACGACTCGCGATCGTTATAATAATTAACTATTAACTCATTCATTTTGAATCTATGTATATATTTCACATTATAAATATACATATTAATCTCACCAATTAAAATTACATAAATATATATAACACATATATATTCAAACACGACTCATAATAAGAATTATTCTATATTAAATTCTTATTATAATTATTCTCGAAAAATCCGGGTTGTCACACTAGGAACGCGACCCTGTGGTCCAAATCCGATGATGGACATTTTTGGATGTATGTAATAGGGCCGATGTACCCTTTATTGTAAATATGTAATTGTCGGGCCTTAAAACGATATCAAGTCGAAAATCGGGTTTAAGGCCCCGTAATAGTGAAATATGTGATTGTGGGCGTTGGAGTTATTCGGATGGCTTACACGCCCATGAATAGCCCCCACGCATTTTAATGTTTGGTTTGATTTGTGACACAAAAATTGATTTCAAGTTAAACGATGAAGATTTCTATAAAATCAATCAAATTAGGTTATTAGCACCATGAGGTTTAAAATTGGAAATGCTAATGAATGTCGATTCCTATTTAACGAGAAGGCTAAAGGAAAATCGTTTTCAAACATCACAAAAATGATTTTATAAAAATAAGTAACGTTTTATTAAATCTTTGTGCATAGGGTTAAAGAGATCCTAGAAGTTGCCCATCATGCTATTCACGAAAGCAACGTATAGATCTCGATTCCTATTTTGATGAAGGTTTAGAAAACTCTTGTTTTTGCCAAAACGACACCTAATGAAAATCTCATAAGTTTTTGACAATTAAAATCAAACCTTTCTCATAAAGCTTTCTCGTATAAGCCGAATGACATTCTAAAGCATTCTCAAAAGAAAGCACGACTTTTCATCAAAACCCAAATGGTTTCTTCATGCAAACTCACCACGACATTCACATAGGCACACACACACACGCGCACATACACACATACATTCAAGAATCAAAGGATAGGAAAAGCATCAAGATTGCGGTAACCGTGTTTCACGGAAGTCGGGGGGTGCCTAACACCTTCCCCTCGCTTAAGCAAGCCCCCGAACTCTATGAATCTCGGTTCGCAGACCAATTAATTCGGAGTCACATATGAGCCAGCGATTTATAAAAAACGAAAACTCGGATGAGTTGGTACATCCATTTCAAATATACCAACTGACGACTCTGGTTAATTGGCTCATCATAAAAACGATCTTTCGAAACCCCGTCGACATTAAGTGCCGACCTTTTCCAAAAAATCATCTAATAAAAGGCTAAAATTGGAAAGGGTAACAATTAGCATAGGATAGCAATCCCTCCCGGCGTTGACAGTCGTGTTCAGATCTGATGCATTGAGAAACTCGTATAGCCGACTGACGAGCTTCGACACCATTTTTCTTCCAGTTTCGTTCGTGCAGTTGGTACGGTGGTGGTTAAGTTTAGATTATTTGAAGATAATTTCATCTATATTTATCTCTTCCCATCTCTTACCTAATTAACAAACTCAAATTTCAGATTCATGAAAATCCTTGTCATTTTCAGTATGATCTGAGTCAATTTTTTCTTCTTCCAAATTTTGATCGAGTTAATGATAAACCACCAAAAGAAATAACAAAATTACGAAGGCCCAATTAAGAGAGAGAGAACCTTTCATTACACCCAAATTTCATATTTATGTGCATATATAGATTATATATTATATATGATAGAGAGAGGACTTTTCATTATACCCAAAAATAAAAAAAGAGAAAACAGGAGGGAAGAAGATGAACTAAAGAGGTAAGGCATTTGAAAATTATCAGATCTGAAATATTTTGGAGTATTTATGTTTCTCTCTTTCCTTAAATTCATAGCTAAGATCAAGGTAACATGCTGCTTGTCTATTGAGGAGTAGCAGAGAAGGAAGGGAAGACGGAGAGGAGATGTGACAACCCAAAAATTCATAAGATTTATTGATAAAATCTTGAATGATTAATTAAAGGTTAAAAAATAAAACTTAGATGGGAATTTGTGGATTTATTTAAAAATTTTAAGAAAAACCTATATGGTTTACTCTTTAAAAGAGAATAGAGAAAATATGAGTTATAAAATTCTAAAACCCTAGAAATAAATTTATATGTACTTGAAGGGATATTATGGATAAGGTATTACAATACCTATAAATTTGATGTGAACTAAATGGTGTAAGAAATTTTATAATGATACAAGTAAAAAATTTATTAAGAAAATAAATTTTCAAATGAAAGGATGCTATAAGGTTAAAGAAAAGGTGTATTGGTACATATATATACTTAGTGATGTGCTATATATATTGAAGCAAGAGGAGTGATGATGATAAATATGTATATTTATTGCGCATGAATAAATTGTTATGAAACAATTTATATTATGAAGCTAAATCATTAATTTAGTATACGGAAATATTGTATACTTTAAATAAAGGATATTAAAATAAATTCTATCATTGAATTATTTTAATAAAGAGGAAATATTATTTTAATTGTAATATCTTATTTATTGAATAAATTTTCATTTGTAAGGAAATATGAATGAATATGTGTTATGTGAATTAAATAAGTTAATAAATATATTTAATTTAAGTGACAAAGAAATGAAAAGGAAAGTTGTGTAACATATTTATAAATATTATAAATATGAGGAGTTAATAAACTTAAGTGTTATATTAATAGTCCAACTAATAAATAAATACTAGTGGACTAGTCCAATTGGTTAAATAACCAAGCCCACTCATTTAATTGATTATGGACTTGGGTGATTAATATGCAGACTTACTAACTTAGCCCAATTGGAATGTTTATCAAAAGATTTAATAAACTAGTAGTCCAAGTGATGGTCTAGTAATGCTAGAATACTAGTATTCAAATTTGCATACGAGTAGATTGATTTAAGAGACTTATTTTTAATATATCTCAATTATTATTTATTTTAACTTAATTAAGGAATTTAATTGAGTTATATAATAAATAGTTATTTAAATTTCAAATTTAGTGGAATAAAATTCATAATTAAATAATTAGGATAAGATAAAATATATGGGTTTGTCTATGTGATTTCACATGATCCAAATGAGTTAATTAAATGAGAGCCTAAGATATGGTCCTAATTAAATTATTAAGTCTAAATAATAAATTAAATGACCTAGATTGTTAGCCATAAGTGGAGAGAATTTATTAGTCATTTTATTAAATAGATTAATAAAATTAAATTGGGCTAAAATGAGTCCAATATAAAGGAGACAAGAGAGGAGGAAAGATAAAAGGGTAAGGAAATTAATATTTTCCTCATTCACTCCCATTTCTCATTCTCGGATGAAAACCAAAGAAAGGAAAAGGTAGAGAGAGAGAAAGAGAGAAGACCGACCGGAGAGAGAGAGAGAGAGAGAAGATTTTGGTCATGGATGGAGGAAGAAGAAAGGAAGATAGCCATGGAAGAAGATCCATGAAAGAGAAAGAAAGGAAATGAAATCCAAAGAGGTATAAACCCAAAATTCTAGCTATTTTATTATATTTTAAACTTAGATCTAGTGTTGGGTTGTTATTATTAGACTAGATAATGGTAGATCTTCATGATTTGTGAGGTTTCATGTTTAGATCTAGCAATTTTATGGGTGGTTAAGCTTGATCAAAGAAATAATTTCTTAAAACTCTAAAACCCCCATTTTCCTCTTTGATCCTTAGATCCGCTAAGTAAATGGTTGTGTAAATGTTTCTAGATTTAATATGTTATAATATTATGAGTTAGGAGTTCATAGAACTTGAAATAATCTGATTTTGATGTGTATAACTTGAAGTAAGAAAAACAAGTTATTTTTCTAAAGTTAAAAGATGTAATGTCCGAGAAAATTTAAACCTTGTATCAAATTTATTTTTATAAGTAAATTCATTTTATATAATTTTACGAACTTAATTGGATCCATGTGGGTATTATTATTTAATTATATAAATACGTGGTCCAATAATTTTCTGTGCATTAAAGGGACTCATTAATAGTTTTATTAAATTAGTGAGTTGACCCTAAGATTTGATTTGCCAGAAACTTGAGAGATTAATAAATAAATTTATTTTATTCGGATCAAGAATTATTGGTAGGATAAATATTTAACTAATTAATTTAATTATTCAATTAAAATGATAGGACCATAATGTTATTTTGATTGGACTGGCCCATTTATTTTATTTTATTTCATTTCCGGATTGGGCCAAATCTCTTCCCTGATTAAGTCAAACGAGTGGGCTGGTCAAGGTAATTAAATTGGGCTTTTCCTATTTAAATTTATCCGGCCCAACCCGGTGGGGTTGAGCCCAAAAGCCATTGCCAGCCGGGCCAGCCCATTCCTTTCCTTTAGCCGGCTTGGATCCATATGTAGCATACCAGTTATCAACTTTGGGGGAAAAGAAATTCAATCGAAGAGATATATTGAGACTGACCGAACCAAAATCCCCAAACCCTCAATTTCATCTCACCCAGCTATCAAGCCCCAAGCCCTCAAATCAAACAGCCGAGCAAAACCAAGCCTTCGATCAAATCGGACGGGACAAGGGCAAGTCGCCAGGCGTGCGCCGGCGACGAAGGGAGTAACCGGTGGACGATTCAAGGGTGAAAGTGGGAGACTGAGGGTTCAACTAAGACCGACGCGGACGACTCACTCCCTTTACCTGACGGTCACCGGCTCGATCAATTGGGGTTTTGCCCAGCAATTGGGTAAACCTTGTTCTATAAATTGAAGCCCCAACCCACTTGCCAAAGCTGCCGATTCTTCCTTTGTTCTTGTGAGTCCCAAATTAGGAGTAAAATACATACAAATTAGAAAATTAGGGTTTGAAATTAGAAAATTTAGGGAGAGAAATTCAGCGGGAAGCCACTGTGAATGTCCGGTTGGGTTGATTATTTTGGGAGAAGAAGGCGACAAGCAAATCGATCGATACCAAGGTATAGATTAGTTCAAGCAACTGAGTTAGTTTTTGTTTAATTTCCATATTGTGTTGTTTTGTATGGGACTGTGTTATAGCACTGTGTTGGTGGTAGCAACGTGATAGTTGGATAATAATCCATGGGATTAGTAGTATAATACACTGGTTGGGTTATGTTGGTGGTATCATAAACTGTGATGGTGTAATATACAGTGTTTTGGGAATATACGAATACTGTGATGGTTATGTGAATTTTCTCCTTATCTCCCATCTGTACTTGAAAATTTTATTTATCCTGGATATTGTGTGTGATATTTGGGTTTAAACCTCTGCATGTTAAAGAACTTCAATGTTCTGGTAATGTGAATTTACACTACAGTTAGTACAGTTTCGTGTTGCAAGATGCACACTACATGTTCGTCAAAATGCTTGAATGAACTGTTTTCAATGTTGGGGTAACAATTGTTGGGTTGGCAGTATGAATTATAAGGGTCAACTTTGGGTTCTTGTATATGATAATGCTTGGCTAAAACTCAGCATATCATATGGAATTGTGAGAAAATTTCTACCTGCTGTACGGAATGTTAATTCGGGTTGGTTATTGTACTGAACAATGAATGTTGGTTAGGCTGAAATCAAATTGCAGGACTTCATACATTATCAGTGAGTGTTGATACAACAATTGGTCTAGTTTATCAAATAACTGTTAACCAAATAAACTATCCTTGCCATGATTATTGGTTATCAACTTAAGTTAATAATGCATTTGCAAACTAATTAGTATTATGTTAATAAATAAAATTAATAAGAAATTATTTGTGATAAAGTAATTATTAAATATTTAATTATTATTTAACTGACCTTAAATAATAATTGGGTATTGGTAAATTAATTATTGTTATAGGTAAGGATAATACATATTTAATTATTATTTATAATAATTAAATATGAGTAAGGTTAAATAAATATTTATTTATTATTTATTAATAAATAATAAATAAAGATAATAAATATTTAATTATTATTTTAATTAATAATTAAGTATAAATAAAGTTAATAATTTAATTATTTATTATTTATCCTTTAATAATAAATAAAACTAATGAATATTTGATTATTGTTTAACTACTATTAAATAATAATCAAGTATGGATAAAACTAATAGATTAACTATTTATTATTTATCCTTAAATAATAAATAAAGCTAATAAATATTTGATTATTGCTTAATTACTATTAAATAATAATCAAGTATGAATTAAGTTAATCATTTGATTATTTGTCAATAAGTGATAAATAAAGATAACAAATATTCAATGAAATAAATTATTTATTATTTATCAATAAATAATAAATAAAGATAATAAATATTTAATTATTATTTAATTAATATTAAATGATAATTAAGTACGAACAAGGTTAACAAATAATTATTTATTATTTATCGATAAATAATAAATAAAGGTAATAAATATTTAATTATTATTTAATCTTAAATAATAATTAAGTATAAGTAAAGTTAATAAATAATTACTTATTATTTAATATTAAATAATAAATAAAGATAATAAATATTTAATTGTTATTCAAATGATATTTGATAATAATTAAGTATGACAAAAGGTAATGAAATAATTATTATCGTAATAAATAAGGATTGTTAAACCATGTTCAGGGACAGATAATGGTAATAAATCCGGGAAACCAAAGAATAAGTAATCATGATTAGCTACCATCAAGTTAATAGCTAAAGATTATTAATTTCTGTTTAGCTAATGTTAATTAGTAATTAAATATAGATGGTGAATTTTACCTGTTGAGTAAAAGGTATAGTGAGAGGTGCCAATATACAACTGTTAATTGATAAATCGACTTTACCCAATGATAGGTCACTCGAGATCAATTAATTAAAGCTAAACTATATCTGTAGCTGAGCAAACAGGCAAGTTCCTAACCCTAAACTTCTTACATTATTGCAAGTTCTTCTTTACTCAACTTTTACATTGAGCAAATTTCTAAGCCTTATGCACTATTTTTAATTCGTGCAAAAAGGTATATATATACGTGTCGACGCCGGTTTTTTCCCTTCGCGGGTCCTTTTAGTCTTTTCCAATTTTAGCTTTCTTGATTACATGATTTTTGAAAAAGGTCGGCATTAATGTCGACGGGGTTTTGAAAGATCGCCTTTTATGATGAGCCAATTAATCAGAGTCGCCAGTTGGTATATTTGAAATGGACGTACCAACTCATCCGAGTTTTCGTTTTTTATAAATCGCTGGCTCATATGTGACTCCGAATTAATTGGTCTGCGAATTGAGATTCATGGAGTTCGGGGGCTTGCTTAAGTGAGGGGAAGGTGTTAGGCACCCCTCGACTTCCGTGAAACACGGTTACCGCAATCTTGATGCTGTCCTATCCTTTAATTCATGAAATGTGTATATATGCAGGTGTGTGTGTGTGTGTGCTTATGTGAATGTTATGGTGAGTTGTATGAAAGAATCATTTGGATTTTTAGGGAAAGTCGTGCTTCAATTTGAGAATGCTTCGAAATGTCTTTTCGGCATACACGAGAAAGCTTTATGAGAAAAGGTTTGATTTTTTATTATCAAAACTATGAGGTTTTATTAGGTGTCGTTTTGGCAAAACAAGAGTTTTAAACCTTCGTCAAAATAGGAATCGAGATCTATACGTTGCCTTCGTAAAATGATGGGCAATTTCTAGGATGTCTTTAACCCTATGCACAAAGGTTTACTAAAATATTTCATTTTTTATTCATAAAAGCCATTTTTGGTGATGTTTGAAAATGATTTTTTCTTTGGCCTTCTCGTTTAATAGGAATCGACATTCATTAGCATTCCAAATTTTTTAGCCTCGTGATGCTAATATCCTACTTTGATTGATTTTAGAAAAAATCCTTATTGTTTTGATTTTGAAATCTTTTGTTTGATATTGCAAACCAAATTTAAACATCACAACGCGTAAGGGCTATTCATGGGCATGTAAGCCATCAAAATACCCCGAACGCCAACAATCACATATTCCACTAATACGGGGCCTTAAATCCGATTCTCGCCTTAGCGTCGTTTTAAGGCCCGACGATTACAGATTTACTACGGAAGCTACATCATTCTTACTATTTACATAAAAAACGTCCATCATCGGATTTGGACCACGGGGTCGCTTTCCTAGGCTCACAACCACGATTACCATGCGCTCACAAAAGGAATACTACAATAATAACCACGTGGATTGCCTAACACATCCTAGAAATACAATCAATTAAACTACGCCTAATATATATCCATGAACAAACTAGAAATTTCACCCATTGGATATCATCGGGTTATTAGGAAGAATTTTGTTCCAATGGAACCCTCACCAATAATCCCTAATCCATGATTATTCAACAATATTCTTGAAAATTACAATTTAATTTAACCAAATGACATGATAGAAGTTGCAAAAATAAGGAGATTTTCACCTTGCAAATGATACCAAAATTGTGTAGAAACTTGTGTATTGAGTGAAGTATGAGATGTATTGATAGAATCCCACAATAAGGGAAAATTGCTCTCTTTTTCTCTCAATTGTTACAAGAATTTTTGCTATTTCTCTCTATTTTCGAGCTAAAACTGCTGCTGTTTTTCTTCTTCTTCCGCCAAAACTGCTGAACTGCTGTATGCTGCATGAAACTGGGCTGAAATAGGCTGGCCAGAGCCAGCCGCAGATTGATCTGCGGCTGGCCGCAGATTGATCTGCGGCTGGCCGCAGATCCATCTGCGGCTGGCTGGCCCACCTCCCATCGCACTCAGCTGATAGTGCTGATTTCCTGGTTTCCGTGCTGGCGCACCCACTTGGCCGCAGATCAATCCGCGGCTGGCTGGCTTGACTTTCTCAATTTTCGTGCTATGCCTCGATTCTCGTGCCGTGACGCTGGTTTTCGCTGACAGGCTCGTATTTTACAGTCCGGGAATCATTGGGAGGCGTGACACACCCTCCGGGAATGCCAAATTCGGATGGCCTTGCTGTCACGTCGATTTCGGTTGCACATTGTCATGGTGGCGTCGAGCGTCTGTACTTTTTCCATCTTTCGCTCTCGCAGGCCGGTCCATTTGACGAATTTGCTCTCCTGTCAAGGTTAGTAAACGAAGTGCAAAATTTGGGTGTCTACAGCTGCCCCTCTTTATCATGTTTATGAAATGTTAAATGAAATGAACAGGATAAAGAAACAGACACCCGATGTCTGAATGACAGTGCACAGATATGATAATACACACACGATGCAACACATGTAGTTTATGGTACAACACAAGATGTAGCGCATGCAAACATTCGAAAGAGTGTCAATGCATCAACCCTCTGATCGTATTTGTTGGTCGTTAGGTTCACTCTTCCAATCTATCATCTCGTTCGGGGCCGGATATCGTCGCCGGTCACCCATCTCGTAACCCCCGGTTATCGTCGCCGGTTGGTTATCTTGTCGGAGCCGGTTTTCGTTGTCGGACATCCATCTCGTGATCGCCGGTTATCGTCGCCGGTCGATCATCTCGTCGGGGCCGGGTATCGTCGCCGTCACCCATCGCGTAACCCCCGGTTATCGTCGCCAGTTGGTTATCTTGTCGGAGCCGGTTTTCGTTGCCGGACATCCATCTCGTGATCGCCGGTTATCGTCGCCGGTCGATCGTCTCGTCGGGGCCGGGTATCGTCGCCGGTCACCCATCGCGTAACCCCTGGTTATCGTCGCCGGTTGGTTATCTTGTCGGAGCTGGTTTTCGTCGCCAGACATCCATCTCGTGATCGCCGGTTATCGTCGCCGGTCGATCATCTCGTCGGGGCCGGGTATCGTCGCCGGTCACCCATCGCGTAACCCCCGGTTATCGTCGCCGGTTGGTTATCTTGTCGGAGCCAATTTTCGTCGCCGGACATCCATCTCGTGATCGCCGGTTATCGTCGCCGGTCGATCATCTCGTCGGGGCCGGGTATCGTCGCCGGTCACCCATCGCGTAACCCCCGGTTATCGTCGCCGGTTGGTTATCTTGTCGGAGCCGGTTTTCATCGCCGGACATCCATCTCGTGATCGCCGGTTATCGTCGCCGGTCGATCGTCTCGTCGGGGCCGGGTATCGTCGCCGGTCACCCATCGCGTAACCCCCGGTTATCGTCGCCGGTTGGTTATCTTGTCGGAGCCAGTTTTCGTCGCCGGACATCCATCTCGTGATCGCCGGTTATCGTCGCCGGTCGATCATCTCGTCGGGGCCGGGTATCGTCGTCGGTCACCCATCGCGTAACCCCCGATTATCGTCGCCGGTTGGTTATCTTGTCGGAGCCGGTTTTCGTCGCCGGACATCCATATCGTGATCGCCGGTTATCGTCGCTGGTCGATCGTCTCGTCGGGGCCGGGTATCGTCGCCGGTCACCCATCGCGTAACCCCCGGTTATCGTCGCCGGTTGGTTATCTTGTCGGAGCCGGTTTTCGTCGCCGGACATCCATCTCGTGATCGCCGGTTATCGTCGCCGGTCGATCGTCTCGTCGGGGCCGGGTATCGTCGCCGGTCACCCATCTCGTAATCTTTTTTCACTCAACCCGTAAATTGGCTGCAAGGGAGCAAGGTGGGACCCACCAGGGCCAGCTGCGGATGGATCTGGGGCCAACCGCAGATTGATCTGCGGCCAGCCGCAGATACATCTGCGGCCAAGATCGGGATGTATAAGCGGCGCGCCGCTTCCAGATCTGTCACTTTCAACTTCCAACTCACATAGATTCTCGCGATTTTTGTTTGTTCGCAAGGGCCTTTTGTCGATTTTTCAACTTTCCTGCAAAAACTGCTCCGATAGGATCGATCTACACGCTACAGGTAACACTTTGACCGGTCACTTTTCAATTTCGTCACTGTTTTGCTATACATTTGGACTATTTGCATGTTTAGAGACAAAATGTATGCTTTACAATGCTATGTAATGTATTATCATATATACATGCTATGTATTAACTGTGTGAGTCCTATTTTATGTTCATGAGGCGGTCCCACGTATATGTTTGCTCCTTTTTGAAAGAAAATCATGCATTTATGGCATTTTTCACGCTCTATTTACACATATGAATGCAAATATGATCTGTTGTGGCTTGAGTTCTTTGAAAAACATGCTTGGATATACATGGGATGTCCATTTTACAGACGGAACTCTGCTGAATTTTTTTTTTTTTTTTTGACATGCATTATGCTGCATTAATTATATGATGAGGATAGAAATTTAGAATATTCATTACACAATTTTAAAAGGGAACTTACCTTCTTTCTCGCTCGTTCTATTCCAGCTATGGATAGTGATGCGCCCAGTAGCTCTTCCGCCTCTCGGACTTCGGGTGTTCGCCGTCGTAGGGCTGCACCTGCCCCTATTCCTCCTCGTACCCGTCAGGCTCGTCGCTTGGCGGAGGCTGTCATCCGTCCTGATCACCCGGACGTTGAGGAGGTTGTTCCTCCGGAGGTTGCGGTGGAGGAGCCGTCTTCCAGCACATCAGCTCCCCCTTCTCATCGCGCCTTATCTGGCGCTTTTGTCCAGATACCCGATCTATTGGGTCAGGATCTCAGTCATCACCCCTCGGCATCTCTGGTTGCTAATGAGGTATATTTGATTCGGCTCTTCATTTGTTCTCGATTTCTCAATTTCCCGTTCTATCTGGATTGACCCATTGGTGATTTTCACAGGTGCCCGAGTTTACCCAGCCGAGGGGTAATTGGTTCAACATTTACTCTCTCTATGCGGCCCTGCATAGTGATTACCGGGAGATGGTGGACTCTTGGGGCTTTCGACATTTCTTCACTATCATCCCCCGTCAGTGCCCCTGGGGTTACATGAGGGCTTTATCCGAGCGATGGTTCCACCATACGCACTCTCTTCATCTCCTCGACTGCGAGATCGTGCTGACCCCCTGGGACTGGAGGTACATTACGGGCATAGAGTTCACCGGGTCCCGCGTCCCCCTGGATCTTGATATCACTCCAGTGGAGGTTCGAGCCTTGCTGGGCTTCGCTGCTGATGATCGGGTCTTTAAGGCCCGTAGTATTCGGTCCGGTGCCTTGGCCGTCGATGCTGTTGGGGGTTTATACGCACAGCCTATTCCAGCGGATCAGGGCACTCGTGACATCCTGCTACGACGCTTGTTCTTGACCATCATGAGGGGTTGTTTCCTAGGGAACAACTCCTCTACCATCCACTTTAGCGTCGTAGGGGCTGTTAGAGACGTAGACCGGATCGGTGACTACGATTGGGGTTCATTCACCTTTGCTTATTTCCTCCACGGTATGCGTCTGCGCTCGGAGGGACAGACAGATGCATGGCTCAGATTCTACCACTTTCTGCTGGTGAGCCTTCTTTCCCTCTTTACTTACTGCACTTCCCTTTATTTCATTTTTTTTCTTTTCTGCATTTATCGGTTATTTCATGCTTTCCACTGTTTCTGTTCGCAGTTCTGGGCTTACGAGCGTCTTCCATGTCTGAGGCCTATCACTACTCTGGGCCTGGACACTTATCCCCGGGGTCGGCGATGGCACCACAGCACTCTGGAGGAGATCCCCGTGTCGGGCAGCTTTGCACATTGTCGTATTCAGCTGGAGTTGATCACGGCTGCCGATGTCGTCTGGGTTCCCTACCTCTTCGAGCATCTGACTGTGGGGTTTGCTGACGGGCATCCTTCTGGCTCGGAGTTCGAGCTTTCCACCCGTCGCCTCACTTTGCAGAGTGTTGGAGGCTGGGTGATGTATCTGGGAGAGCGCGCATTCAGATGCGTCACTGGAGAGATCCGCATTCCGCACTCCCTTCCTTTCACTACTTCCTGGCCGCTGGATTCTCAGCCCTCGGAGATCATGCTCGCCGGGGAGGACGGTCGGATGCTTTCCACAGGCCCCAGTACGAGCGAGGCTTTCAGGACTTGGTGGGTACCTCGTACCATCGGTCCCCAGACACGGGCTACCTTCTTCCTCGGGGACATGGTCCCCGGCTTGGTGATGATGACTGACTGGGCAGCCTGCGTTCGGAGTCCCACCCACACTGAGTAGATAGATACTTTGACCCGCCAGGTGGAGCAGTTGTCGGTATTTCTTCGGGTGTTAGGCCGGACCCCGGAGGAGGCTTACGCCTATGATCCTGACGGTGCGGGCTATGATGCAGGCCCGAGCTCATCTGATGCCACCGCTCGGCCATACCTCCCTGACATGAATTTCGGTCCTCCGACTTCGACGACCCGGGGGGATCAGTTCCAGGATCCCGGTTTCATCGATGAGATTGACTTTATTTAGATCAGGATAGGATAGGGCTTTTCTACCTGCACGTGTTTAGACTTCTTTTCCATTTATGCATTATGTACTGAACTCATTTATCTATTATGCACATTCCCCTTTTTTATCTTTATGGAATTCACTGGTTTTATATATTTTCTTAATGTATGATGCATGCCCTTTTTTATTTATGGATAGAGAATGACCCCTGTATAGTCTTTTTGATACTATTTTTCACAGATGTCGTCCTCAGATGCCGTGGTACATTTGGATTCCATTCCTCCCATAGGGTTGGTTGGCAGTCTCCTCCACTGGTTTGACAGTTTATTACCGGCAGACAGGGTTATCGCAGATGGTCTTTTGGGCCATTCTTTGTCCTTATTGACCTTTCAGGTGCCAGCGGGCTTTGTGGATGGTATTCTGAGCTATTGGGCCCCTACCCGTCAGGTGTTTAGGCTAGGGACAGTAGAGCTGACCCCCACCCTGGAGGAGTATGCTCGCTTCACCGGCTTGCCTTTGGATAGACCTTGTGCCAGGGTCACGGCTGGTTCCATGCGCCATCAGTTCTTGACCTTTACCGGTTTGCGGAGGGCTGTTTTGTTACCGGTGATCACATCAGACCATATGGTTCCCCTTCAGTTCTTGATTGACCGATTTGGCTCACCTGACAGTTTTCGTCTTTTCCTCGGCGATTTTTCTGTATCTGAGGAGCGCTGGGGCGCTTCACGAGTAGACGTTCTGATGGCCTGTGTCGTCTCAGTTTTGTACTTGCCCGCAGGACCCGATCATTTGGACATGCGGGTGGTTGCGGCCGTTAGGGCCCTTCAGGAGGATCACACTATTCTTCCAATGATATTGGCGGATACTTACATGTCAGCCTCATACTGTCAGTCCTTCCGAGGCAGAGTATTCCGAGGGAGCTCGACTTTGTTGTATGTGTGGTTCATGAGTCATCTTAGTCCCATCGGCCATGACATAACCACGCAGTTCTCGTTTCATCCCGTGAGCTGTACTGATGTAGCCTCATGGACATCCTTTTTGTCAATCATTGAGGATCCCTTTCATCTATTGGTCTATTCGGGCTATTGCTCCTTTATGAGCTTCTTGACTCATGTGCCCACCCTGGATTTCATCCCTATTGCCGGCTTGCGGGGTATGGCGACTTATCATCCCCTGGCGGTTATGGGGCAGTTTGATCAAACACAGGATTTACACCCTTTCGCGGGTGCATCCGCCTATCGATTCCTTATATCATCCCGAACAGAGAGGGATCTACTGCGGGTATACGAGCTTTGGTCTCGCAGGATCTCCGCCGAATATAGTGAGAGCTGTCACATCCAGACATTTGCTTACGTGCAGTGGCTGCGCGGAGATTTGGATTCGGCTGGTTTGAGTCAGATTGGGGTCTTTGATGACTCTGGAGTGATTTCCCCAAAGGATACCACAGACCACCCCGTCTCAGCCGATCCTGCCCCGAGTCGGGTTACTGAGAATACCCGACTCCGCCTGGCCCTGATTACTGCTGAAGCCGAGAGGGATGCCACTTTTGTCGAGAGAGATGATGCCATTCGGGCTAGAGACGCTGCCATTGCTGACAGAGAGGCCATTGTACTTCAGACCGGGGCAGTTGTAGATGCTCATTTTAGGACGGTCAGCCGAGCCACTGCTTTACTGGATCGTATTGATATGATGGGGCAGCAGATTGCAGGAGATGCTGATGCTTCAGATTTATCCACCACCTTGACCATCCTGCTTCAGCTAGTTTCGGATTTGTAGATTATTTTATTTCCTGCATAGACTATGTTAGTTCCATCAGTTATCGAAAAGCAATCTTGTAATAAAATGACTTATATATATAGACATGCATTTAAATTTAGTCATTTTCCCCTTTTGTCGTATCATTGCCTTTCATTGGATCCCCATTTTATCCAGCTGATCCTGATTTTGACATTTCGCTTTCCTTCTCTTCTCAAGTCTTGATGGAGATTTTACAGATACTGTCGCACACCTTTTGATTTCATCGGATTGAATCTCAGATTTTTGGATAACTGTTTGGTTCGATCAGGGTTATGTCCCCTGGGATGAAACTGGTTAGGCAGCTGGTTTTGGGAAGGTTTTGAGGGTGTAGGAAGGTTTTATTTGGTTATCGAAAATTGCTTTTGGTTAGGGAAAGGATTATTTTTTAAGGGATCGGACCGCGCCATGATGGCTGCCTACGTACCCCCACAAGTTGGGAGATCAGGTCCTACGTAGTTCGCTCTCAAGAAAAAGGACCTGATGATTCAAGCGTAGAAACGCTTCACCGAGTCAGAATTGAGGGGTTGTGGAAATACCTCACCATCCATTTCTTGCAATATGAGGGCACCTCCGGATAACACTTTCTTAATCACAAATGGCCCCTCCCAGTTTGGGGCGAACTTTCCTTTGGCTTCGTCTTGACAAGGCATGACTCTTTTCAACACCAAATCATTTTCTTTGAACTTCCGAGGTCTTATCCTTTTGTCATATGATCGAGAGATCCTTTGTTGATATAACTGACCGTGCCAAACCGCAGCCACCCTTCTTTCGTCAATTAGGGCTAATTGGTCGTATCGACTTTGCATCCAATCCTCCTCGCTTATCTGGGCATCGATCACTATTCTGAGAGATGCCATTTCAACCTCGATTGGCAGAACGGCCTCCATTCCATACACCAACGCGTAAGGGTCGCCCCTGTAGAAGTACGCGTTGATGTTCGGTATGCCAGCAGAGTGAGGGGTAGCAGTTCCGGCCATCCCCGATGATTGGCAGACATTTTGGCCATGATTTTCTTGATGTTCTTATTTGCAGCCTCCACTGCCCCATTCATCTTAGGACGGTAAATGACGGAATTGAGGTGCTTGATTTTGAACTGGTCACACAGTCCCTTCATGAGGGCGTTGTTTAAATTCTTGGCATTGTCAGAGATCAAAACCTCAGGCTGCCCGTATCGACAAATGACATTATTCCTGATGAACCCGACTATGACCTCCTGAGTTACCTTGGGGAAAGAAGCTGCCTCTACCCATTTGGTGAAATAATCGATCATGACGAAAATGAATTGGTGTCCGTTGCTTGCTTTGGGCTCTATTGGTCCGATTACATCCATTCCCCACATTGAAAATGGCCACGGGGAGGTCATACAGTGCAGTTCATTGGGGGGCGTATGGATCACATTACCGTGCGCCTGACATTGATAACACTGTGTGACATGATCATCGCAGTCGGCCCTCAGCGTTATCCAATAATGCCCTGTCCTCAAGATCTTTTTGGCCAGCATCGGTCCACTCATATGCGGCCCACACACTCCACCATGTATTTCATTCATAATCCTTCGGGCCTGTGTTTCATCTACGCATTGCAACAGTCCCAACCCAGCATCCCTCTTGTAGAGTGAATCCCCACTCAGGTAAAATTTCATTGCCATCTTTTGAATTCTCATCCTCTCAGTTCGACTCGCCTGGTCGGGAATGGATCTATCCCTCAAATACTCCCTTATGTCGTGATACCAAGGCTGCTTTGGTAGAACCACCTCGCCTGATACTACTGCCACATGCTCCTCGTATGCCGGGGCATTCTGTACTGCTATCTCAACCTGTGGAACGTCCTTGCTCTTGGTTACGTAGATTAAGGAAGCCAGAGTTGCCAATGCATCGGCAAAATCATTCCGTCCCCGGGGAATATGGCGGAAAGCGATATCTTCGAACTCTTGCATCAACTGGGTGACACAACGATGGTATGGAAGCAACCGAAGCTCCCTAGTGTTGTACACCCCGATTGCCTGTCTGATTACCAGTTCTGAATCCCCGAACACCGCTAGTCTCTTCACTCCCATGTCGCGGGCCAGGCGGAGTCCCAAGATACATCCCTCGTATTCAGCGGTGTTGTTCGAATTGCTGAAACGCAGTTTAGTGGCCATGGGGTACTGTTCTCCCGTGATAGAGACCAGGACCGCTCCGGCCCCTGCCCCCTCGGCATTCATGGCACCATCAAAATACAGCTTCCAGAACTGTCCCTCGTCATCACATTTCTCGCGTGATACCCAAAATATATCTTCGCCCGGAAGAGGAGTTTCCAAAGGCTCCATCCCTCCTGACGGGGCTTCTGCCAACTGATCTGCAATTCCCTGTCCTTTCATGGCCTTCTGAGTCACGTACACTATGTCGAACTGTTGTAAGATTAACTGCCATCTTGACAATCGACAATTCAGCATGGGCCTTTCAAAAATATATTTCAGGGGATCCATTCTTGATATCAGGTACGTCGTATGCCCCTGGAGGTAGTGCTGTAATCTCCCTGAGGCTAGAGCACAACAGGTCTTCTCGATGGGAGTGTAATTCTGCTCACATTGGCTAAATCTTTTGCTGAGGTAATAGATGGCCTGCTCTTTACCCGCCTCATTTTTCTGTCCCAACATACATCCCATCGCGATGGCATTTACCGATATATACATAAACAGAGGGATCCCATCCCTCGGGTGTGGGGGGGTACCAGCACTGGTGCTTCAGTCAATTGCTTTTTAATGGTCTGAAAAGCCTTCTGACATTGCTCATTCCATTCTTGGGAAACCCCTTTTCTTAACAGTTTGAAAATGGGCTCACATGTAGTCGTCAAGTGGGATATAAAACGGCTGATAAAGTTTATCCTTCCGAGGAATCCTCTTATCTCCTTCTCTGTGTGAGGCACCGACATATCCACAATGGCCTTAATCTTTGCTGGGTCCAACTCAATGCCCCGATCACTAACCAGGAAACCTAAGAGCTTACCCGACTGCACTCCGAAAGCACACTTGGCTGGATTGAGTTTCAAATTATACTTTCTGAGCCGATCGAACAGCTTTTTGAGATGGGTTACATGATCAGATTCTTCCCTCGACTTTACAATAATGTCATCCACGTAGACCTCTATCTCCTTATGCATCATATCATGGAATAAGGCCATCATGGCTCTTTGATAAGTGGCCCCCGCGTTTGTGAGGCCAAAAGCCAATCGCCTATAGCAGAAAGTGCCCCAAGGGGTGATGAATGCGGTCTTTTCCCGATCTTCCTCCGCCACCATTATCTGATGATATCCCGCAAAGCAATCCACAAAAGAGTACATTTCGTACTGGGCTGTGTTATCTACCAGGATGTGTATGAAGGGCACCGGGAAGTTATCCTTGAGACTGGCCTTGTTTAGATCTCTGTAGTCTACACATACCCTTACTTTTCCTCCAGGCTTAGCCACTGGGACTACATTGGACAGCCATTCCGGGTAAGTGGACACCATAATGATTCCCGCCCTGAACTGCTTGATGATCTCTTCCTTTACTTTTAGGCTCCACTCCGGTTTCAACTTTCTTAATTTTTGTTTGACAGGCCGGAAACCCTCCTTGATCGGTAATCGGTGTACCACAATGTCGGTGGACAATCCGATCATATCCTCATGAGACCAGGCGAAGACATCCTCATATTGTTTTAGCAACTCAGTCACTTCGGCCTTTTGGCTGGGGGTAAGGTCTGTCCCTATCTTGAGTTCTTTTGGCTTGTCAGGGGTTCCAATATCAATGGTGACGGTTTGGTCCAAGTTGGGTTTGGGTTTGTCCTCGACCCATCCTTTGATCTCGTCAGGCGCATCGTTGTAATCTGTCTCGTCTTGTTCAATGCCCATTAAATCGAAATCCAGCTCAATGTCAAAATCATAATCATCATTCAAATTTGCAAGACCATTTGTTAGGCAAGGATTACTCAAATTGGTACACCTGACATGAAACAAAATACTTGTCATATATAAATCATTTTTCACGACGATCGCATTTTCAAAATAACACGAAGAAACGACATAATTATGCAGAAATAAAACAACAACAGAATGAAACTTCTTCATTCCCCCATCCTCTGGGGTCTACCACCCTGACGTCGGATTTTACCCTTGTTTGGATATTATTGGTTTCATGGTCCAGTTGTCGACGGTCAGGTCAGATGAAATGCGCTGGATAAAAGGGGGCTTTACATCGGACACTTCCCCGATGATCACGGATACGTCACCTGAGTCCTTCTCCCTATCCTCTCCAGGAATAATTAGCCCTGCCCGATCGATGACAGGTACAACTCGTTGGGCCTCGGGTGGTGCGATAATATTCGTCCCCTCCCCACTGCTTGTTGATTGTCCAGGGTTATAGCACTTGGTTTCAAACTCTTTTGCGACCTCCTGCAGGAAACTTTCCCTCCGGGCCGACCCATCACGTGCGGGGGTTAACTCTTCATTATCTGCCCCAATCACAGGCTCGCTGATCCTCTGTTCATTGTCGACTTTGGTCACTGGACTGCCAGCTAGTCGAAACGGAGCCGCACCCCGACGTTGTCTCCGTGCTACGCCTTCATGGTATCCCAACCCTGCTTTGCCTATCTGCTGTGGTAGGTGGATGGGTTCGGTGATTCCCTGACTGCTCCTTCCTAACCCCTGCCCAGGCTGGAAGTTCATTTTTATCATTTCTTTTGCCACAAAGGTAAGTTCGGGAGAGACCCTAGGTTTCACAGCTGGAGATCCCAGGCATCTATAGTGGGGAGTGCTAATCTCCAGTGCTTAAAAGCTGGCCGGTGCCGCCGACTCATCCACAATGATCACTGGCAGGCCACTCCTAGGAGGAGAAGGGTCATCACATTCGGCCGAGATTGTGACCAGATTCCTATCGATGATTAGCTTGATTTGTTGGTGGAGCGTGGAGGGAACTGCCCCGGCCATGTGTATCCATGGCCTCCCCAATAACATGTTATAGCTGGCTGCAATATCTAGGACCTGGAAAGATATATCAAAAGTACAGGGTCCTATCTCCACCGGTAATTCAATCTCTCCCATCGTATCCCTCCGGGAACCATCGAAAGCTCGTACCACCACATGACTGGTTCGTAGGCGCTTGGGGTTGATGTTCATCTTCTGCAAGGTGCTGAAGGGACAGATATTCAATGCTGATCCTCCATCAATCAGCATCCCATTCATTATATAACCCGAGGAGATTACCGCAATATGTAGCGGTTTCCGGTGTCCCCTTCCCTCCTTGGGTATGTCCTCATCCGTAAAGGATATTACATCGTTCTCCAATAGGTGGCCTACCAGCTGGCCGAAACCCTCCTCGCTAATTTCCTTGGGCACGTATGCCTCTTCCAGAACCTTCATCAGGGTTTTGCAATGCTCATTGGATGACAACACTAAGTCCATGACTGATGTTAGGGTTGACTCATCACTTAAAATCTGGATCCCCCTTGTTTCCGGGTGATCCATCCTTTTCAAGAATTCAATGGCCCTTTCTTCGGAAATTTCTTCATTTTTCCTCCTTTGGCTATCAAGGACTCGCCCGGGAAGATACAAGGGGTTCCCCTTTGTCGTCACCGAAGCACAGCTGGCCGCTTCCTCTGGCATGCCCCCATAATTCCAGGGTACAGTCTTTAGACTACTGATAGGGAGTTGCGGCCTTGCTGCAAGGATGATGGGCCTCGGAGTCGTCAACTTGACCGGTCCCTCCGTGCTATTTGTACTTACCCCTACCAACCTGATGGGCGTTCCCCGTGCACTCCCATGATCATGTATCACGTTGATCATTTCCTCAATTTTCTGCACATAGTTCAACCTTAGCGGCCCCCCAGCTTCACCCGTCTCTGTCGCATTGACCCCCCCTCCATCATGTCTTGGCAGGGGATTTGCCTTAACATTCGGGGAGTCTGGCTGTTCCACCACAATTTCCCCACTGTCAATCAGGTTTTGGATTCGATGCTTCAACGTCCAACAGTCTTGTGTATCATGGCCAGGGGAACTGGAGTGGTATGCACATCGCTTTGCTCGGGTCAAACCTTCTACCCTTTGGGTCACTCGGGGGGGTGCCAAACCAACTATCTTCTTTTGGGCTACTAATACCGCTAAGACCCGTTCAAGCGGCTCCCCGAGCGGGGTGAATACTCGATTTTGCGAGGCCTCATATCTTCTTCGCCCCTCTGCCCTTTGATCTGTGAAGTTTGGCTGTCGGGATGGCCCTACCCTTTGCACCTGTACCGGAAGATGGCTTTCTGTTTTTCTGGATGACCCCTGTAGGATGAGGGAGACATCCTCTTCCTTTTTCTTTTGGACCCTCCGGGAACTGCTGCCATAGTTTCCATTCTGTATTTGCTCGACAGCAGTTTCTAAAGCAGTAAAATCCCGGATTTTACCCGATTTCAACCCCATATCTACCATCTCTCCATGTTTAATCATTTCAGCGAAGGGTCTTCCAATCCCCGAGATGACTCGTTCATAATACGGTGCCTCTTGAATGTCTACAAAGGTCATCACCATCTCTGCTTCGCTCATCGGGGGGTTCACCTGTGCAGCCATGCCCCTCCATCGTTGCGCATATTCCCTGAAGGATTGTTCCCCTAGGTTGTTTCTTAACCTTTGTCATTTGATACCTGTCAGGGGCCATCTGGGCCTGAAAGCTGTATTAGGTTAAGAAAGTATGGGCCAATTCCTCCCAGTTGTGGATTCGGGCGTTGTCAAGGCGGGGTTATATACCAAATTCTTTGCCTCCCCCGTTAAGCTTTTCTGGAACAGTTGCATTCTCAACCCTTCGTCCTCGGCATAAGACCCGAGTTCTCCAATGTATATTTTCAAATGGGTGTAGGGATCCCCCTTCCCGTTGTATTTTTCAAACTCAGGGATTTTGAATTTCTCCGGGTATCTGGCTCCGGGGAAAACACATAAATCTGAATAGTTAACCCTGCCGAGGGACCCTATGCCCTTCATAGATTGGATGGTTTCTTCCATTTGTCTCATTTTCTTCCGCAAGTCATCTGTGTCTCCCTCCTCCGGGATAGTAATCACTGTTTTGTTTGGTACGGGAATGGCCTTTGGGATGACTGGCTCGCCCTTAGGTGGATCCTCCTTAGGTAATTCCTGCCTGGGTATCAACTGCTCTCTTAGCATTATGGCCATTTCTAACATCTGCTTCTTAAAGTCGTCAAATTCCTCCCTAGATATGGCACCGGAATTGGTAGATGGAATATCAGCCATTTCAGATATGGAGTTTTGGGCCTTCCTAGACTGCGAACGGGTTTGAGGAGCAATCCTTGCAGAAACCAAGGTTCGAAGTTTAGTTGTGGGGAATAAAAATGCGGATGCATGCTAAAGCTGTAATTTTTGTGTTTTTGGGGTTTTTTAATCTTTCCCTGCAAAACAGAAAGTTAGTAATCCTCTAATGCAATGACAAATGCTAAACATGGCTTTATTAAGCTCTCCAACTGTTCCCTGCAAAACATAGAGGTTAGTAATTTCTCTCGGCAAAAGGAAAGCGAATATGAATAATATCATGACATTTATGCGTGAAATGTAAAAAAGGCATGAAGAGACTTTTCCTGCGTAGGGTTAATCTGCGGCTGACCTATCCTAGGGTTACTCTCACGGGCTTTTTCGGCATGAAGGTTCCCAAATCTTCGCAATCTACTCGTCTGAGCCCTTTCGATTGGAGCGGATTTGGGTGGTGCGTTTCCTGAGCCATCTCCGGGGAGCAGCCCCCTTCGAGTCCTAGTAATAAGCAACCGACGGGTTCGCCTCAGGAGGAGGTATTCTCTCAGCATACATTCACATTCATCGTCCTCACCGCATGCAAATGATTACTTGAAAGTAAAGCAATTTCTTTCAATCATTCATTTATTGGACAGAACACACATTCACACAACAAAACGTTCAAAAGATCACAATATCGCACACACACACACATATTCATGAATTTTAAAGGATAAGAAAGCATCAAGATTTGAAAGCGGCTTAAGCCCTCTACTTGTCCCCAGCAGAGTCGCCAGCTGTCGACGCCGGTTTTTTCCCTTCGCGGGTCCTTTTAGTCTTTTCCAATTTTAGCTTTCTTGATTACATGATTTTTGGAAAAGGTCGGCATTAATGTCGACGGGGTTTTGAAAGATCGCCTTTTATGATGAGCCAATTAATCAGAGTCGCCAGTTGGTATATTTGAAATGGAAGTACCAACTCATTCGAGTTTTCCTTTTTTATAAATCGCTGGCTCATATGTGACTCCGAATTAATTGGTCTACGAATCGAGATTCATGGAGTTCGGGGGCTTGCTTAAGTGAGGGGAAGGTGTTAGGCACCCCTCGACTTCCGTGAAACACGGTTATCGCAATCTTGATGCTGTCCTATCCTTTAATTCATGAAATGTGTATATATGCAGGTGTGTGTGTGTGTGTGTGCTTATGTGAATGTTATGGTGAGTTGTATGAAAGAATCATTTGGATTTTTAGGGAAAGTCGTGCTTCAATTTGAGAATGCTTCGAAATGTCTTTTCGGCATACACGAGAAAGCTTTATGAGAAAAGGTTTGATTTTTTATTATCAAAACTATGAGGTTTTATTAGGTGTCGTTTTGGCAAAACAAGAGTTTTAAACCTTCGTCAAAATAGGAATCGAGATCTATACGTTGCCTTCGTAAAATGATGGGCAATTTCTATGATGTCTTTAACCCTATGCACAAAGGTTTACTAAAATATTTCATTTTTTATTCATAAAAGCCATTTTTGGTGATGTTTGAAAATGATTTTTTCTTTGGCCTTCTCGTTTAATAGGAATCGACATTCATTAGCATTCCAAATTTTTTAGCCTCGTGATGCTAATATCCTACTTTGATTGATTTTAGAAAAAATCCTTATTGTTTTGATTTTGAAATCTTTTGTTTGATATTGCAAACCAAATTTAAACATCACAACGCGTAAGGGCTATTCATGGGCATGTAAGCCATCAAAATACCCCGAATGCCAACAATCACATATTCCACTAATACGGGGCCTTAAATCCGATTCTCGCCTTAGCGTCGTTTTAAGGCCCGACGATTACAGATTTACTACGGAAGCTACATCATTCTTACTATTTACATAAAAAACGTCCATCATCGGATTTGGACCACGGGGTCGCTTTCCTAGGCTCACAACCACGATTACCATGCGCTCACAAAAGGAATACTACAATAATAACCACGTGGATTGCCTAACACATCCTAGAAATACAATCAATTAAACTACGCCTAATATATATCCATGAACAAACTAGAAATTTCACCCATTGGATATCATCGGGTTATTAGGAAGAATTTTGTTCCAATGGAACCCTCACCAATAATCCCTAATCCATGATTGTTCAACAATATTCTTGAAAATTACAATTTAATTTAACCAAATGACATGATAGAAGTTGCAAAAATAAGGAGATTTTCACCTTGCAAATGATACCAAAATTGTGTAGAAACTTGTGTATTGAGTGAAGTATGAGATGTATTGATAGAATCCCACAATAAGGGAAAATTGCTCTCTTTTTCTCTCAATTGTTACAAGAAAACTGCTGTATGCTGCATGAAACTGGGCTGAAATAGGCTGGCCAGAGCCAGCCGCAGATATTGATCTGCGGCTGGCCGCAGATCCATCTGTGGCTGGCTGGCCCACCTCCCATCGCACTCAGCTGATAGTGCTGATTTCCTGGTTTCCGTGCTGGCGCACCCACTTAGCCGCAGATCAATCCGCGGTTGGCTGGCTTGACTTTCTCAATTTTCGTGCTATGCCTCGATTCTCGTGCCGTGACGCTGGTTTTCGCTGACAGGCTCGTATTTTACAGTCCGAGAATCATTGGGAGGCGTGCCACACCCTCCGGGAATGCCAAATTCGGATGGCCTTGCTGTCACGTCGATTTCGGTTGCACATTGTCATGGTGGCGTCGAGCGTCTGTACTTTTTCCATCTTTCGCTCTCGCAGGCCGGTCCATTTGACGAATTTGCTCTCCTGTCAAGGTTAGTATACGAAGTGCAAAATTTGGGTGTCTACAATACGGTTGCAAGTTATTCTTTAAGCTTGAGTTTTTATCTCCAAGCATGCCTTAAGTGGTCTAATTACTTTCAAAATTATTCCACATCTGTATATTTATTGACATTCGCACTCGTGCATTTGAAATTCGTATATTTAAATTCAGGAATTTATAAACCATTCATGGTTAAGTCTGAACCCTTGTTCGGTCAGACAAATATGTGAGAATTTATAAAAGCTATCTGAACCAATCAATGGTAAGGATTCTTAGACTGTATGAACACCCCTTTATTTATAGGGGAGTACCCCACGTACCGTATATAAGGTACAAATAACAGAATTAAATGTTATGCATATACATAGGGTACGCGAGGCTGATCCCCTCAAGTACGTTATTCTGTAGCCAGTAACCAGAGGGTCAACCAGCTATCGACTCCTTTGGAAGTTATCGTTCAAAGTCTATTTGACTATCAATTGTTCTAAAAGCAATTATTGTTCTTGCTTCTGATTTTTCTACTGTTGAAATTCCTTAATATCCCTTCATCATGATATATCCTTATTGTCATACTTTAAACTTGCTGGGCAAACTCGTTGCTCATTCTTGCTATATCATGATCTCATTGCAGCTAAACCCGAGACGTCAGGGAAGAACAAAGGGAAGGAAAAGATGAAGTGATAGACTTCATGTAGCAGAAGATAAAATTATGTGTAGTTAATTACTATAATGTAATTTAATCCCTGATAGTTATTAGGGTACGAATTGTGTATGTGTTTAAGGTTATTTGTAATCTGGGACTAGTAACACCTTGTAATGAACAACGTATGTTTATTTTATTCCGTATTTTAGTTACCATATATTGTTAGAGGTGAATGTTTGTATTGAATCGTGATGACCGGATCCGGGTATTTGGAGACCCGAATTTGGGGGCGTCACAAAAGAACTAGTGGATTGTTGTCTCTAAACACAACAATTCGGGGTTAGCTAGAGTTGCGAGAAAATTTTGAGCTTTTGGTATGCTATAGTACATTGAATAAGCTTTCCATAGACTCCAGAATGGACTAATTCTGACTTCAGAGCAAGGACTTATGATATTTCAAAGGAGGCATGTCGAATCTGTCTAGATCTGAAAAATGGATTTGGGTCAGTCCCTTTACGTGAGATTCCTGGACTGATGTGCTCGGAGTTGGAAATATTTCAGCGAGACAAAGTTGTAGATACGGAAGTTAGCTTCGCGTGGCCGCTTGAATCACCCAAAAATTATAAAAAACGAAGAAGTTATGACTGTTTAAGCGAGCTAGAGCCTATCAGTCAGTTTTCTCGCGAGACAGTTTTAATTTAGTCATTCCTTGAGGTGAGCAGTCTCGTGTGTTTGGAATTTGAAGATCAAATAAACACGAAACTTGTAGATCTCGAAGTTTTATATTTAGACTCGTGTGATTGAGTCATTTTATGGAGCAAAACATTTTTGAAACAAATTATTTAGTAAGACTATCCAAGAAATGAGGTTGTGAAAAATGGACAGTTCTTGCTGTCCTATCACTGCCGTGCACTGTTTGGACCCTTTACCAAAGGAAATAAATTCAGGCCTTTTTGCCACTGAAAATATAGGGAGTTATGTAGCTTCTGTCCAAAGATGGTTGAATTCTGACTTGTATTGATCGAGTTATGACCAAAACAAAAACTAAGAGTTTTCCGACGAAAATAGCTATAACTGGAGTTCTATAACTCCGATGGCCACGAAATTTTAATTAAAACCTCGTGTTAATGTGTATAAGATTCTATCAAAAAATTGGAGTCATCGGAGTTGTGCAAGATAGTGATCATTTTTCTTAGTTTCGAAAGTTAAAACGGACGTTTGAAAAAAATGTTAAAGAAAATTGAAAATTTTCATAAGGAAAGTATTTTTGAGTATGTAATATATGTACATATGTGTAGCAAGACTTGAAGAAAATAAAAATCGATTATTAAAAGAGGTTAAGTCATTTTAAGAATACAGTTTCTAATCCGGTTTGCTGTATTCATATTTGGTTTAATGTTTTAGCATTCGGTTTGCTGTATTAGCATTCGATTTGCTGTAGTATTATTTGGTTTGATGAATTAAAAATTTGGTATGTTAAAAAGGGATTACAGTGTGAATCCAGCTTGTTAAATTGTAGTATTCGACTTACTGAATTATTGAATCCGGCTTGCTGAATTGGTGAATATGGTTTACTGAATTAATGAATCCGGTTTGCTAAATTAGTGAATCCAGGTTGCTGGATTATAGGATAGTTTGAATTAAGGTTATTGGATTGGATGTCAGTTAGAATCCAGTTTGCTGGATTGGTATGTTTGGATAATCCAATTTGCTAGATAAGGTATTCGGCTTAATGAATTATAAAGAAGAACTTATAAAATGAAAGACTTAGTGTTAAGTCATAAGATTTATAATAAAGTAGTGGTACAATCGTACTCTTTAATAGTTGATGTATAGTATCTGGACTAAACAATTCCTTTAGGGAGCGGAGGTATATACAAACTAGCAACCGATCTAACTCACTGTGAAAACAGTGTAGACGAGATAGAAACTAGTTTATTGGTTGTTTGTGAGAAACCACTCAGCATACTATATTGAACACTGTTAAAGACTCGATGTGAGCTAGTTTTAGAATTATGAATGCGTATGGTGCTAAGGTGTTATCTAATATTTGATTATGTGGTTAAATGTTAGATAATTTACTGATAAAGAAGTGATATTATAAGGTGATATATGTGATGCTAATTGAAAGATCTATCTTATAAATGATAGGTGTTTCATAAGAGATTAAGTTAGATTGTGTAGCAGTAATCGACGGTACAGGCAAGTTTCCTTAACCTTACTCAAGTTTATATTAAGAAAGTTCCTCTTAACTCAAACTTGTGTTGTTATGTTTCAAGCATGTTAGTGGTTTAATTCTTTATAATTATTCCACCTCCTTAAATTATTGATTCGCACATAGTGCATGTTGCATATGTCCATCAGGTATGAAAGGCTGATCACCTTCATTACCATAAGGTTCAGTTAAATTGTTCATGGTCATTATTGACATCCAGAATTGTTGATTTAGTCATTCAATTATTGAAATTATGATTCATGCTCTTTCACAATTATTATATTGCTGAAAAATTCTAACGCTTATTCATTCTTTCAATCATGATATATCTTTATTATATTTAAACTTTCTGAGCAAAATAGTTGCTCACCCTTGCTATATCACGATAACAAATTTCAGATTAATACGAATGTTCGAGGAAAGACAGAGACAGAAGTAAAGGACAAGATTAGATAGTTGTTAACTATTTAGTTATCTGATGTAAATTATATTGTAAACCTTTTAAGTTACTGAAGGTATGTATTAAGCTAAGGTTAAAAACCTTGGGATATGTTATAAATTTAATTGTATAAACAAATTATATTTATATCTTCCGCAATAGTTGTAAATATAATGTATCATGACGCACCGGGTCCGAGGTTCAAGGGACCCGGGTTTGGGGGCGTTCACAATTAGTATCAGAGCTGTAGGTTATAAATCTTAGGTAGGGATACCTTAGGCTATAACTGCATGGATGAGGATAAGGAATAAACTCAAATAGAGTTTAAGCGCTAAAAGATAAATTTTTGAAAATTCATTATTAAGTAAGGAAAAAGATAAAAGAAGATTCAAAGAAGAATCTTAAAGATTTATAAAGATAAGAATCCAGAGTTACCCGACTCTGATAATAAAGAGGACGAGTAATGATGAATACACAAAGTCTATAAGACTAAAAATATAAAGGAAATCATAATATAATATGATTAAAGGGAAAGTTAAGAAGATCGTAAAACAAAACGATCATGAGATAGAAAAGAATCGTAATATAATACGATTATAAGAAAAGGTCACAACGTGATCTGGTGAGGTCATAAAAAGGCCAGAGGATCAATCTATTGATTGGAAATGTTATAACAGAATTGTTGTACGAAAGTTGTACGAAAGTTGTACTATTAAATTGTACTATGTAAAGTCATGAAAGAGTGATTAATGTTGATATATGAAATAAATAAAATTCGTATTGAGTAAAGGGAAAAGTTAGAATTAGGTGGGGATTTCAATGGAGGACTCATGCTAGTGGCTGAGTTTTACAATTTCCTTGTCATGGGCAGGGAATTTGTGCTTTGTTTGACAACCACTTAGCTTTCCTATATTGATAATCATTGAAATATTGGTGTCGCGCTATCGATATACGTATGACGAGAAGGTGATTCTTTTCGCATATATATTTGATAGTTAGAGAATATTAAGATTATGTGCGGGTTCTTTAAACGCAATACATATGGTAAGGTTCGTGACTCATAATCGTATGGTGGAACCCCTTAGCGAATGGACGATTTTGGTCTGACTAGGACAAGTTCCTAAAACCCATTATAATTGTGGTAAGTTCCTGAACTCATAACGTTGTGGTATGTTTGATGAAACTATATTGGAGTATAGAAAGGTTGTGGATAAAGAATTGAGGATTTTAAGTATAGTAATGCTTTAAGGATGATAGAAATAGATATAATTATTAAGCAATGGATCATTAGAGAAATTGAAGTTGATGGTGGAAGCATAGGTATTCCAAATCTTCTAACCTATACTAGACTTCAAAATTTTTGGATATCAAGCCAAATTCGGCATTGATGTTGCCTTTAAAAAATAAAAATAAAATTTTTATTATCCTCAAAACAAGGTGACAAGGGTGTGTAGATGGACTTTAAGCCATTATCACATCGTTACCTGTTGCGGCATGATAACACCAAAAATAATTTTTTTTTTTTTAGTTTTGAATTGTTTAAAGAAGAGTCTACGCTATTTATTTTGGCTAGACAAAAATGATTTAAAATATCAAAATGTATTTTTAAATAGTCATCAATGCATCATGGAACATGGTGTAGAATGATAGATAATGGAGTCATCAATGCAGATTAACCTAGTGTTGGATGTGATCATAGTATCGTCAACCCACTATGGTATGATGTAGTATGACAAAGTCACAAAATAACGGAATCCTCAACGAATTGTAAATACAGTGCGGTATCATGACATCATAAAATAATTTTTAGGATTTTAAACTAGTTAAAGAAAAGTCAATGCCAATTTAAATGGCTAGACAAATATTTCGATTGATGTTCGAATTATTGGCGTACGTCTAAGCTATTTGATTCAGCTAGACAAATGTTTATGAAAATTCAAGTAATCTCTTTGAGAACTTATCTCGAACTAAATTGTTTTGGTGCGGAGTCTTATGCTAAGTCTGAGGTGAATAACCTCGAAAAACTGGGGTATATCATATGGATAATATATTCCAATTTAAGAACGCATATAGTCGTTCCGAAAACTAAGGTGCAATAGGTTGAACACCTAACGTACCCGACTAGGTAGTTTACCTTTTTCGTGATTGTAAACATACCTAGTACAACATGTTTTTAGATTTAGTTGCGGTGAATACCATTAAACCTGAGAGTTCATGGTCTTTATGACCCCCTCAGCATAATATGAAAAGTTTTAACTCCTTAGAGAGAAGTCATGATAGAATGTAATGATGGAAAAGATCCTCATAGAAGGAGATAATATGTACTCATTAAATTGAGAATGCAATCAGATGTGATCAGATAAATGTTAAATTGAAAACCTAGTTTTGATGGATAAAAGGAGCAGAGATTAGTATACTATACTTTCGAGAATGAAATTCTTAGAAGATGGGGTGAATGTGACAACTCAAAAATTCATAAGATTTATTGATAAAATCTTGGATGATTAATTAAAGGTTAAAAAATAAAACCTAGATGGGAATTTGTGGATTTATTTAAAATTTTTAAGAAAAACCTATATGGTTTATTTTTTGAAAGATAATAGAGAAAATATGGGTTATAAAATTCCAAAACACTAGAAATGAATTTATATGTACTTGAAGGGATATTATGGATAAGGTATTGCAATACCTATAAATTTGATATGAACTAAATGGTGTAAGAAATTTTATAGTGATACAAGTGGAAAATTTATTAAGAAAATAAATTTTTAAATGAAGGGATGCTATAAGGTTAAAGAAAAGGTATATTGGTACATATATATACTTAGTAATGTGCTATATATATTGTAGCAAGAGGAGTGATGATGATAAATAAGTATATTTATTGCGCATGAATAAATTGTTATGAAACAATTTATATTACGAAATTAAATCATTAGTTTAGTATACGGAAATATTGTATACTTTAAATAAAGGATATTAAAATAAATTCTATCATTGAATTATTTTAATGAAGAGGGAATATTATTTTAATTGTAATATCTTATTTATTGAATAAATTTTTATTTGTAAGTAAATATGAATGAATATGTGTTATGTGAATTAAATAAGTTAATAAATTTATTTAATTTAAGTGACAAATAAATGAAAAGGAAAGCTATGTAACATATTTATAAATATTATAAATATGAGGAGTTAATAAACTTAAGTGTTATATTAATAGTCCAACTAATAAATAAATACTAGTGGACTAATCCAATTGGTTAAATAATCAAGCCCACTTATTTAATTGATTATGAACTTGGGTAATTAATACGTAGACTTACTAACTTAGCCCAATTAGAATGTTTATCAAAAGATTTAATAAACTAGTAGCCCAAGTGATGGTCTAGTAATGCTAGAATACTAGTATTCAAATTTTCATACTAGTAGATTGATTTAAGAGACTTATTTTTGATATATCTCAGTTATTATTTATTTTAACTTAATTAAGGAAGAATTTAATTGAGTTATATGATAAATAGTTATTTAAATTCCAAATTTAGTGGAATAGAAATCCTAATTAAATAATTAGGATAAGATAAAATATATGAGTTTGTCTATGTGATTTCACATGACCCAAATGAGTTAATTAAATGAGAGCCCAAGATGTGGTCCTAATTAAATTAGGAAGTCCAAATAATAAATTAAAGGCTTATATTGTTAGCCATAAGTGGAGAGACTTTATTAGTCATTTTATTAAATAGATTAATAAAATTAAATTGGGCTAAAATAAGTCAAATATAAAGGAGACAAGAGAGGAGGAAAGATAAAAGGGTAAGGAAATTAATATTTTTCTCATTCACTCCCATTTCTCATTCTCGGATGAAAACCAAAGAAAGAAAAAAGGAGAGAGAGAGAAGACCGACCGAAGAGAGAGAGAGAGAGAGAGAGAAGATTTCCGCCATCGATGGAGGAAGAAGAAAGGAAGGTAGTCATGGAAGAAGATCCATGAAAGAAAAAGAAAGGAAATGAAATCGAAAGAGGTATAAACCCAAAACTCTAGCTATTTTATTGTATTTTAAATTGGGTTATTGTTATTAGACTAGATAATGGTAGACCTTCATGATTTGTGAGGTTTCATGTTTAGATCTAGCAATTTTATGGGTGGTTAAGCTTGAATCAAAGAAATAATTTCTTTAAACTCTAAACCCCCATTTTCCTCTTTGATCCTTAGATACGCTAAGTAAATGGTTATGTAAATGATTTTAAATTTAATATGTTGTAATATTATGAGTTCGGAGTTCATATAACTTAAAATAATCTGATTTTGATGCATATAACTTTAAGTAAGAAAAACTAGTTATTCTTCTAAAGTTAAAAGTGTAATAACCCAAGGATTTTGATATATTAAAACAAGAAATTTTATGTATGAACTTTTTTTTTATATATAATAAAATTATTTTTATTATATATTAAAGCAAGTATGAAAAGAATGTGACAACCCAAAAATTTATAAGATTTATTTATAAGATCTTGAATGATTAAATTAAAGGTTAAAGAATAAAACCTAGATAGATAGAAATTTGTGGATTTATTTAAAATTTCTAAGAAAAACCTATATGGTTTACTATTTGAAAGAGAAATAAAGAAAATATGGGTTACAAAATTTCAAAACCGTAGAAATAAATTTATAAGTACTTGAATGAATATTAATGACAAGGTATTACAATACCTATAAATTTGATGTGAACAAAAAGATTATTTTTATTTAGTGGTATTAGTATTTTAATTATATACTAGTGACCTAATCTAAGAGATTTATTTTATTAAATTAGTTGGTGTGAATATGTAAGTGAATGAATATGAATATTATGTGATTGTTTATATTTGTTTATTATATAATAAACAAATAAAAGAAAACTAGTGTAACCTAATTATATATTAGGTATAAAAATTAAAGTAACCTAAGGGTTATAATATTGGAGAGTTTTAGTATTTAAAATATATACTAATCTAAGTGATAAATTTTTATTATCTCAATGTACTATTTATTTTGAACCTAATTGAAGAAAGTTAGTTGGGTTATAATACTAAATGTACATGAGCAAGGAATTAAATTCTAAAGGAGGAGAATGAAAACCCTAATTAAATAATTAGGGTAGGATAAAAATTGAAAGTGGTAGACCATGCTAATTTATATGACCCAAATCATTGTTAGTTAGAGAAGGTTCCACTAATAGTTATTTAATTTAGTGGACTAACCTAAGAATTTTTATATCAAACAATTGATAAGATAATAAGATAATTAAATATTCAATTAAAGTGAATATAGTGAGTGAATAAATTTTGTACAATGATTTATATGGATGATTTAATTTTAATAGTCCAATTAGTAAGGAAAAAGCTAATGGACTAGCCTAATTAGTTTACTAACCAAGCCCGCTTATTTAATTAATCATGGACTTAGACAATTAATGTGTGGACTAATTAAATTAGCCCAACACTTATTAAATTAGTAGCCATCCATGGATTAATAATCTTGGCAAACTAGTGGCCCAAACTAAGTAAAAATGAGCCCAAATGTATTTAAAACCAAGCCCAATTGCTAGCCCATTTGGGAGACATTCTGATGAGGACATCCATAATCCAGAAACCCATGACACAACCAGAGAAGACCCATTGCAATTACATGTGTTATGAATGCTATATTTCAACAATTGTGTGCTTGTATTTCAATAAGTGTGTGCTTCTAGAAGCTTCTAGTTTATTTCTTAGACTAGTATAAATAGGTGCTATTGTAAACATCATTCATCACCAATTTTCAGCATTATCAATATTATTGTGAGTTTGTTTCTCTACTTGTGGTTCTTTGAAGAATTCCTAAGTGTTCCTTAGTTCTCTTTAGAGATTCATAATTGACTTATCATACAACCATTCATAGTTGTGTGTGGCGTCTTCTACCGCATCAATCGTCGATTATACCGAGATTACCGCTTCAATATAAGCGAGGGGTCGAAGTGTCGTTGGTGTCCATCCTACGCAAATTTCATTGGCAAGCAATTGTACCAAGATTACCGTCTACATATAGGCGAGGGGTTAAGGTGTTGCAAGCTATCCATCCTATCAACTTGTTGGAAACGATCCGGGCGACGACCACCTCACGCAAGCATGCCGTGGAGTCTATCATTTGGTATCAAAGCTAAGTTTCCTATCAAGTTACTTATCTTTACTTTTATTGTTGAAATATAGTCAAAAAAAAAATTGCATAAAATATATAGCAGAAAATTTGTATTATTGAATTGCTATCATCGGGATTTTCATTTGCAAGAATCATATTTGGCGTTTGGAAGTCTTGTGGAGAGTCGTACTTTCTATATTGTATTCTTGATAAGTTATTATTGGATTGTAATTATGGAATTGAGGTAATATTTGTGAGAATTCAAAAAGAACCTATTAGAGAGAACTACGAGCGGAAAAAGGCAAGAGTAGTAAGTTTAATTGAGGGTAAAAGCCTAATTGTGTGATACACGAGCGTTTCCTATTTGTGTGGTATATTGTTTGAGTGAAACACGCAAGGGAGTGGTGAGAAACTTGTTTTCTACTAATCTTTATTTTGCAGGAAATATGTCTAACACAAGAGATAAGACAATTGAAAATGAACCTTCTACATCGAATTTTGACCCAAAACTCATGATGGAGGCTATGATGAAAGAATTTTCTAGACAATTGGGGATGGCTATGGAACAAGTGCATGATCGCATCGATCAATTGAGTGACACTCGAGGGGAACGAACTCAAATCCCTCCGGGTGGGCGCCCAAAAGGAAAGACCCAACAAAAGGAAGCAAGGCTAGAGGATACAAACTACTATGATGAGAGGTTTAGTGAGGAAGAGGATCGAGAAACTGACTTTATCCCTAGGAGACATTTTGCAAAGGATAGAGGCGGCCGAAATCGAGAGGACAACAATCTCGATAGCAGCAAAATGAAAATTCCCACATTCCAATGCAGAAGTGACCCCGAGGCATATCTAGAATGGGAGAAGAAAATGGAGTGGATCTTTGACTGTCACAACTACTCGGATCTCAAGAAAGTTAGAATTGCAGCTACCGAATTTTCAGACTATACAGTTACTTGGTGGGATCAATTAATGACCAGCCGAAGGAGGTGTAGAGAATGTCCAATAGAGACTTGGGCAGAAATGAAAGCTATAATGAAAAAGAGGTTTGTCCCAAGCCATTACTATCGAGATCTGTTTCGAAACTTACAAAATTTAGACAGGGAAGCAAGAGTGTGGAGGACTACTTCAAGGAGATGTAGATGCTAATGTCTAGAGCTGACATCGACGAGGATAATGAGGCAACCATGGCCCGATTTTCAACAGGTTTAAATTGGGATATTGCAGATTTGGTGGAGCGTCAACATTATGTGGTATTGGAAGACATGGTGCACATGGCTATCAAAATAGAGAAGCAACTTAAGAGGAGAGGTGGCCAACGAACAAATCCTACCACAGGTTCATCATGGAAATCCAATAATGTGAAGCGTGAGGAAAAACCAACTGTGTTCAAACCAAAGCCAGAAATCAAGCAAGGAGCGGCTACTCAAGTAGTACAAGGTAAAACTAATACACCTTCTACTAGTCGTACTCGAGATATTGTATGCTTTAAATGTCAAGGCAGGGGACATATTGCAAATCAATGCCCAAATCAAAGAACTATGTTATTACGTGATAATGGGGATTTAGAGACCGAGGAAGAAGATAGTGACCATGACTCTATGCCATCATTAGAGGAAGATAGAGAGGTTGCTATGCATGGCGAAGTGTTGGTTACACGGAGAATACTTAGTACACAGGTAAAAGAAGAAAGCAGCGAGCAAAGAGAGAATCTATTTCATACTAGATGCATGGTAAATGGTAAGATCTGTTGTGTTGTAATTGATGGTGGGAGTTGTACAAATGTGGCAAGCATCAAAATGGTGGAGAAATTGGGACTTACAACATCTAAACATCCTCACCCATACCGATTGCAGTGGCTCAATGACAGCGGCGACATTAAAGTTACCAAGTAAGTATCAGTGCCGTTTACAATTGGGAAGTATGTTGATGAGATCCTTTGTGATGTAGTTCCTATGCAGGCAGGTCATTTACTACTTGGGAGACCTTGGCAGTTCGATCGACGAGTAAAACACGACGGTTTTACTAATGAGTACTCTTTTGTTCACAATCAAAGAAAAGTTACCTTGTGTCCTATGTCACCAAAACAAGTGCATGAGGATCAAATACACTTGCAGAGAGATCATGAAAAGAAAACAAAAGAGAGAGAAAAAAAGAAAGAAGAGAGAAAAACAAATATTTTTGCAAAAATGAGTGATGTAAGGCGAGCTTTGGATTCTAAAAAGCCAATGATTATACTTCGGTATAAGGAGGTACTTTTAAATACTAACGCTAATAATCCTTCTTTGCCTAGTATTGTTTCTGCTCTTTTACAGGATTATCAGGATGTATTTCCCGAGGAACTTCCATAGGGATTACCACCAATTCGGGGAATTGAGCATCAAATTAACTTTGTCCCAGGCGCGACCATACCAAATCGCCCGGCATACCGAAGCAATCCCGAGGAAACAAAGGAATTGCAAAGGCAAGTTGACGAGCTAATGGACAAAGGTTTTGTGAGGGAAAGCATGAGTCCATGTGCGGTTCCAGTTATTTTAGTACCTAAGAAAGATGGGAAGTGGCGTATGTGCATTGATTGTCGAGCGGTAAATAACATCACGGTAAAATCTCGGCATCCCATTCCTAAGTTAGATGACATGTTACATGAATTGCATGGATCTTGTGTGTTTTCTAAAATTGATTTAAAGAGTGGCTATCATCAGATTAGAATGCATGAAGGAGATGAATGGAAAACTGCTTTTAAAACAAAATATGGGTTATATGAGTGGTTTAGTCTTACCTTTTGGTTTAACTAATGCTCCTAGCACGTTCATGAGATTAATGAACCATGTTTTGCGTTCCTTCATTGGAAAATTTGTAGTTGTCTACTTTGATGATATCTTGATCTACAGTAAGGATTTAGGTGAGCATGCATTGCATATAAAATCTGTCCTAGATGTGCTTCGAAAGGAAAAATTATATGCTAATATGGATAAATGCACATTTTGTACGAATCGAGTTGTGTTTCTTGGCTTTGTTGTCAGTGTGCAGGGAGTGCAAGTTAACGAAGAGAAACTAAGGGCAATCTGAGAATGGTCAACTCCTACGAATGTTAGTCAAGTTCGTAGCTTTCATGGACTCGCGAGTTTCTATAGACGGTTTGTAAAGAATTTCAGCGAAGTCACAGCACCACTCACTGAAGTAATCAAAAAGAGTGTAGGATTCAAGTGGGGTGATGCACAGGAAAAAGCGTTTAATTTGATTAAAGAAAAATTAACTAACGCTCCTTTACTTGTATTGCCAAATTTCACTAAAACCTTTGAAATTGAATGTGATGCTTCAGGTTTAGGCATTGGAGCTGTATTGATGCAAGAAGGAAAACCAGTGGCATATTTCAGTGAAAAAATTGAGTGGAGCAGCTTTGAACTATCCTACCTATGACAAGGAGTTATATGCCTTAGTTCGATCATTGGAGACTTGGCAACATTACCTGTGGCCTAAGGAATTTGTGATTCACACGGATCATGAGTCATTGAAATATTTGAAAGGCCAACACAAGTTGAACAAGAGACATGCACGATGGATGGAGTTCATCGAAACATTCCCATATGTCATTCGGTATAAGCAAGGTAAGGAGAATGTCGTTGCCGATGCTCTTTCGCGAAGGTATGTGTTGTTAAATACTCTTGACACAAAACTACTTGGTTTTGAACAAATCAAAGAATTATATGATAATGACCATGATTTCTGTGAAGAGTTTAAAAATTGTGAAAAGAATGTTGTGGGTAAGTACTTCAAGATGGATGGATTCTTGTTTCGTGAGAACCGGTTATGTATACCTGCTTGTTCTTTGCGTGAGTTATTGGTTTGAGAATCACATGGAGGTGGTTTGATGGGACATTTTGGTGTTGATAAGACCTTATCTGTGATAAAAGAACATTTCTATTGGCCTCATATGAAACGAGATGTGGAAAGAATTTGTGATAGATGCATTACATGTCGTCAAGCTAAATCTCGTGTTCAACCCCATGGGTTATACACACCATTGCCTATTTCGAGCGAACCTTGGATTGACTTGCCTATGGACTTTGTATTGGGTTTACCTAAATCTAAGCATGGTCATGATTCTATATTTGTGGTTGTGGACAGGTTTTCAAAAATGGCACACTTTATCCCATGCCATAAGACTGATGATGCATCCCATATTGCTGATTTATTCGTTAGAGAAATTGTGCGTCTGCATGGCATGCCCCGAACAATTGTTTCGGATAGAGATACTAAGTTCTTGAGCTATTTTTGGAAAACTTTGTGGTGTAAACTAGGAACTAAACTGATGTTTTCAACTACTTGTCATCCACAAACTGACGGTCAAACAGAAGTAGTAAATAGGACTCTATCTGCTTTATTGAGGGCTATCATTAAAAAGAATATTAAGATTTGGGAAGAGTGTCTACCACATGTTGAGTTTGCTTATAATAGGTCTGTTCACTCTGCTACTAAATTCTCACCTTTTGAAATTGTGTATGGTTTTAATCCTTTAACACCCTTGGATTTGTCACCATTACCTGTTTCTGAGTATACTAACATGGATGGCAAAAACAAAGCTGATTTTGTTAAGCAGATATATGAGAAGACAAGACTCAACATTGAGAAGAAGACGGATCAATATGCCAAACATGCCAACAAGGGTCGGCGTCAAGTAATCTTCGAACCCGGGGATTGGGTATGGCTACACATGCGTAAGGAAAGATTTCCTGCTCAAAGGCGTTCGAAACTACTCCCGAGAGGAGATGGACCATTTCAAGTGCTTGAACGCATTAACAACAATGCGTACAAATTGGACTTACCCGGTGAGTATACTGTTAGTGCAACTTTCAATGTTTCTGATATAAGCCCGTTTGATGTAGATGAAGATTTGAGGACAAATCCTTTTCAAGAGGAGAGGTATGATGAGGACATCCATAATCCAGAAACCCATGACACAACCAGAGAAGACCCATTGCAATTGCCACTTGGACCCGTTACTAGAGCTCGAGCTAAAACCTTCAAAGACGGACTTAACGGGATGATCCGTGAACTATGGAACGAAGTTGGATCAAGTATAGAAGTTATGGAGGTGGAGTCCAAACGTATGAAACCTGTAAACATGTTACGAATGGACGTGGCGATCAAAACGAGGAAAGAAAACAGTTTGCATGGTACAGGCTAGCTCGCCCCGGCGAGGTTTTCCAGGCCAATTTTCTCGCCCCGGCGAGAATCTCGCCTCGGCGAGTTTTTGCCAAGCCAAATCTCTTGCCCCGGCGAGAGGCTCGCCTCGGCGAGAATTTCCAGCACATTTCTCTCGCCCCGGCGAGAACCTCCTGGATGCAATTTGTCATTTTTTGACTTCCTTGATTTTCGAACCTTCTTTCACCCAAAACATGATATCAGTATTTAGGTTCAATTACATGTGTTATGATTGCTATATTTCAACAATTGTGTGCTTGTATTTCAATAAGTGTGTGCTTCTAGAAGCTTCTAGTTTATTTCTTAGACTAGTATAAATAGGTGTTATTGTAAACATCATTCATCACCAATTTTCAGCATTATCAATATTATTGTGAGTTTGTTTCTCTACTTGTGGTTCTTTGAAGAATTCCTAAGTGTTCCTTAGTTCTCTTTAGAGATTCATAATTGACTTATCATACAACCATTCATAGTTGTGTGTGGCGTCTTCTACCGCATCAATCGTCGATTGTATCGAGATTACCGCTTCAATATAAGCGAGGGGTCGAAGTGTCGTTGGTGTCCATCCTACGCAAATTTCATTGGCAAGCAATTGTACCAAGATTACCGTCTACATATAGGAGAGGGGTTAAGGTGTTGCAAGCTATCCATCCTATCAACTTGTTGGAAACGATCCGGGCGACGACCACCTCATGCAAGCGTGCCGTGGAGTCTATCACATTCTTAGCAACTTAATTAATCCATTAAAACAATAAAAGAAAAGTAAAATTTAAGGAAAAGAAGGAAGGGGTCAGCCGCCCATATGGTCCTATAAGAGGATGAGGTGTTAAATTTTTAGGAGTTAGCTTGTAAGGCTAAAAAAGCAAGTACCAATAATTAATTACAAGCTATCACCAACTTGTCAAGTGTGTAAGAGAAGTGTACTTCCAAATGATGGCTAAATATATAGATATAATACATATATCTATTAATTATGTAAGTAGCTAGTTAATTAGTAAAGCAAAAGTCTTGATCATTTTAATTTTTGTTAGCTTGGAGAGAGAAAATAGAATTAAAAGCTACTTCTTTCTCTTCTTCTTTCTAAAATGATATTTTGAGAGAGAAAAGAGAGAGTGGGCTGCCGAAATGGTGTGGAGGGAGTAAGTGAGGAGAATCCATAGCTTGGTGATTAAAGGAAGAAGAAGAAGAAGAACCAAAAAGGTTTAAAAGTCTCTAAACTCCTACCTTAAGTTAAATCTTTATGTTTATTGTGGTTGTTTTAAAATAAATGTTGAGTTTATATTTTTAAATTCTAAAATCTTAGATCTACATATTAATAAGTGTGTTATGTGTAGATCTATCACTTTTGAGTGTCAAAAGTTAGATTTAAAGTAAGAAAATGAAAACTAGTTTTTCAAAAGTTAAAAAACCCTAACTTTCTCTCACTTTATATAAGTACCACTTGAAATCTATTCACTCTTTTTGCGATCCGTCAAATAATGGTGCTAGACATATAAGTTAAGTATTAAATCCAAGTGGTAGAAGTCAAAAATAATATATACAAAATTCGTGGGGACTGTTTTGGTAAAAACAGTCCAGATGGTTCAAAAGAGGAAAGGGGCTGCTACAGGGCAGTCCCATCTAGGGGCATTTTCGTCCAATTTTTATACTCTAAAAATTTTGGAAAACTTTAGAGTGATAATTTGATAAGTTATATGAGTCGTGTAAAAATTTGAGAATTTTTGGCCTTGTAGAATCAAAGTTATGGATTTTATGGCGAAGGACCTCAAGTTAGAAAACGGGACAAAACCCGCTGACCCCTTGCTTGTGTGCACTGTTTCGACCACTTAATAAGTGCAATAAATTCAGGTCTTTTTACCACGGAAAATATAGGAAGTATGTAGCTTTTGGCCAAAAATCGCTGCATTTTGACTTGTAACGAAGAATCTACGGCTAAAATACAAACGTAGAGTTTTTTGACGAAAATGGCTAAAATTGGAGTTCTATAACTCCAATGGCCACGAAATTTTAACTGGAACCTCGTGTTAATATGTATAAGATGCTATCAAAAATTTGATATCATCGGAGTTGTATAAGATAGTGATCATTTTTCTTAGTTTTGAAAGTTAAAACGGACGTTTAAAAAATGTTAAAGGAAATTGAAAACTTTCATAAGGAAAGTATTTTTGTGTATGAAATAAATGTACATATGTGTGGCAAGATTTGAAGAAAATAAAAATCAATTTTTAAGAGAGGCTAAGTCATTTTTAGAATACAACTTCCAATACGGTTTGCTGTATTCATATTTCGGCTTGCTGGATTGTGGTATTCAGTTTGCTGAATTGGTGAATATAGTTTGCTGAATTAGTGAATATAGTTTGCTGAATTAATGAATATGGTTTGCTGAATTAGTGAATCTAGCTTACTGAATTGTAAGATAGTTTGAATCTAGGGTGCTGGATTGGATGCTAGTTTGAATCCAGGTTACTGGATTAGTATGTTTAGATAATCCAACTTACTGGATTAGGTATTCAGGCTTAATGGATTATAAATAGATCTTATAAAATAAAAGACTTAGTGTTAAGTCATAAGGTTTACGATAAAGTAGTAGTACAGTCGTGTTCTTTAATAGGTGATGTATAGTAGCTGGGCTAAACAATTTCTGCAGGGAGCGGAGGTATATACGAACTAGTAATCGATCTAACTCACCGTGAAAACAGTGTAGACGAGACGAAAACTAGTTTGTTGGTTGTTTGTGGGAAACCACTCAGCATACTATATTGAACACTATTAAAGACTCGATGTGTGCTAGCTTTAGAATTATGAATGCGTATGGTGCTAAGATAATATCTAATATTTAGTTATGTGGTTAAATGTTAGATAATCTATTGATAAAGAAGTGATATTATAAGGTGATATATGATATGCTAATTGAAAGATCAATCTTATAACTGATAGGTCTTTCATAAGAGGTTAAATTAGATTGCGTAGCAGTAATCGACGGTGCAGGCAAGTTCTATCTTACTCAACTTTTATATTGAGCAAGTTCCTCTTAACTCAAACTTGAGTTATTATTTTCAAGCATGTTAGTGGCTTAATTCTTTATAATTATTCCACCTCCTTAAATTATTGATTCGCACATAGTGCATGTTGCATATGTTCATAAGGTATGAAAGGATGATCACCTTCATTACCCTAAGGTTCTGTTAAATTGTTCACGGTCATTATTGACATCCTGTATTATTGAATTCAGTCATTCAATTATTGAAATTCTGATTTATGCTATTTAACAATTATTATATTGTTGAAAAGTTTTAAAGCTTATTCATTCTTTCAATCATTATATATCTTTATTGTATTTAAACTTGCTGAGCAAAGTAGTTACTCACCCTTGCTATATCATGATAACAAATTTCAGATCTAAGGCGAATGTTCGAGGAAAGACAGTACAAAAGCAAAGGATAATATTAGATGGTTATGCATGATAACTAAATTAGTTATTTGATGTAATTAATTGTGTAAACCTTTTATGAATTTAAAGGTAAATATGTATTAAAATAAAGGTTATAGACCTTGGGATATGTAGCAAAGTTTAATGTATAAATAATTTATGTTTATATCTTCCGCAATAGTTGTAAATATGATGTATCGTGACGCACCAGGTCCGAGGTTCAAGGGACCTGAGTTTGGGGGCGCTCACAAAAAGAACTAGTGGACTGCTGTCCCTAAACAAAATAATTCGGGGTCAGCTAGAGTTGCTAGAAACTTCTGAGCTTTTGGTATGCTATATTACATTGAATACACTTTCTATAGACTCTGGAACGGACTAATTCTGACTTTAGAGCAAGGAGTTATGATATTTCAAAGGCGGCATGTCGAATCTATCTAGATCTGAAAAATGGATTTGGGTCAGTCCCCTTGTATGAGATTCTTGGACTGATGTGTTCGGAGTTGAAAACTTTCAGTAGGATAAAGTTGTAGATACGGAAGTTAGCTTCGCGTGACTGCTTGAATCACCCAAAAATTGTAAAAAATGACGAAGTTATGACTGTTTAAGCGAGCTAGGGTCTGTCAGCCAATTTTCTCGTAAGACAGTTTTAATTTAGTCATTCCTTGAGGTGTGCAGCCTCGTGTGTTTGGAATTTAAAGATCATGTAAACACAAAAGTTGTAGATCTCGAAGTTTTATAGTTAGAATCGTGAGATTGAGTCATTTTATGGAGCAAAATATTTTTGAAACAAATTATTTAGTAAGACTGTCCAGAAAATGAGGTTGTGAAAAATGGACAATTCTCGCTGTCCTATCACTACCGTGCACTGTTTGGACCCTTCACCAAAGGAAATAAATTCAGGACTTTTTGCCATTGAAAATATAGGGAGTTATGTAGCTCTTGTCCAAAGATGGTCAAATTCCGACTTGTATCGATCGAGTTATGGTCAAAACAAAAACTAAGAGTTTTCCGACGAAAACAGCTATAACTGTAGTTCTATAACTCCGATGGCCACGAAATTTTAATTGAAACCCCGTGTTAATGTGTATAAGATTCTATCAAAAAATTGGAGTCATCCGAGTTGTGCAAGATAATGATCATTTTTCTTAGTTTCGAAAGTTAAAACGGACGTTTGAAAAAAATGTTAAAGAAAATTGAAAAATTTCATAAGGAAAGTATTTTTGAGTATGTAATATATGTATATATGTGTGGCAAGACTTGAAGAAAATAAAAATCGATTATTAAAAGAGGTTAAGTCATTTTAAGAATACAGCTTCCAATCCGGTTTGCTATATTCATATTTGGTTTAATGTTTTAGCATTCGGTTTGCTGTATTAGCATTCGATTTGCTGTAGTATTATTTGGTTTGATGAATTAGAAATTCGGTATGTTAAAAAGGGATTACAGTGTGAATCCAGCTTGTTGGATTGTAGTATTCGACTTGCTGAATTATTGATTCCGGCTTGCTGAATTAGTGAATAGGGTTTGCTGAATTAATGAATCCGGTTTGCTGAATTAGTGAATCCAGGTTGCTGGATTATAGGATAGTTTGAATCAAGGTTATTGGATTAGATGTCAGTTAGAATCCAGTTTGCTGGATTGGTATGTTTGGATAATCCAATTTGCTAGATAAGGTATTCGGCTTAATGAATTATAAATAAGAACTTATAAAATGAAAAACTTAATGTTAAGTCATAAGGTTTATAATAAAGTAGTGGTACAGTCGTACTCTTTAATAGTTGATGTATAGTATCTCGGCTAAACAATTCCTTTAGGGAGCGGAGGTATATACAAACTAGCAACCGATCTAACTCACTGTGAAAACAGTGTAAACGAGAAGGAAACTAGTTTGTTGGTTGTTTATGGGAAATCACTCAGCATACTATATTGTACACTGTTAAAGACTCGATGTGAGCTAGTTTTAGAATTATGAATGCGTATGGTGCTAAGGTGTTATCTAATATTTGATTATGTGGTTAAATGTTAGATAATTTACTGATAAAGAAGTGATATTATTAGGTGATATATGTAATGCTAATTGAAAGATCAATCTTATAAATGATAGGTATTTCATAAGAGATTAAGTTAACTCAAAATTTAGTTGTTATGTTTCAAGCATGTTAGTGGTTTAATTCTTTATAATTATTCCACCTCCTTAAATTATTGATTCACACATAGTCCATGTTGCATATGTCCATCAGGTATGAAAGGCTGATCACCTTCATTACCATAAGGTTCAGTTAAATTGTTCATGGTCATTATTGACATCCAGAATTATTAATTTAGTTATTCAATTATTGAAATTATGATTCATGCTCTTTCACAATTATTATATTGCTGAAAAATTCTAACGCTTATTCATTCTTTCAATCATGATATATCTTTATTGTATTTAAACTTTCTGAGCAAAGTAGTTGCTCACCCTTGCTATATCACGATAACAAATTTCAGATTAATACGAATGTTCGAGGAAAGACAGAGACAGAAGTAAAGGACAAGATTAGATAGTTGTTAACTATTTAGTTATTTGATGTAAATGATATTGTAAACCTTTTAAGTTACTGAAGGTATGTATTAAGCTAAGGTTAGAAACCTTGGGATATGTTATAAATTTAATTGTATACACAAATTATATTTATATCTTCCGCAATAGTTGTAAATATAATGTATCATGACGCACCAGGTCTGAGGTTCAAGGGACCCGGGTTTGGGGGCGTTCACAATTAGTATCAGAGCTGTAGGTTATAAACCTTAGGTAGGGATACCTTAGGGTATAACTGCGTGGATGAGGATAAGGAATAAACTCAAATAGAGTTTAAGTGCTAAAAGATAAATTTTTGAAAATTCATTATTAAGTAAAGAAAAAGATAAAGAAGATTTAAAGAAGAATCTTAAAGATTTATAAAGATAAGAATCCGGAGTTACCTGACTCTGATAATAAAGAGGACGAGTAATGATGAATACACAAAGTCTATAAGACTAAAAATATAAAGGAAATCATAATATAATATGATTAAAGGGAAAGTTAAGAAGATCGTAAAACAAAACGATCATGAGATAGAAAAGAATCGTAATATAATACGATTATAAGAAAAGGTCACAACGTGATCTGGTGAGGTCATAAAAAGGCCAGAGGATCAATCTATTGATTGGAACTGTTATAGCAGAATTGTTGTACGAAAGTTGTACTATGAAATTATACTATTTAAAGTCATGAAAGAATGATTAATGTTGATTTATGAAATAAATGAAATTCGTATTGAGTAAAGGGAAAGTTAGAATTAGGTGGGATTTCAATGGAGGACTCATGCTAGTGGCTGAGTTTTACAATTCCTTATATGGGCAGGGAATTTGTGCTTGGTTTGACAACCACTTAGCTTCCTATATTGTTAATCATTGAAATATTGGTGTCACGCTATCGATATACGTATGACGAGAAGGTGATTCTTTTCTCATATATATATTTGATAGTTAGAGAATATTAAGATTAGGTGCGAGTTCTTTAAACACATACATATGGTAAATTCGTGACTCATAATCGTATGGTGGAACCCCTCAGCGAATGGACGATTTTGGTCTGACTAGGACAAGTTCCTAAACCCATATAATTGTGGTAAGTTCCTGAACTCATAACATGTGATATGTTTGATGAACTATACTGGAGTATAGAAAGGTTGTGGATGAAGAATTTGAGGATTTTTAGTATAGTAAGCTTTAAGGATGATAGAAATAGATAGAATTATTAAGCAATGGATCATTAGAGAAATTGAAATTGATGTTGGAAGCATAGGTATTCCAAATCTTCTAGCTATGCTATATTTCAAAATTTTTGATATCAAGCCAAATTCGCACTAATGTGCCTTTAAAAATAAAAATAAAAATTTTGTTATCTTCAAAACAAAGTGACAAGGGTGTGTAGATGGACTTTAAGCCATTATCACATCGTTACCTGTTGTGACATGATAACACCAAAAATGATTTTTTTTGGGTTTTGAATTGTTTAAAGAAGAGTCTACGCTATTTGTTTCGGCTAGGAAAAAATGATTTTAAATATCAAAATGAATTTTTAAATAGTCATCAATACATCATGGAACTTGGTGTAAAATGACAGATAATGGAGTCATCAATGCAGATTAACCTAGTGTTGGATGTGATCATAGTATCGTCAATCCACTATGGTATGATGTAGTATGACAAAGTCACAAAATAACGGAATCCTCAACGGACTGTAAATACAGTGCGATATCATGACGTCATAAAATAATTTTCAGAATTTTAGACCAGTTAAAGGAAAGTTAGTGCCAATTTAAATGGCTAGACAAATATTTCGATTGATATTCGAATTATTAACATACTTCTAAGCTATTTGATTTAGCTAGACAAATGTTTATGAAAATTCAAGTAATCTCTTTGAGAATTTATCCCGAACCAAATTGTTTTGGTGCGGAGTCTTATGCTAAGTCTGAGGTGAACAACCCCGAAAAATAGGGGTATACCGGTTGGATAATATATTCCAATTTAAGAACGCATATAGTCATTCCAAAAACTAAGGTGCAATAGGTTGAACACCTAACGTACCCGACTAGGTAGTTTACCTTCTTCGTGATTGTAAACATACCTAGTACAACAAGTTTTTAGATTTAGTTGCGGTAAATACCGTTAAACCTGAGAGTTCATGGTTTTTATGACCCCTCAGTATAATATGAAAAGTTTTAACTCCTTAGAGAGAAGTCATGATAGAATGTGATGATGGAAAAGATCCTCATAGAAGGAGATATCATGTACTCATTAAATTGAGAATGCAATCAGATGTGATCAGATAAAGGTTAAATTGAAAACCTAGTTTTGATGGATAAAAGGAGCAGAGATTAGTATACTGTAATTTCGAGAACGAAATTCTTAGAAGATGGGGTGAATGTGACAACCCAAAAATTCTTAAGAATTATTGATACTACCGCTTTGGCCAAAAACTTATGGGTTATCATTTATCGAATCACATAGGACATTCTCTCCTTTTACTAGAAGCGATAAATTCTTTGTTGACTATTCACCCATCTCCATGTACAACTTATTATACCCAATCATACCCTTTGATATACCCTAACGATCTTAAGGGATATGTCAAAGTATAACTCATCATACACAAGATACTATGATGATCTCAAGTCTAAGGAACACTTGTACTACTATCACTTAAGGAATTCCTATTGACATGCAAATAAAACTCCATTAGGTATTCCTTTAGCGAGCCACATTCATTGAACTTATTTTCTAATAAGCACCTACATACTTGCTTTAGTGTCTTCGAACAAATGATTATGAGATCAATCTTCCTCTTTGTAAGAGCAAGCAAAGTATGTACTAATCTATCCGGATTCACTAATCCCCTTTTAGTAATACAACAATTAGGAATGATTTTAGTTTTAAGCTATCTAGAATTTAGATCTCATTAACATGATCATCATCATGATTCTAAAAGTATTGCTCAAAACTATGGGTTTATCACACTTAATATAATAGCATCATGTAGATAATGAAAATGCCTTTAATAAATTAATTCTTTTATTAATAACCGAATAAGATTACAAAGGATATGCTATATCATATCAAATATGATTGGCTTGTGTGCATATTATTTTCAATCTCCCACTTGCACTAAAGTCAATCGTCATGGTATCTAATACCCTTCTTCTCTAAGTGACGATGTGACGCCCCCAAATTCTAAAGTCACTGTCTCGAATTTGGTTCGTCACGTTCTAACACAATAATGACATAAAACTAATGCAGCGGAAAAGATAGAATAAATTACATTGATTTAATATAATTATTCTCGTCCCAAAGTCTCGCAACTGATACTACTACATACTATCCAAAAGTCTTAATTTAAACTGAAACATAGTACTAATACATAATCCGTGCCTAAGCTTATTACATAACCAAAGTTAGAAAACTTAAACAACATAGTGAATAATCTCCTTCCTAAGGGAGAACAAAGCTACTCCGTAGTTTTGCCCTTTCCCTTATCCTTGCCTGAAGGTTCACCTCGCTCTGCCTTAACTGAAAGGTTTAAAGAAAGCAAGAATGAGCAACAAATTTGCCCAGCAAGTATATACAATGAGGGTGAACAATATAAAGTTCAAATTTCAAGGGTATGACAGTAAGGATAATAAGGAAAATCAATTGTTATACATAAGAGTCGCTATGGACTGAAGAATATCAATAGGAATCTTGCATCTAATCATTTCAAGTCCAAGAATATGAACACTGAGTAGTCACTAAAGGACTAAGAACTTTTGCTAGAATTAATAATTTTATACTGAAAATCCAATAAAAACAAGTACACAGGTGATCAGCCTATAGTACCCCATATTATGCATAACTGTCACATGCTTGTAAGTGCGCACGTCGGTTCCCCGACAATATATAATTTTCCCCTTTTTGTTGAGGGTTGTTCATCTCAGTAGATAAGAGTCCTCACCAAGACAATTAGTTTGGAATAGCTTTCTAACACATGTATAATAGTCTAACCGGAACAATGGTTTAGACAATCATATTCAATGATTTAATGAATACCAATACTCGTAATGAGGTTTAAGGGATATTAATCTTAAACCAATCTTTAGAATATAAATGACATTTTATAAAGCATAAGAGTCATTGTCACATACTTTTACGATACATGAATATACAAGTTTACATGCTTGCTCAATAAAGAGAACGGGTTTGAATACTTACACAATATACCATATCCTGCTCGAATGTAAATTGAGTAGGGTTAAAGGAAACTTGCCTGTTTACTCAGCTACCAGTAATCTAGCTTTAATTTAAATTGCGTTGAAACGACCTAATCATTAATAAGTCGGTTCCTTAGTTAGTATAATATTCTTACAAGTGGTTACGCACCACATAGTTGTAACACACAGCCACATAGGTGGAACCATGATTACAAAGTCCATATTCGTAGTTTCTCATCTTAGCTAAATGAGTAAGCAAACCTAGAATACCTCGACTCTAAGCATCAACATAAGCTCAAACACATGGTATATCAGTTCAATCATGCAATACAACTTAAAACATTCATACATACATGCTGCAAGACTCTACTTACAAATTAAAACAACTGGGTAGTTCTGGCGACCGGCGCGGCCATGCTGGTTTTTGCCTTAGGAGTGGCGTGGCCGCGCCACCCTCTGGGCAGACCTAAAATGTAATTTTACTCAGGTGGAAATCCGAGTCTATTGTCCAACATTCAGGCTACTGATATAACTCAAATACACATACTCATAAGGTTATTAGTCTGTGTTCAAAACCTAACATGCTAATGCCAAATTCGATCCAAAGTTATAAGGTGTTATGTTAGAAACTTCTATATTTTAAACCAATCAAATCCATCTCGCAAAGGATCAACTATTATAGTTATGATACCACATAATGAGACTAGACCATACTTAATAAGCATGCTCGTGCATATATAACACGTGTACACATTAATCACATAGTTTACAATTGGAATGTCACTTTCTTGAACATGCGACCATATGTAGAATCCATGTTTAGCTAGATGGTGCTCATGTCAACATGTTCTAGAGGCATAATGAATCCTATTATTCATGCTTGTAAGCTCAGAACATCCAAGATACAAAGTTCGCTAAGTTTCACTTCCAACACTTCAAGTTCTCTTTTAAAAAGTCGTTGGAACTGAGCTAACACAACTCATGTCATGCAAGGTAACCCTAAGTAATACATTGGACGTGTTTTCATATATGTCTAAGCTAGTTACATATGCTCAAAGGATCAGAGTCAAAAAGGCATCACTTTCATAAGGTTTAGTTTTCAAATTCTAAGTTTTACCTCAAAATTTCGTAAACTCAACACATTTCATGCAAGACCATACGTAGATCACATACCAGATACACACCTAGGCTTATTTAAGCTAAACTAACATGCTCATGACATCAAAAGAATCAAAAGTTGGAATTTCATTTTGGGGCACGGCACGGCCGCGTCTGGTTTTGCCTGGGGAGTAGCGCGGCCGCGTTACTCCTCGGCAGAACCAGGAAACTCCCTGTATGGCAAAATTTTTCACAACCAAAACCAATTCAAACCATAATCTGAGCATACCCATCTCACATAAAGTCTATAACCATGATATTAGACATACCTAGCATGATTTTAACAACTTAAAACAAGTAAATAACTAAGTTCAAGAATTAAATTCAACATTCATGCTATTTCTCCATATTTTCGCATACTTAGCGATTTATCATGCTACGAACTCGTTTCTGAACCAAAATGGTTCGTTTAACTTTCGTTGTTTTCGTATTAGACTATACTAACAATGTATACCATCCACTTACAGATTACCACAACTTAGCTCAATCATTTTTGGTACATTATGAGCATGTATACATGTTATTTTCTGAGAATTCATAAAACTCAAGTTTGATAGCATAAAACATGATTAACGCATGTATATGAACTTGACAACTTATATACATCAACTACTAACCAACTAACCAGAGATTCATGGAAAAATTTTAGAAATTTATATATAGAACTCAGGAACACAATTAAAGAGAAATTACCTCTTGAAGTTAATTGAGTACTCTCCAATACCACTTGTAGACACCCAATTTTTGCGTTCATTGTACTAACCATGACAGGAGGGCAAAATCGTCAATTGAACCGGCTTGCGGGAACGAAGGAGTGGGCACCAATGCGAACGTCCAACACCACCGTAATGATTGGCGACCAAAGCTGACATGACAATAAGGCCATCCGAAACGGGCATTCCCGAATAAAGTGGCACGTCTCCCGGAAATTCCCGGACTGCAGAATACGAGCCTGTCAGCGAAAATCGACGTTACGGCATGAAAATCGAGGCGTGGCACGAAAATCAAGAAAGTCAAACCGTCCAGCCGCGGATTGATCTGCGGCCAAATAGTGCGCCTTTTGAAAACACGGAACTCGAAATCAGGTGAGTGGAAGGCAGGCGGCCAGCCTATTTCAGCTCATTTTCGTTGCAGCATACAGCAGGGGGAAGGTTGAGCAGTTTTGGGAAGAAGAAAGAATTCAGCAGCAGCAAGAAGCACGGAAATAGAAGGGAAAAATAGCAAATTTTGCAATCAAATAGGAAGAAAAGAGAGAAAACAGAGAGGATTTATATTCTTCTGATTGGGATTGTATCAAATATACTTCTCATCCTATTCAAATACACAAGTTTTCATCCATTTGAGCTCATTTGCAAGGCGAAAATTCCCTTTGTTATAGCAATTTATATCATATTATTTGGTGAAGCTGAATGTAATTTTCATGTATATTGTTGAGCAATCATGGATTAGGGATTATTAGTGAGGGTTCCATCGGAACAAAATTCTTCCTAATAACCCGAGGATATCCAAGTGGTGAAATTTCTAGCTCGTTTATGATGATTTAGTGGGTGTAATTTATTTAGATTGTCATTGTTGGGTATCATGGTGTATTAGATAAATCCGGGTTGGGTTATTTATGTAGTATTCATTTCGTGGACATGTAGCAATATCGGGTGTGAGCCTAGGAACGCGACCCCGTGGTCCAAATCCGATGATGGACGTTTTGATGCGTGTAATAGATTCAAGGTGCTCGTTTTTGTAACATGTAATCGTCGGGCCTTAAAACGACGCTAAGGCGAGAATCGGGTTTAAGGCCCCGTAGTAGTGAAACGTGTGATTGTCGGCACTCGGGGTTATTTTGATGGCTTACATGCCCGTGAATAGCCCCCTATGCGTTTTGTGTTTAATTTGTTTTGTAAACCAAAGGATTTCAAAGCCAAAACAATAAAGATTTTTCTAAAATCAATCAAAGTAGGATATTAGTATCACGAGGCTAAAAATTGGAAAGGCTAATGAAAGTCGATTCCTATTTTACGAGAAAGCTAAAGAGAAGTTGTTTTCTTTTAATGTCATGAAAATGGTTTTACAAAAAGAAATAAATGTTTTATTAAACCTTGATACATAGGACGAAAGAGATCTTAGAAATTGCCCATCGTTTATGAAAGCAACGTATAAATCTCGATTCCTATTTGGGCTAAGGTTTAACAAATTCGTGTTTTGCCAAAACAACACTTAATGAAAAATCTCATAGCTTTTTGCCAAATAAAATCAAACCTTTCTCATTAAAGAAATAGAGCTTTCTCGAATAGGCCAAAGGACATTCTGGAGCACTCCCAAAATAAAACACGTCTCTTTCATAAAACACCAAAAAAGAATTCCTTTTTTATACAAAACTCACCACAACATTCATTAGGCACACACACACACACGCAAACATACACATTTCATGAATTAAAGGATAGGAAAGTATTAAGATGGCGGTAACCGTGTTTCACAGAAGTCGGGGGGTGCCTAACACCTTCCCCTCGCTTAAGCAAGCCCCCGAACTCTATGAATCTCGGTTCGCAGACCAATTAATTCGGAGTCACATATGAGCCAGCGATTTACAAAAAACGAAATTCGGATGAGTTGGTACATCCATTTCAAATATACCAACTGGCGACTCTTGTCAAATTGGCTCATCATAAAAAACGATCTTTCAAAACCCCGTCGACACTCAAAGCCGACCTTTTCCAAAAAATGATCTAATCAAAAGGCTAAAATCGGAAAAGGGTAACAAATCACCGCATAAGCGATTCTCCCGGCGTCGACAGCTGGCGACTCTGCTGGGGATCAATTAGAGGGCTTAACCCGCGTGCAAATCTTGATGCTATCATATCCTTCTAAAATTCATAAAATGTGTGTGTGCGATATTTTGATTTTTTACTCTTGTTGTGTGAATGTGTGTTTTGCCCAATAAATGAATGATTGAATGGATTTGCTTTATTTTTAATCATTTGCATACGGTGAGGACGATGAATATGAATGTATGTTGAGATTGTACCTCCTCCTGAGGCGAACCTGTCGGTTGCTTATTACTGGACTCGAAGGGGCTGCTCCCCGGAGATGGCTCAGGAAACGCACCACCCATATCCGCTCCAATCGAAAGGATTCAAACGAGTAGATTGCGAAGATATGGGGACCTTCATGCCGAAAAGCCCGCGAGAGTAACCCTAGGATAGGTCAGCCTCTGATAAACCTAACGAAAGGGAAGCTTCTTCATGCTCTTTTATCAAATGTCATACAACTATCATATGCCTTCCCTGCTGTCAAAAGAAAGTACTAACCTCTACGTTTTGCAGGGAATAGCTGGGGAAGCGTAATAATTCATGTCTATCAGTTATTATGCCGTTAAAGGACTACTAACTCTCTATTTTACAAGGAAAGATTAAAAAACCCGAAAAACAAAAGTTACCGCTTTAGCATGCATCCATATCCTCTCATTGCCCAGGACTAAACTTCAAACTGTTGTTTCTGTAGGATTACTCCTCAAACCCGTTCGCAGTCTAAAAGAGCCCAAAACTCTACATCTGAAATGGCTGATCTCCCACCTACTAATCCTGATTCCATATCTAGGGAGGAATTTGATGACTTCAAAAAACAGATGTTAGAAATGGCCATCATGCTGAGAGAACAATTGATACCTCGACAGGATCCCCCTAAAGAGGACCCACCCCAACATAAAGGCGAACCAGTCGCCCCGAAGGCCATTCCCGTACCTAACAAGACAGTGATTACTATCCCAGAAGAGGGAGATACGGATGACCTGCGAAAGAAAATGAAACAAATGGAGGAAACTATCCAATCTATGAAGGGCATAGGGTCCCTAGGCAGGGTGAATTACTCAGATCTTTGTGTCTTCCCCGGAACCAGATATCCGGAGAAATTTAAAATTCCTGAGTTCGAGAAATACAACGGAAAAGGGGATCCTTATACACATTTGAAAATCTACATTGGGGAGTTGGGATCTTATGCAGAAGACGAGGGTCTAAGAATGCAACTTTTTCAAAAGAGTTTGACGGGAGAAGCGAGAATCTGGTATGCCCGTCTTGACAATGCCCGGATCCACAATTGGGAGGAATTGGCCCACACCTTCTTAACACAGTATAGCTTCCAGGCACAAATGGCCCCGGATAGATACCAAATGACAAAAGTTAAGAAGCAACCCAGGGAATCCTTCAGGGATTATGCACAGCGATGGAGGGGTATGGCCGCACAGGTGAATCCCCCGATGAGCGAGTCAGAGATGGTGATGACTTTCGTAGATATTTAGGAGGCCCCGTATTATGAGCGGGTTATTTCAGGGATTGGTAGGCCTTTCACCGAGATGATTAAACACGGAGAAATGGTGGATATGGGTCTGAAATCTGGTAAGATTCAGGATTTCACTGCTTTGGAGACAGTTGCAGAACAAATACAGAGTGGAAATTATGGCAGCACTTCCCGTAGGGTGCAAAAGAAAAAGGAGGAGGATGTTTCCCTCATCCTGCAGGGGTCATCCAGAAAGGCAGAAAACCATCTCCCAGTACAGGTGCAGAGAGTGGGGCCATCCCGACAGCCTAACTTCGCTGATCAGAGGGCGGAGGGGCGAAGGAGATTTGAGGCATCGCAAAATCGAGTATTCACCCCACTCGGGGAGCCTCTCGAGCAGATTTTAGCGGTATTGATGGCCCAAAAGAAGATAATCAATTTGGCGCCCCCAAGTGACCCGAAGGGAAGAACGTTTGACCCAAACAAGCGATGCGCATACCACTCGGGTTCCCCGGGTCATGATACGCAGGATTGTTGGACGTTGAAACATATAATTCAGAACATGATTGACAATGGGGAAATTGTGGTAGAGCAGCCGGACTCCCCGAATGTTAAGGCAAATCCCCTACCAAGACATGGTGGAGGGGTGGTAAATGTGGCGAAGGCCAATGAAGCCGAGGGGCCGTCAAGGCTGAACTATGTGAAGAAAATTGATGAAATGATCAACATGATAAATGATCACGGGAGTGCGCGGGGAGCGCCCATTAGGTTGATGGGTGTAAGTAGAAATACCACTGAGGGACCTGTCAAGTTGGCGGCACCGAAACCCCTCATCCTTACAGCAAGACCGCAAATCCCTATCAGTAGTCTAAAGACAGTACCATGGAATTATGGAGGGATGTCAGAGGAAGCGGCCAGTTGTGCTTCTGTGACGACAAAAGGGAACCCCTTGTATCTTCCCGGGCGAGTCCTTGAGAGCCAAACGAAGAAAAATGAAGAAATCTCCGAGGAGAAGGCCATAAAATTCTTGAAAAGGATGGATCACCCGGAAACAAGAGGGATCCAGATTTTAAATGAGGAGTCGACCCTAACATCAATCATGGACTTGGTGTTATCGTCCAATGATCACTGCAAAACCCTGGCGAAAGTCCTGGAGGAGGCATACGTTCCCAAGGAAATTAGTGAGGAAGGTTTCGGCCATCTGGTGGGCCATCTGTTGGACAGTGACGTAATATCCTTTGTAGATAATGACATCCCCAAGGAGGGAAGGGGGCACCGAAAACCGCTACATATCGCGGTAATCTCCTCGGGTTATATCATGAATGGGGTGCTGATTGATGGGGGATCGGCATTGAATATATGTCCCCTCAGTACATTGCAGAAGATGAACATCAATCCCAAGCGCCTACGGGCCAGTCATGTAGTGGTGCGAGCTTTCGATGGTTCCTGGAGGGATACAATTGGAGAGATAGAATTGCCGGTGGAAATCGGACCTTGTACTTTTGATATCTCTTTCCAAGTCCTAGACATTGTAGCCAGTTAGAACCTGTTATTGGGGAGGCCGTGGATACACATGGCCGGGGCAGTTCCTTCCACGCTACACCAACAAATCAAACTAATCATCGACGGGAATCTGATAACGATCTCGGCAGAATGTGATGACCCTTCTCCTCCCAGGAATGGCCTGCCAGTTATTAATGTGGACGAGTCGGCGGCACCTGCCAGTTTTTAGGCGCTGGAAATCAACACTCCCCACTACAGATGCCTGGGAGCCCCAGCCGTGAAACCTAAGATCTCTCCAGAGCTTACCTTCGTCGCAAAGGAAATGATGAAAATGGATTTCCAACCTGGACAGGGGTTAGGAAAGAGTAGCCAAGGAATCACCGAACCCATTCAGCTACCCCATCAGATAGGTAAAGCAGGGTTGGGATATCGTGAAGGTATAGCACGGAGAAACCGTCAAAGTGTGGCCCCGATTCGACTGGCTAGCAGTCTGGTGACCAGGGTCAACAATGAACCGGGGATAAGCGAGCCTGTGATTGAGTCAGGGGATGAAGAATTAACCCCCGCAAGTGATAAATCGGCCAAGAGGGAGAGTTTCCTACAAGAGGTCTCAAGAGAGTTTGAAACCAAGTCCCATATCCCCGGATAATTAACAAGCAGTACAGAGGGGACGGATGTTGTCACGCCACTGGGAGCCCAACAAGGAGTTCCTGTCATCGATTGGGCAGGGCTAGTGATTCCCGAAGAAGGTAGGAGGAGGGACTCAGGTGATGTAGCCATAGTCATCGGGGAAGTGTCCGATGTGAAGCCCCCTTTTATCCAGCGCATTTCATCTGACCTGACCGTCGACAACTGGACCATGAAACCAGTGATATCCAAACAAGGGTAAAACCCGACATCAGGGTGGTAAACCCCAGAGGATGGGAGGATGAAGAAGTTTATTTTTGTTGTTGTTATTTTGTATTTTGCATAATTATGTCGTTTCGTCATGTTATTTGAAAATGTGATCGTCGTGAAAAATAACTTATATATGACAAGTATTTTGTTTCATGTCAGGTGTACCAATTTGAGTAATCCTTGCCTAACAAACGGTCTTTCAAATTTGAATGATGATTATGATTTTGACATTGAGCTGGATTTCGATTTGATGGGCATTGAGCAAGACGAGACAGATTACGACGATGCGCCTGACGAGATCAAAGAATGGGTCGAGGATAAACCCAAACCCAACTTGGACCAAACCATCACTATAGATATCGGAACCCCTGACAAGCCAAAGGAACTCAAGATAGGGACAGACCTTACCCCCAGCCAAAAAGCAGAAATAACTGAGTTGATAAACCAATATGAGGATGTCTTTGCCTGGTCTCATGAGGATATGATCGGATTATCCACCGACATTGTGGTACACCGGTTGCCCATCAAAGAGGGTTTCAGGCCTGTCAAGCAAAAATTAAGAAAGTTGAAACCGGAGTGGAGCTTAAAAGTGAAGGAGGAGATCATCAAGCAGTTTAGGGCGGGAATCATTATGGTGTCCACTTACCCAGAATGGCTGTCCAATGTGGTCCCAGTGGCTAAACCTGGAGGGAAGGTGAGGGTATGTGTAGATTATAGAGATCTAAACAAGGCCAGTCTCAAGTATAACTTCGCGGTGCCTTTCATACACATCCTGGTGGATAACATAGCCCAGTACGAGATGTACTCTTTTGTGGATTGCTTTGCAGGGTATCATCAGATAATGGTGGCGGAGGAAGATCGGGAAAAGACCGCATTCATCACCCCTTGGGGCACCTTCTGCTATAGACGATTGGCTTTTGGTCTCACAAATGCAGGGGCTACTTATCAGAGAGCTATGATGGCCCTGTTCCACGATATGATGCATAAGGAGATAGAGGTCTACGTGGATGACATTATCGTGAAATCTAGGGTAGAATCTGACCATATAACCCATCTTAAAAAGCTATTCGATCGGCTCAGAAAGTATAATTTGAAGCTCAATCCAGCAAAGTGTGCTTTCGGAGTGCAGTCGGGTAAGCTCTTGGGATTCCTGGTTAGTGATCGAGGCATTGAGTTGGATCCAGCAAAGATTAAGGCCATTGTGGATATGCCAGCACCTCACACAGAGAAAGAGATAAGAGGGTTCCTGGGAAGAATAAATTTCATTAGCCGTTTCATATCCCACTTGACGACTACGTGCGAGCCAATTTTCAAACTATTATGGAAAGGTGCTTCCCAAGAATGGAATGAGCAATGTCAGGAGGCTTTTCAGACCATTAAAAAGCAACTGACTGAGGCACTAGTGCTGGTACCCCTGAAGGACGGGATCCCTCTGTTTATGTATATATCGGTCAATGCCATCGCGATGGGATGTATGTTGGGACAGAAAAATGAGGCAGGTAAAGAGCAGGCCATCTATTACCTCAGCAAGAGATTTAGCCAATGTGAACGGAATTACACTCCCATCGAGAAGACCTGTTGTGCTCTGGCCTGGGCTGCAGGTAGATTATAGCACTACCTCCATGGGCATACCACGTACCTGATATCGAGGATGGATCCCTTGAAATATATCTTTGAAAGACCCATGCTGAACTGTCGACTGTCAAGATGGCAATTAATCTTACAACAGTTCGACATGGTGTACGTCACTCAGAAAGCCATGAAAGGGCAGGGGATTGCAGATCAGTTGGCAAAAATGCCGTCAGGAGGGATGGAGCCGTTAGAAACTCCTCTTCCCGACGAAGATATATTTTGGGTATCACACTCGAATGTGATGACGGGGGGCAGTTCTGGAAGCTGTATTTTGATGGTGCCATGAATGCTGAGGGGGCAGGAGCCGGAGCGGTCCTGGTATCTATCACCGGAGAGCAATACCCTGTGGCCACTAAACTGAAATTCAGCAATTCGAATAACACCGCTAAATACGAGGGATGTATCTTGGGACTCCTCCTTGCCCGCGACATGGGAGTAAAGAGACTAGCGGTGTTCGGGGATTCAGAATTGGTAATCAGACAGGCGATCGGGGTGTACAACACCAAGGAGCTCCGGTTACTTCCATACCATCGTTGCGTTGTCCAATTAATGCAAGAGTTCGAAGATATCGCTTTCCGACATATTCCCCGGGGACGGAATGATTTTGCCGATGCATTGGCAACCCTGGCTTCCTTAATCCATATAATCAAAAGAAAAGATGTTCCACAAATTGAGATAGCAGTACAGAGTACCCCGACATACGAGGAACAGGTTGCAGTATTATCAGACGAAGTGGTTCCGCCAAGGCAGCCTTGGTATCACGACATAAGGGAATATCTGAGGGATAGATCCATTCCCGACCAGGCAAGCCGAACTGAGAGGATGAGAATTCAAAAGATGGCAATGAAATTTTATCTGAGTGGGGATTCACTCTACAAGAGGGATGCTGGGTTGGGACTGTTGTAATGCGTAGATGAAATACAAGCCCAAAGGATTATGAATGAAGTACGTGGTGGTGTGTGTGGGTCGCACATGAGTGGACCGATGCTGGCCAAAAAGATCTTGCGAGCGGGGCATTATTGGTTAACGCTGAAAGCCGACTGCGACGATCATGTCAAACGGTGTTATCAATGCCAGGCGCACGGTAATGTGATCCATACGCCTCCCAATGAATTGCACTGTATGACCTCCCCGTGGCCATTTTCAATGTGGGGAATGGATGTAATCGGACCAATAGAGCCCAAAGCAAGCTACGGGCACCGATTCATTTTCATCATGATCGATTACTTCACCAAATGGGTAGAAGCGGCTTCTTTTCCCAAGGTAACTCAGGAGGTCATCGTCGGTTTCATCAGGAATAATGTCATTTGTCGATATGGGCAACCTAAGGTCTTGGTCTCCGATAATGCCAAGAATTTAAACAACGCCCTCATGAAGGGACTGTGTGACCAGTTTAAGATCAAACACCTCAATTCCGTCATTTACCGTCCTAAGATGAATGGGGCAGTGGAGGCTGCAAATAAGAACATCAAGAAGATCATGGCAAAAATGTCCGCCAATCATCGGGGATGGCCAGATTTGCTACCTCTCGCCCTGCTAGCATACCGAACATCAACGCGTACTTCTACAGGGGCAACCCCTTACGCTTTGGTGTATGAAATGGAGGCTGTTCTGCCAATTGAGGTTGAGATGGCGTCCCTCAGAATAGTGATCGATGCTCAGATAAGCGAGGAGGATTGGATGCAAAGTCGATATGACCAATTGGCCCTAATTGATGAAAGGAGGGTGGCTGCTGTTTGGCATGGTCAGTTATATCAACAAAGGATCTCTCGATCATATGACAAAAGGATAAGACCTCGGAAGTTCAAGGAAAATGATTTGGTGCTAAAAAGAGTCATGCCTTGTCAAGACGAAGCCAAGGGGAAGTTAGCCCCGAACAGGGAAGGGCCATTTGTGATTAAGAAAATGCTATCCGGAGGAGCCCTCATATTGCAAGAAATGGATGGTGAAGTATTTCCACAACCCCTCAATTCCGATTCGGTGAAGCGATTCTACGCTTGAATCATCAATTCTCCCTTTTCCTTGAGAAACGAACTACGTAGGACCTGATCTCCCAACTTGTGGGGGTACGTAGGCAGCCATCATGACACGGTCTGATCCCTTAAAAAAAAAATAATCCTTTCCCTAACCCAAACCAATTCCCAATAGCCAGAAAAGGCCCTCCTCTGCCCTCGAAACCTTCCCGATACCAGCCCTAATCAGATTCATCCCGAGTAACATAAACCTAGCCCAACCAAACAGTCAGCCAAAATCTAAAACTCAATCCGATGAAATCGACAGGGGTACGACAATATCTGTCAGATCTCCATCAAGACTTGAGAAGAGAAAGAAGGCGAAATGTCAAAATCGTGGTCAACTGGATAAAATGAGGATCCAATGAAAGGCAATGATACGACGAGAAGGGAAAATGACTAAATTTAAATGCATGTCTATATATATAAGTTATTTTATTACAAGATTTCTCTTTCGATAACTGATGAAACTAACATAGTCTATGCAGGAAATAAAATAATCTACAAATCTGAAACTAGCTGGAGCAGGATGGATAAAGTGGTGGATAGATCTGAAGCATCAGCATCCCCTGCAATCTGATGTCCCATCATATCAATGCGATCCAGTAAAGCGGTGGCTCGGCTGACAGTCACGGAATGAGCATCTATAACTGCCCTGGTCTGAAATACGATGGCGTCTCTGTCAGCAATAGCAGCGTCTCTAGCCAGAATGGCATCATCTCTTTCGACAAGAGCGACATCCCTCTCGGCCTCAGTAGTAATCAAGGCCAAGCGGAGTCGGGTATCCTCAGTGACCCGACTAGGGGCAAAACCAGCTGAGATGGAGTGGTCTGTGGTATCCTCTGGGAAAATCACTCCATAGTCATCAAAGGCCCCGATCTGACTCAAACCAACCGGATCCGAGTCTCCGTGCAACCACTGCACGTAAGCAAATGTCTGGATGTGGCAGCTCTCACTATATTCGGCAAAGATCCGGCGAGACCAAAGATCATATACCTGCAGTAGATCCCTCTCTGTCTGGGATGATATAAGGAATCGATAGGCGGCTGCGCCCGCGAAGGGGTGAAAATCCTGTGTCTGATCAAACTGCCCCAGGACCGCCAGGGGATGATAAGTCGTCACGCCCCTCAAGCCAGCAATAGGAATGAAGTCCAGGTCAGGCACGTGAGTCAAGAAGCCCATAAAGGAGCAATAACCCGAATAGACCAGTAGATGAAAGGGGTCCTCAATGACCGACAAAAATGATGTCCAGGAGGCCACATCAGTACAGGTCACGGGTCGAAACGAAAACTGCGTGGCTATGTCATGGCTGAAGCAAAACCCTTGGCGACGGAAATGGCCGATGGGACTGAGATGACTCATGAACCACACGTACAACAAAGTCGAGCTCCCTCTAAATACTCTGCCGCGGAAAGACTGACAATATGAGGCCGACATGTAGGTATCCGCCAATATCATGGGAAGAATGGTGTGATCCTCCTGAAGGGCTCTAACGGCCGCAACAATCCGCATGTCCAAATGATCGGGTCTTGCAGGCAAGTACAAAACTGAGATGACACAGGCCATCAGAACGTCCACTCTCAAGGCACCCCAGCGCTCCTCGGACACGGAAAAATCACCGAAGAAAAGATGAAAACCGTCAGGTGATCCAAATCGGTCAATCAAGAACTGAAGGGGAACCATATGGTCTGATGTGATCACCGGTAACAAGACAGCCCTCCGCAAACCGGTGAAAGTCAAGAATTGACGGCGCATGGAACCAACTGTAACCCTAGCACAAGGTCTATCCAAAGGCAAGCCGGTGAAACGAGCATACTCCTCGAGGGTGGGGGTCAGCTCTACCGTCCCTAACCTGCACACCTGACGGGCAGGCGCCCAATAGCTCAGAATACCATCCACAAAGCCCGCTGGCACCTGGAAGGATAATAGGGACCAAGAATGGCCCAAAAGACCATCTGCGATGACCCTGTCAGCCGGCAATAAACTGTCCAACCAGCGGAGGAGACTGCCAACCAACCCTGTGGGAGCAATGGAATCCAAACGTACCACGATATCTGAGGACGACATCTGTGAAAAAATAGTATCAAAAGACTGTACAGGGGTCATTTTCTGTTTATAAATAAAAAGCATGCATCGTACAAATAATAATAAGACAAATGAATTTCATAGACATGAAAGTTAAAAGCTGTGCATAATGAGTAAATGAGTTCAGTACATAGTGCCTAAAATGAAAAAAAAAATAAAACTAAACAGGTGCAGGTACAAAAGCCCTATCCTATCCTGATTTAAATAAAATCAATCTCATCTATGAAAGCAGGATCCTCAAACTGATCCCCTGGGGTCGTCGAAGTCGGAGGCCCGAAGTTCATGTCGGGGATGTATGGCTGCGCTGTGGCATCAGATGAGCTCGGGCCCACATCATAACCCGCACCATCAGGATCGTAGGCATAAGCATCCTCTGGAGTCCGGCCTAACACCCGAAGATATAGGGACAGCTGGTCTACCTGGCGGGTCAGAATGGCGATCTGCTCAGCATGGGTAGGACTCCGAACGCAGGCTGCCCAGTCCGTCATCATCACTGAGCCAGGGACCATATCCCCGAGGAAGAATGTGGCCCGGGTCTGAGGACCGATAGTACGGGGCACCCACCAAGAACGGAAAGCATCACTCGCACTGGGACCCGTAGAGAGCATCCGGTCGTCCTCCCCTGCGAGCATGATCTCCAAAGGCTGAGAATCCAGCGGCCAGGAGGTAGTGAAAAGAAGGGAATGCGGGATGCGGATCTCTCCAGTAACGCATCTGAATGCGCGCTCCCCCAGGTACATCACCCATCCTCCAACACTCTGCAAAGTGAGGCGGCGGGTGGAAAGCTCGAACTCCGGGCCAGAAGGATGCCTATCAGCAAACCCCGCAGTCAGATGCTCGGAGAGGTAGGAAACCCAGACGACATCAGCAGCCGTGATCAACTCCAGCTAGATGTGGCAGTGCGCAAAGCTGCCAGATACTGGGACCTCCTCCAAAGTGCTATGATGCCATCGCCGGCCCCGGGGATAAGTGTCCAGGCCAAGAGTGGTGACAGGCCTCAGACATGGGAGACGCTCGTAGGCCCAGAACTGTGAATAGAAACAGTGAAAAGCATGAGTACCCGACAAATGCAGAAAAGGGAGATAAATGAAGGAAAGTCCAGTAAGAAGAGAGGAAGAGAAGCCTCACCAGCAAGAAATGATAGAATCCGAGCCAAGCATCTGTCTGTCCCTCCAAACGTAGACGCAGACCGTGGAGAAAATAAGCAAAGGTGAAAGACCCCCAATCATAGTCACTGATCCGGTCCACGTCTCTGATAGCCCCTACGATGCTGAAATGAATGGTGGAGGAGTTGTTCCCTAGGAAACAACCCCTCATAATGGTCAGGAACAGGCGTCGTAGCAGAATGTCCCGGGTGCCCTGATCCGCTGGAATAGACAGTGCGTACAGACCCCTGACAGCATCGACAGCCAAGGCACCGGACCGAATGCTACGGGCCTTAAAGACCCGGTCCTCAGCGGTGAAGCCCAATAAAGCCCGGACCTCCGCTGGAGTGATGTCAAGATCCAGAGGGACGCGGGATCCAGTGAACTCGATGCCCGTGATGTACCTCCAGTCCCAGGGAGTCAGCACAACCTCGCAGTCAAGAAGGTGAAGGGACTGCGTCTGGTGGAACCAGCGCTCGGATAAGGCCCTCATGTAACCCCAGGGGCACTGGCGGGGAATGATGGTGAAGAAGTGACGAAAGCCCCAGGAGTCCACCACCGCCCGGTACTCACTGTGCAGAGCTGTATAGAGGGAATATATGTTGAACCAGTTACCCCTCAGCTGAGTAAACTCGGGCACCTGGGGCAATCACCAATGGGTCAGTCCAGATAAAAGGGGAATTGAGAAATTGAGAATAAAATCAGAATAGAACTGAATATACCTTGTTAGCCACGAGAGATGCTGAGGGGTGACGACTGAGATCCCGACCCAATCGATCGGGTATCTGCACAGATGCGCCAGACGGGGCACTATGAGGAGATGGGGCCGGTGTGCTGGAGGATGGCCCCTCTGACGCAACCTCCGGAAGAACAGCCTCCTCAACGTCCGGGTGATCGGGACGGATGACAGCCTCCGCCAAGCAACGAGCCTGACGGGTCCGAGGAAGAACAGGGGCAGGTGCAGCCCTACGACGGCGAACACCCGAGGTCCGTGACGTAGAAGAGCTACTAGGAGCGTCAGGATCCATAGCTGGAATAGAACAAGCGAAGAGGAAGGTAAGTTCCCTTTTGAATTATGTCACGAATATTCTAAATTCCTACCCTCATCATATAATTAATGCAGCATGATGCATGTTTACTATATAAAAAAAAAAAATTCGGCAGAGTTCCGTCTGTAAAATGGACATCCCATGCGCATCCAGGCATGTTTTTCAAAGAACCCAAGCCACAACAAATCAAAGTTGCATTCATATGTGTAATTAAAGCATGTAAAGGACCATAATGCATGATTTTCTTTCAAAAAGGAACAAACAGATATGTGGGACCACATCATGAGCATGAAATAGGGCTCACACAGTTGATACATAGTGTGTATATACGATAATACATAGTATAACATTGTAAAGCATACATTTCTGTTCTCTAACCATGTAAATAGCCAAATGTATAGCAAAACATTGACAAAATTGAAGAGTGAACGGTCAAAGTGTTACCTGTAGCGCGTAGATCGATCTAACCGGAGCGGTTTTTGTGGGAAAGTTGGAAAAATCGGCAAAAGGCCCTTGCAACTGAGCAAAATCCCAAGAATCTATGTGGGGTATGAAGTTGAAAGTGACAGATCTGGAAGTGGCGAGCCGCTTAAGAAACCCGATCTTGGCCGCAGATCTATCTGCGGCTGGCCGCAGATCAATCTGCGGCTGGCCGCAGATCCATCTGCGGCTGGCCCTGGTGGGTCCCCCCTGGCTCCCTTGCAGCCGTTTGACTTGTTGAATGAAAATAAATTACGAGATGGGTGACCGGCGACGAAACCCTGCCCCGACGAGACAATCGACCGGCGACGATAACCGACGATTACGAGATGGATGACCGGTGACGAAAACCGGCACCGACAAGATAACCAACCGGCGACGATAACCGGGGGTTACGAGATGGGTGACCGGCGACGATACCCAGCCCCGACGAGACAATTGACCGGCGACGATAACCGGCGATTACGAGATGGATGACCGGTGACGAAAACCGGCTCCGACAAGATAACCAACCGGCAACGATAACCAGGGGTTACGAGATGGGTGACCGGCGACGATACCCGGCCCCGACGAGACAATCGACCGGCGACGATAACCGGCAATTACGAGATGGATGACCGGCGACAAAAACCGGCTCCGACAAGATAACCAACCGGCGACGATAACCGGGGGTTACGAGATGGGTGACCGGCGACGATACCCGGCCCCGACGAGACAATCGACCGGCGACGATAACCGGCGATTACGAGATGGATGACCGGCGACGAAAATCGGCTCCGACAAGATAACCAACCGGCGACGATAACCAGGGGTTATGAGATAGGTGACCGGCGACGATACCCGGCCCCGACGAGACAATCGACCGGCGACGATAACCGGCGATTACGAGATGGATGACCGGCGATGAAAACCGGCTCCGACAAGATAACCAACCGGCGACGATAACCGGGGGTTATGAGATGGGTGACCGGCGACGATACCCGGCCCCGACGAGACAATCGACCGGCGACGATAACCGGCGATTACGAGATGGATGACCGGTGATGAAAACCGGCTCTGACAAGATAATCGACCGGCGACGATAACCGGTGATTACGAGATGGGTGACCGACGACGATACCCGGCCCCGACGAGACAATCGACCGGCGACGATAACCGGCGATTACGAGATGGATGATCGGCGACGAAAACCGGCTCCGACAAGATAACCAACCGGCGACGATACTCGGCGATTACGAGATGGGTGACCGGCGACGAAACCCGGCCCCGACAAGATGATCATCCGCATTGACACCCTTTTTTGAATGTTTCGCATCCATTGCATCTTACGTTGCACCATAAGTCATGTGGGTTGCATCACGTATGTATTGTAATCCTTGTGCATTTTCATTCATGCATCGAGTGTCTATTCTTTATCCTGTTCATTTCATTTAAACATTGCATAAACATGATAAAGAGGGGCAGCTGTAGACACCCAATTTTTGCGTTCACTGTACTAACCATGACAGGAGGGAAAAATCGTCAATTGAACCGGCTTGCGGGAACGAAGGAGTGGGCACCAATGCGAACGTCCAATACCACCGCAATGATTGGCGACCAAAGCTGACATGACAATAAGGCCATCCGAAACGGGCATTCCCGAATAAAGTGGCACGTCTCCCGGAAAATTCCCGGACTGCAGAATACGAGCTTGTCAGCGAAAACCGACGTTACGGCACGAAAATCGAGGCGTGGCACAAAAATCGAGAAAGTCAAATCGTCCAGCCGCGGATTGATCTGCGGTCAAATAGTGCGCCTTTTGAAAACACGAAACTCGAAACACGGAACTCAAAATCAGGTGAGTGGAAGGCAGGCGGCCAGCCAGCCGCAGATTGATCTGCGGCCAGCCGCAGATCAATCTACGGCTGGCTTTGGCCAGCCTATTTTAGCTCATTTTTGTTGCAGCATACAGCAGGGGGAAGGTTGAGCAGTTTTGGGAAGAAGAAAGAATTCAGCAGCAGCAAGAAGCACGGAAATAGAAGGGAAAAATAGCAAATTTTGCAATCAAATAGGAAGAAAAGAGAGAAAAAAGAGAGGATTTATATTCTTCTGAATGGGATTGTATCAAATATACTTCTCATCCTATTCAAATACACAAGTTTTCATCCATTTGAGATCATTTGCAAGGTGAAAATTCCCTTTGTTATAGCAATTTATATCATATTATTTGGTGAAGCTGAATGTAATTTTCATGTATATTGTTGAGCAATCATGGATTAGGGATTATTAGTGAGGGTTCCATCGGAACAAAATTCTTCCTAATAACCCGAGGATATCCAAGTGGTGAAATTTCTAGCTCGTTTATGATGATTTAGTGGGTGTAATTTATTTAGATTGTCATTGTTGGGTATCATGGTGTATTAGATAAATCCGGGTTGGGTTATTTATGTAGTATTCATTTCGTGGACATGTAGCAATATCGGGTGTGAGCCTAGGAACGCGACCCCGTGGTCCAAATCCGATGATGGACATTTTGATGCGTGTAATAGATTCAAGGTGCTCGTTTTTGTAACATGTAATCGTCGGGCCTTAAAACGGCGCTAAGGCGAGAATCGGGTTTAAGGCCCCGTAGTAGTGAAACGTGTGATTGTCGGCACTCGGGGTTATTTTGATGGCTTACATGCCCGTGAATAGCCCCCTATGCGTTTTGTGTTTAATTTGTTTTGTAACACCAAAGGATTTCAAAGCCAAAACAATAAAGATTTTTCTAAAATCAATCAAAGTAGGATATTAGTATCACGAGGCTAAAAATTGGAAAGGCTAATGAAAGTCGATTCCTATTTTACGAGAAAGCTAAAGAGAAGTTGTTTTCTTTTAATGTCATGAAAATGGTTTTACAAAAAGAAATAAATGTTTTATTAAACCTTGATACATAGGACGAAAGAGATCTTAGAAATTGCCCATCGTTTATGAAAGCAACGTATAAATCTCGATTCCTATTTGGGCTAAGGTTTAACAAATTCGTGTTTTGCCAAAACAACACTTAATGAAAAATCTCATAGCTTTTTGCCAAATAAAATCAAACCTTTCTCATTAAAGAAATAGAGCTTTCTCGAATAGGCCAAAGGACATTCTGGAGCACTCCCAAAATAAAACACGTCTCTTTCATAAAACACCAAAAAAGAATTCCTTTTTTATACAAAACTCACCACAACATTCATTAGGCACACACACACACACGCACACATACACATTTCATGAATTAAAGGATAGAAAAGTATTAAGATGGCGGTAACCGTGTTTCACGGAAGTCGGGGGGTGCTTAACACCTTCCCCTCGCTTAAGCAAGCCCCCGAACTCTATGAATCTCGGTTCGCAGACCGATTAATTCAGAGTCACATATGAGCCATCGATTTATAAAAAACGAAATTCGGATGAGTTGGTACATCCATTTCAAATATACCAACTGGCGACTCTGGTCAAATTGGCTCATCATAAAAAACGATCTTTCAAAACCCCGTCGACACTCAAAGCCGACCTTTTCCAAAAAATCATCTAATCAAAAGGCTAAAATCGGAAAGGGTAACAAATCACCGCATAAGAGATTCTCCCGGCGTCGACACCACTAATAGAAAATCACTCAACCTCACTCTCTAATGGAAGCTTACCTCAGATTTCTAGCAATAAGAATTGAGTAGAGCAGGCTTCAATTTATAGGGAAATCAAAATCTGGTTCATGACTTTGCTTAAGGGTTTCACCTAATGGAAGAAGAAGAAGAACCTTGGTTAATGGAGGTTTGGTGGAATAGTGGTGGATCACTATTTGGACCACCTCCCCCACCATCATGAGGCTAGGGTTTGCAAGGAAGAAGATGAATAAGATAGCCTTTTCTTCTCTCTTTGAGTTTACTGAGTTTGAGCAATATAGGGAAGATAGGCCATTGGTCTATTCACGTAATAAAGGGAAGGGACTCACAATATGGGACAAGAGCAAACTTAGCATTCTAAGCAAGGCTTGTTAGCATGCTTTAATTTAAAATGTAAACTTAGGTCATATGAAAATAATTAAATGTTACCACATTGTATCAAATAGTGTCACATGTACACATATCATAAAATCCATGTACATTAATTATAGCTGTAATGATCCGAAATTTTCAAGGTTCATTATTAATTAAATAATGAATTTAATTTCTAATGACTAATATTTTTGCATCTAAATTTTTTTTTTATTTTATGTGGATTAGGTGGACCAACATGAGCTTGGTAGTGTTATTGATAATTGTTGATATCAAGAAATGGTCGAGTTAATGAGTTTAATTATTTATTTAATTTATTTGAATATAACAAGTTTAAGTGTATTAAATAATATATTTTAATAGTAAATTATATATGTTTATTATTTTTAGATTCACAATTCATCGTGAAATTTTTTTGGTAAGGAATTAGTGGTACAAATAATATATATAATAATTATATCATGATATCATGATACCCTTGCTATATCATGATGTAATGCTCGAGGATTTTAAAACTCCATTATTAATATAGAATTTAGATTCTAAGGAGATAGTTGTGTATGCCTATTTAAGACTATTTGTGCATGATTATTCGAATTTCGTGACTTAGTGACTATGCGATTCAACTCTAGCCTTGAAGGGTTCACTAATGGTCTGATTAAATTAGTGATCTAACCCTAAGGTTTAACAACAAGAAGATTTAGAAATTGTCAAATAATTAATCTGTAATGTCCAGGAATTTTTAAACATTGTATCGAATTTATTTTAATAAATAAAATTCATTTTATATGTATTTTTACGAATTGGATCCATGTAGGTATTTTTTAATTTATTTAATTATATAAATACGTGGTCCAATAATTTTCTTTAAGGGGGCTCACTAATTGTGTGAGTAAATTAATGAGTTAACCCTAACATTTGATTGGCAAGAAAATTGGAGTAACTATATAAATAATTTTATCGGATTAAATAATTCTAATAAAGAATTATGATTAAAACAAATATTTTAAAACAAGTAATTGGTTTAGTTATTTAATTTAACATATTAGAAATACAAGGTGGTTAATTTAATTTGGGTCACTTTCCTTTTATCTAGGATGGCCCATTTCTTTTATTTCGAATGGCCCAATGCCCTTATCATTCTTGTTGGGCTGCCCTCCCAATTATTTAGTCGACCCAACTATTGAGTGAGCCCAATTTCTTCTCAGCCGGACTGGATCCTAGTTACCAAGTCAATTGGGCTAAGCCCAATTCTTTTGGCAAGTTAAATAAATGTTCAGCCAGGTTAAGTATTGGAAATGGACCGGGTCTATCAAATTGGGTTGGATCCGTTTCTTGTTGAAGCAATCTATCGGCAGCTTAATTGGGATAAACCGATCAAAGAAAACACTCCTAAGCCTAGACCCTCAACTCAGACAAACAGGGAAGAAAGCCTATCCAGACCTAACCCCTCAAATTAAACTAGCCTCTCAAATCGAACGGACCAAAGGGAGAGGGGAAGGGGCGCGACAGGTCGGCGTGTGTGGGGAACCGGCGTGACAGCACGGTAGCGTGAGGGGACCGGCGGCACGACTGGGAACGGGGCAACGACCGAACGCTCGACGAGCGGACCAACGGGCTCAAACGATCGGCGATTCGACCGACGGGACCACACGGCTCAGGAACTGACGACAGCTGGGCTCGGATGGGTTGGTGTTGACATCGACCGCTATCTCCCTCTACCCGCTGGTCACTAGGTTGTCCAATGGGGTATTGACCGACGAATTGGACAAACCCGATTCTATAAATTGGAAACCCAAAGCTGCCGATTTCTAGAGAGTTTAACCTAGAGGGTCCGAAATAGAGAGAGAGGCAGGGAGAACCCCATCACTAGTCAGCTAATTGACTGATCGAGGGGGGGGGGCTAACGGGTGGATGTCCGCCGACTTTGTGTTCTATTTCGGGAGGAGGAGGAGAGCAGCGGCTAGGAGCCACCATTGTGCCGGCCAAACGCGAAGGTATAATTGGTCTTGCTAGTACCCAGTAGCTGTAATAGGATTTTAATTCTCTTTTCTATTTTTGGGCTATATTGTCGTGTGTTATCTCCTTGTTTGGTTACTGGATTTCTGTTGTTTTGTTTGATTTGGGGAAGTCTGTGTATAGGAAGCCATGAAAGGCTAGGAGGTACAAGGATGATTGTGGTTGTGGGAATAATCTGTGTTGTTTATTTTGAAGGATATTTGAGTCGCCCACCAACTGTTTGATGTAATGTCTGTAGGAACCAGTTTGTAAGTATTTGGTTGTATAATTTTGTGAATTAAGCGGCCCGTGCAGCTTGTATAAATTTCATGATTTGTGCTGTGTTGTTGAGGCTCTGTATGTTAAGAACCATAAGGTTCGACAGCCTTGAACATAATAGGACTAGGCCAATGTCGAATTTGTAATGCCCAGTAGGTGTTTGGTTTAATGCCTAAGTCAGTTTTTGTTGATTGTATGATAGTGTTGTCTGTTTGTATGATAGTGTTGGTACACATACGATTGATAAACTTGAGCAGGTGTTGACTGATGAATGTGATGGTGTGGGAATCCATTATATAGCAGCATCCTGTAAAATCTTTTAAGGAAATACAACAGTTAAACCAATTAAGGAATGGTTGTGTAATTCATTTAAGTTGTTCAAACAAACAACTGACAAGGGGTGGTAACATTTGGCTAAACTGTTGGTCGTTAAATTGAGCAATTAATGCACTTGGGGAATTAACTAGTCATTTTAACTAAACTAATAAAATTTATAAATTAATTAACTATTTATTTATTACTTACCAATAAATAATAAATAAAGATAATTAAATATGTAATTATTGTTATTGAAAAATAATTATGTATGAATAAAGTTAATCAAGTAATTATTTATTATTTATCAGTATAATAATAAATAAAGATAATAAATATTTAATTATTGTTTGATCGATATTAAATAATAATTAAATATGAATAAGTGAGTAAACTAATTATTTATTATTTATCAATAAATAATAACTGAGGATAATAAATGTTTATTAATAATTAGGTATGAATAATAGTAATAAAATAATTATTTATTATTTAATAATAATAAATAAAGATAATAAATATCTAATTATTAACTAATAATAATTGGGTATGAATAAAGCTAATAAGGATAACAACTACTTAATCATTAATGAAATAATGATTAAGTATGAGGGAGATTAATAAGTTGATTATTTACTTTTGGTCTTAATAAATAAAGATAATAAATACTTAAGGATTATTTAAGTAATATTAAATAATAATTAAGAGTGTGTGGAATTAATACATTAAGTATTTAATTAATGTTGAATAAAGAACAAGGTTAATAATTACTCAATTACCCCTAAGGTAAATAGTAATTAAGCGCAATAAATTTAATAAGTGACCAGCTATTATTTAGTTGCTATTAAACCATGATAAATTTATTATTTATTTTATAAATAATAAACAAGGATTTTTTTAACCCATACTAGAGACAAATAAGGGTAATGATCTGAGTGTTCGAAGAATAAATAATCATGATTAACTATCATTTATTGTTATACGCTAAAGATCATTAATTAATTTCTGTTTAGTTAATGTTAAATAGTAGTTAAATATAGATGATGAATTGTTACCTGCTAAGTAAATGGTATAGTAAGGGGTGCCAATATACAACTATGCCATATTAATTGATAAATCGACTTTATCCAATGATAGGTCACTCAAGATCAATTAATTAATTAAAGCTAAATTTTATCTGTAGCTGAGCAAGCAGGCAAGTTCCTTATACCGAAACTTTACTTTATTGCAAGTTTCTTTGAACCGAATCTTGTATTTACTCTTATAATGCAAATTCCTTAACCATACTCATTTTATTCAAGCAAGTATTATCGTTGTACATGTTTCTTGTCTTACCCCTTTCATTATTGAGTAAGTTCAAATTCTGGTTTACTTTAATATTAGACAAGGTTTCTATAGTATTACAAGTTCCTAACTCAAACTCGAGTTATTATATTACAAACATGTCAGTGGTTTAATTATTAACAATTATTCCATATCCTGGATAATTATTGATCTTCGCACCCTGTGCAAGTTGTTATTGACAGACAAGTTTTCTTTAATCTTACTCCATTGAATATTTAGTAAATTTCTAATCCTTGTTGAATTTGGTATTACATAAGTACTCCGTACTATTACAAATTCCTGAACTTATTATTTATTTCAAGTTCTCTAATCTAACTGAAATTATTATTCAGCGGGTTCTATCTTACTCGATTTGTTTATTGAGCAAGTATTCTATTATTATCGCAAGTTCCCTATTTGAACTATTTCTTGTGATTCTACACATTCTAAATTATGCCTTGTCCCCACTCATGTGCATCTGAGATATTGTCAGATTCTTGAATAGCTTGAACCCAATAGTTTTATTTCGCATAAATGGCATCATAAGTATGGGCCTATACCATTGTTCGGTTAGACCAAGTATTGAAGCATGAATTTTGAATTCATAAATCGTTTGATAGCTTTCTTTAATCCTACTCATTGTATATTCGAGCAGGTTGTATTGTTATATTAAAACCAGTTCTCCAAACCTAAATTGTCGGTCTCTTTATAGATCGTTCTTAACCTTGTACTTTAAATCGTACAATTATTTATAAACACTAAATTATCCGAGTATACTAGTGATTTAATTATTGTTAATTAGCCACCTCTTTGACGATTATTGGTATTCGCACATAGTGCATTTGCATTTTTATTCATTATCGAACATCTATTACTTGAAGTTCTTTATTCCTGAACTGTTTGAATAGGAGGCTATGCCACTAGTTCGACTAGTCTCATGCATGAGATCATAAGAATTATTTTAAAATATAGTTTACGCCAATTGTTTCGGCTAGACCTTTGTATATTTAAATTCATTTGATTGAATATTATTGCAGCTGTCCAACCCATTGATGGTACGGACTCTTATAATCAGACTGAGCAGAACAACCCTTATAAAAGGGGTTTGATGTCGATTTATTCGACTTAGCGCGCACACAAGATAGTTAATGTTATGCATATACATTGGGTACAAGAGGTTTGGCCACCTCGCGTATCCACCTGAGTGTTTACAGTAGCATTAGCTGTTACACTACTCCTGAGTGTTTACAGTAGCATTAGCTGTTACACTACTCCGAGATGCTCAGTTAAGATCTGGGTAAATTTCTCGCGAGGTGCTCTAGGTGAAACGCCTGGTTAAGCCCTAACCATGTTCAGGGTCTACAACGACCAACTCAGCAGTAAATACTCTTTACCATTGATTTCGAATATCAATTCTTAAAGTTATTCAATCGTGCCAGTGTTATTTGAAATTATCATTATTATCGCTCTTGAAATTAATATTGTTAAGATTATCAGTTTTTCATGTTAATCTTCTAGCAGCATTACTGTTGACCGTTATTCACAATTATTATATATTGTGAAATCCAAAGAATTGTATTCTTTTCATTCATGATATATATTTATTATCTATTTTAACTTGCTGAGCAATTTGTGCTCACCCTTGCTATATCGTGAACCATTTTCAGTTAAGTCCGAGTTCGTACAAGACGCCAAGGACGACAAAGGAGAAAGACAAAATCCGTGTTTGACTTATGCATAGTGTATTTAGTTTACTTATGTTGTAAACCCTTTTGTGTTAAGGTTAGAAAACCTGGGATGATTGTAAGTTGTTACCAATAATTATATTCCGCATTTTTATTGGGTAGTTAGAATGTCTGTTAAGTTGGATCGTGAGCACTGGATCCGAGGTTCAAGGAACCCGGATTTGGGGGCGTCACAGGTTGGTATCAAAGCTGTAGGTTATAAAACCATAGGTTGGGGGAAAAACCTTAGGATTATGACCGTAGAGAAGTTAAGAAAACTCATATAGAGTTTAAGAGGTGAATTGAGAAAATTCATCCCGTATAGGATTTTATGTGCTATATGATTTATAGATTTCACTCATGAGTTGATAACAAGTTTTGTTGTTGTTGTAGAATGTCTGAAGGAAATGGACTGATGGATGTTTAAGGTGTGTCCATACTCTGTGGTAAGAGAGACTAGTAGTCTCAGCTTTTGTTAGCAGGTGGAATGACTTTTGTTAATTCCAACTTTTGGGGTAGGCGGTATGTAGTAATCCCTAAGGTAAATGGGAAATTGTACGTGATGGAATAGCATAATGCTAATTGCAGTGCAAGAAGAAACATATGAGTATAAAGTAATTATGAAATGTGCTTATGAGTAGTGAATCATTATTAAAGATTGATAATGATGAAGTACGATCATGTGTAACATGATTGATAATGAAATTAATTATAGAATGGGATCACCGAGTGATCATAGTGAAATCTTGGGATAACAAATGATCTGTTAAAAGATTTAGGAAATATAAGGTTGTAAATTTCTACTGAGTATTCATCATAGCGGTTGAGTTGTACGATTCCTTGTATGGGCAGGGAAATCATACACTTAATTTCTATCTTGATAATTAATAAAAATCTATGACACGTTGTTCGATGTATTTATGGCGAGAAGGTGATTCTTTTCTCATAAGATATCGGATAAATATAGAATGTTGAGGTTAGATGCGTGTTCTTCAAACTCACACTTATGGTAAGTTCGGGACTCGCAATCGTATGGTGGAACTCCTCAGCGAATGGACGATTTTGGTCTGACTAGGATAAGTTCTTAGATCCATATGATCGTTGTAAGTCCTGAACTCATATTGTGTGGTAGATTTGATGAACAGCAGTATGGGTAGAGTTGTGTAGTAGTAAAAGTAGAGTAATTATAACTTTTACTTGCAATTAGAAAAAGAGAATTAAGCCATTTTGTGGTCATTTATTTTATAGGATGCCGCCTCGATGCAATAAGAAAGCTCATCAAGTGGTGGAAGAAGTCAAGAACGAACTTGGGGGACTAAACCGAGATCCCTTTCAACAGCCGGTGAAGCTGGTTCTAAAAGCATACGAAGAAGGCATCAATGCGGGTAGGAACAGTCTGGCAGAGAACGAACAAGCCGAAGCAGCAATCGCTTCAGCAAAAGAAGAAGAGGCTAATCAAAAGAACGTCCAAACTGAAGAGGACAACAGTGATAGCAACAGGAACTTCAAAAGGAAATGGAAAAACGACAAGTATGAACCAGAAGTCAGTCAACCACGGAAGAAAAAGGCTTTTGCCTGCATTAACTGCAGTAAGAAGCATGCGGGAGTGTGTTTAAAAGGGAAAAGAGTATGCTACAATTGTAATCAAGAAGGGCATATGTCTCCCCAATGCCCTAAACCGAAGAAGGGTGGGTGTTTCCAATGCGGAGCACAGGATCACCAAATCAAGAATTGTCCTAAGAAGAAGAAGGTAGTCGGAGGAAATTCAAACTCAGCCAGTCAAGTAGACAATAAATAATTGCGAAGGAGTTGAGGAGTATTGCGACATTGTGGAAGAATAACGCGTTTCAGTAGTATTTATGTATTAACTATATGTTTAGTCTGTTAGCGTATCGGTACGAATGCAAGCTAATCGCAAATTTTCGTATAAGTGCTAGTTAAGTCCCACCTCTTGGAATATATGGGGTATGTAATAGTTATCTCAACTTTTGTTGTTGCAGTGAGATAGCTAAATGGTAGTAGTATTGTGCTCAGGAATGTAATATGTCAGCCACAAATAGGTCCATGATTATGATTATGGTTATGATGTATTTTTGGGCAGTGCCCTATTAATGCAGTGTTACTGATTGTTACATGAGTTAGCGGTGGGTATAGTTTTGACGAAATTTAAGAGTTTGGAGTCGGATATAGAAAAATATTTGTATTACTTAAAGCCAAATTTGAGAATTTGAAGATAGAATAAGGTGAATAATATATAAGTATTGATGACTTCTTGTAAGTGTAAATATTCGAGGTAAGTGGATTAATCGTTTTAAGATGAAATTTTGTGGCTACTTTCTAGTGAAATGTTGAAATTGAAGAGAAGATTTTGAGTTTATCGGGCTAAAATTTGCATTAAGAGAATGATCCATTAACTAAGTAATTTGATAGTAAGTGAAGAAGATTGTGAAGAATCGGATTACGCGATTAACTTTTTGAGGTAGTGGAAACGTAGGGTTAGAGTCATAGGTGTGTTATGCGTGGAGTTATCACATATGAGCTACACGTTGGTATTAAAATGAGTCATAAGTTGAGCATATAAATTTTAAGGAAGATTTGAGTATGAATCATTCAAATCGGCTAGGATTCTTATTTTTACAATTCCGGGGACGGAATTTTTATAAGGGGGGGAGGATGTAATGATCCAAAATTTTCAAGGTTCATTATTAATTAAATAATGAATTTAATTTCTAATGACTAATATTTTTGCATCTAAATTTGTTTTTTATTTTATGTGGATTAGGTGGACCAACATGAGCTTGGTAGTGTTATTGATAATTGTTGATATCAAGAAATGGTCGAGTTAATGAGTTTAATTATTTATTTAATTTATTTGAATATAACAAGTTTAAGTGTATTAAATAATATATTTTAATAGTAAATTATATATGTTTATTATTTTTAGATTCACAATTCATCGTGAAATTTTTTTGGTAAGGAATTAGTGGTACAAATAATATATATAATAATTATATCATGATATCATGATACCCTTGCTATATCATGATGTAATGCTCGAGGATTTTAAAACTCCATTATTAATATAGAATTTAGATTCTAAGGAGATAGTTGTGTATGCCTATTTAAGACTATTTGTGCATGATTATTCGAATTTCGTGACTTAGTGACTATGCGATTCAACTCTAGCCTTGAAGGGTTCACTAATGGTCTGATTAAATTAGTGATCTAACCCTAAGGTTTAACAACAAGAAGATTTAGAAATTGTCAAATAATTAATCTGTAATGTCCAGGAATTTTTAAACATTGTATCGAATTTATTCTAATAAATAAAATTCATTTTATATGTATTTTTACGAATTGGATCCATGTAGGTATTTTTTAATTTATTTAATTATATAAATACGTGGTCCAATAATTTTCTTTAAGGGGGCTCACTAATTGTGTGAGTAAATTAATTAGTTAACCCTAACATTTGATTGGCAAGAAAATTGGAGTAACTATATAAATAATTTTATCGGATTAAATAATTCTAATAAAGAATTATGATTAAAACAAATATTTTAAAACAAGTAATTGGTTTAGTTATTTAATTTAACATATTAGAAATACAAGGTGGTTAATTTAATTTGGGTCACTTTCCTTTTATCTAGGATGGCCCATTTCTTTTATTTCGAATGGCCCAATGCCCTTATCATTCTTGTTGGGCTGCCCTCCCAATTATTTAGTCGACCCAACTATTGAGTGAGCCCAATTTCTTCTCAGCCGGACTGGATCCTAGTTACCAAGTCAATTGGGCTAAGCCCAATTCTTTTGGCAAGTTAAATAAATGTTCAGCCAGGTTAAGTATTGGAAATGGACCAGGTCTATCAAATTGGGTTGGATCCGTTTCTTGTTGAAGCAATCTATCGGCAGCTTAATTGGGATAAACCGATCAAAGAAAACACTCCTAAGCCTAGACCCTCAACTCAGACAAACAGGGAAGAAAGCCTATCCAGACCTAACCCCTCAAATCAAACTAGCCTCTCAAATCGAACGGACCAAAGGGAGAGGGGAAGGGGCGCGACAGGTCGGCGTGTGTGGGGAACCGGCGTGACAGCACGGTAGCGTGAGGGGACCGGCGGCACGACTGGGAACGGGGCAACGACCGAACGCTCGACGAGCGGACCAACGGGCTCAAACGATCGGCGATTCGACCGACGGGACCACACGGCTCAGGAACTGACGACAGCTGGGCTCGGATGGGTTGGTGTTGACATCGACCGCTATCTCCCTCTACCCGCTGGTCACTGGGTTGTCCAATGGGGTATTGACCGACGAATTGGACAAACCCGGTTCTATAAATTGGAAACCCAAAGCTGCCGATTTCTAGAGAGTTTAACCTAGTAGCTGTAATAGGATTTTAATTCTCTTTTCTATTTTTGGGCTATATTGTCGTGTGTTATCTCCTTGTTTGGTTACTGGATTTCTGTTGTTTTGATTGATTTGGGGAAGTCTGTGTATAGGAAGCCATGAAAGGCTAGGAGGTACAAGGATGATTGTGGTTGTGGGAATAATCTGTGTTGTTTATTTTGAAGGATATTTGAGTCGCCCACCAACTGTTTGATGTAACGTCTGTAGGAACCAGTTTGTAAGTATTTGGTTGTATAATTTTGTGAATTAAGCGGCCCGTGCAGCTTGTATAAATTTCATGATTTGTGCTGTGTTGTTGAGGCTCTGTATGTTAAGAACCATAAGGTTCGACAGCCTTGAACATAATAGGACTAGGCCAATGTCGAATTTGTAATGCCCAGTAGGTGTTTGGTTTAATGCCTAAGTCAGTTTTTGTTGATTGTATGATAGTGTTGTCTGTTTGTATGATAGTGTTGGTACACATACGATTGATAAACTTGAGCAGGTGTTGACTGATGAATGTGATGGTGTGGGAATCCATTATATAGCAGCATCCTGTAAAATCTTTTAAGGAAATACAACAGTTAAACCAATTAAGGAATGGTTGTGTAATTCATTTAAGTTGTTCAAACAAACAACTGACAAGGGGTGGTAACATTTGGCTAAACTGTTGGTCGTTAAATTGAGCAATTAATGCACTTGGGGAATTAACTAGTCATTTTAACTAAACTAATAAAATTTATAAATTAATTAACTATTTATTTATTACTTACCAATAAATAATAAATAAAGATAATTAAATATGTAATTATTGTTATTGAAAAATAATTATGTATGAATAAAGTTAATCAAGTAATTATTTATTATTTATCAGTATAATAATAAATAAAGATAATAAATATTTAATTATTGTTTGATCGATATTAAATAATAATTAAATATGAATAAGTGAGTAAACTAATTATTTATTATTTATCAATAAATAATAACTGAGGATAATAAATGTTTATTAATAATTAGGTATGAATAATAGTAATAAAATAATTATTTATTATTTAATAATAATAAATAAAGATAATAAATATCTAATTATTAACTAATAATAATTGGGTATGAATAAAGCTAATAAGGATAACAACTACTTAATCATTAATGAAATAATGATTAAGTATGAGGGAGATTAATAAGTTGATTATTTACTTTTGGTCTTAATAAATAAAGATAATAAATACTTAAGGATTATTTAAGTAATATTAAATAATAATTAAGAGTGTGTGGAATTAATACATTAAGTATTTAATTAATGTTGAATAAAGAACAAGGTTAATAATTACTCAATTACCCCTAAGGTAAATAGTAATTAAGCGCAATAAATTTAATAAGTGACCAGCTATTATTTAGTTGCTATTAAACCATGATAAATTTATTATTTATTTTATAAATAATAAACAAGGATTTTTTAACCCATACTAGAGACAAATAAGGGTAATGATCTGAGTGTTCGAAGAATAAATAATCATGATTAACTATCATTTATTGTTATACGCTAAAGATCATTAATTAATTTCTGTTTAGTTAATGTTAAATAGTAGTTAAATATAGATGATGAATTGTTACCTGCTAAGTAAATGGTATAGTAAGGGGTGCCAATATACAACTATGCCATATTAATTGATAAATCGACTTTATCCAATGATAGGTCACTCAAGATCAATTAATTAAAGCTAAATTTTATCTGTAGCTGAGCAAGCAGGCAAGTTCCTTATACCGAAACTTTACTTTATTGCAAGTTTCTTTGAACCGAATCTTGTATTTACTCTTATAATGCAAATTCCTTAACCATACTCATTTTATTCAAGCAAGTATTATCGTTGTACATGTTTCTTGTCTTACCCCTTTCATTATTGAGTAAGTTCAAATTCTGGTTTACTTTAATATTAGACAAGGTTTCTATAGTATTACAAGTTCCTAACTCAAACTCGAGTTATTATATTACAAACATGTCAGTGGTTTAATTATTAACAATTATTCCATATCCTGGATAATTATTGATCTTCGCACCCTGTGCAAGTTGTTATTGACAGACAAGTTTTCTTTAATCTTACTCCATTGAATATTTAGTAAATTTCTAATCCTTGTTGAATTTGGTATTACATAAGTACTCCCGTACTATTACAAATTCCTGAACTTATTATTTATTTCAAGTTCTCTAATCTAACTGAAATTATTATTCAGCGGGTTCTATCTTACTCGATTTGTTTATTGAGCAAGTATTCTATTATTATCGCAAGTTCCCTATTTGAACTATTTCTTGTGATTCTACACATTCTAAATTATGCCTTGTCCCCACTCATGTGCATCTGAGATATTGTCAGATTCTTGAATAGCTTGAACCCAATAGTTTTATTTCGCATAAATGGCATCATAAGTATGGGCCTATACCATTGTTCGGTTAGACCAAGTATTGAAGCATGAATTTTGAATTCATAAATCGTTTGATAGCTTTCTTTAATCCTACTCATTGTATATTCGAGCAGGTTGTATTGTTATATTAAAACCAGTTCTCCAAACCTAAATTGTCGGTCTCTTTATAGATCGTTCTTAACCTTGTACTTTAAATCGTACAATTATTTATAAACACTAAATTATCCGAGTATACTAGTGGTTTAATTATTGTTAATTAGCCACCTCTTTGACGATTATTGGTATTCGCACATAGTGCATTTGCATTTTTATTCATTATCGAACATCTATTACTTGAAGTTCTTTATTCCTGAACTGTTTGAATAGGAGGCTATGCCACTAGTTCGACTAGTCTCATGCATGAGATCATAAGAATTATTTTAAAATATAGTCTACGCTAATTGTTTCGGCTAGACCTTTGTATATTTAAATTCATTTGATTGAATATTATTGCAGCTGTCCAACCCATTGATGGTACGGACTCTTATAATCAGACTGAGCAGAACAACCCTTATAAAAGGGGTTTGATGTCGATTTATTCGACTTAGCGCGCACACAAGATAGTTAATGTTATGCATATACATTGGGTACAAGAGGTTTGGCCACCTCGCGTATCCACCTGAGTGTTTACAGTAGCATTAGCTGTTACACTACTCCTGAGTGTTTACAGTAGCATTAGCTGTTACACTACTCCGAGATGCTCAGTTAAGATCTGGGTAAGTTTCTCGCGAGGTGCTCTAGGTGAAACGCCTGGTTAAGCCCTAACCATGTTCAGGGTCTACAACGACCAACTCAGCAGTAAATACTCTTTACCATTGATTTCGAATATCAATTCTTAAAGTTATTCAATCGTGCAAGTGTTATTTGAAATTATCATTATTATCGCTCTTGAAATTAATATTGTTAAGATTATCAGTTTTTCATGTTAATCTTCTAGCAGCATTACTGTTGACCGTTATTCACAATTATTATATATTGTGAAATCCAAAGAATTGTATTCTTTTCATTCATGATATATCTTTATTATCTATTTTAACTTGCTGAGCAATTTGTGCTCACCCTTGCTATATCGTGAACCATTTTCAGTTAAGTCCGAGTTCGTACAAGACGCCAAGGACGACAAAGGAGAAAGACAAAATCCGTGTTTGACTTATGCATAGTGTATTTAGTTTACTTATGTTGTAAACCCTTTTGTGTTAAGGTTAGAAAACCTGGGATGATTGTAAGTTGTTACCAATAATTATATTCCGCATTTTTATTGGGTACTTAGAATGTCTGTTAAGTTGGATCGTGAGCACTGGATCCGAGGTTCAAGGAACCCGGATTTGGGGGCGTCACAATAGCGAAATCTAATTCTAACACCCAAATATTCAATATACATTATTATTTCATAATACATTTATTATAATAATATTTAAGTATGGAAATAATTATCATGTAGCAAATATTAATTACCCCATATAATTTAAATGTACATCACACAACAAAATGTCACATGGGATGTTCATGTAATTTAAATGTCACGCATATCCCACCTTATTTAATGAATTATATGAATACTTACACATGCTAATGTCACACCAAAAAAAATATCATGCCACATAATATTTAATTAAATGAAAGGAGATTATTAGCCACACACAAATTAATTAAGATGCATTAAAAATTTCTTTTCTTATTAAATCACTCATTTATTGAATAAACAAGAAATCATTTTATTGCATCACTATTATGGTGACATATCACATATACTCATATTTGAATAAATATTCAACTTAAATAGAAAAGTCAATAATAATATTATTCAAAATTCTCGGGTATTACAGACGATCATCCTGTTATTGGATAAAGCTTTAGTAAATGGATATGCAATGTTATTCTCGATAGTCCACTATCTTTATAGTGACTTTTCATCTTTCAATGATTTCTCTAATCAAATGAAAGTGCCGCAACACATGTTTTAATCCAAGATGAGACTTAGGAACTATTCCTAGTTCTGTAATGAACTTTTCATCCAAACAATCAACTTGCAGCTTCATTTACAACTATATATACTTTGTCTTTGTCATTAAACCAGCAACTCTGTGTAGCACGGCCGCGCCGGTCTGTAGATTTTGAAAATTTTTATTTTTATTTTATTTATTTTCAATTAAGATAAAAGGTTTATTTGAATTGGAATATGATTAAAATTAAAAGTTTTATTTTAATTTGGAATTGGATTCCACGTTAACTAGAATAAAGGAGTTTATTCAAATATGGAATAGGATTCCATGTTTTCTTAAAAATAAAGATGTTAATTTTGCTAAGGAATAGGATTCAACATATTTTATTTTTTCAATAATTTTAAGTTAAAATAAAGGAGTTTATTTTGAACTTAAAATTGGATTTCATGTTAATTAAAATAAAGGAGTTTATTTTAATTTGAAATTTGATTAAAATAAAAGAGTTTATTTTTATTCAAAATTGGATAAATTAAAATAAAGGAGTTCATTTTGATTAAAATAAAAGAGTTTATTTTGTTTCAAAACTAGATTTAATACAACTTTAAATTGCCCATTAAATGATACCAATGCATATATGGAATGGTTTTCTTATTCATGAGATGAATATTATTTACTGATGCATATGGTGATATGTATGATAATAAATGGGATTAATTATGGATTATTGACCAATGGATGATTGAATTTTATTTTATGAGAATGCATGAATAAATGAGTTTTATAAATGCGGTTTCCGTACCTCGTCTTCTCTAATTTTTCTTAATGTAAATTCCATCTCCCTCCTATGTACTACCCTCTGACTGCTGATCAAGGTTTCTATTTATTGAAAATAGTAAATGTAATAAGTTTAATTAGAATTACTTGAAGAATTAGAGACAAATGAGCAAGGAGCGTTTGATGACCCGTTTGTAATGGTGCACAGAATTTAAATGTAATAGTTATATTTAAAATCAGTTTTGCACCCTAGGTTTGACCTTTTGGTTCATTTAGTGGCTCTAGTGAACCAAACTAAAATAAAAGTTCACAATCAATCCGGGTAGAATATAGTATTCTATAGGTCCATGCTTACTATATATATATATATATTATATTATCCAACATGCTTCGCATGTTAATTAATATGTCGCGTATTTTATATATATATATATATATATGTGCATGCACACTAAACAAGATGAGATAAATAATAACAAGCCCCTCAAAGAAATTATATTAAGTTGTAACGTTCAAAGACTTTGGAGAATGTCGAACGTAGCCTTCTAGCAAAGTAAAGCGATAGAGTATTGAATATTTAATATGAGTTTGTTGAGCACACACAAGGCAAATATTAAATATTTAAGATGTTGCTTTATTACATTGGATGTTTGTAAGGAATTGAACATTACTATTTTGTTGTGCACACACAATGGCTGTATTTTTCTCTTCACTTATATGGAAATGCTGGGTCTGACTTAACTTAAATTATTTTAGTTTGGATGTACACACACTTGACCATTATGATCTAAGAGGCAAAATACAAGGAGTTACATGGTGATGTAATTGACAATAGTTGTCTACCTATTTATTTATATATAGTTTGTTGTGCACACACATGACTATATACATTTTAAATAGGATCTTTATTCTCGCTAGCAAATCTTTACTTCGATTTGGAACTATATAAAAGTAGTATGCACACAAGCCAATCATATTTGATATGATGTAGCTATACTTTGTAATCTTATTCGTTTGTTAAAGGCATTTTACTTTATCTATATGGTGCTGTTATATTAAATGTGATAAACCCATAGTTTTGAGCAATGCTTTTAGAATCATGATGGGGCTCATGCTAATGAGATCTAAATTCTAGATAGCTCACAAACTAAAATCGTTCCTAATCGTTGGATTACTAAAAAGGGGATTAGTGAATCCGGATAGATTAGTACATACGTTGCTTGCTCTTATGAAGAGGATGATTAATCTCATAATCATTTGTGTGGAGATACTAAAGCAAGTATGTAGGTGCTTATTAGAGAATAAGTTCACTGAACGTGGCTTGCTAAGGAATACCTAATGGAGTTTTACTCGCCTGTCAATAGGAATTCCTCTAGTGATAGTAGTACAAGTGATCCTCGGACATGAGATCATCATAGTATCTTGTGTGTGATGAGTTATACTTTAACATGTCCCTTAAGACCCTTAGGGTATATCAAAGGGTATGATTGGGTATAATACGTTGCACATAGAGATAGGTGAATGGTCAACAAAGAATCTACCACTTCTAGTAAAAGGAGTGAATGTCCTATGTGATTTGATAAATGACGACTCAGAAGTCTTTGGCCAAAGCAGAATGAAATTAGAAAGGAGTTTCTAATTTGCATTATTAGAGTTGTGCATTTGAGAATCGAAATACATATAATTAAATAAAATAAGACTTGACAGTAATTTCATGTCTTATATTTAATTGGGACATTGTATGGTAAAAGGATTGAATTGTACGGTAAATATGCACTCAAAGGTTCTTTTGTGATTAATGTTGAAATCTATATTATCGGAAAAGTCGTTGATTGCTAAGGGGGCTTACCCTTATTATAGAATAAATATTATTTATTTTAATAATTTAAATAGTTTAATTTATTTATTTAAATAAGATTAGAATTATTCTAATTGATTTATTCACAACCGGTTTAATATAGAGAACCTAAAGGGTCACACCGCAAAAGCAAAATATTTGTTTAAGAAGTAAATGACATAATTGTAATAATAAGTTAAGTGTATTTAATTTAGTCTATGGAAATAGAATAAATTAAATAGCTTAATATTTATTATTTAATATTTTAGAAATATTAAATATAAATTAATAAGAGGAGTCTTATTATTATTATTATTATTATTTAATTCCTAATAGGGATTGAGAATTAATTAAAGAAGTACTCTCTCATAAATTCCTAATTGGATTAGGAGTTTAATTAATTAAAGGAGTTTAATTAAAATAAAAACCCTAATCCTAAATAGTTTAGGAGGGTTCCCTATATCTATAAATAAGAGGAGTCTTATCATGATTTAGGGTTAGACAGTTACACACTCTTTCATAAGAATTAGAGAAAGAGAGTACTTACAATTTTTATAGAGATAGAAACTAGGGTTTTGCCAACACCCATCTTCTTGAACAACTATTATTCCTTGGTGGATCACTTCTAGAGGCCAAACACTTGGGTGACTAACGTTGATCAAGCAAAGGAATTTAGTTAGTGGAATTTAAGGAGAACGCGAAGGAATTGGAGGTGAACTTGTACCTAAGGAAGTTTTGATTCACGAGGGTATAATTCTATATCTCTATCTCTTTCGTTTAATTGATAATTGAGCACATAGATGATCATGGTGATGGTTTGTATGAAAAATTTTAAAATCCGTTTTATTGCGCTTCCGCACTGTTTATGTAATTTGATTACATGTTCGCGCTATATACAAACCCAACAGTGGTATCAGAGCCTAACCTTATGCTAATTATTGATTTTGATGATTCCATGTGTGTATGGTATGCGATTGGATCGAAATTTTTGGGCAGAATCTGTTTTTCTAAATCTGCTACGCGACGCAACTGCGCCGTTTCCAGTTCATTCTGGAGCGTAGCTGCGCCCAAACCCAGAAAGTCGTTTCTGGGGTTCAGCGCAGCTGCGCCGTTTCCCAGTTCATTCTGGGCGCAACTGCGCCGGACAGCAGAATCCGAAAAAAATAATTTTTCCTCCAATTAAAATAAATGGTTTATTTAATTGATATAAGTTTAAAATATAGATGTTTATTTTATCTGGAATAGGATTTCAAAATGCTAATATTAAAGGAGTTTAATTTGGATTTGGTTTTTGATTAAAATAAAAGAGTTTATTTTGTTTCAAAACTAAATATTTGCAAAATTTTTGCCCATTAATTGATATCAATGCATATATGGAATGGTTTTAATATTCATGGGATGAATGCTATTTATTGATACATATAGAGATATGTGTGATAATAAATAGGGATTGATTATGGACTATTGACCAATGTCTGATTGGAATTATTTTAGAGGATGCTTGAATGTATGGGTTTTTATAAATGAGGTATGCGTACCTCGTCTTTTCTAATTTTTCTTACTGTAAATTCTATCTCCCTCCTATGTACTTCCCCTTGACTGCTGATCAAGGTTTCTATTTATTGTAAATAGTTTATGTAATAGGACTAGTTATAATTAATTTTGAAAAATTGGAGACAAAGGAGCAAGGAGCGCATGAAGACCCCTTTGTAATGGAGCCCAAGTTTAAATATAATAGTTATATTTAAATTTTATTCTTGCACCCTAGGTTTGACCTTTTGGTTCACTTGGTGGCTCTAGTGAACCAAACTAGAATAAAAGTCCATAATCAATCCGGGTAGAAAATAGTATTCTATATGTGCATGATTACTATATATATATATTATATATTATACAACATGCTTCGCATGTTAAATAATATGACGCGTATTTTATATATATATGTGCATGCGTGCTAAACAAGATGAGACTAATAATAACAAGCCCCTCAAAGAAATCATATTGAGTCATAAGTGTTCAAAGATATTCGGAATATCGAACGTCGCCTTCTAGCATGGTAAAGCAATAGAGTATTAAATATTTAATATGAGTTTGTTGTGCACACACAAGGCGATTATTAAATATTTAAGATGTTGTTTTATCACATTTGATGCTTATTAAGGAATTGAACATTACTGCTTTGTTGTGCACACACAAGTGTGGTCTTTTTCTCTTCACATATATGGAAGTGCTAGGTTGGACTTAACTTAGATTATTTTTGTTCGGATGTGCACACACTTGATCATTATAATCTAGAAGGCAAAATACAAGGAGTTACATAGTAATGTAATTGACAATAGTTGTCTACCTATTTATTTATACATAGTTTATTGTGCACACACAAGGCTATATACATTTGAAATGAGATCCTTATTCTCATTAGCAAATCTTTAATTAGATTTGCCGTACTAGATAATGAGGGTAATATAGTTTGATGAAAAAGTGAGAGATACCAATTTAAAATAAAGACCTAATTTATTTTGGTAATTAATTAAGAAATGAATGTATGCTAAAATGTTGTTAAATTACAAATTCATTTACAGAATTTTATAATGTCTAATTCACTATCACTCACTCGCGTAGCATATTAGATGCTAATTAACCGGACCGAATTATACGGACTAGCTAAAGAATTTGAGAATAGTTCTCAAGGCTAAAAAGCTATCTTATGTCCTTAATATGCCTATCCCTACAATGGTTGTAGACAATGCCTCAGAGGAAGAGATTGCTACTTTTAGAAAGTGGCAAGATGATGCACAGTTGGCTCAATGCATCATGCTCGCATCCATGAGTAACGAGCTTCAGTGTCAGCATGAAACTATGGATGCTCCTACTGTACTCCGGCACCTTCAAGGAGTTGAATGGTGAGGAAAGTAGGACTATTAGATATCAGATATCTAAGGAGCATTTCTGATCTAGAATGACCGATGGAACTACAGTACAGACATATGTCCTAAAATGATCAATCTGATTGAACAATTGGGACAACTGGGTTTTAATGGATGGAGAGTTGATCCAAGATTTGATCTTGCAATCACTTCCGGACTCTTTCTCACAAATTGTTGTGAATTTCCACATGAAGAAGCTATATGTCAGCCTGCCTGAATTGCTTAAACATGTTGAAAACTGTAAAGAGTCACTTTCCAACCAAGAAAGACCAACTCTTACTAGTAGATGATTCTTCTAGGAAGTGGAAGAGGGCCAAAGGATCTTCTTAAAAGAAGAACAATTCAAAGAAGGTAAATGAAAGGCAAAAACAAAGGACAATAAGAACAAGACTGATGCAGATAGCAAAGGAATTTGCCTCCACTGCAATAAGCTTGGATACTAGAAAGGAAACTGTAGGGAGAATCTTAAAGAGGCTAACCAGAAGAAGCTTAGTGAAGCTTCGGTTACAGATACAAGTTTGTTCATGATTAAAAATAAATCTTTCTGTAAATCAAGGTTCAACTTAGGTATTGGATACCGGCTATAGTTCTCACGAATGCAATCCAATGCAGAGACTAAGCAGAAGTAGAAAGCTAAACTAAGAGTAAGTAATCTTATGTGTGGGAATGGAGCAAAGATTGTTGCATTAACCATAGGAACTTATAGTTTAGCATTGCCTACGGGGAAGTCTATTAAGTTAATAAGTTGTTATTATGTTCCAGTTTTCATTAGAAATATTAGAACTTTCGTTGTTGGACAAGGAGAGTTTTGGTATTATATTTAAGAACAATTGTTGTTCTATTTGTAATGATAATATTTTATTTGAAACTAGAAGATTACTTGATAGACTTTGTATACTTGACTTACATGAAAAATATTTGCAAATTGAATAAACTAATAAAAGAAAAGGAGATGGTCATTCAAAGAGTTGAATGTGTGTATTTGATAAAATACAAGTCTGAATCATTTGAAATGTTCAAAGAATTCAGAAGTGAAACATATTGACAAAGTATTAAGTTTCTTTGATCAGATTGAGGAAGGAATACTTGTGCAATGAGTTTCTAGATCATCTTAAAATGGTATTTTCTCATAATGGACACCTCCTGATATGCAATAATTGATTAGTGTATCTAAAAGGAGAAATTGTACCTTCTTGGACATGGTGCAGTCCATAATAATTTTTACCGACATTCTAGTATCCATTTGGGGTTATGCCCTAGAAACGGCTGCATATCTACAAAAATAAGGTAACCTCAAAATCCAAGCCCAAAACTCCATAAAGGTTATGGATAGGGAGAATTCCTACTCTTAAGTATGTTAAGATAAGGGGTTGTCAAGCTTATGTGAAAAGGTTTCAAAGATAAGTTTGGGACAAAATCTGATAAGTGCAGATTTGTGGGATATCCTAAAGAACGTTTAGGGTATTATTACTGTAATCCTACACGATGTCTTCTTAGATAAATGTGTTTATCATTAAAGGAGTTAGTGAGAGGGTAATAGATCTTGAAGGAGTTCAAGAACCACAAAGCACTTTAAGTCGAACCGAAGAACCTGTAGATAGACCTATTGTACCACAACCGAATCGTAAATCTGGAAGAGTACCAAAGATACCTAGGAGGTATGGATTCATCATAGAGAATGATGATGAGATACACATCATAGAGGATGATGATCCAGTTATATACGATGAGGCTATGAGTAGAAGACACTTAGAGAAATGGCAGATGGCCATGAAATCCGAAATGGACTCCATATAAGAGAACCAAGTATAGACTCTGGTTACTCCACAAAAGAGCATAGTGCCTAGAGGGTGAATAAGGGTCTTTAAGAGAAAGACTGGGGCAAATGGCAAGGTGGAAACCTATAAGACCAGACCTGTTTAAAAGGTTTTTCAAGTCAAGGAGTTAACTGTGATAAAACCTTATTACCAGGTAATGCTCAAGTCCATTTGGATTTTGCTTGTGATTGCAGCTTATTACGAAATTTGGTAAAATGGATGTGGATACACCCTTCCTCAATGAAGACTTGCAGAGAATGTATGTATGATACAGCCAGAGGAATTTATTTCAAAGGTTGAAGCAAATCGTGTTTTAAACTACAACGATCCATTTATGGATTGATCAGTCATATTCTGGAGATGATCACTGTAAGACAGTGATAAACATCTTTAGGTACTTAACCGGTACTGAAGATGTGATCATGATTCATGGTAGGTCTGAATTAAAACTAGAGGGCTAAACAGACTCAAGTTTTTCAGACTGACCAAGACGATAACAATTCCACTTTAAGGTAAATCGTTACCTTAAAAGGTGGTGCAGTGAATTGAAAAAGTTCTAAACAGCAAAGAGTTGCTGGTTTAGTGACAAAGACAAAGTATATTGTTGGGATATTTGTATGTATAACAAATAAAACTCATACACGCAAGTGCACGCGATCCACAAGTAATATAAAGTAAGTAAAGTATCGATCCCACGAGGAATTGAATTGCATTTATGACTACAAACACCGATTTTGTAATTAGTTCGGTCTCTTTAAACAAGCGGTTTTAGTGATGAAATAGTCTAATAATTACTAATGAAACAATTCAAACAAATTTGGTTGTAAAAATATAGATTTTATGGGATTGGGATTATAATTTCACTTAATGCAGATTTAGATTTCCATGCTTCCTATTGTTGCTAGTTGGTTACTATATAATGTTGGTCGAAAACACGAAAGTAAAATATGGCCATCTCTCGATGCACCATACCCATATCACACTAAATCCACAATTGATAGAATGAATGTGAACACCCTAGATGACTAACGCACTATATTCCTATGTGAATTACAATCAAAAGGGTTTAAGAACAAGTTTTCCATTGGCCACATATGGTGCCTCGGTATATCTCTATCCTAAGCACGAAACATAATTTCACGAGGAATGTAATAATTATGAACATATGCTAGCATAATGAGATCTTAATTTATACTTCCTTTCTCAATTCCATATAAATTATCACAGTAATTGGTGATCAAGCAATTAAACATGGAGTATAGATTATACTAGACATTCATTTCACAACCAACTAGTAAAAATAAGGAAACACTTCAATTCTTAGTCATGCAAAAGATCCATTATAATCCCAAGAATTAAATTTAGTTCATAATAACAATACTAGAGTTCATCATGCACAAGTGGTTCATCATCATAATTACAGAATTGGAGAATTAATCAAAAATAGAAAATATTCAAGCTCCCTGTTTCCGTTCTGCAACTTCTGGTGATTTTCTAAGTTGTGTAGATAGTTGATTCCTTGCTCCCAATCTCCAATTTAGCATCCATGTAGCTCCATTCTTCAATTCCCCAATGCCAAAAATAATCAACTGACTATTTCTAATTTTTGAAGCTAACATGCAGTAAACTACTCTATTTTTCGTGTAGGAGGAGACCTGCAAATTGAATTCCAAAATTGGCTAATAATGCATGCATGAATTGTCTTATTTTGACTTATTATGATTCCCACTACAAAAGTTCGAACCCACTGAATCCTCAAAATCAGGCACCACCCCATTTTCTGATAATGCTGCTTCGCTGGATGGAACGTGCTGCATGGCTGGCTGGCGACAGGCGCAGCTGCGCCGGCGCCCTTTGTAAAAGGGGCGCAGCTGCGCCGGGGGCAAGGAATGAGCAGGAGGGGCGCAGCTGCGCCGGTGCCCTTTGTAAAAGGGGCGCAGCTGCGCCAGATGCCAGTTTGCTGCAGTGCTGCTGTTGGATAATTTCTCTTCTCTCACGCCCTGCACAATCAACAAACAATCAAATAGCACCCATCCACAAATGCACAACATCCCGAGCCAAATTGTACCAAAAACTATGCAAAAGCCGTATAATGAGAATAGTGAATCAAAAACCGAAAGAGAGGGAAAAATGCATGAAATTACACTAGATAGCTATTAGATGAGCAACAAATGGAACAAAATAGTATCCAATAAGTAGGTATGAAACCTACTTATCATATATAGCTGTAAATGTAGCTGCAAGTTAATTGTTTGGATGAAAAGTTCATTACAGAACTAGAAATAGTTCCTAAGTCTCATCTTGGATTCAAACATGTATTGTGGCACTTTCATTTGATTAGTGAAATCATTGAAAGAGGAGAAGTCACTATAGAGATAGTGGACTCTCAAGAACAACATTGCATATCCATTTACTGAAGCTTTATCCAAACAGCAGGATGATCGTTACTTAGAGAAGAAGGGTATTAGATACCATGACGATTGGCTTTAGTGCAAGTGGGAGATTGAAAGTAGTATGCACACAAGCCAATCATATTTGATATGATGTAACATATACTTTGTAATCTTATTCGGTTATTAAAGGCATTTTACTTTTTCTACATGGTGCTGTTATATTAAATGTGATAAACCCATAGTTTTGAGCAATGCTTTTAGAATCATGATGGTGATCATGCTAATGAGATCTAAATTCTAGATAGCTCACAAACTAAAATCGTTCCTAATCGATGGATTACTAAAAGATTACTAAAAGGGGATTAGTGAATCCGGATAGATTAGTACATACGTTGCTTGCTCTTATGAAGAGGATGATTGATCTCATAATCATTTGTGAAGAGACACTAAAGCAAGTATGTAGGTGCTTATTAGAGAATAAGTTCACTGAACGTGGCTCGTCAAAGGAATGTCTAATGGAGTTTTACTTGCCTGTCAATAGGAATTCTTTAAGTGATAGTAGTACAAGTGATCCTTAGACTTGAGATCAGCATAGTGTCTTGTGTATGATGAGCTATACTTTGATATGTCCCTTAAGACCTTTAGGGCATATCAAATGGTGTGATTGAATATAATAAGTTGTACATGGAGATAAGTGAATGGTCAACAAAGAATTTACCACTTCTAGCAAAAGGAGAGAATGTCCTATGTGATTCGAAAAATGACGACTCAGAAGTCTTTGGCCAAAGCAGAATGAAATTAGAAAGGAGTTTCTAATTTGCATTATTTAGAATTGTGCATTTAAAAATCGAAATACATATAATTAAATAAAATAAGACTTGACAGTAATTTCATGTCTTATATTTAATTGGGACATTGTATCGTAGAATGATTGAATCGTACGGTAACTATTCACTGAAAGGTTCTTTTGTGATTAATGTTGAAATCTATATTATCTGGAAAGTCGTTGATCGCTAAGGGGGCTTACCCTTATTGTAGAATAAATATTATTTATTTAAATAAATTAAATAGTTTAATTTATTTATTTAAATAAGATTAGAATTGTTCTAATTGATTTATTCACAACCGGTTTAATGTGGAGAACCTAAAGGGTCACACCGCAAAAGAAAAATATTTGTTTAAGAAATAAATGGCATAATCGTAATAATAAGTTAAGTGTATTTAATTTAATCTATGGAGATAGAATAAATTAAATAGCTTAATATTTATTATTTAATATTTTGGAAATATTAAATATAAATTAATAAGAGAAGTCTTATTATTATTATTACTATTACTATTATTTAATTCCTAATAGGGATTGGTACTTAATTAATAGAAGTACTCTCTCATAAATTCCTAATTGGATTAGGAGTTTAATTAATTAAAGGATTTTAATTAAAATAAAAACCCTAATCCTAAATAGTTTAGGAGGGTTCCCTATATCTATAAATAAGAGGAGTCTTATCATGATCTGGGGTTAGATAGTTACACACTCTTCCATAAGAATTGGAAAGAGAATGAGAGTACTTGTAATTTTTATAGAGATAGAAACTAGGGTTTTGCCAACACCCATCTTCTTGAATGGGAAGCTGTCGTCAAGCAAACCAAAAATAAAAACCTTACTTAACTCTATGAACTCAAAACTAAGCACAATATAGCAATAAGCAAAGGTCGATCCCACAGAGAATGATATTGTTTTGAATTTATTCTAATGTTTCTAACTAAAAATAATAAATAAAAGATTAGGGATTTTGAATTATGATTAACTAAAGAAAACAAAGTTAAAATAATAAAGATAATCAAATAAATTAAATCTTCAGTTTTTCAGTTTAGTTTCACCAATTTACAGCAACAGTGTAATCAAGTTAACATTATTTTTTTCTTCCATAAGATTAATAGCCCTAGGCAACAACAAGCTCTGCAACCCGAAATTCCACTTAGATTATCACTTAATGAAACAAGCTCTTGATAAGATTCTAACCATTATACAACCTAGAATAAGCTCTCTAAATTTAATATAACAACATCATTAATAACTAAGGAATTAGACTATTCCAAGCAACAAACATATAAGCTTGGATTGTTTAACTTGTCTTCTGATAACCATAGCAATAACCAAAAGCTTGACCACAATCAGCATTACTAACTGCTACTTATGATTAGAAACAATATCGATTACGTAATACTATTCCTGAATCTAGCAGATGATATTAATCAGATTAATTTAACTGGCCACATCAAATCAATCAAATAAATAACATATAAACAGTTAAAACAGATTATCAGAATAAATCTCATATAAGAAGGAATCAATAACGAAACTCAAATATACTATTAACTGAAAATCAAGTTCCACATCCCCTTAGAACTAAAAATAAAGTAAGCTAACATGCTAAAATATGATCTAGGAAATATGATCCAGGATGTCCCCAAGATGTTCCTCAGATATTCCAAGATGTTCCAAGATGTTTTTTTCCAACTGATTACAAGTGAAAGGAATTTATAGATGCTTTGAAACCCTAGAAGAATTCTAATCCAATTCTAATTCGAAAGTCTTTAATCTGTAAGTATGGTAGGATTCTAAATCCTCTTTGATCTCTGAAATCCAGCTTTAAACAGCTTCCTTATCAAATTAGATTTTATTTCCAAATCTAGGTCTTCATCAGTTTCCTTTTCTAATTTGATTCAGTTTCTATATCAGATGTAGTTTCCTTCTTGACTTTAACTTGAATCTCCATATTAGATTGATCTTCCTTTTTGATGCACAAGTCCATCTCCAAATCATGTTAGGAATCATATCTTTAGGCTCCATCAACTCAAATCCTAAATAGAATAGGAATCCTGAATGTCGACCAAAATCGTACAGTATACTCTGCACCAGCACTTATCGCGATCGTAGAGTAAACCTCGGAATCGTAGAGTAACTAGCTGCAGAGTAAACTTGCCAACACTACAAGAAAGTAGGGATGTAGCGAAGGAAAATTTGTGAAGGAATTCATTCCTTCACATGGGGAGTTTTCTAGCGAAGGAACAGTGAAGGAAAAAAATGTAGTGACAATATAGTTATTAGCGAAAGGAATATTCTTCACAATTTATATTTTTTTTCCTCGCAAACTTGATGTGATAGAAGGATCTTTGGCGCCAATTTATGATGACAATTTGCGAGGAAAAAAACTATTAATGAAGGAAGTATTACTCACTATATATTATTGTTCAGAAGTTTTTTGCGAGAGATAAAATTGGTCATTGTTTTGTTCTAAATAATTTTTTTAGAATTAATTGTGGTGATATAAATTGTAATATAAATACATTAAATTTTTTTACAGTAGTAAATTTACTTTTAATAACACTTTTTAAGTAACTTACGATATCGACTATTTCTTTAATCAACGTAAATAAATTTACAATAATTTAAACTTTAAAATTTCATACATTTACCATTAAAAAAATGAAAAAAGAAGAAGATGAGGCTCTTCTGTGAAATAGACCACAAATGCTAAAAAATTACTCATCTATTCTGCAGAAAAAGTTAAGTTTTACTTTATTCTTAATTAATTTATGGTATCTTACAACTCAAATTGTAATGTAATTAATTTTTTAAAATAGAATTTTATTCTTAATAATATTTTTAAATAATTTATAATATTAAATATTTTATTAATTAAAATATTAAGTTACAATAATTTAAAATTTAAAATATTATAAATTGACAATAAAAAATTATAATAATTAATTCACAACTTCTAAAAATATAGTCACTGATTTAGGCGGGATAGTGAAATAAATTTAGACAGGGTCAATGAAATAACTTTTGGCTAAACAATTTACTTTAATCCCCAATTTCATCTTCCAACTGGCCTCTCTTTTTCAAGCCTCTCTTAATAAAATGTGACAGAATTGGACCCCTAGCAGCCAGCTTTGGGGTCGACCTAGTTTGCAGCAATGGGGTCAGCATCTCTTAGTGGTCTTTATCAATCGGCGTTGGTTTCAACCTAACTTGCAGCCGCGTTGGACTCTTACTTGCCCTAGTCCTTCACAGTTCTCGCACCATCTCTACAGATAAAATATGTACGTTGAACATCTTTTTCTACTAACGATAAACGGTTATTACATACTTGAACATCATCATCTCCATAGCTTCAAACCACGTTGCCGGATCTATTACAGTTCCAGTGTTAGAAATTTTTGGGATAATTTTGCTATTCCTTGTCCTCTCCCTCTCTTCTACAGGTTTTGGCTTCCTAACATCCATGTTTATCCAAATTGCAACTTTCAATTTTGAATTTTTTTGTAGCTTCTTCGAATTTCATCATTAGAGGCATAATTAGTGCATATATTAGTCCAATTGAATTGTTCAATAGGTGTTTGATGAAATGTCTCATTGAGTACAACACTAGCTGTTTTATTTGCATGAAAGAAAGAGAGTATTGACCTTAGATAGCTATATAATTAGCCATTTTGTGGGCATCTAAATAATTTTCAAGATAGTTGACCGAATTTTTACGAATGATTATATCCATTTATATGGTACTGCAGAAATTAAATGTTTTTAAAATAAGACTATCAAGGGAGAAAGTAATATAACAAACATAAAAATTGCTAGTATAGTAGTATACAAGCAGACATGTTTTTATCCATAGGGTTATAGATATTGTTATTACAAGTTGATGTAGATTTCTCTCCCTCCTCCTGGTCCACTGTTTATACTTCAATAGCCTTTGGTAAAATGTCTCAGTAAATTGAAAAGTAGGAATATTCATTTTAAGGCTTAATATTGAATCTAATGTTTATCTTTTTGATTATGGTGTTATACTTGGTATATAGGTCTTCAAAGTGTTGTACTCTAGTAATTACTTTTTAAGAGATGGCTATATCTCTAGACAAAGGATTAGTTTAAAATGAAACTCGTTCCTGCATGCTACTTAGTGGAACTACTGATACATCCAAAAAACTATAGGATACATTTGTTTTCTAAGGAAGCTTAGAAGTCTGTTGCTGATTTTAGTGAAAAGTTGAGCACTCTAATTCAATTTGGACTGCTCATTTATTGTCTTAAACTTAAGACTCTTAACAAAGTCAATAGGTTGCCTTATGCTATATATGATGTCTTGATCTCAATATATGTTGTTTGATTTTCATAGTTAATTAGTTACTTGTTAGCTAGTGTAGTTTTTTTAATATTCTTTTAGAATATTGTTTACATTGCAATATGGACAAATTTTTGCAAAGAAGTAAACTTTCTCAAACTCAATCTCCAGGTCTAGTAATTTACTAGTCTAATATTTCTCTCTCTCTCTTTTTTAGTCTGTTGCCTCACTTTACTGAGGTTTTAGATCCACCTCTATTTCAGATAATTTCACAATTTCTAGACTTAAGGTTCTTTCCTTCCACTCCCCCTTTAGTTTAAGAACTAACTTTTCATGGTGATGATATCGTACAATTATACGTATATTTTAAATTAATAGCACAAAACCCAAATTGTATTCTCTGAATTTTGCTATTCTCAATTCGAGAAGAAGAAAAATTAATGGAATTGAGAAGTGTTCTTCATGTGTTTGTTTATGTGTTTATGTATGTTTTGTATTCTGAATCTTTCCTTAAATTTATTATCTTTTATAGTGAATGTCTATGTTTAGATTTTTCTCATCTTCTTAGGATTACTCAAGCTATTTCAACTGGCTTAAGTGCTTTGATTATATTTTGTTTATTTATTAATATGTGAAGTATCAGTAGAAGAAAAAATAGAGTCTAGTAGGAGGAAAATCTCTTGTACACACAAGGTATACTATATTGCAGATATTTGACAAAAAGAACAGATGCCTCAGGGTAATAACAACAGATTCTGCCAAAGAGAACAAAAAAAACACTAAACTTAATAGAAGGAAACCTCCAAACAGTTCATATCAAATGTCCTGTAATTCCCTCTGACCCCATGTTGAGGGAATTACTTAGTACTTTTTTTGTCACTAGTAAAAAAAACCATGGTTTGCTCTTCTTGGATTCTCAACTTATATGCAGGCTCCTATACTGGCAAAACCATGGTTTGCTCTTTTTGGAGCTTCCCTTTGCTACGAGTCCTGAATCTGTGGAAGCTTGAAGAACTTGAAGAGTGGACGGTGGAGAAAGGAGCCCTTGCAATTCTCAGAGATTTAGAGATTAATTAGGTCCTATAATAAATTCAAGAAGATTTTAGATGGTCTTAAACAACTTAGGGCCTGTCGTGAATTGAAGTTGACAAATATGCTTGACGAATTTAAGGCAAGGGTCGTCGCCAATCAGGGACAAGATTGGTATAAGATTGTCAATATAAAGAACTGAGTTTCTTATCTGCTTAACTTATCCTAATGCGAGTCATGGATCTTTCTTCATGTCATTCTTATGCATAGTTTCTTTCAAGAGGTACTCTGCATTTATTTATATGTTTGAATAAACCTATGTGCCAGTGATGTACAGCAGCTTTTGATGCATTATGTTCTTATTCTTTGATACAAGATATGTCTGAAAAAGGAAATTTACTACAAGTATCTCATTTCAATTATTTCTAGCTATATTTTGTTAATTTTTCAGTTGGAAGTGTGTGTGTGTGTGTGTGTGTATATATATATATATATATATCACTCTTCCATACCCCTCTCTCTCTGAAAGAATAAGGTATATTAGGTGCTGAAATAACATTCGGGCAAGCAATCCTGCTCTCTGATTTTACTATTTATTCTTATTTGTATATTTTGGGTTATGGATTTCGACATTCTATGATGTTTGATTTTCTTTTTCTTTTTTTCTTTTTTGAGATAATCAATGGTGATAAAATTGAACGAAAGTACTTGATCTCAAGTTTGTATCTGTCCAGGTAAAGGTGTGAAGCACTGCCACCATCCTAACTTAAATCTGTGAGATAATTCTAAAGTGAAACCAATATCATCCTCACCATTTTAAACTCAGGTGTTGTCCCCTGGGTTGCAGATCTTTGTGACCTGTAGATAGGTTCATTTATCCTGGAGTTGGATTCTAATTACTTAATAAATCTTTTAAATTAAAAATAATTTCGCGATGGACGACCATTTGGTGAGATATACTCTGCGAAAGGCTGTAAAAGTATTGTTTGCAGTGAAAAGAGATAGTTGTATCGGATAATGGAATCACTCTTTCTATTTAAGCTCTGCAGCATACAATACTTCTAACACTGCCTCATACTATCATCTCCAGTTTTTTTTTGGTAAACTCTGTTTTCAAGTGTGACTGAACCATAGACTTTCTTATTCCAAGTAAAATTTCCATGCAACAAACTCCAAATTTGCTAGTCTGTTATCTTGGTAATGTAGAATGGTACAATTTCATGTCAGTATGCCTAACAGTTTGTTATGGAGGTACACTAACCATATCTTGAAACTTGTTATTCATCTTGCTTGGAATGAATTGCTATTGCAGTTCAATTTTCATGGAATTATTTCATCTTGCTTTTAACCTCACTTGATGGTATATGTAGAACTAGAAGAGAAGGTCCTTATGGAGCATTTAGAGAAACTTGTTCAAGTGAGTATGATGAACCTTTTTAATATTATATTTGTAGTCCTTTGCTTTGATGTGTACTGTAATTGTATTATGTTTTTAATACAATAGGATCGAACTTGGGAAATTGAGGAGGGAAGCCAGACTAATATATTGTCTAGTAGCATGCAGGTACTAATATTGTTGTTTTTCAACAATTTGTCTTCTCCTAACTAGGGAGAATATAATTCTTATTATGAAATTTTATGGAGATATATTTGTCCAAAAATTCTTGCTAAATTCCTTGTTGCATTCGTTGAATTTTGAAGTCAACAATACAGAGTTTGTAACATCCCCCTCTTAGTAAGTATCCCTTTCTTAGTCAAAAATTCATACGGGAAAGGCAATCTTCCTCAGGTCCTTTACATCATTATTTTTTCATATTTTTGGATGAACTATTTTCCATTAGTAGTTCCTTAAATTTTATCCACCAAATTTGTTGGTTAGATTTAGAAGTTGTTGAGTTTTGCTTGGACCTGATTTTCTTTCAACTAGGTGATACGTATCTACCATATAGCGTCGTTTAATTGTTTGCTTATGAAACCTATAAGGTAATACTGAACCCTTGTGAAGAATTCATTCATGACAAGAACAGAGGTCAGATTGGTTAAATCAACTGTATTTATGACAAGAAGAGCTCTGCCACATTTACCAACTAGAATGGTTTAGACGAAGTTTACCAACTTCCTACAAACATTTACTAACTATGAATCAATTGAGGTATTTATTGATAGCTATATTTTTGTCTTTATCCTTCATTAATCTATCTCACTCTCTCTTAATTTAAGTTCACCACTTTTATCTTTTCATATTCCTCATCTTATTGAAATTGAATTTTGGTGTTTTTTTTTGCAGCATCAAGTTTACAGGCCCAACTTTGATTTTCTTGAAGAAAATGATGATGAAGTGGACTTAACATGACATACACTTCATTCCTTCTAGTTCGTTGTTATTCTTTCAGTTTTCTTATGTTAGTTAATAAATATTGTAGGTACTATGGTCCTTGAGAGACCAAGATACAATAACAAATTTTGTAGTTATCGTGACTTGAGCATTATCTATTTATATGTGGAGTATTAATTTTAATTATTGGCTCTTTATGTATTAGTTTATCAATTAGTTTGAAACAAGTATGTCATTTATATTAACTTGAAATATTAAATTTAATATTTATTACAGCAATTAATAATAATAATAATAATAATAATAAATATGAAATCACTGATTTGAAAATTAATTATAATTTGTAATGAATTTGGATTATTTACCAATTAATTTTTTATTTACAAATTTATAATTTGCGAAGGATTTTACTTGAGAAATGGACATTAATGAAGGAATTTTTCTCTCACTAATTTGAAAAAAGATTATCAATTTATAATTAGTGAAGGAAAATTTTCTCTCGTTAAATAATTTTTGTTTCACAATATATTATTTGTGAGGGAATAAAATTATTCACTAATTTCAAATAGTCCTTCTTAAAATATTATTTGTGAAGGAAACCACTTTTTCACTATATAACAATATTCCATTACCAAATATAATTTGTGAATAAAAAGTTATTCACAATATATCCTTCACAAAAAATATTTAGTTACTACTTAGCGAAGGATACCCAATTGCGACGAGGTCGTATGCGAGCAATCGTGTGAAGAAAATATTCCTTCGCAATAAATCTCTTGTGAGTGATATATTATGTCTTGTGAAGGATTTGTCCATCACTAGATGCCTTTTTTGGTGTAGTGCAATCGTAGAGTAAAGAGCACCATCGTAGAGTAAGCCTCGTCAGACGTAGAGTAACTTCGCCGCTGGACTGAAAACGTAGAATGCTGTGAGCCTGGTCGTAGAGTGAATCTCGCAATCGTAGAGTGAAACTAGGAATCGTCGAACAAATCCGCCTAGCCTTCCTGCGATCGTAGAGCTGCCAGACTGCACCCTACACTATGAACGTAGAGCTCTCACTCAGCGATCGTAGAGTATTCTGCAAAACAACATAAAACTCAGCATTAAACTCCATATTTTGCAAAATCACATAAATTCTTCTGTAAATTGATAAACACCTTAAATCAGCTCATATGACAGATAACATGCAACTAAACTAAGCATAAAGGAATGAAAATAATCAGATATTATGCACCTATCAAATTCCCCCGCACTTAGTTTTTACATATCCTCATGTAAACAGAAATCAAAAACTTATCTGACACAGCCCAACCAGACTTTCAAAGGTCTCCAACTAAACACTATGGAATAATAACACCTATCAGAGAAACTTGTCCAACACTTCATCAACCAACTTACAATAACAACTATGTTATTCCCCACAAAACATCATCCAAATCAGAATATATCCACATAAATATCCCTCATATGATCAACACAAATACCCAACTCAGTTATATGGAACAACAACTGTGCACACTGACTCAAAACTCAAAACCTGAATATCCTACAAAAATTTGCAAAAATTTCTAACCCACAGAACCTGCAGACATTATCTTTCCTTAGGTGAATGCATTTTATGCTCCATTTCACCTTTCACATTTTTTTCCTTTTCAAGTGAGTGCATTTTATGCTCCATCTCACTTATTTGCTTTCTAGCGAGTGCGTTTTACGCTCCATCTCACTCTTGTGTTTATGGGTGAGTGCGTTTTACGCTCCATCTCAACCCACCACAAGACATCTGCATTTTTTTCATTCTGCAATTTTCACAATTTTCCATTTTTTTTTCAAAGATTTTTCTTGCACAAGGTTTTGCAAACAAAATAACAGTTTAGACAAGTTTCAAATCACAAGATCAGTGCACAAAGTATAATCCCATAAATAACTAAGTCAAGTAATCATGTATCCCATATTCAAGTATCCATGCAAAATAATCCCAATTCAAAATTAGTTCATATGGATCCTAACTAAGTCATCATTATTTATCAGTTAATTAAGCATCAAATCAAATTCTACAAATAAGCATCAATACTCACTCTACGATTTCAACCTTCAAAAGCTCAGCAGAACACTACGACCGTAGAGTCAGAAAAAATTTTCAATTTTTTTTTCAGAGCATCATATCCAGCATATAATATCCTAAATAATAACCTAAACCCCTCCCTCACACTCAAACCTTACATTGTCCCCAATGTAAGACAATCATGCAAAGAAGAAAGTACTACTAACTAGCATGCAACTACAAAATAAAAAGTAAAGGGATAGAAAATCAAATATGAATCTTGGGTTGCCTCCCAAGCAGCTGCCCTTGTTTAATGTCATTGGCTTGACATCACTCCTCGCTAGCTATGTAATTAGACTTGTGTACTGCAAGTGAACTGGTAATGGTTCAAGCCTAAAAGTAGTAGCAACATCCTGCAGATCTTGATTTTTCTCCATGCCTTCAGATAGTCCAAACCCTTGGTAATTGCAGCCTTCAAATTCTTCTTGTTTGTTTGCTCAAAAGATTTCTGCATTACAGGGTCAAAAACATCAATAACAAAAATAGAATTATCAATACCAAGATACCTCATAACCTTATAATCATTGATCTGAGCCTCTTCATCATCATACTCCATAGCCAAGGTATCTTTGCACTTATCAATCAGTGTTTCACCCATGTTCTCATTGTAGAAATCTGCAGGAATTATCAATTCATCTTCTTCTGATAGGGCTCTCTCCTCTTTGGCATTCTTTTTAACATTATTCAATTCATATGCCCTCATCTCTAGTTCTACTAGAAATTCTTCATACTCCTCTGTATATAACTCAGAATGTTTTCCAACTTTGTATCTCTTCGTTAAGACTTGAGGAAAAGGAAGTACTGGTTTATACTCAAAGAAAGGTTGAAATTTACGTCTGGGAACTTCACAGTCATCCATAGGCCAGTTATCTGTGTCAACATTGTCTGACTTGTTTTGTAATGAAAGCACTAACTGTTCTTCCTGACATACATCTGCACCATTGTCGAAGATGATCGCACTTACATTCTCTATTGGATTGACAACCGTTTGTGAAGATAATCTCCCTGAGCCTTGAGAATCCAATCTACCAACTGTTGTAGCAAGCTGACTAACTTGATTCTCCAACTGGTGTATGGAAGTCTTTGTTTCCTCCAGAAACTGTTGTGCTTGGGTCATGAAAGCTTTAAACATATCCTCAAGTGATGGTTCAGAATTGGAAGGAACTGCTTGTGCATGTTGGTATTGTTATTGCATCTGTTGAAAACTAGGCTGCCTATTGTCCTCATAGCTTAAGTTGGGTTGATCTCTCCATCGTGCATTGTAAGTGTCAGGATAAGGATCATATTGATGTTGATATTGTCCTGGGAATGTCCCAACAGCATTGACTTGATGAACAATGACATCCTCTTGCAGTATTGGACAATCATCTATATTGTGCCCTGACTTTGAACAAAGTCCACATATTCTTGCTTTTTGCATGTTCCTTGCAACCATCTGTCGAACCAAAGTAGTTAAATCAGATATTTGTTGCCCAATATGATCAGTGCTTACCTCATTCACCCTTGTATGTGTATGATTTATCCTGGTTCCATACTGCTGAGAGTTAGCTGCCATGTTTGTAATTAAATTCCTTGCAGCTTCTGGTGTTTTATCTACTAGTGCTCCTCCACTAGCTGCATCAATCATGCTCCTATCCATTGGCAACAGTCCCTCATAGAAGTATTGAATTAGGTGTTCATCATCAATTTGGTGAGGTGGACAGCTGGAACATAACTTCTTAAACCTTTCCTAGTACTCATAAAGAGTTTCTCCATTGAACTGCGTGATTCCACATATCTCCTTCCTTATGTTGGCAACTCTTGAAGCAGAAAAGTACTTCTCCAAGAATAGCTTTTGCATATCAGTCCATGATAGAATTGCTCCTGAAGGTAGATAATATAACCAGTCCTTTGCCAGATCTGCTAATGAGAATGGAAAAGCTCTTAGCTTGATTTGTTCCTCTGTCACTCCTTGTGGCTTCATGGTTGAACACACCACATGAAACTCCTTTAGATGCTTGTATGGATCTTCACCTGTAAGACCACGAAAAGTAGGCAAAAGATGAATTAGTCCAGATTTTAATTCAAAAGCAGCATCTAAAGTAGGATACTCAATACATAAAGATGGTTAATCAAGATTAGGATTAGCTAATTCTTTCAAAGTCCTGTTATTAGGAGTAGCCATCTCTTCTTCTTCAGTAGATGAATTATTTTGCAGCAATTCTAGTGCTGTTTTTTTAAAACCAGATGATGGAACAAAAATTTCTTCTAGATCTGCAATGGTGCTTTTGGCTCTACGATTCTTCTGTCTCAGCCTTCTTGCTATTTTTTTTCTATCTCTAGATCAAATTTCAATTCAATAGAGTGAGAGGATTGAGTAAAAATAAAATAAAAATAAAAGAAACAAAGAATAAATCAAGACAAATAATCACTCCCCGGCAACGGCGCCAAAATTTGGGAAGCTGTCGTCAAGCAAACCAAAAATAAAAACCTTACTTAACTCTACGATCTCAAAACTAAGCACAGTATAGCAATAAGCAAAGGTCGATCCCACAGAGAATGATATTGTTTTGAATTTATTCTAATGTTTCTAACTAAAAATAATAAATAAAAGATTGGGGATTTTGAATTATAATTAACTAAAGAAAACAAAGTTAAAATAATAAAGATAATCAAATAAATTAAAGCTTCAGTTCTTCAGTTCAGTTTCACCAATTTACAGCAACAGTGTAATCAAGTTAACATTATTTCTTCCTTCCATAAGATTAATAGCCCTAGGCAACAACAAGCTCTGCTACCCGAAATTCCACTTAGATTATCACTTAATGAAGCAAGCTCTTCATAAGATTCTAACCATTATACAACCTAGAATAAACTCTCTAAATTTAATATAACAGCAGCATTAAGAACTAAGGAATTAGACTATTCCAAGCAACAAACACATAAGCTCAGATTGTTTAACTTGTCTTCTGATAACCATAGCAATAACCAAAAGCTTAACCACAATCAGCATTACTAACTGCTACTTATGATTAGAAACAATATCGATTACGTAATACTATTCCTGAATCTAGCAGATGATATTAATCAGATTAATTTAACTGGCCACATCAAATCAATCAGATAAATAACATATAAACAGTTAACACAGATTATCAGAATAAATCTCATATAAGAAGGAATCAATAACGAAACTCAAATATACTATTAACTGAAAATCAAGTTCTACATCCCCTTAGAACTGAAAATAAACTAAGCTAACATGCTAAAATATGATCTAGGAAATATGATCCAGGATGTCCCCAAGATGTTCCCTAGATATTCCAAGATGTTCCAAGATGTTTTTTTCCAACTGATTACAAGTGAAAGGTATTTATAGATGCTTTGAAACCCTAGAAGAATTCTAATCCAGTTCTAATTTGAAAGTCTTCAATCTGCAAGTATGGTAGGATTCTAAATCCTCTTTGATCTCTGAAATCCAGTTTTAAGCAGATTCCTTATCAAATTAGATTTTATTTCCAAATTCAGGTCTTCATCAGTTTCCTTTTCTAATTTGATTCAGTTTCCATATCAGATGTAGTTTCCTTCTTGACTTTGACTTGAATCTCCATATTAGATTGATCTTCCTTTTTGATGCACAAGTCCATCTCCAAATCATGTTAGGAATCATATCTTTAGGCTCCATCAACTCAAATCCTAAATAGAATAGGAATCCTGAATGCCGACCAAAATCGTAGAGTATACTCCGCACCAGCATTTATCGCGATCGTAGAGTAAACCTCGGAATTGTAGAGTAACTAGCTGCCGAGTAAACTTGCCCATCGTAGAGTAAAGAGCACCATCGTAGAGTAAGCCTCGTCAGACGTAGAGTAACTTCGACGTTGGACTGAAAACGTAGAGTGCTGTGAGCCTGGTCGTAGAGTGCTGTGAGCCTGGTCGTAGAGTGAATCTCGCAATCGTAGAGTGAAACTAGGAATCGTCGAACAAATCCGCCTAGCCTTCCTGCGATCGTAGAGCTGCCAGACTGCACCCTACACTACGAACGTAGAGCTCTCACTTAGCGATCGTAGAGTATTCTGCAAAACAACATAAAACTCAGCATTAAACTCCATATTTTTCAAAATCACATAAATTCTTCTGTAAATTGATAAACACCTTAAATCAGCTCATATGACAGATAACATGCAACTAAACTAAGCATAAAGGAATGAAAATAATCAGATATTATGCACCTATCATTGAATAACTATTCTTCCTTGGTGGATCACCTCTAGAGGCCAAACACTTGGGTGGCTAATGTTGATCAAGCAAAGGAATTTAGTCGGTGGAATTCAAGGAGAACGCGAAGGAATTGGAGGTGAACTTGTACCCGAGGAAGCACGGTTCTACGAGGGTATAATTTTTATCTCTATCTCTTACATTTATATCGTTAATTGAGCACATAGATTGATCATGGTGATGGTTTGTATAAAAAATTTTAAAATCCGTTTTATTGCGCTTCCGCACTATTTATATAATTTGATTGCATGTTCGCGCTATATACAAACCTAACAAAAGGTACCCAAATTGTGTGTATAGAACACCCTCATCACGTACCCATGCAACAATATGCTATAACTGAGATATACTGCCACCCCTATATGTGCCTTTTGCCTTATCGCCTTCAGGTGCACCTAAGGCTCTGTTAGTGGCTGTAACGACCATGAATTCTGGATAGCCTTGTAATTCGAGCTTATGAATATTGATGTATATTATTTAAATGAATTTTATGAGTAATATTTTATGTGAATAAATAAATATGTATATGTGTTATATATACACATGTATTTATTTTTATATGATGAGATGTATATTTATAGTTGGTTTAAACTAGTTTAATTGTTTGAACTTACTAAAGAAGTTAACGCTTCAAATTAAGTGGTTAAAACTCCAATTTGAGTTCAGATTAGAATTTGGAGAAACGGACTGTGGATTTAAATCCAGAACATCCAAATTAGTCAGAATAGACCCTAAACACATTTTGTGTTGGGGTTGACTTTTTGGTCAAAAGTCAACCAATTGACTTTTTCGGTAAAAAGTCAAACACGAATTTCAGAGATGAATTTGATGAAATGGATATTCCCATGACGATGAGAACGCCGATTTTTGTAGGAATCGACTATCTTCACAAAAAAATTGATTTTCGGATGTCAAAATGATAAAATGGGCCATTAAATGGATAAATGTGTATTAATTGGGAGTAATCAGCCAAAGTGGGACCCATTAGACAGCTGATCACTATTTCTAAATTGGAGAAATCAGCAACTAAGGAAATGAAGAGGAAGCCCAACGGTTGGAGAGAAAAGAAAAGGAAAATAAAAAGGAAATGGAGAAAACTTTCTAAATTCTAAATCCTTTCATCTTCTTCTTACCAAACCATCTAATAAAGAATACGAAGAGTTGGGGGAAGAGGAAGAGACTAGCTAACAACTTCTATATATACCCCCTTCATAAACATTTGCCAAAATTTTGCAAAGCTATACTACCCAAATAAAAATTGAGAAGAGAAAATAGAGAAAGAGAGAAATCATTCTAGAGGGAGAAGCAAGTAGGTGGAGTAAAGAAGCTTGTATAAGTGTTTGGGAGAAGCAAGGGAGAAGAGAAGAGGAAGCCTCAAATTCTAACTAAATCATTTAGCAACCAAGAAGGAGAATCCAAGAGGTAATCATCCTATTCTAACTCATTCCTCCTTAGTTTCAAGCTTTCTTTGTTTCTTAAGCTTCTATCTCGCTAGGTTGAATTTGTTGTTGTTATGATTGTTATTTTTTGGTTGTGAACGATTAATGATGATATTCAGAGGTTATTTAAACCATTAATAACTCAAAAGTGGAACAAGAATGAAAGAAATCCGAACCCATGCGTAAGGAGAAAGAAAACGGACGAAAATGGATAACTATGGATAATAGACTGATTTAGAGGACATTAAGGGTTAGTAATCATGTCTGATAATTTTGTTGGTTACTATAATGTTATACTTCCATGAATTATGAGAATATCCCAGTTGGAATGAAGTAAAAAGGTGTTAAAACGAATTTGTAGTAAGAGTTTTGGTAAAACATGTTAGAAAATGAAGAATGGATTGAATAGTGATCAATGAGTCAATTTCTGATATGAATGTGTTGCTTGAAAAATTGTGAGCTTCTAGAGTAGTATAGTACACTGATTTATGAAGTTATAGGCTTTAGAATGAACGCATTTCGACCTTGGATGTGGGAGTTTTGGAGATTGGAAGGAAATGTGTCAAAACTGTCCAATGTGGAAAACCAGATTCAGACCAGCCTATTGTATGAATTTTCTGGACTTGTGTGTTCAGAATTTGAAAATGGTTAAAGCATAAAAGTTATAGCTCTGGAAGTTAGCTTCGCGTGGGTGCAAGAATTGCTCAAAAAGGTTTTAAAACGAATTAATTATGACTGTTTTAGCGGGAGAGGGTAAAGCTGGCCAGATTTTTATAGCAATCTGACCTTGGTTGTAAAAAGTGAAAACATATTTTGATTGAAGAATGGCTCGAAACCAGGGCCTAGATGAGATTAAAGTAGGCTGTATAACTTTAATTTGACGTAAGAATCAATGAAAATGAATGAGTAACGAAGGAGATATGATAAAAACAAGAACGATGTTTTGTTAAAAAAAAACTGGGAAAATGAGTTTTTATAACTCAGATTGAAATGAATTTTGAGCAATGTTATATTTTGAAGTAAAATATCATAAGGGGGCGATAAGCGGGTCGTGTTATTTTCGAACGCCGCATTGCCTAGAGACATGTTTGAAGATTGATCGTGTTATTTTAATTATAAAATGCGAGCAACATAAGATGAGTAGTAAAATAACTTAAACCAAGTTATGGAAGTCTATATATGACTAATTGTTATGTGAATATGTACTTACATGTGTAGAATAATTGAATAGCGTATTCTATAATTCTGTGCAGACGCTCGAGGCAAGTTTCCTAACGCTTGTCTAACCCTTGTGTTGGGCAAGTTTCCTTACCCTAACTCAATTTAATATTGAGCATGTTTTTCTCAACCGTACAACTTTTATTTATTGTGTGAGTTATTTATTGATGGAGCAAGTATTTTATATTATTGAAAGTTCCTTACTCAACTATTTTTATTTGAGCAAGTTTCCTATCTTATACAAATGTTGTATATTGTGGCAAGTTCCATGACTCAAATCGAGTTATTACTTTCAAACTATATTAGTAGATTAATTATTGTCAATTACTCTACCTTAAAGATAATTATTGATATTCGCACCTTGTGCATTTGAATTCATTATTTGTTGTTGGACTGTGAAACGTTTAAGTTCTTCATTCATGAACTATTTTAAGGAAATAGTCTACGCTATTTGTTTCGGCTAGATATAGGTTATTATTTTAAAAGCTATCTAAACCGGTTGTTGGTATGGATTCTTGGACTGAGAGAGCAACCCTTATTTAGGGGATTTTAATGTGTCGATTATTCGATGCAGTCAAAGTTAAATATTATGCATATATATAGGGTACGAGAGGCTGATCCCCTCGAGTACTACTGACGGGCTAGGCGTTTAAAAGGGTTAGTTAAATGACTGATCCTTTGGCCAAAAAGTTTATGGTCTATTGGACCACTCAGTAGTAAATAGTCAATATTCATTATTTCATTTGAACTTTGATTATATTGTCAGCTATTTCTTCAATGTTCTTAAATCATTGAACTATGTGATTATTATTCTCGTTCATTCATGATATATCCTCATTATTCATTTTAAACTTGCTGAGCAAAGTAGTTGCTCACCCTTGCTATATCATGAACCTATTGCAGTTAAGCCGGAGAGTTCTAAAGCGGACAAAGGCAAAGGAAAGCTTAAGGAATAGTTATATGTACTATCTCGTCATGTAATCGTGGGATCGTTTTGTATTATTAAGTATTCTGCAATGTATTTATTTAAAGTTATAGACCTTGGGACCGTAGTAAACCTTTTGTAATGAACAACATATGTTTATTTATTCCGCATTAGTTGATTTATGTTGTTTAGAGGTGTATGGATGTACTTTATCGCGAGTACTAGATTCGAGGTATTGGTACCTGAATTTGGGGGTGTCATAGTGGCGGCAGTCTTACGTCTTTTCACCCAGCTCTCAACGCGCCACTGCTCACACATCTCAGCCCATATGGGCTGCGCGCACCACTAGGGGCTATGTTCGTGCATATATTGTTCACCCTCCCCTGGATGGTCGACCTGTGCATTATGCAGGGCTTTCTAGCGTTCCTTGTTCAAGTTATCTTTAGTTCGGACAGCGCACTTTTGCCAAAACAATGTCTGTACTACTGAAGATTGTGCGTCGTCCCATCTATACTGCTTCTGCAAATAAAACAACAATAATAATGTTAAGACGGTGATAATATAATCCAACACTAGTACACAATATTATTGCATTAATTATATTATCCGTCAGAATTTAAAAAATTTGCCTAAAATTCAGCCCACACTGCATCCTTGTGGGCGAGAGGTGTGCTCGCCCACGTAATCACTGGCGTAGGCTAGTTCTGTAAGCATAACTGTGAAATGCACTTCACATTCTTGGTATCTTGGAAATCACTACAATATATAATAATTTTTATTAAAAATAATTAATTTTATTATACTATTTAAAGTAATTTACATTAGTATATAACTACGAGCTTGGTAATATAAAATGCTTATATGTAATAGCTTGATAACGTACGTGATGTCAGGAGGAGGTCTAATCTCTATAAGAATCTGGTCATTCGGATTAGCTGGGGCCTTCGAGACATGATTAGGCTCCCGACCCAAGCCACGCTTTCTTTGCGCTACTTCAGAAGACATCTATAAATTAAAAATTCAAGATGTTATTATAAGTTATATGACATTACATATACAAATGAAATGACAATAATGACAAGTAATTGTATGAAATAGTTAACTACGACAACTATAAATGAAAGGTACATAAACATGACAAGGATATAGAGAACATGTATATATGTAATTGTATGTAATACAAGTAAAACTAAACATACATTTTAGTTGTAATCGTTGTCTGAGTCAGAATCATTTTGCATATGTATTGGACATTCATAACCATCATCTTCTTCAGATTTAGATTAAGTTTCAGTGTCAATCAATAACTCTTCCTCAGTATCAATGTCATCTGGATATGAAACTTATATGCTTTCTTCTTTTGAGAATAAAAATGGATATAAAACTTATAAAATTAATTTTATACATATACATATATATAATGGATATGAAACTTATATGTTGTCTTCTTTTGAGAATAGAAATGAACCGGCTATATATTGTGGTATATGGCCTTGTCTTGATATTACTACTGTGACGCCCCCAAATTCTGACGTCACTATCTCGAATTTGGTTCATCACGTTCTAACACAATAATGACATAAAACTAATGCAGCGGAAAATATAGAATAAATTACATTGATTTAATATAATTATTCTCGTCCCAAGGTCTCGCAACCGATACTATAATGCCATCCAAAAGTCTTAATTTAAACTGAAATATAGTACTAATACATAATCCCTGCCTAAGCTTATTACATAACCAAATTTAGAAAACTTAAACAACATAGTGAATAATCTCCTTCCTAAGGGAGAACAAAGCTACTCTGTAGTTTTGCCCTTTCCCTTATCCTTGCCTGAATGTTCACCTCGCTCTGCCTTAACTGAAAGGTTTAAAGAAAGCAAGAATGAGCAAAAAATTTGCCCAGCAAGTATATACAAGGAGGGTGAACAATATAAAGTTCAAATTTCAAGGGTATGACAGTAAAGGATAATTCAAGGGTAATAAGGAAAATCAATTGTTATACATAAAAGTCGCTATGGACTGAAGAATATCAATAGGATTCTTGCATCTAATCATTTCAAGTCCAAGAATATGAACACTGAGTAGTCACTAAAGGACTAAGAACTCCTGCTAGAATTAACAGTTTTTATACTGAAAATCCAATAAAAATAAGTACACATGTGATCAGCCTATAGTACCCCATATTATGCATAACTGTCACATGCTTGTAAGTGCGCACGTCGGTTCCCCGACAATATATAATTTTCCCCTTTTTATGAGGGTTGTTCATCTCAGTAGATAAGAGTCCTCACCAAGACAATTGGTTTGGAATAGTTTTTCAACACATGTACAATAGTCTAACCGAAACAATGGTTTAGACAACTTTTATAATCTTATTCAATGATTTAATGAATACCAATACTCGCAATACGGTTTAAGGGATATTAATCTTAAACCAATCCTTAGAATATGAATGACAGTTTATAAAGCATAAGAGTCATTGTCACATACTTGTATGATACAGGAATATACAAGTTTACATGTTTGCTCAATATAGAGAAAGGGTTCGAATACTTGCACAATATACCACATCCTGCTCGAATGTAAATTGAGTAGGGTTAAAGGAAACTTGCACAAAGTAAAGTTTCGGAAAAAGGGAACTTGCCTTTAGCGTAGTTTATGACTTCTACAGCTTATCAACACTACGACGTACTAAGATATCCTATTACCACATTGTAAACATAGAAAATAATTCCATTAGTCATACATATCCATTACTGAGTAACTAACTCTTTCACATAGTCAAGTATGTAAAACAAACTCGGAAACCATCTTTAGATAGCATACTACCGTGTTTTGAAGCACTCATACCATTACATATTTGAATACCAAAACATTGTTACACTTCTACTTTACATTTTAGAATAACAAAACAAGCAATCCGCAAGACTTAAAAAATCAACTTTGGCCACTCTGCAGGAGGGCGCAGCTGCGCCCTGGTTAAGCCTAGGGACGGTGCAGCTGCGCTGTCCCCTAGCCAGACCAGGGTTGAGCTGTGGCCTTCCTGGTTTCAGCCCACTATTTAACATACCAATACTTCAACAATTTCTATATACACATGTTAAAGGGGTTTGCATGCTCATGTGATTATCTCAAGTTCATATTACTATTTTATACTTCCTTAGTCTAGAACTATGGCAAAATAATGTCAAACAAGTTCAAAAAATCCTCGTGACTTATCATACCAAATACTTATTCATATACAAAGGTTATAACATCGAAAATACTCATGCGCATGCGTTCATATCATCTATACTTAGTTAACATAGCCCCTAACTTGGAAATTTGCTTAGATTCATGCTTGAACGACAAAATGCTATAACATACTAGGGTAAACACATATATATATCATGTCTGAGAATTATTGGAGTATTAACATGCAAGTTCAACATTCCTTAATGAAATTGTTATTATAGCCATGCATGTTTGCTTCAAAGTATTCAAGTTTGCCTTTAAAAGTCATTTTAAACAAGGCCGTGATCGTCTAACACACATGAAGCATCTTGGAACCTTATGTCATGTATAATTAGACCATATACACATGCTTGTATGATCAGAACTTGTACATTGCAAGTTTTGGAAAAGTCTAGTTTCAAAACTATAAGTTTCCTTTCGAAAAACATATGCGAAATGAAGTTGAAATGCTCATGCTATGCAAGGTTAATCATAAATAGACTTTAAACTCATTTATATACTTAATGAAGTCAACCTATCATGTCCAGAACATCAGAAGAACAAAAAAAATATTCCTCCAGTCGGACACTCGGCGCAGCTGCGCCGGTTTGTACTGCAGGGAGGGCGCAGCTGCGCCCTTCCCTGGACGATCCAGGAAGGTCTCTATTTCGGCAGAGCTCAAACCCATACACGAATTTCTTTACTTAAACATGCTTAAACTCAGCCACATTGCTATAATATATACATATAAGCTTAACAAACATCATGCTAACAATTCCCAAGCAAATTCTCATTAATTCATGCATTCCTAATAATTTAGAAAACTCAATTTTAATAAAATGACTTAACAGTGTATTACCTCTATTGAAGCTTGGAACAAGAATTTCTCCCAATCTAAACTTAACAGAACTCAGTAAGTGAATTAGAGAAGAGATGAACTCAATTTATAGAGAAGTTAGTGTAGACACCCAATTTTTGCATTCCTTGTACTAACCATGACAGGAGGGCAAAATCGTCAATTTAACTGGCTTGCGGGAGCAAGGGGGTGGGCCCAAGTGCGAGCGCCCGACACCACCGCAGTGATTGGCGATCAAAGCTGACGTGACAATAAGGCCATCCGAGACAGACATCCCCGAACGAGGTGGCACGTCTCCCAGAAATTCCCAGACTGCCGAATACGAGCTTGTCAGCGAAAACCGACGTTACGGCACGAAAATCGAGGCGTGGCACAAAAAATGAGAAAGTCAAACCGTCCAGCCGCAGTTTGATCTGCGGCCAAATAGTGCGCCTTTTGAAAACACGGATCCCGAAACACGGAACTCGAAATCGGGGTGAGTGGAAGGCAGGCGGCTGGCTCTGGCCAGCCTATTTCAGCTCATTTTCGCTCAGCATACAGGGAGTTGATGAAGTTGAAGGTTTTAGAAGGAGAAGAATTCCAGCAACAAGGAGAAGCACGGAAATAGAGAGAAAAGAGCAAAAAATTGCAATCAAATAGGAAGGAAAGAGAGAAAAAAAGAGAGAAAAAGGAGAGAATTTAATTCTTTTGATTTTTGATTATATCAAATACACTCTTTATCCTATTCAAATACACAAGTTCACATCCATTTGAGATCAATTGCAAGGTGAAAATTTCTATTTGTTCTAACAATTCATGTCATATTGATTGGGTAAATTAGATATAACTTTCATGGATCTTGTTGAACAATCATGGATTAGGGATTATTGGGGAGGGTTCCATCGGAACAAAATTCTTCCTAATAACCCGAGGATATCAAATTGATGAAATTTCTAGCTTGTTTGTGATAATTTATTGGGTGTAATTCATTTAGATTAGCTTTTTAGGATATCATGGTGTATTAGATAAATCCGGGTTGGTTAATTACGTAGTATTAATTTTGTGGGCATGTCATAATCTCGTGTGAGCCTAGGAATGCGACCCCGTGGTCCAAATCCGATGATGGATGTTTTGATGTATGTGATAGATTCAAGATGCTTGTTTTGTAACATGTAACCGTCGGGCCTTAAAACGACGCTAAGGCGAGAATCGGGTTTAAGGCCCCGTATTAGTGGAATATGTGATTGTTGGCGTTCGGGGACATTTTGATGGCTTACATGCCCGTGAATAGCCCCGATGCGTGTTTATGCTTGATTAGATTTCGTGACACCAAAATGATTCCAAAGGATTAACGATAAAGATCTTTCTAAAATCAATCAAAGTAGGATACTAGCATCACGAGGTTAAAAATTGGAAATGCTAACGAAAGTCGATTCCTATTCTACGAGAAAGCTAAAAAGAAGTTGTTTTCAAATGTCACAAAAAATGGGTTTTATAAAGGAAATTAAATGTTTTATTAAACCTTGATGCATAGGGCGAAAGAGATCCTAGAAATTGCCCATCATTTATGAAAGCAACGTATAAATCTCGATTCCTATTTTAGCTAAGGCTTGATAATCTTTTATTTTCGCCAAAACGATACCTGAAATCTCCTAGTTTTGACAAATAAAATCAAACCTTGTTCATAAGGCTTTCTCGTGTATGCCGAAAAGACATTCCGAAGCGTTCTCAAATTAAAGCACGACTTTTCCCAAAAATCCAAATGATTCTTTCATACAAACTCACTACAACATTCACATAAGCACACACACACACACATACCTGCACATATACACATTTCATGAATTAAAAGATAGGACAACATCAAGATTGCGGTAACCGTATTTCACGGAAGTCGAGGGATGCCTAACACCTTCCCCTCACTTAAGCAAGCCCCCGAACTCTATGAATCTCGGTTCGCAGACCTATTAATTCGGAGTCACATATGAGCCAGCGATTTATAAAAAAACGAAAACTCGGATGAGTTGGTACATCCATTTCAAATATACCAACTGGCGACTCTGGTTAATTGGCACATCATAAAAAAACAATCTTTCAAAACCCCGTCGACATTAATGCCGACCTTTTCCAAAATCATTTAATCAAGAGGCTAAAATTGGAAAAGACCAAAAAGGACCCACGAAGCGAAAACCCAGCGTCGACAGCTGGCGACTCTGCTGGGGAATTTAGAGGGCTTAAGCCGCTTTCAAATCTTGATGCTATCTTATCCTTTAGAATTCATAAAATGTGTGTGCGTGCGATATTTTGATTCTTTACTTCTGTTATGTGAATGTGTGTTTTTGCCCAATGAATGAATGATTGAGTGGAATTGCTTTACTTTTAAGTAATCACTTGCATACGGTGAGGACGATGAATGTGAATGTATGTTGATAGAGTACCTCCTCCTGAGGCGAACCTGTCGGTTGCTTATTACTGGACTCGAAGGGGCTGCTCCCCGGAGATGGCTCAGGAAACGCACCACCCAAATCCGCTCCAATCGAAAGGGCTCAGACGAGTAGATTGCGAAGATTTGGGGACCTTCATGCCGAAAAGCCCGTGAGAGTAACCCTAGGATAGGTCAGCCTCAGATTAACCCTACGCAGGAAAAGTTTTCTTCATGCCTTTTTTTACATTGCACGCCTAAATGTCATGATCTCATTCATATATGCCTCCTTGTTCGTCAAAAAGAAATTACTAACCTCTATCTTTTACAGGGAACGGCTGAGGAGCATAATAAAGCCATGTTTAGCATTTGTCATTGCATTAGAGGACTACTAACTTTCTGTTTTGCAGGGAAAGATTAAAAAACCCCTAAACACCAAAAATTACAGCTTCAGCATGCATCCACATTTTTTACTCCCCAAGACTAAACTTCAAACCTTGGTTTCTGTAGGATTGCTCCTCAAACCCGTTTGCAGTCTAAGAAAGCCCAGGTCCCTACCTCTGAAATGGTTGATCTTCCAAATCATAGTTCCATATCTCGGGAAGAGTTTGATGACTTTAAAAAGCAGATGATGGAAATGGCCACAATGCTAAGAGAGTAGTTCCTAATCAGACAGGATCCGCCAAACCAAGGACCGCACAACATTCCACCGCCGAGGGGTGACCCGAATCCTCCTAAAAATGGTACAAACCTGTTTAAGGAAGACCAATCCCAATTCAAGGACGAGCCAGTCATCCCAAGGGCCGTTCCCATACCCAACAGGACAGTGATTACTATCCCGGAAGAGGGAGATACAGATGACCTGCGGAAGAAAATGAGACAAATGGAGGAAACCATCCGATCTATGAAGGGCATAGGGTCCCTCGGCAGGGTTAATTATTCAGATTTATGTGTCTTCCCCGGAGCCAGATACCCGGAGAAATTTAAAATCCCCGAGTTTGAAAAATACAATGGGAAGGGGGACCCCTACACACACTTGAAAATATACATTGCAGAACTCGGGTCTTATGCCGAGGACGAGGGGTTGAGGATGTAGCTGTTCCAAAAAAGCTTAACGGGGGAGGCAAGAATCTGGTACGCTCGCCTTGACAACGCCTGAATCCACAACTGGGAGGAATTAGCCCATACCTTTTTAAACCAATACAGCTTTCAGGCCCAGATGGCCCCTGACAGGTACCAAATGACAAAAGTTAAGAAGCAACCTAGGGAATCCTTCAGGGAATATGCGCAACGATGGAGGGGCATGGCCGCACAGGTGAACCCCCCGATGAGAGAATCAGAGATGGTGATGACTTTTGTAGACATTCAAGAGGCACCGTATTATGAACGAGTCATCTCGGGGATTGGAAGACCCTTTACTGAAATGATTAAACATGGAGAGATGGTGGATATGGGTTTGAAATCTGGCAAAATCCGGGATCTCACTGCTTTGGAAACGGCTGCAGAGCAAATACAGAGTGGAAATTATGGCAGCACCTCCCGAAGGGTGCAAAAGAAAAAAGAGGAGGATGTTTCCCTAATCCTTCAGGGCTCGTCCAAAAAGGCAGAAAGCCATTGATGAGTGTGTTTTATACACACAATTTGGGTACTTTTGACCTTGATAATTTGGAATTCTTTGGGTACTTTGTGTGGTTTTATTGTGTTTTTATCTTATTTTTAGATATTGTGATTTTATATTGCTTTTATATGTTTTGTATTATTTTTATGTGTTTTTACTTAGTTTTGTAGGAAATGGAGCAAGTGCTAGTTGATCACCAATGCTCGTGGATGCCTAGTTTGCCATTTTGAGCCTAACATGGACATAGCAGCAGCTTGCGGCCCAATTTCAACCATGATCCAATTCGAATCTCTCAAAACGCAAAGAACGAAAGTTGTAGATATTAATCTCAGCTTTCGGGAGCATCCGGAATCATCCAATTTGAAGATCGTGTGAGAGAGTTATGGCTATTTTACCATCGGATTTGGCATGTATTTTACACAGCAGTTGCTTCGGGCTCAATTTGCGCTTTTCTCCGGACATTTTCTCGTCAGGCTCCAGTTATAAAAGTTGTAGACCTCTTTCTCAGTTTTCCATAGCCTATTTACACGCCTTAATCCAAGTTTAGACGAAGAAGTTATGGCCATTTTGCTAACAGAGGTCAAAGCTGAGTCGGGATACAGGCCACCTGGCGCGGGCGCGCGGAAATGGGTGCGGGCGCACGGCGCCTGGCACTAGGCAGCCAGCGCGCGTTGTGCGCGCGCCATGGGCGTGCCATGGGCGTGCGGCATGTCCAGGGGGCGTCGTGCGGGCGCACCAGGCGGCGTGCGGGCGCATCTGGGCGTGCTGAGTGCGATCTTTTGAGCCCCTAGTGCGATTCCAGCTCACTTTTGACCCAAAATCTGATGTTTAGCTAGGGTTTTACATTGGGCACTATAAATATAACATGTAGCCTCCATTTTAGAGGATCCTAGACTTCTAAAATCAGCATTCTTGGAGGGTGGAAGCTAACCTAGAGCAAGAAGGAGAAAAGGTAGCTCAAGCTCCCCAATGGGGAAGCTTGAGCAACCAACAACAATGGAAGGCTTGCTCCACCAACAAGGGCTGCAATACAAGGAAAGGAGAAGATCAAAAGGGAGTTCATCTCTAATCTTTTCATCTAGCTTTGTACTCCAAGGATGTTAGTTAGGTTTATTGCTTTGTTTATTTATTTTGATTTTAGTGTTTGGTTTGAAATTGTAATTGAACCCATTGCTTATTTGAATTGATTTCTCTTCCTTTGATTATTATTACTCTTATGAATTGGTTATCATAACTTATGCTTATAGATTAATTGCTTGGCTTGTAATTACCGTGGGAACCTATATGAACTTGACAAACAGATTATAGTGTTGAGACCTAGTTATGATATCATGTGTAAATTAAATATTATTGTGGGTGATTAATTGAGATTTAGTGACGTGTGTCTTGTTGATTATCCTCAATGATAGGTAACTTGATTGTATTTAGGATAGACATATACCTAGATACCATGTGCAACCAATTGAGAATCTAATCTTAATGACTTCCTATGTGAAAGTTGGTAATTGAAAGGGTGGTTAATGAGATTTAGTGACATGTGTCTTGTTAGTTATTCTTGAAATTGGTCTCTTGATAGTGTGTAGGATAGACATATACCTACATGCCGCATTAGGAAGATTCGTAATTGACCATCGACAGAGGCTCTTACGTAATTGTGATTTCTCGGATGTCAATTCTATGTGGTTAATTGATCTAAAAGGAGAGTTAAGATATTTGAACAAAGCATTGCACGCCAAGTGTTTGACAAAATGCTTGAATGGGGAAAATAGTAATCTTAGACATTTATCTATCTATTCTTGTTATTTATATGTCATGCAATTTAGATATAACTTCCATCTATCTCTTGCATCAAAGAGTTTGATTTAGATCAAGTCGATATTGAGTTAGTACTTGGGGATACGTTAGAGTTAATTCCTCGTGGGATCGACAACTCTCTTATCATTATATTACTTGTTGACCGCGTATACTTGCGCGTATTTATCGGTTGCGAAATCGACCAACAAGTTTTTGGCGCCGTTGCCGGGGAATTATTCTTCTAATGTTTTTCCAATATTAATTTCAATTGATTTTATCTTAATTCGAACTTGTATTTATGTTTTAAATAAAGTCGGGTCGAGGACTATAAACCAAACGCTTCTTGGGAGGCAACCTAAGTCTATTGTTTTGCTTTTGCTTGATTGCATTTTAATTTCTTTAGTTAATTATTTTTAGGTGCCGATTATCGTGCAAAATAAAATACGCTCCCAGCTTTGAGGACTTGAAAGATGATATCAATGGCACTCGACACGTTCTCAGGGAAGTCTTCTATTTTAATTTTTCCTATTTCAGACATTGAGGACAATGTCAAGTTTAAGTTTGGGGGTAATACTTAGTGTTTGTGTGTTTTTTTTAGTATTTGTGTGTGTTAAGTGTGTTTTTGTTGAAAAAAAAAAGTAGAAAATTTTATTTATTTATTTATTTTTAAGACGTGTCTCTTGAGCATTGTTTTAATTTGGTTTGAACTATAATTTATGGTCAATGATAATTGCTTGATTGAATAGATTCTAACTCATGGAAAAGGGACATATGTTGCTTAGTCGTTGTGCTTAATTTTGTTGTTGGTTATTGTTTTGCTCATGCATCCTTTCACTTTTATGCACTTACCCATGAGTATTGAGCTAATCGTATGCTTAGAGAAGACTTTTATAACCGAATGCTTGTGAAAAATATCTATAAACTCTAGTGCTCGTTTAAACATCACTTAAAGTAAGGTATCCAAATTTGTTGTGTTTGATTTGTTGGTCATGTGGTGAGTTGAGATGGAGTGTAAAACGCACTCACTCATGGACACATGCTTAGGGGAGATAGAGCGTAAAACGCACTCTCTTATTTTTGTGACAAAAGAAAGAAAATGTTGTATTGCAAATCTTGCAGGGGGTTGAGATAGAGCGTAAAACGCACTCACCAATATGAGCGTGCTTAAGGTTGAGATGGAGCATAAAATGCACTCACCTAGAGCCCTTGAGTCTCAAAATTTTTGGAATTGTGATTTGTATACCTTTATATTGAGTGATGTGTTAAGCATGTTGTTTTGGGGTTTATTTTGATTATTTCATAAGGTAATGTGGTTGCATAAGTTCATCCGAGCTTGGTTGGTTTAGTTCTATTGGGTACTCACACACACACACGGAAGGGGCCTAAAGCAAGATATGACTAGCTAATTGATATTTTAGACTTGCAACGTTTTGGCTATTTTCTTGAGTTCCATGTGTTGATGCCTTTGAGACCATTGTCGGCTTATTAATTCATTGCTCAAGTTAGGTTGTATTAGAAGTGTGTCAATTTTGTAGTTTAGGTTTGTTTTGCTTGAGGACAAGCAAAGATTTAAGTTTGGGGGTATTTGATGAGTGTGTTTTATACACACAATTTGGGTACTTTTGACCTTGATAATTTGGAATTCTTTGGGTACTTTGTGTGGTTTTATTGTGTTTTTATCTTATTTTTAGATATTGTGATTTTATATTGCTTTTATATGTTTTGTATTATTTTTATGTGTTTTTACTTAGTTTTGTAGGAAATGGAGCAAGTGCTAGTTGATCACCAATGCTCGTGGATGCCTAGTTTGCCATTTTGAGCCTAACATGGACATAGCAGCTGCTTGCGGCCCAATTTCAACCATGATCCAATTCGAATCTCTCAAAACGCAAAGAACGAAAGTTGTAGATATTAATCTCAGCTTTCGGGAGCATCCGGAATCATCCAATTTGAAGATCGTATGAGAGAGTTATGGCTATTTTACCATCGGATTTGGCATGTATTTTACACAGCAGTTGCTTCGGGCTCAATTTGCGCTTTTCTCCGGACATTTTCTCGTCAGGCTCCAGTTATAAAAGTTGTAGAGCTCTTTCTCAGCTTTCCATAGCCTATTTACACGCCTTAATCCAAGTTTAGACGAAGAAGTTATGGCCATTTTGCTAACAGAGGTCAAAGCTGAGTCGGGATACAGGCCACCTGGCGCGGGGCGCGCGGAAATGGGTGCGGGCGCACGGCGCCTGGCACTAGGCAGCCAGCGCGCGTGCGCGCGCCATGGGCGTGCCATGGGCGTGCGGCATGTCCAGGGGGCGTCGTGCGGGCGCACCAGGCGGCGTGCGGGCGCATCTGGGCGTGCTGAGTGCGATCTTTTGAGCCCCTAGTGCGATTCCAGCTCACTTTTGACCCAAAATCTGATGTTTAGCTAGGGTTTTACATTGGGCACTATAAATATAACATGTAGCCTCCATTTTAGAGGATCCTAGACTTCTAAAATCAGCATTCTTGGAGGGTGGAAGCTAACCTAGAGCAAGAAGGAGAAAAGGTAGCTCAATCTCCCCAATGGGGAAGCTTGAGCAACCAACAACAATGGAAGGCTTGCTCCACCAACAAGGGCTGCAATACAAGGAAAGGAGAAGATCAAAAGGGAGTTCATCTCTAATCTTTTCATCTAGCTTTGTACTCCAAGGATGTTAGTTAGGTTTATTGCTTTGTTTATTTATTTTGATTTTAGTGTTTGGTTTGAAATTGTAATTGAACCCATTGCTTATTTGAATTGATTTCTCTTCCTTTGATTATTATTACTCTTATGAATTGGTTATCATAACTTATGCTTATAGATTAATTGCTTGGCTTGTAATTACCGTGGGAACCTATATGAACTTGACAAACGGATTATAGTGTTGAGACCTAGTTATGATATCATGTGTAAATTAAATATTATTGTGGGTGATTAATTGAGATTTAGTGACGTGTGTCTTGTTGATTATCCTCAATGATAGGTAACTTGATTGTATTTAGGATAGACATATAGCTAGATACCATGTGCAACCAATTGAGAATCTAATCTTAATGACTTCCTATGTGAAAGTTGGTAATTGAAAGGGTGGTTAATGAGATTTAGTGACATGTGTCTTGTTAGTTATTCTTGAAATTGGTCTCTTGATAGTGTGTAGGATAGACATATACCTACATGCCGCATTAGGAAGATTCGTAATTGACCATCGACAGAGGCTCTTACGTAATTGTGATTTCTCGGATGTCAATTCTATGTGGTTAATTGATCTAAAAGGAGAGTTAAGATATTTGAACAAAGCATTGCACGCCAAGTGTTTGACAAAATGCTTGAATGGGGAAAATAGTAATCTTAGACATTTATCTATCTATTCTTGTTATTTATATGTCATGCAATTTAGATATAACTTCCATCTATCTCTTGCATCAAAGAGTTTGATTTAGATCGAGTCGATATTGAGTTAGTACTTGGGGATACGTTAGAGTTAATTCCTCGTGGGATCGACAACTCTCTTATCATTATATTACTTGTTGACCGCGTATACTTGCGCGTATTTATCGGTTGCGAAATCGACCAACAAGTTTTTGGCGCCGTTGCCGGGGAATTATTCTTCTAATGTTTTTCCAATATTAATTTCAATTGATTTTATCTTAATTCGAACTTGTATTTATGTTTTAAATAAAGTCGGGTCGAGGACTATAAACCAAACGCTTCTTGGGAGGCAACCCAAGTCTATTGTTTTGCTTTTGCTTGATTGCATTTTAATTTCTTTAGTTAATTATTTTTAGGTGCCGATTATCGTGCAAAATAAAATACGCTCCCAGCTTTGAGGACTTGAAAGATGATATCAATGGCACTCGACACGTTCTCAGGGAAGTCTTCTATTTTAATTTTTCCTATTTCAGACATTGAGGACAATGTCAAGTTTAAGTTTGGGGGTAATACTTAGTGTTTGTGTGTTTTTTTTAGTATTTGTGTGTGTTAAGTGTGTTTTTGTTGAAAAAAAAAGTAGAAAATTTTATTTATTTATTTATTTTTAAGACGTGTCTCTTGAGCATTGTTTTAATTTGGTTTGAACTATAATTTATGGTCAATGATAATTGCTTGATTGAATAGATTCTAACTCATGGAAAAGGGACATATGTTGCTTAGTCGTTGTGCTTAATTTTGTTGTTGGTTATTGTTTTGCTCATGCATCCTTTCACTTTTATGCACTTACCCATGAGTATTGAGCTAATCGTATGCTTAGAGAAGACTTTTATAACCGAATGCTTGTGAAAAATATCTATAAACTCTAGTGCTCGTTTAAACATCACTTAAAGTAAGGTATCCAAATTTGTTGTGTTTGATTTGTTGGTCATGTGGTGAGTTGAGATGGAGCGTAAAACGCACTCACTCATGGACACATGCTTAGGGGAGATAGAGCGTAAAACGCACTCTCTTATTTTTGTGACAAAAGAAAGAAAATGTTGTATTGCAAATCTTGCAGGGGGTTGAGATAGAGCGTAAAACGCACTCACCAATATGAGCGTGCTTAAGGTTGAGATGGAGCATAAAATGCACTCACCTAGAGCCCTTGAGTCTCAAAATTTTTGGAATTGTGATTTGTATACCTTTATATTGAGTGATGTGTTAAGCATGTTGTTTTGGGGTTTATTTTGATTATTTCATAAGGTAATGTGGTTGCATAAGTTCATCCGAGCTTGGTTGGTTTAGTTCTATTGGGTACTCACACACACACACGGAAGGGGCCTAAAGCAAGATATGACTAGCTAATTGATATTTTAGACTTGCAACGTTTTGGCTATTTTCTTGAGTTCCATGTGTTGATGCCTTTGAGACCATTGTCGGCTTATTAATTCATTGCTCAAGTTAGGTTGTATTAGAAGTGTGTCAATTTTGTAGTTTAGGTTTGTTTTGCTTGAGGACAAGCAAAGATTTAAGTTTGGGGGTATTTGATGAGTGTGTTTTATACACACAATTTGGGTACTTTTGACCTTGATAATTTGGAATTCTTTGGGTACTTTGTGTGGTTTTATTGTGTTTTTATCTTATTTTTAGATATTGTGATTTTATATTGCTTTTATATGTTTTGTATTATTTTTATGTGTTTTTACTTAGTTTTGTAGGAAATGGAGCAAGTGCTAGTTGATCACCAATGCTCGTGGATGCCTAGTTTGCCATTTTGAGCCTAACATGGACATAGCAGCTGCTTGCGGCCCAATTTCAACCATGATCCAATTCGAATCTCTCAAAACGCAAAGAACGAAAGTTGTAGATATTAATCTCAGCTTTCGGGAGCATCCGGAATCATCCAATTTGAAGATCGTATGAGAGAGTTATGGCTATTTTACCATCGGATTTGGCATGTATTTTACACAGCAGTTGCTTCGGGCTCAATTTGCGCTTTTCTCCGGACATTTTCTCGTCAGGCTCCAGTTATAAAAGTTGTAGAGCTCTTTCTCAGCTTTCCATAGCCTATTTACACGCCTTAATCCAAGTTTAGACGAAGAAGTTATGGCCATTTTGCTAACAGAGGTCAAAGCTGAGTCGGGATACAGGCCACCTGGCGCGGGCGCGCGGAAATGGGTGCGGGCGCACGGCGCCTGGCACTAGGCAGCCAGCGCGCGTGCGCGCGCCATGGGCGTGCCATGGGCGTGCGGCATGTCCAGGGGGCGTCGTGCGGGCGCACCAGGCGGCGTGCGGGCGCATCTGGGCGTGCTGAGTGCGATCTTTTGAGCCCCTAGTGCGATTCCAGCTCACTTTTGACCCAAAATCTGATGTTTAGCTACGGTTTTACATTGGGCACTATAAATATAACATGTAGCCTCCATTTTAGAGGATCCTAGACTTCTAAAATCAGCATTCTTGGAGGGTGGAAGCTAACCTAGAGCAAGAAGGAGAAAAGGTAGCTCAAGCTCCCCAATGGGGAAGCTTGAGCAACCAACAACAATGGAAGGCTTGCTCCACCAACAAGGGCTGCAATACAAGGAAAGGAGAAGATCAAAAGGGAGTTCATCTCTAATCTTTTCATCTAGCTTTGTACTCCAAGGATGTTAGTTAGGTTTATTGCTTTGTTTATTTATTTTGATTTTAGTGTTTGGTTTGAAATTGTAATTGAACCCATTGCTTATTTGAATTGATTTCTCTTCCTTTGATTATTATTACTCTTATGAATTGGTTATCATAACTTATGCTTATAGATTAATTGCTTGGCTTGTAATTACCGTGGGAACCTATATGAACTTGACAAACGGATTATAGTGTTGAGACCTAGTTATGATATCATGTGTAAATTAAATATTATTGTGGGTGATTAATTGAGATTTAGTGACGTGTGTCTTGTTGATTATCCTCAATGATAGGTAACTTGATTGTATTTAGGATAGACATATACCTAGATACCATGTGCAACCAATTGAGAATCTAATCTTAATGACTTCCTATGTGAAAGTTGGTAATTGAAAGGGTGGTTAATGAGATTTAGTGACATGTGTCTTGTTAGTTATTCTTGAAATTGGTCTCTTGATAGTGTGTAGGATAGACATATACCTACATGCCGCATTAGGAAGATTCGTAATTGACCATCGACAGAGGCTCTTACGTAATTGTGATTTCTCGGATGTCAATTCTATGTGGTTAATTGATCTAAAAGGAGAGTTAAGATATTTGAACAAAGCATTGCACGCCAAGTGTTTGACAAAATGCTTGAATGGGGAAAATAGTAATCTTAGACATTTATCTATCTATTCTTGTTATTTATATGTCATGCAATTTAGATATAACTTCCATCTATCTCTTGCATCAAAGAGTTTGATTTAGATCGAGTCGATATTGAGTTAGTACTTGGGGATACGTTAGAGTTAATTCCTCGTGGGATCGACAACTCTCTTATCATTATATTACTTGTTGACCGCGTATACTTGCGCGTATTTATCGGTTGCGAAATCGACCAACAAGTTTTTGGCGCCGTTGCCGGGGAATTATTCTTCTAATGTTTTTCCAATATTAATTTCAATTGATTTTATCTTAATTCGAACTTGTATTTATGTTTTAAATAAAGTCGGGTCGAGGACTATAAACCAAACGCTTCTTGGGAGGCAACCCAAGTCTATTGTTTTGCTTTTGCTTGATTGCATTTTAATTTCTTTAGTTAATTATTTTTAGGTGCCGATTATCGTGCAAAATAAAATACGCTCCCAGCTTTGAGGACTTGAAAGATGATATCAATGGCACTCGACACGTTCTCAGGGAAGTCTTCTATTTTAATTTTTCCTATTTCAGACATTGAGGACAATGTCAAGTTTAAGTTTGGGGGTAATACTTAGTGTTTGTGTGTTTTTTTTAGTATTTGTGTGTGTTAAGTGTGTTTTTGTTGAAAAAAAAAAGTAGAAAATTTTATTTATTTATTTATTTTTAAGACGTGTCTCTTGAGCATTGTTTTAATTTGGTTTGAACTATAATTTATGGTCAATGATAATTGCTTGATTGAATAGATTCTAACTCATGGAAAAGGGACATATGTTGCTTAGTCGTTGTGCTTAATTTTGTTGTTGGTTATTGTTTTGCTCATGCATCCTTTCACTTTTATGCACTTACCCATGAGTATTGAGCTAATCGTATGCTTAGAGAAGACTTTTATAACCGAATGCTTGTGAAAAATATCTATAAACTCTAGTGCTCGTTTAAACATCACTTAAAGTAAGGTATCCAAATTTGTTGTGTTTGATTTGTTGGTCATGTGGTGAGTTGAGATGGAGCGTAAAACGCACTCACTCATGGACACATGCTTAGGGGAGATAGAGCGTAAAACGCACTCTCTTATTTTTGTGACAAAAGAAAGAAAATGTTGTATTGCAAATCTTGCAGGGGGTTGAGATAGAGCGTAAAACGCACTCACCAATATGAGCGTGCTTAAGGTTGAGATGGAGCATAAAATGCACTCACCTAGAGCCCTTGAGTCTCAAAATTTTTGGAATTGTGATTTGTATACCTTTATATTGAGTGATGTGTTAAGCATGTTGTTTTGGGGTTTATTTTGATTATTTCATAAGGTAATGTGGTTGCATAAGTTCATCCGAGCTTGGTTGGTTTAGTTCTATTGGGTACTCACACACACACACGGAAGGGGCCTAAAGCAAGATATGACTAGCTAATTGATATTTTAGACTTGCAACGTTTTGGCTATTTTCTTGAGTTCCATGTGTTGATGCCTTTGAGACCATTGTCGGCTTATTAATTCATTGCTCAAGTTAGGTTGTATTAGAAGTGTGTCAATTTTGTAGTTTAGGTTTGTTTTGCTTGAGGACAAGCAAAGATTTAAGTTTGGGGGTATTTGATGAGTGTGTTTTATACACACAATTTGGGTACTTTTGACCTTGATAATTTGGAATTCTTTGGGTACTTTGTGTGGTTTTATTGTGTTTTTATCTTATTTTTAGATATTGTGATTTTATATTGCTTTTATATGTTTTGTATTATTTTTATGTGTTTTTTACTTAGTTTTGTAGGAAATGGAGCAAGTGCTAGTTGATCACCAATGCTCGTGGATGCCTAGTTTGCCATTTTGAGCCTAACATGGACATAGCAGCTGCTTGCGGCCCAATTTCAACCATGATCCAATTCGAATCTCTCAAAACGCAAAGAACGAAAGTTGTAGATATTAATCTCAGCTTTCGGGAGCATCCGGAATCATCCAATTTGAAGATCGTATGAGAGAGTTATGGCTATTTTACCATCGGATTTGGCATGTATTTTACACAGCAGTTGCTTCGGGCTCAATTTGCGCTTTTCTCCGGACATTTTCTCGTCAGGCTCCAGTTATAAAAGTTGTAGAGCTCTTTCTCAGCTTTCCATAGCCTATTTACACGCCTTAATCCAAGTTTAGACGAAGAAGTTATGGCCATTTTGCTAACAGAGGTCAAAGCTGAGTCGGGATACAGGCCACCTGGCGCGGGCGCGCGGAAATGGGTGCGGGCGCACGGCGCCTGGCACCAGGCAGCCAGCGCGCGCGCGCGCGCCATGGGCGTGCCATGGGCGTGCGGCATGTCCAGGGGGGCGGCGTGCGGGCGCACCAGGCGGCGTGCGGGCGCATCTGGGCGTGCTGAGTGCGATCTTTTGAGCCCCTAGTGCGATTCCAGCTCACTTTTGACCCAAAATCTGATGTTTAGCTAGGGTTTTACATTGGGCACTATAAATATAACATGTAGCCTCCATTTTAGAGGATCCTAGACTTCTAAAATCAGCATTCTTGGAGGGTGGAAGCTAACCTAGAGCAAGAAGGAGAAAAGGTAGCTCAAGCTCCCCAATGGGGAAGCTTGAGCAACCAACAACAATGGAAGGCTTGCTCCACCAACAAGGGCTGCAATACAAGGAAAGGAGAAGATCAAAAGGGAGTTCATCTCTAATCTTTTCATCTAGCTTTGTACTCCAAGGATGTTAGTTAGGTTTATTGCTTTGTTTATTTATTTTGATTTTAGTGTTTGGTTTGAAATTGTAATTGAACCCATTGCTTATTTGAATTGATTTCTCTTCCTTTGATTATTATTACTCTTATGAAATTGGTTATCATAACTTATGCTTATAGATTAATTGCTTGGCTTGTAATTACCGTGGGAACCTATATGAACTTGACAAACGGATTATAGTGTTGAGACCTAGTTATGATATCATGTGTAAATTAAATATTATTGTGGGTGATTAATTGAGATTTAGTGACGTGTGTCTTGTTGATTATCCTCAATGATAGGTAACTTGATTGTATTTAGGATAGACATATACCTAGATACCATGTGCAACCAATTGAGAATCTAATCTTAATGACTTCCTATGTGAAAGTTGGTAATTGAAAGGGTGGTTAATGAGATTTAGTGACATGTGTCTTGTTAGTTATTCTTGAAATTGGTCTCTTGATAGTGTGTAGGATAGACATATACCTACATGCCGCATTAGGAAGATTCGTAATTGACCATCGACAGAGGCTCTTACGTAATTGTGATTTCTCGGATGTCAATTCTATGTGGTTAATTGATCTAAAAGGAGAGTTAAGATATTTGAACAAAGCATTGCACGCCAAGTGTTTGACAAAATGCTTGAATGGGGAAAATAGTAATCTTAGACATTTATCTATCTATTCTTGTTATTTATATGTCATGCAATTTAGATATAACTTCCATCTATCTCTTGCATCAAAGAGTTTGATTTAGATCGAGTCGATATTGAGTTAGTACTTGGGGATACGTTAGAGTTAATTCCTCGTGGGATCGACAACTCTCTTATCATTATATTACTTGTTGACCGCGTATACTTGCGCGTATTTATCGGTTGCGAAATCGACCAACAAGTTTTTGGCGCCGTTGCCGGGGAATTATTCTTCTAATGTTTTTCCAATATTAATTTCAATTGATTTTATCTTAATTCGAACTTGTATTTATGTTTTAAATAAAGTCGGGTCGAGGACTATAAACCAAACGCTTCTTGGGAGGCAACCCAAGTCTATTGTTTTGCTTTTGCTTGATTGCATTTTAATTTCTTTAGTTAATTATTTTTAGGTGCCGATTATCGTGCAAAATAAAATACGCTCCCAGCTTTGAGGACTTGAAAGATGATATCAATGGCACTCGACACGTTCTCAGGGAAGTCTTCTATTTTAATTTTTCCTATTTCAGACATTGAGGACAATGTCAAGTTTAAGTTTGGGGGTAATACTTAGTGTTTGTGTGTTTTTTTTAGTATTTGTGTTTTATAAGTTTGATTTTTTTTAAAAAAAAAAGTATAAAATTTTTTTAAATTATTTATTTTTAAGACGTGTCTCTTGAGCATTGTTTTAATTTGGTTTGAACTATAATTTATGGTCAATGATAATTGCTTGATTGAATAGATTCTAACTCATGGAAAAGGGACATATGTTGCTTAGTCGTTGTGCTTAATTTTGTTGTTGGTTATTGTTTTGCTCATGCATCCTTTCACTTTTATGCACTTACCCATGAGTATTGAGCTAATCGTATGCTTAGAGAAGACTTTTATAACCGAATGCTTGTGAAAAATATCTATAAACTCTAGTGCTCGTTTAAACATCACTTAAAGTAAGGTATCCAAATTTGTTGTGTTTGATTTGTTGGTCATGTGGTGAGTTGAGATGGAGCGTAAAACGCACTCACTCATGGACACATGCTTAGGGGAGATAGAGCGTAAAACGCACTCTCTTATTTTTGTGACAAAAGAAAGAAAATGTTGTATTGCAAATCTTGCAGGGGGTTGAGATAGAGCGTAAAACGCACTCACCAATATGAGCGTGCTTAAGGTTGAGATGGAGCATAAAATGCACTCACCTAGAGCCCTTGAGTCTCAAAATTTTTGGAATTGTGATTTGTATACCTTTATATTGAGTGATGTGTTAAGCATGTTGTTTTGGGGTTTATTTTGATTATTTCATAAGGTAATGTGGTTGCATAAGTTCATCCGAGCTTGGTTGGTTTAGTTCTATTGGGTACTCACACACACACACGGAAGGGGCCTAAAGCAAGATATGACTAGCTAATTGATATTTTAGACTTGCAACGTTTTGGCTATTTTCTTGAGTTCCATGTGTTGATGCCTTTGAGACCATTGTCGGCTTATTAATTCATTGCTCAAGTTAGGTTGTATTAGAAGTGTGTCAATTTTGTAGTTTAGGTTTGTTTTGCTTGAGGACAAGCAAAGATTTAAGTTTGGGGGTATTTGATGAGTGTGTTTTATACACACAATTTGGGTACTTTTGACCTTGATAATTTGGAATTCTTTGGGTACTTTGTGTGGTTTTATTGTGTTTTTATCTTATTTTTAGATATTGTGATTTTATATTGCTTTTATATGTTTTGTATTATTTTTATGTGTTTTTACTTAGTTTTGTAGGAAATGGAGCAAGTGCTAGTTGATCACCAATGCTCGTGGATGCCTAGTTTGCCATTTTGAGCCTAACATGGACATAGCAGCTGCTTGCGGCCCAATTTCAACCATGATCCAATTCGAATCTCTCAAAACTCAAAGAACGAAAGTTGTAGATATTAATCTCAGCTTTCGGGAGCATCCGGAATCATCCAATTTGAAGATCGTATGAGAGAGTTATGGCTATTTTACCATCGGATTTGGCATGTATTTTACACAGCAGTTGCTTCGGGCTCAATTTGCGCTTTTCTACGGACATTTTCTCGTCAGGCTCCAGTTATAAAAGTTGTAGAGCTCTTTCTCAGCTTTCCATAGCCTATTTACACGCCTTAATCCAAGTTTAGACGAAGAAGTTATGGCCATTTTGCTAACAGAGGTCAAAGCTGAGTCGGGATACAGGCCACCTGGCGCGGGCGCGCGGAAATGGGTGCGGGCGCACGGCGCCTGGCACCAGGCAGCCAGCGCGCGCGCGCGCGCCATGGGCGTGCGGCATGTCCAGGGGGCGGCGTGCGGGCGCACCAGGCGGCGTGCGGGCGCATCTGGGCGTGCTGAGTGCGATCTTTTGAGCCCCTAGTGCGATTCCAGCTCACTTTTGACCCAAAATCTGATGTTTAGCTAGGGTTTTACATTGGGCACTATAAATATAACATGTAGCCTCCATTTTAGAGGATCCTAGACTTCTAAAATCAGCATTCTTGGAGGGTGGAAGCTAACCTAGAGCAAGAAGGAGAAAAGGTAGCTCAAGCTCCCCAATGGGGAAGCTTGAGCAACCAACAACAATGGAAGGCTTGCTCCACCAACAAGGGCTGCAATACAAGGAAAGGAGAAGATCAAAAGGGAGTTCATCTCTAATCTTTTCATCTAGCTTTGTACTCCAAGGATGTTAGTTAGGTTTATTGCTTTGTTTATTTATTTTGATTTTAGTGTTTGGTTTGAAATTGTAATTGAACCCATTGCTTATTTGAATTGATTTCTCTTCCTTTGATTATTATTACTCTTATGAATTGGTTATCATAACTTATGCTTATAGATTAATTGCTTGGCTTGTAATTACCGTGGGAACCTATATGAACTTGACAAACGGATTATAGTGTTGAGACCTAGTTATGATATCATGTGTAAATTAAATATTATTGTGGGTGATTAATTGAGATTTAGTGACGTGTGTCTTGTTGATTATCCTCAATGATAGGTAACTTGATTTTATTTAGGATAGACATATACCTAGATACCATGTGCAACCAATTGAGAATCTAATCTTAATGACTTCCTATGTGAAAGTTGGTAATTGAAAGGGTGGTTAATGAGATTTAGTGACATGTGTCTTGTTAGTTATTCTTGAAATTGGTCTCTTGATAGTGTGTAGGATAGACATATACCTACATGCCGCATTAGGAAGATTCGTAATTGACCATCGACAGAGGCTCTTACGTAATTGTGATTTCTCGGATGTCAATTCTATGTGGTTAATTGATCTAAAAGGAGAGTTAAGATATTTGAACAAAGCATTGCACGCCAAGTGTTTGACAAAATGCTTGAATGGGGAAAATTGTAATCTTAGACATTTATCTATCTATTCTTGTTATTTATATGTCATGCAATTTAGATATAACTTCCATCTATCTCTTGCATCAAAGAGTTTGATTTAGATCGAGTCGATATTGAGTTAGTACTTGGGGATACGTTAGAGTTAATTCCTCGTGGGATCGACAACTCTCTTATCATTATATTACTTGTTGACCGCGTATACTTGCGCGTATTTATCGGTTGCGAAATCGACCAACAGCCATCTTCCGGTACAGGTGCAGAGGGTAGGGCCTTCCCGACAGCCCAACTTCACAGATCAGAGGGCAGAGGGGCGAAGGAGATATGAAGCCTCGCAAAATCGAGTATTCACCCCGCTCGGGGAGCTTCTTGAACGGGTATTAGCTGTGTTAGTAGCCCAAAAGAAGATAGTTGGTTTGGCACCCCCGAGTGACCCAAAGGGTAGAAGGTTTGACCCGAGCAAGCGATGTGCATACCACTCCAGTTCCCCTGGCCATGATACACAGGACTGTTGGAAGTTGAAGCATCGAATCCAAAACCTGATTGACAGTGGGGAAATTGTGGTGGAACAGCCAGATTCCCCGAATGTTAAGGCAAATCCCCTGCCAAGACATGATGGAGGGGGAGTCAATGCGACGGAGGCAAGTGAAGCTGGGGGGCCGCCAAGGATGAACTATGTGCAGAAAATTGAGGAAATGATCAACATGATACATGATCATGGGAGTGCACGGGGAACGCCCCTCAGGTTGATAGGGGTAAGTACGAATAGCACGGGGGGACCTGTCAAGTTGACGGCTCTGAGGTCCATCATCCTTGCGGCAAGGCCGTAAATCCCTATCAGTAGTCTAAAGACTGTACCCTGGAATTATGGGGGAATGCCGGAGGAAGCGGCCAGTTGTGCTTCTGTGACGACAAAGGGGAACCCCTTATATCTTCCCGGGCGAGTCCTGGATAGCCAAAGGAGGAAAAATGAAGAGATTTCCGAAGAAAGGGCCATAGAATTCTTGAAAAGGTTGGATCACCCGGAAACAAGGGGGATCCAGATTTTAAATGAGGATTCAACCCTAACATCAGTCATGGACTTGGTGTTGTCATCCAATGAGCATTGCAAATCCCTAACGAAGGTTCTGGAAGAGGCATACGTGCCCAAGGAAATTAGTGAGGAGGGTTTCGGCCAGCTGGTGGGCCACCTATTGGAGAACGATGTAATATCCTTTACGGATGAGGACATACCCAAAGAGGGAAGGGGGCACCGGAAACCGCTACATATTGCGGTAATCTCCTCGGGATATATCATGAATGGGGTGCTGATTGATGGAGGATCGGCATTGAAAATCTGTCCCCTCAGTACCTTGCAGAAGATGAACATCAATCCCAAGCGCCTACGAGCCAGTCATGTGGTGGTACGAGCTTTCGATGGTTCCCGGAGGGATACGATTGGAGAGATTAAATTACCGGTGGAGATAGGACCTTGTACTTTTGACATCTCTTTCCAAGTGCTTGACATTGCAGCCAGTTATAACATGTTATTGGGGAGGCCATGGATACACATGGCCGGGGCAGTTCCTTCTACGCTCCACCAACAAATCAAGCTAATCATCGATGGGAATCTGGTAACAATCTCGGCCGAATGTGATGACCCTTCTCCTCCCAGGAGTGGCCTACCAGTGATCAATGTAGATGAGTCGGCGGCACCTGCCAGCTTTCAAGCACTGGAGATTAGCACTCCCCACTATAGATGCCTGGGAGCTCCAGCTGTGAAACCTCGGGTCTCTCCAGAACTTACCTTTGTGGCAAGGGAAATGATAAAAATGAACTTCCAGCCTGGACAAGGACTGGGGAGGAGCAGTCAAGGAATCACCGAGCCCATCCAACTACCACAACAGATAGGCAAAGCGGGATTGGGGTATCGTGGAGGCATGGCACGGAGACACCGTCAGGGTGCGACGCCGGTTCGGCTAGCTGGCAATCTGGTGACCGGGTTAACAATGAGCAAGGGATCAATAAAACCCTAATTGAGTCTGGGGATAAAGAATTGATCTCCGCAAGTGATGAATCGGCCAGGAGGGAGATTTTCCTGCAAGAGGTCGCAAAAGAGTTTGAAACGAAATGCTATATCCCCGGACAATCAACAAGCAGTAGGGAGGGGACGAATATTATCACACCACCAGGAGCCCAAAAGGTGGTGCCTGTCATCGATTGGGCAGGGCTAATTATTCCTGGAGAGGATAGGAAGGAGGACTCAGGCGACGTATCCGTAATCATCGGGGAAGTGTCCGATGTGAGGCCCCCTTTTATCCAACGCATTTCGTCTGACCTGACCGTCGATAACTGGACCCTGAAACCAGTGATATCCAAACAAGGGTAAAACCCGACGTCAGGGTGGTAGACCCCAGAGGATGGGGGAATGAAGAAATTTATTTTTGTTGTTGTTTTATTTTTGCATAATTATGTCGTTTTTTCGTGTTATTTGAAAATGCGATCGTCGTGAAAAATGATTTATATATGACAAGTATTTTGTTTCATGTCAGGTGTACCAATTTGAGTAATCCTTGCCTAACAAACGGTCCTTCCAATTTGAATGATGATTATGATTTTGACATTGAGCTGGATTTCGATTTAATGGGCATTGGACAAGATGAGACAGATTACGACGACGCGCCTGACGAGATCAAAGGATGGGTCGAGGATAAACCCAAACCCAACTTGGACCAAACGTCACCATTGATATTGGAACCCCTGACAAGCCAAAAGAACTCAAGATAGGGACGGACCTTACCCCCAGCCAGAAAGCCGAAATGACTGAGTTGCTAAAGCAATATGAGGATGTCTTTGCCTGGTCTCATGAGGACATGATCGGATTGTCCACCAACATTGTGGTACACCGATTACCCATCAAGGAGGGTTTCAGGCCTGTCAAGCAAAAATTAAGAAAGTTGAAACCGGAGTGGAGCTTAAAGGTAAAGGAAGAGATCATCAAGCAGTTCAGGGCGGGAATCATTATGGTGTCCACTTACCCGGAGTGGCTGTCCAATGTAGTCCCAGTGGCTAAGCCTGGAGGAAAGGTGAGGGTATGTGTAGACTACAGAGATCTAAATAAGGCCAGTCTCAAAGATAACTTCCCGGTGCCTTTCATACACATCCTGGTAGATAACACGGCCCAATACGAAATGTACTCTTTTATGGATTGCTTCGCGGGATATCATCAGATAATGGTGGCGGAGGAAGATCGGGAAAAGACCGCATTCATCACCCCTTGGGGCACTTTCTGCTACAGACGATTGGCTTTTGGTCTCACAAATGCGGGGGCTACTTATCAGAGAGCCATGATGGCCCTATTCCATGATATGATGCACAAGGAGATAGAAGTCTACGTGGATGACATTATTGTGAAATCGAAGATAGAATCTGATCATGTAACCCATCTCAAAAAGCTATTCGATCGGCTCAAAAAGTATAATTTGAAACTCAATCCAGCCAAGTGTGCTTTCGGAGTGCAGTCGGGTAAGCTCTTGGGATTCCTAGTTAGTGATCGGGGCATTGAGTTGGATCCGGCAAAGATTAAGGCCATTGTGGATTTGCCGGCGCCTCACATAGAGAAGGAGATAAGAGGATTCCTCGGGAGGATAAACTTCATCAGCCGTTTTATATCCCACCTGACGACTACATGTGAGCCAATTTTCAAACTGTTAAGAAAGGGGGCTTCCCAAGAATGGAATGGGCAATGTCAGAGGGCTTTTCAGACCATTAAAAAGCAGCTGACGGAGGCACCAGTGCTGGTACCCCCAAAGGATGGGATCCCTATGTTTATGTATATATCGGTCAATGCCATCGCGATGGGATGTATGCTGGGACAGAAAAATGAGGCAGGTAAAGAGCAGGCCATCTATTACCTCAGCAAAAGATTTAGCCAATGTGAACAAAATTATACTCCCATCGAGAAGACCTGTTGTGCTCTGGCCTGGGCTGCAGGAAGATTACAGCACTACCTCCATGGGCATACGACGTACCTGATATCAAGAATGGATCCCCTAAAATATATTTTCGAAAGGCCCATGCTGAATTGTCGATTATCAAGATGGCAGTTAATCTTACAACAGTTTGACATGGTGTACGTGACCCACACTAAAGAGCTTCGGTTACTTCCATACCATCGTTGTGTTACCCAGCTGATGCAAGAGTTCGAAGATATCTCTTTCCGCCATATTCCCCGGGGACGGAATGACTTTGCTGATGCATTGGCAACTCTGGCTTCCTTAATCCACGTAATCAAGAATAAGGACAGTCCACAGATCGAGATCGCCGTACAGAATGTCCCGGCATATGAGGAACATGTGGCAGTGTTATCAGACGAGGTGGTGTTGACAAGGCAGCCCTGGTATCACAACATAAGGGAATATCTGAGAGATAGATCCATTCCCGACCAGGCGAGTCGAACTGAGAGGATGAGAATTCAAAAGATGGCGATGAAATTTTACCTGAGTGGGGATTCACTCTACAAAAGGGATGCTGGGTTGGGACTGTTGCAATGCGTAGATGAAACACAAGCCCGAAGGATCATGAATGAAATACATGGTGGGGTGTGTGGGCCACATATGAGTGGACCGATGCTGGCCAAAAGAATCTTGAGGACAGGGCATTATTGGTTAACGCTGAAAGCTGATTGCGAGGATCATGTCAAACGATGTTACCAATGCCAGGCGCACGGTAATGTGATCCATACGCCTCCCAATGAATTGCACTGTATGACCTCCCCGTGGCCATTTTCAATGTGGGGAATGGATGTAATCGGACCAATAGAGCCCAAAGCAAGCAACGGGCACCGATTCATTTTCGTCATGATCGATTATTTCACTAAATGGGTAGAGGCAACTTTTTTCCCCAAAGTAACTCAGGAGGTCATCGTCGGTTTCATCAGGAATAATGTCATTTGTCGATACGGGCAACCTGAGGTTTTGGTCTCCGACAATGCCAAGAACTTAAACAACGCCCTCATGAAGGGACTGTGTGACCAGTTTAAGATCAAGCACCTCAATTCCGTCATTTACCGTCCTAAGATGAATGGGGCAGTGGAGGTGCAAATAAAAACATCAAGAAGATCATGGCCAAAATGTCTGCTAATCATCGGGGATGGCCGGATTTGTTACCCTGACCTACTGGCATACCGAACATCAACGCGCACGTCTACAGGGGCAACCCCTTACGCTTTGGTGTATGGAATGGAGGCTGTTCTACCAGTTGAGGTTGAGATGGCATCCCTCAGAATAGTGATCGATGCTCAGATAAGTGAGGAGGATTGGATGCAAAGTCGATACGACCAACTGGCCCTAATTGATGAAAGAAGGGTGGCTGCGGTTTGGCACGGTCAGTTATATCAACAGAGGATCTCTCGATCATATGACAAAAGGATAAGACCTCAGAAATTCAAAGAAAATGATTTGGTGCTGAAAAGAGTCATGCCTTGTCAAAACGAAGCCAAGGGGAAGTTCGCCCCGAACTGGGAAGGGCCGTTTGTGATTAAGAAAGTGTTATCCGGAGGGGCCCTCATATTGCAAGAGATGGATGGTAAGGTATTTCCACAACCCCTCAATTCTGACTCGGTGAAGCAGTTCTACGCTTGAACCATCAGTTTCCTTTTTCCTTTGAGAGCGAACTACGTAGGACCTGATCTCCCAACTTGTGGGGGTACGTAGGCAGCCATCATGGCGCGGTCCGATCCCTTAAAAAAAATAATAATTTTTTCCCTAACCAGACAAAACCTTCCTACACCCTCAAAACCTTCCCGAAACCAGCTGCCTAACCAGCTTCATCCCAAAAGACATAACCCTGATCCAACCAAACAGTTATCCAAAATCTGAGATTCAATCCAAAGAAATCAAAAGGTGTGCGGCAATATCTGTCAAATCTCCATCAAGACTTGAGAAGAGAAAGAAGGCGAAATGTCAAAATCATGGTCAACTGGATAAAACGAGGATCCAATGAAAAGTAATGATACGACAAAAGGGGAAAATGACTAAATTTAAATGCATGTCTATATATATAAGTCATTTTATTACAAGATTTCTCTTTCGATAACCGATGAAACTAACATAGTCTATGCAGGAAATAAAATAATCTACAAATCTGAAACTAGCTGAAGCAGGATGGACAGGGTGGTGGATAGATCTGAAGCATTAGCATCTCCTGCAATCTGCTGCCCCATCAGATCAATACGATCCAATAAAGCAGTGGCTCGGCTGACAGTCCCAAAATGAGCATCTACAACTGCCCTGGTCTGAAATACAATGGCCTCTCTGTCAGCGATGGCAGCGTCTCTAGCCCGAAGGGCATCATCTCTCTCGACAAGAGCAGCATCCCTCTCGGCCTCAGCGGTAATCAGGGCCAGGTGGAGTCGGGTATCCTCGGTAACCCGACTTGGGGCAGAATCAGCTGAGATGGGGCGGTCTGTGGTGTCCTCCGGGAAAATCACTCCAGAGTCATCAAAGGCCCCAGTATGACTCAAACCGGCCGGATCCAAATCTCCACGCAACCACTGCACATAAGCAAATGTCTGGAGGTGGCAACTCTCACTATATTCGGCGGAGATCCTGCGAGACCAAAGATCGTATACCCGCAGTAGATCCCTCTCTGAACGGGATGATATAAGGAATCGGTAGGCGGCTGCATCCGCGAAGGGGTGTAAATCCTGTGTCTGATCAAACTGCCCCATAACCGCCAGGGGATGATAAGTCGTCACGCCCCTCAAGCCAGCAATAGGGATGAAATCCAGGGTGGAAACGTAAGTCAAGAAGCTCATAAAGGAGCAATGGCCCGAGTAGACCAATAGATGAAAGGGATCCTCGATTACCGACAAAAATGATGTCCAGGAGGCCACATCAGTACAGCTCCCGGGACGAAACGAAAACTGCGTGGTTATGTCATGGCTGAAGCAAAACCCTTGGCGACGGAAATGGCCGATGGGACTAAGATGACTCATGAACCACATATACAATAAGGTCGAACTCCCTCTGAATACCCTGCCTCGGAAGGATTGACAGTATGAAGCTGACATATAGGTATCCGCCAATATCATGGGAAGAATGGTGTGATCCTCCTGAAGGGCTCGAACAGCCGTGACAACCCGCATGTCCAACTGATCAGGTCCTGCCGGTAAGTACAAAACTGAGACGACACAGGCCATCAGAACGTCTACTCTTGAAGCGCCCCAGCGCTCCTCAGATACAGAAAAATCGCCAAAGAAAAGACGAAAACTGTCAGGTGAACCAAATCGGTCAATTAAGAACTGAAGGGGAACCATATGGTCTGATGTGATCACCGGTAACAAGACAGCCCTCCGCAAACCGGTAAAGGTCAAGAACTGACGGCGCATGGAACCAGCCGTGACCCTGGCACAAGGTCTATCCAAAGGCAAGCCGGTGAAGCGAGCATACTCCTCGAGGGTGGGGGTTAGCTCTACCATCCCTAGCCTGAACACCTGACGGGCAGGCGCCCAATAGCTCAGAATGCCATCCACAAAGCCCACTGGCACCTGAAAGGTTAATAAGGACCAAGAATGGCCCAAAAGACCATCTGCGATGACCCTGTCGGCCGGCAATAAACTGTCCAACCAGCGGAGGAAACTGCCAACCAACCCTGTGGAAGGAATGAAATCCAAACGTACCACGGCATCTAAGGACGACATCTGTGGAAAAATAGTATCAAAAGACTATACAGGGGTCATTTTCTATTTCATAAATAAGAAAAGCATGCATCATACAGTTAATAATAAAGCAAATGAAGTTCATAGAGATAAGAGAGAAAAGCTATGCATAAATAAACAAATGAGTTCAATACATAGTGCATAAAATGAAAAATAAATCCAAGCAGGTGCAGATACAAAAGCCCTATCCTATCCTGATCTAAATAAAATCAATCTCATCTATGACGGCGGGATCCTCGAACTGATCCCTTGGGGTCGTCGAGGTCGGAGGCCCAAAGTTCATGTCAGGAATATATGGCTGCGCGGTGGCATCAGATGAGCTCGGGCCCGCATCATAACCCGCACCATCAGGATCATAGGCATAGGCATCCTCTGGAGTCCGGCCCAGCACCCGAAGATATAGAGACAACTGGTCTACCTACCGGGTCAAGGTAGCAATCTGCTCAACATGAGTAGGAGTCCGAACGCAGGTTGCCCAGTCAGTCATCATCACCGAGCCGGGGACCATATCCCCAAAAAAGAATGTGGCCCGGGTCTGAGGACCGATGGTGCGGGGCACCCACCAAGTACGGAAAGCATCACTTGTACTAGGACCCGTCGAAAGCATGCGGCCATCCTCCCCTGCAAGCATGATCTCCGAGGGCTGAGAATCCAGCGACCATGAGGTAGTGAAAGGAAGGGAGTGCGGGATGCGGATCTCCCCAGTAATGCATCTGAAGGTGCGCTCCCCCAGGTACATAACCCATCCTCCAACACTCTGCAAAGTGAGGCGACGGGTGGAAAGTGCAAACTCCGTGCCGGTAGGATGCCCATCTATAAACCCCACATCCAGATGCTCAGAAAGATAAGGCCTCCAGACGACCCCTGCAGCCGTGATCAGCTCCAGCTGGATGCGGCAGTGTGCAAAACTGCCAGATACCGGGACCTCCTCCAGGGTGCTATGATGCCATCGCCGACCCCGGGGATAGGTGTCCAAGCCAAGAGTGGTGACAGGCCTCAGACATGGGAGACGCTCGTAGGCCCAGAACTGCGAACAGAAACAATGAAAAGCATGAGTAACCTGAATGCAGAAAGGGGAAATAAATGAGGGAAAGTCCAATAAGAAAAGGGAAAGAGAAACCTCACCAGCAGGAAGTGATAAAATCCGAGCCAAGCATCTGTCTGGCCCTCCGAGCGTAGACGCATACCGTGGAGGAAATAGGCAAAGGTGAATGACCCCCAGTCATAGTCACTGATGCGGTCCACGTCCCTGACCGCTCCCACGATGCTGAAATGAATGGTGGAGGAGTTGTTCCCTAGGAAACAACCCCTCATGATGGTCAGGAACAGGCGTCGGAGCAGAATGTCCCGAGTACCCTGATCCGCTGGAATGGGCAGCGCATAGAGGCCCCCGACCGCATCAACAGCCAAGGCACCAGACCGAATACTACGGGCCTTAAAGACCCGGTCCTCAACAGCGAAGCCCAATAAAGCCCGGACCTCCGCAGGAGTGATGTCGAGATCTAGAGGAACGCGGGACCCGATAAACTCTATGCCCGTAATGTACCTCCAGTCCCAGGGGGTCAACACAACCTCACAGTCCAGAAGGTGAAGGGACTGGGTCTGGTGAAACCATCTCTCGGACAAGGCCCTCATGTAACCCCAGGGGCACTGACGGGGGATGATAGTGAAAAAGTGACGGAAGCCCCAAGAATCCACCATCGCCCGGTAGTCGCTGTGCAGAGCCGTGTAGAGGGAGTAGATGTTGAACCAGTTGCCCCTCGGCTGAGTAAACTCGGGCACCTGGAACAATAACCAATGGGTCAGTCCAGATAAAAAGAGAATTGAGAAATTGAAAATGAAGTAATAATGGAATTGAATGTACCTCGTTAGCCACGAGAGATGCTGAGGGGTGTCGACTGAGATCCCGACCCAGAAAATCGGGTATCTGCACAGGGGCGTCAGAAGAAGCCTGATGAGCAGATGGAGCCGGTGTGCTGGAGGATGGCCCCTCTGCCGCAACCTCCGGAGGGACAGCCTCCTCAACGACTGGATGATCGGGACGAATGACAGCCTCCGCCAAGCGGCGAGCCTGACGGGGCCGAGGAGGAACAGGGGCAGGTGCAGCCCTACGACGACGAACACCCGAGGTCCGTGACACGGAGGAGCTACTATGAGCATCGGGATCCATAGCTGGAGCAGAACAGGTAACGAGGAAGGTAAGTTCCCTTTTGAATTATTTCACGAATATTCTAAATTCCTACCCTCATCATATAATTAATGCAACATGATGCATGTTTATGGTATGCGAAAAAAAAAATCGGTAGAGTTCCGTTTGTAAAATGGACATCCCAGGCATAAGCTAAGCATGTTTTCCATCAATCCAAGCCTCAAATAGATCAAAATTGCATTCACAAGTGTAATTACAGTATGTAATGCATAATTTTCTTACAGAAAAGAATAACAGTATGTGGGACCGCATCATGAGCATGAAATAGGACTCACACAGTTGATACATAGCATGTATATATGATCATACATAATATAGCATTGTAAAGCATACATCTTCCATCTATAGCATGTAAATAGCCAAATGTATAGCAAAATGTTGACGAAATTGAAAAGTGAACGGTCAAAGTGTTACCTATAGCGCGTAGAACGATCCTACCGGAGCGGTTTTTGCAGAAAAGTTGGGAAACTCGACAAAATGTCCTTGCAAATGAGCAAAATCGCAGGAATCTATGTGGGGTACGAAGTTGAAAGTGACAGATCTGGAAGCGGCGAGCCGCTTATGAATCCCGATCTTAGCCGCAGATCCATCTGCGGCTGGCCGCAGATCCATCTGCGGCTGGCCCCAGTGGGTCCCCCTTTCGTCCAATGCAAGTTTAATCGACCCTAAGGCCCATTTGACTCATAAAGTGACAATAAAATGCGAGATTTTGATGAATTGAGTGTCAAACACGACTTCTCAATCCGACCGAGTGACCGTAGGCGAGATTCGGCACTCACAAAGACAATCGTCCGGCGACGAAAACCGGCAATTACGAGATGGATGTCCGGCGACGAAAACTGGCTCCGACAAGATAACCAACCGGCGACGATAACCGGGGGTTGCGAGATGGGTGACCGGCGACGATACCCGGCCCCGACAAGACAATCGTCCGGCGACGATAACCGGCGATTACGAGATGGATGTCCGGCGACGAAAATCGGCTCCGACAAGATAACCAACCGGCGACGATAACCGGGGGTTACGAGATGGGTGACCGGCGACGATACCCGGCCCCGACAAGACAATCGTCCGGCGACGAAAACCGGCAATTACGAGATGGATGTCCGGCGACGAAAACTGGCTCCGACAAGATAACCAACCGGCGACGATAACCGGGGGTTGCGAGATGGGTGACCGGCGACGATACCCGGCCCCGACAAGACAATCGTCCGGCGACGATAACCGGCGATTACGAGATGGATGTCCGGCGACGAAAATCGGCTCCGACAAGATAACCAACCGGCGACGATAACCGGGGGTTACGAGATGGGTGACCGGCGACGATACCCGGCCCCGACAAGACAATCGTCCGGCGACGATAACCGGCGATTACGAGATGGATGTCCGGCGACGATTGAACTTGTTTGACATTACCTTCCTGGTTTCAGCCCACTATTTAACATACCAATACTTCAACAATTTCTATATACACATGTTAAAGGGGTTTGCATGCTCACGTGATTATCTCAAGTTCATATTACTATTTTATACTTCCTTAGTCTAGAACTATGGCAAAATAATGTCAAACAAGTTCAAAAAATCCTCGTGACTTATCATACCAAATACTTATTCATATTCAAAGGTTATAACATCGAAAATACTCATGCGCATGCGTTCATATCATCTATACTTAGTTAACATAGCCCCTAACTTGGAAATTTGCTTAGATTCATGCTTGAACGACAAAATGCTATAACATACTAGGGTAAACACATATATATATCATGTCTGAGAATTATTGGAGTATTAACATGCAAGTTCAACATTCCTTAATGAAATTGTTATTATAGCCATGCATGTTTGCTTCAAAGTATTCAAGTTTGCCTTTAAAAGTCGTTTTAAACAAGGCCGTGATCGTCTAACACACATGAAGCATCTTGGAACCTTATGTCATGTATAATTAGACCATATACACATGCTTGTATGATCAGAACTTGTACATTGCAAGTTTTGGAAAAGTCTAGTTTCAAAACTATAAGTTTCCTTTCGAAAAACATATGCGAAATGAAGTTGAAATGCTCATGCTATGCAAGGTTAATCATAAATAGACTTTAAACTCATTTATATACTTAATGAAGTCAACCTATCATGTCCAGAACATCAGAAGAACAAAAAAAATATTCCTCCAGTCTGACACTCGGCGCAGCTGCGCCGGTTTGTACTGCAGGGAGGGCGCAGCTGCGCCCTTCCCTGGACGATCCAGGAAGGTCTCTATTTCGGCAGAGCTCAAACCCATACACGAATTTCTTTACTTAAACATGCTTAAACTCAGCCACATTGCTATAATATATACATATAAGCTTAACAAACATCATGCTAACAATTCCCAAGCAAATTCTCATTAATTCATGCATTCCTAATAATTTAGAAAACTCAATTTTAATAAAATGACTTAACAGTGTATTACCTCTATTGAAGCTTGGAACAAGAATTTCTCTCCCAATCTAAACTTAACAGAACTCAGCAAGTGAATTAGAGAAGAGATGAACTCAATTTATAGAGAAGTTAGTGTAGACACCCAATTTTTGCATTCCTTGTACTAACCATGACAGGAGGGCAAAATCGTCAATTTAACCGGCTTGCGGGAACAAGGGGGTGGGCCCAAGTGCGAGCGCCCGACACCACCGCAGTGATTGGCGATCAAAGCTGACGTGACAATAAGGCCATCCGAGACAGACATCCCCGAATGAGGTGGCACGTCTCCCGGAAATTCCCAGACTGCCGAATACGAGCCTGTCAGCGAAAACCGACGTAACGGCACGAAAATCGAGGCGTGGCACAAAAAACGAGAAAGTCAAACCGTCCAGCCGCGGTTTGATCTGCGGCCAAATAGTGCGCCTTTTGAAAACACGGATCCCGAAACACGGAACTCGAAATCGGGGTGAGTGGAAGGCAGGCGGCCAGCCAGCCGCAGATTGATCTGCGGCCAGATCAATCTGCGGCTGGCTCTGGCCAGCCTATTTCAGCTCATTTTCGCTCAGCATACAGGGAGTTGAAGAAGTTGAAGGTTTTAGAAGGAGAAGAATTCCAGCAACAAGGAGAAGCACGGAAATAGAGAGAAAAGAGCAAAAAATTGCAATCAAATAGGAAGGAAAGAGAGAAAAAAAGAGAGAAAAAGGAGAGAATTTAATTCTTTTGATTTTTGATTATATCAAATACATTCTTTATCCTATTCAAATACACAAGTTCACATCCATTTGAGATCAATTGCAAGGTGAAAATTTCTATTTGTTCTAGCAATTCATGTCATATTGATTGGGTAAATTAGATATAACTTTCATGGATCTTGTTGAACAATCATGGATTAGGGATTATTGGGGAGGGTTCCATCGGAACAAAATTCTTCCTAATAACCCGAGGATATCCAATTGATGAAATTTCTAGCTTGTTTGTGATAATTTATTGGGTGTAATTCATTTAGATTGTCTTTTTAGGATATCATGGTATATTAGATAAATCCGGGTTGGTTAATTACGTAGTATTAATTTTGTGGGCATGTCATAATCTCGTGTGAGCCTAGGAATGCGACCCCGTGGTCTAAATCCGATGATGGACGTTTTGATGTATGTGATAGATTCAAGATGCTTGTTTTGTAACATGTAACCGTCGGGCCTTAAAACGACGCTAAGGCGAGAATCGGGTTTAAGGCCCCGTATTAGTGGAATATGTGATTGTTGGCGTTCGGGGACATTTTGATAGCTTACATGCCCGTGAATAGCCCCGATGCGTGTTTATGCTTGATTAGATTTCGTGACACCAAAATGATTCCAAAGGATTAACGATAAAGATCTTTCTAAAATCAATCAAAGTAGGATACTAGCATCACGAGGTTAAAAATTGGAAATGCTAACGAAAGTCGATTCCTATTCTACGAGAAAGCTAAAAAGAAGTTGTTTTCAAATGTCACAAAAAATGGGTTTTATAAAGGAAATTAAATGTTTTATTAAACCTTGATGCATAGGGCGAAAGAGATCCTAGAAATTGCCCATCATTTATGAAAGCAACGTATAAATCTCGATTCCTATTTTAGCTAAGGCTTGATAAACTTTTATTTTCGCCAAAACGATACCTGAAATCTCCTAGTTTTGACAAATAAAATCAAACCTTGTTCATAAGGCTTTCTCGTGTATGCCGAAAAGACATTCCGAAGCGTTCTCAAATTAAAGCACGACTTTTCCCAAAAATCCAAATGATTCTTTCATACAAACTCACTACAACATTCACATAAGCACACACACACACACACATACCTGCATATATACACATTTCATGAATTAAAAGATAGGACAGCATCAAGATTGCGGTAACCGTATTTCACGGAAGTCGAGGGATGCCTAACACCTTCCCCTCACTTAAGCAAGCCCCCGAACTCTATGAATCTCGGTTCGCAGACCAATTAATTCGGAGTCACATATGAGCCAGCGATTTATAAAAAAACGAAAACTCGGATGAGTTGGTACATCCATTTCAAATATACCAACTGCCGACTCTGGTTAATTGGCTCATCATAAAAAAACAATCTTTCAAAACCCCGTCGACATTAATGCCGACCTTTTCCAAAATCATTTAATCAAGAGGCTAAAATTGGAAAAGACCAAAAAGGACCCACGAAGCGAAAACCCGGCGTCGACAGCTAGAATCTATGCAAAAGCTTTAACCAATGTGAAGAAGGAAAATTCACTGGGCAATATTGGTTTGGTGTAATAGTGATGGATACTATTTGGGCCACTCCCCATTTCATCATGGAGCTATGGTTTGCAAGGAAAAAGAAGTAGCTTAGGCTTGTAGCTTTTTTTTTTTTTTTTCGTAGAACACGGAAATGAAAGTTTGGGCAAGAAGGGGACTCTCAATTTGGGACAAAGAACTCAGACATTCCAACAAGGCTTATTAGCACACTTTGATTTAAAATGTAACTTAGGTCAAGATGTATTAAATAATTAAATGCTACCACATTGTATTAATAAAGTCACATGTACACATATCATATAATCCATGTACATTAATTAAGTAAAATCTAATAAATTACTAACACCCAGTATTTAATGTATATTATTATTCCATTGCTTCTATAATAGAATATTATTACAATAAACATTCTAGTATTAAAATAATTATTATCTAACAATTATTAGTTTACTTCCATTATTACCTCATGTAATTAAAATGCACATTTAATTGTCCATATCGCACATCAATATCTCATATAGAATGTTCATGCAATTTAAATGTCACACATCTCTTTTATATTATTAAATGAATATCGAAACTTTATTACAAATAATACACCTTTCATCACACGGTTATACCTCAAGTAGCATGGCATATAACACTTAAATAATCTAATAGAGATTATTAGTCACACAATAATTAATTAATATTAATAATTTGTTTTCTTAATAAATCATTTCTTTAATAAATAAACAAGAAGTCACTTTATCACACCACTACCAAAATGGTAGATCACGTATACTCATATTCGAATAAATATTCAACTTAAATAGAAAAGTCAATATTAATATTATTCAAAATTCTCGGGTATTACAACTACTATCTTTTTCTTTACAAATCCGACGTATTAAAGAAAAATGACATTAATAAATAAAATGTCTACTTTTTCCTATCAATTTTAAAAATCGTTGGCTTCAATCAGTGGGACCCTGGACTTGGAGTCTTGCTGAATTGAGAAACATAAAAGGAATTCTTTGCTCAGTTTACAAGCCTCTTGCTTCAACCAAACTATAAACATTATTGTTGTAGGTAGCCAAAAGAAGCAAAGTATTACTAATTATTTCCCTCCTCGTTACTTATTAGCTAAATATAATACCAACATCACATATCAACTAGATAGTGGAGTAATTAATTAAACCTTCTCTTTATCTTTTTCTTCCTAAATTGTAATTAATTAGAAGTATTGCACAAAAGCTAGGTAAATGGTTATGAATTATAATATCAAGAATCAATTAAACCTCATTGAAGAAAGAAGAAATAAACTCATAATCAAATCTCGCATAACCTCAGTATCAATGTCATCTGGATATGAAACTTATAAAACTAATTTCACCGTCAGGCAACATACTCTTAATGGCCTTCAAGAGTGACTCAAAACACTCATGGCTCATGTTGTGATCAGCCTTGATGTTAAGTAATGTCACCACTGCAGACAACGTAGTGTGCTTGGTGCAACCATGCCACAACGGCTCGCTACCCTCATCTAACAACTTAAAGAACGCTTTGGCATCAGAATTCATAGGTTGCTCTCTGCCTTGTTCCCAATGAAAATTCGGCCCTGCAATATCATGAACCATGTCATTCATACGATGGGTACTGCTACCCGGATTGCGTACTTGTGTGATGCCACTATCTCTTCTTTGCCTATATGCCCACCAGCATTTTTTGTAATTTTTCATAAACCCAGAAATAAGTAAATGATAGTTTACCATGTCTTTGTCCATATAATTTACATTCTTACACTTCAAACAAGGGCATCTTATCTTGTTCTGACCATTCACACATTCCGGGTAAGTATACGCATAATCCAGAAACACTTGATAACCAGTTCTAAATTCAACTATAGCACCTATCTGGGCACTTGACTTTCGTCGTCTCATCCAACTACAGTCTGAATAGAGGTCAATGATACCACGGTACCTACTACACACAAGAATTATATTAATTCCCCTTGTTAGAGATTTACAATTCAGCCTAATGCTATTTATGATGCTTATAAATACGTACAGATGTATACGTACATATATAACATGAGTGTGCATCATAAATACTTATTCGAGAATGGAATGAGGATACATACCAAAATAAATTTACACAGCATGAAATCGACTACCCAAAGGCATGATATATTGTTATGGATCTTAACTTATAATGAGGTATGGTCCTATGCCATCCTACATATTTAATTGACATCTGCACTAGCCTAAAGACATGAGATGGAATAGGGGTGGAATATGAATCATTGCATCATGCATGGTCTGCATATGCATTGGGATAAGCTACATCATTTTTTTTTGCATATATAGATGTAGCTTTTAATATAAATATACGCCTCTGTTCAGTTACCCGACCAACGAAATTTTTTTGCCAGAGTCTCCCTTATAATATGGACTATCCACATGCACGAGGGCATGCATATATGGCCATTTGTAGGAACCCAAGATACAACCCAAGAGAAATATACAAATTCCCAATATAATAAGACCAAAACAATAACGAATGGATGCAAAAGCAGTAAAAAGTACCAGAAAATTAAAAACTTGCTTTTCAATAGTAAACGAATTTTCTATATATGAATCTGTCTTTGTGTCTATGAATCTTTCTTTATGTATGTGTGTATATATTATGTACACTTCACAATTAGTTACTCTAATATGTTTGCATTCTGTTGATTATACATATATTAGTTTAGTCTCATATTTTATTTTAACATTTTTGAAGTTCCTTGGTCAAATTCTTAATCTTTGTCATTACGAATTATTGGTACCTCAAAGCACTTGATCAGGAGGTGATCATTCATGTACTTTCCTCAACATTTTCTATCAAGGGTTTACGGCACAAGGGTTTGAACTGGTGTTTGGGTTGGTAAGTTATAAGTACCTTGTAGTTGATATTTTATCAGTTGATAGTCGTTACTATTGTTTATCTACAACTCTATATTAGCTCCCACAAATTCAAGTTTTACGGATGTTCTTTATTATTATGAGCTAGCTAGCTATTCAAGTATGAGCTAGTTAGCTATTCAAGTATTTTATAATAGAATTTTACGATACACGATGTTATTTGATTCATTATTACTCTAGATTGGCGAAAGTGAAATATTATTTTTCTCTTTTGATATAAGTAGGAAGCTTACGACATCAAAAAGAGGCACAAGCATTATGCATTATACTCGCTACTATCTTGATCTAGCTGAAACAACATCATCGCTATTATCATGATCATGTTATTTCATTATACATTATCACTATTATTTACTACACCATTATCACTATTATTTACTACACCATTATACTCATTCTTAAGCAACCAATTATCTCAACCATTTCATAAAACTATACTATTCCATAACTAATTTTCACAACTGTAAACAATTGTTCCTATGGATAAATAATACAGTTCATCTTATTTAAGGCCCTTTAGGCATCTAATTTTACCCCACTTGGAGCAAAATTTATGATCTACTCCAGCCACAATTGCACTTTAAATAAACTCATAAAAAATGAAGAGTAAATTTAGGGGAGGGAGTATTAAAAGCCAATTTCATAGAACAAAACTTGTTTAGGCTCATGAATATATATATGTATATATATACATAGTATGAGACACAATATGATGTGTACACAAGGTGTGATCAGTTGATATATTATGAATTCTTTCCAATTACGCAAAACGTATTCCTTTATGTTCCAAATCAAAGAGGAAGTTCACACCATATCCCCAATAATTATGCAAAAAATCATAAAGACGGCCTAAAAATAATTGAATCTTTTGCCCATAAAAAATACTGTATAATAATAATTAAGAATTTGGAGAGAGAGATTATAGAAGTAAAATTAACTGTTGATTGGCAATGGAACCAAGGCCAATGGTTCGGAATCGACCCAGGTAAGAATCAGAGACGAAAGCCCCGATAAGTGGCATGAAATTAGTATAAACGATTTCGAAAGCAAGGGAAAAAAAGAACTATATACACGATTGATATTACATCAGAAGCAAGGAAAAAAAAGGAACTATATTTACAAGATCTAATTTATCCTACAAAAAGTTTCTAAATAGAGAAGACAATAAGAATTAACAAGGAATAATGATTGAAGATTTGGAATTAGTGAGTTCTTACCTTAGCTCGGTGGGGTGTAGGCGTGGGCGGTGGGCGGCAATGGTGCAGACAGTCGGTGGGGTGGCATGGGCGGCATCTAGCCAAGCTATGTTCTCCTTGTCTTCTCTCTTCTCTCTCTCCTTCTCCCTCTCTTCTTCTTCTTCTTCTTCTGTTCGTCTGAGTTGGGACTGTTCGATTATTTAGGATTAAAATACATCAGCGGGCGCTAATAGTGACTGCGTGCGGTCGCTATTTTTTATTGACATGGCTATATTAGCGACCGTTTACGGTCGCTGTTTATAATCAGTCACAGATAACCTCCCCGCCAAACATTTGCGCCAAATTTCAGGCGGTAAAATTAAATCAGCGACCGACCAGTGACCGCATGCGGTCGCTGATATTACCTAGCGACTAGATTAACTTGTGGTCGCTATTACGAGCATTAGCAACCGAAAATGGCGGTCGCTGATATTCTTGGTCACTGTTGGGCCATTTTCTTGTAGTGATGAGACTTAGGAACAATTCCTAGTTCTGTAATGAACGTTTCATCCAAACAATCAACTTGCAGCTTCATTTATAGCTATGTACTTTGTCTCTATCATTAAACCAGCAACTCTTTGCTGTTTGGAACTTTTCCAATTCACTGCACCACCATTCAAGGTAACGATTTACCTTAAAGTGGATTTGTTATCGTTTTCACATAAGTTGGGTAACCCTTAATCTTAACATACTTAAGACTAGGTTTCCTCCCTGTCCATATATGGAATCTTGGGGACGGATTTTGAGGTTATCTTATTTTGTAGATATGCAGCCGTTTCTAGAGCATAACACTAGAAGGATACTGGAATGTCGGTAAAAATCATTATGGACCGCAACATGTCCTATATGGTACAATTTTTCCTTTTAGATACACCAATCCATTATTGCGTATCAGGAGATGTCCATTATAGACAACCAAATTTTGCACTTCGTATACTGACCCTGACAGGAGGGCAAAATCGTCAATTAACCCAGCCTACGAGAACGGGAGGTGGACATAAGTACGAACACTCAAAGCCACCGCAACGACTTGCGATCAAAGCCGACACGAAAACGATCAAAGCTCAATGATATGGCACGTTTCCCAGCGGTTCCCGGACTGTAAAATACAAGCCTTTCAGCGAAAACCAATGGTACAACACGACAATCGAGGTGCGGTACAAAAATTGAGAAAATCAGCTCAGCTAGCCGCGGATTAATCTGCGGCCAATGATTAAAATAAACTGAAGTGCGCGGCGGGCGGCTGAAGTGCGCGGCGGGCACGGAGGAACCGAGGCCAGCCGACGATCAATCTGCGGTCAGCAGCAGATCAATCTGCGGCCAGCCGCAGATCAATCTGCGGTTGCCTCTGATCAGTCTTTATCAGCGCATTTCTTCATTCAGCATACAGAGAGTGACACAGCTGCGAAAGAAAAAAGAGAGAGGAAGAAATCAGCAACCAACAGTAGCGAGAAAGGAGAGAAAAGAGAGGAAAAAAGTGAGGATTTATATCCTTTTTACTAGATTGTATCACATATAGTTCTACTATATTCAATATACGAATTTATACGCACCATGGTGTCATTTGCAAGGTGAAAAAAAGACATTCTTATAGCATTTTTGTTATATCATTTTGTTAAACTTTTATTATTTGGGCTATATTAAATGTGTTTTTTCTTGTATATTATTGAGGATATAAGGATTGAGGACTATTAGTGAGGGTTCCAACGGAACAAAATTCTTCTTAATGGTCCAATGATATCCATTTGGTGATTTTTAGTTCGTTATGGTAATGAATTAGGCGTAGTGTATTTAAATTGCTATTGTAGGATATTGTGATGTGTTAGGCAACTCGGTGTTGTTCATTGGTGTGTTATCCGTTTTGCGGGTGTATAGCAATTGTGGATGTGAGCCTAGGAACGCGACCCCGTGGTCCAAATCCGATGATGGACAATTTTGGTGCATGTAATAGGACCGATTATTCCTGGTTATAAATATGTAATCGTCGGGCCTTAAAACGATACCAAGTCAAAAATCGGGTTTAAGGCCCCGTAATAGTGAAACATGTGGTTGAGCATTCGGGGTTATTTTGATGGCTAACATGCCCATGAATAGCCCAACACATTTTAATGCTTGATTTGATTTACGACACAAAATTGATTTCAAAGCTAAACGATGAAGATTTTCATAAAATCAATCAAATTAGGTTATTAGCATCACGAGGCTTAAAATTTGAAGTGCTAATGAATGTCGATTCCTATTTAACGAGAAGCCAAAAGAAAAGATCGTTTTCAAACATCACAAAAAATGATTTTATAAAAATAAATAACATTTTATTAAATCTTTGTGCATGGGTTAAAGAGATCCTAGAAATTGCCCGTCACTTTATTTACGAAAGCAATGTATAGGTCTCGATTCCTATTTTGACGAAGGTTTAGAAAACTCTTGTTTTGTCCAAACAACACCTAATGAAAATCTTGCAGTATTTGACAATTAAAATCAAACTCTTCTCATAAAGCTTTCTCGTATAAGCCGAAGGACATTTTAAAGCACTCTCAAAATAAAACACGACTCTTCATAAAAAAAAAACCAAATGGTTTCTTCATGCAAACTCACCACAACATTCACATAGGCACACACACAGGCGCACACATACACATTTTAAGAATTAAAAGGATAGAAAAAGCATCAAGACTGTGGTAACCGTGTTTCACGGAAGTCGGGGGGTGCCTAACACCTTCCCCTCGCTTAAGCAAGCCCCCGAACTCTATGAATCTCGGTTTATAGACCAATTAATTCGGAGTCACACATGAGCCAGCGATTTACGAAAACGAAACTCGGATGAGTTGGTACATCCACTTCAAATATACCAACTGGCGACTCTGGTCAATTGGCTCATCATAAAAAACGATCTTTCAAAACCCCGTCGACATTTGTGCCGACCTTTTCCAAAAAATCATCTAATAAAAAGGCTAAAATTGGAAAGGGTAATAATTAGCCACGGAGCGATCTTTCCCGGCGTCGACAGCTGGCGACTCTGCTAGGGAAATTAAAGGGCTTAAGCCGCGTTCAAATCTTGATACTGTCCTACCCTTTAAAATTTTATAAATGCGTGTGTACGTGCGATATTTTGACAGGTTTACTTGTGGTTGTGTGAATGTGTGTTTTTTCCAATGAATGAATGATTGAATGGAATTGCTTTACTTTAAAGTAATCATTTGCATACGGTGAGGACGATGAATATGAATGTATGTTGAGAGTGTACCTCCTCCTGAGGCAAACCCGTCGGTTGCTTATTACTGGACTCGAAGGGGCTGCTCCCTGGAAATGGCTCAGGAAACGCACCACCCATATCCGCTCCAATCGAAAGGACTCAGACGAGTAGATTGCGAAGATTTGGGGACCTTCATGCCGAAAAGCCGCGAGAGTAACCTTAGGGTAGGTCAGCCTCGGATTAACCCAACGCAGGGAAAGTCTCTTCATGCCTTTTTATGTTTACACGTATAAATGTCATAGTCCCATTCAATATTTTTTTTTCCCTTTTGTCGAAAGAAGGTACTAACCTCTATGTTTTGCAGGGAATAGCTAGGAAAGCATAATAATTCGTGTCTAGCATTTATTATTGCAATGAGGGACTGCTAACAGTTTGTTTTGCAGGGAAAGATTAAAAAACCCAAAAACACAAAAGTTATAGCTTTAGCATGCATCCACATCTTTCATTTCCCAAGACTAAACTTCAAACCGTTTTCCCCTGTAGGATTGCTCCTCAAACGCGTTTGCAATCTAAGAAGGCCCAGGTTTCTACATCTGAAATGGCTGATTGTCCACCTCCTAATCCTAGTTCCATATCTAGGGAGGAATTCGATGATTTAAAAAACAGATGTTGGAAATGGCCACAATGCTGAAAGAGCAGTTCCTACTGAGACAGGATCCGCCAAACAAGGATCCGCCTAAGGATGATCAACCCCAGCCTAAGGGTGAGCCAGTCATCCCCAAAGCCATTCCTACACCTAACAGGACAGTAATCACTATTCCAGAGGAGGGAGACACTGATGATCTTCGAAAGAAAATGAGGCAAATGGAGGAGACTATCCAGTCCCTGAAAGGCATAGGTTCCCTGGGCAGGGTAAATTATTCATATTTGTGTGTCTTTCCAGGAACCAGGTATCCGGAGAAGTTCAAGATCCCCGAATTTGAGAAATATAATGGGAAGGGAGACCCTTATACACACCTGGAGATATACATTAGGGAACTTGGGTCTTATGCAGAGGACGAAGGACTGAGGATGCAGTTATTCCAAAAGAGCCTAATGGGAGAAGTAAGAACTTGGTATGCCCGCCTTGATAATGCTCGGATCCACAACTGGGAGGAGTTGGCCCATACTTTCTTGACACAATACAGCTTCCAGGCACAGATGGCCCCTGACAGATATCAGATGACAAAGGTCAAGAAGCAACCAAAAGAATCTTTTAGGGACTATGCACAGCGGTGGAGGGGTATGGCTGCACAGGTGAATCCCCCAATGAGCGAGGCGGAGATGGTAATGACCTTTGTGGATATTCACGATGCGCCCTATTATGAGCGAGTGATAGCGGAGATTGGAAGACCTTTTGCCGAAATGATAATGCATGGAGAAATGGTTGACATGGGGTTAAAGTCTGACAAGATCCGGGACTTCACAGCTCTGGAAGCAGTTGCGAAGCAAATCCAAAGTGGAAACTATGGCAGTGCTTCCCACAGGACCCAAAAGAGAAAGGAGGAAGATGTTTCCCTCATTCTGCAGGGATCATCTAGGAAGGTGGAGAATAGCCCTCCAGTGCAAATACAGAGAATTGTGCCACCCCGACAACCTAATTTCGATAATCAAAGGACGGACGGACGAAGAAGATTTGAGACCATAAGAGATCGGGTATTCACCCCGCTTGAGGATCCTCTTGAACAGATTTTGGCAGTATTAATAGCACAGAGAAGGATAGTCGATTTGGCACCCCCAATTGACCCGAAAGGGAGAGGATTTGACCCGAGTAAGAAGTGTGTGTACCATTCGGGTTCCCCTGGTCATGATACTCAGGAATGCTGGGCGCTGAAGCACAAGATTCAGAACATAATCGATAGCGGGGAGATCATGGTGGAACAGCCAGAGTCACCAAATGTTAAAGTCAATCCCCTGCCTAAACATGATGGGGAAGGGGTCAATGTGGTGGAAGCCAGTGAAGCCGGAGGACCACCAAGGCTGAATTATATAAAGAGAATTGATGAGATGATTGGCAAGCCTGTGTCTGAGACATGAGGTGGAAAATTGACCCCCACGAATGATGAGTCGGCCAAAAAGGAGAGTTTCCTGCAGGAGGTCGTGCGACAGTTTGAAGCCAAGTGTTATATCCCTGGACGGTCAGTAAGCAGTGGAAAGGGGAAGGATGTTGCCACGCCATCAGGAACCCAACAGAGTGTGCCTGTCATCAATTGGGCGGGGCTGACTATTTCTGAAGAGGTTATGAAGAAGGACCAATGTGATGTGGCTGTAGTCATCGAGGAAGTTTCCGATGCGAAGCCGCCCTTCATTTGTCACATTCCGGCCGATCTGACCACCAACAACTAGACGATGGAGCTAGTAATATCCAAACGAGGGTAAAATATGGCGTCAGGGTGGTATACCCCGGATGGTGGGGGATGAATAGATACCAGTTTTTGTTCCTTATTTTGAATTTTGCACGGTTATGTTATTTTGTCATGTTATTTTAAAGATGATCATTGCGGGAAAATGACTTATATATATGACAAATATTTTTGTTTCATGTCAGGTGTACCGATTTGAGTATTGCTTGCCTAACAAACGATTTTTCAAATTCGAAAGATGACTACGATTTTGATATTGAGCTGGATTTCGATTTAATGGGCATTGAGCAGGATGAGACAGATAATGACGACACGCCTGATGAAATCAAAGGATGGGTCGAAGACAAACCCAAACCCAACTCAGACCAAACCATCACCATAAATATCGGAACCCCTGACGAACCCAAAGTAACTCAGGAGATCATCGTCCGTTTCATCAGGAATGATGTCATTTGCCGATACGGGCAACCTGAGGTCTTAGTCTCTGACAATGCCAAGAATTTAAACAATGCCCTCATGAAGGAATTATGTGACCAGTTTAAGATCAAACACCTCAATTCTGTCATTTACCGTCCTAAGATGAATGGGGCAGTGGAGGCTGCAAATAAGAATACCAAGAAGATTATGACGAGAATGTCTGCTAATCATCGGGGGTGGCCGGATCTGCTACCTCTCACCCTACTGGCGTACAGAACGTCGGGGCGTACTTCTACAGGGGCAACCCCTTACGCGTTGGTATACGGAATAAAGGTTGTTCTGCCAGTTGAGGTTGAGATGGCGTCCCTCAGAATCTTGATTGATGCTCAAATAAACGAGGAGGAGTGGATGCAAAGTCGGTACGACCAATTAGCCCTAATTGATGAAAGGAGGGTAGCGGCTGTTTTGCACGGCCAGTTATATCAGCAAAGAATATCTCGATCATACGACAAAAAGGTAAGACCTCGAAAGTTCAAGGAAAATGACCTAGTGCTAAAGAGAGTCATGCCTTGTCAAGACGAAGCCAAAGGGAAGTTCGCCCCGAGCTTGGAAGGACCTTTTATGATTAAGAAAGCGATGTCCGGAGGAGCCCTCGTATTGCAAGAGATGGACGGTGAGGTGTTTCCACAGCCCATAAATTCTGACTCGGTGAAGCGGTTCTACGCCAAAAAAAAAAGAATCATCATCATCATTTTCTTCTCTTCCTATGAAGAACGAACTACGTAGGACCTGATTTCCCGACTTGTGGGAGTACGTAGGCAGCCATCATGGCACGGTCCAATTCCTTTCAAAATAATACGTTCTCTAACCAAAACCGATTCCCAACAGCCCGAAAAAAACCTTCCTATACCCTCGAAACCTTCCGAAACCAGCCACCTAATTAGCTTCATCTCAGATGACATAACCCTAACCCAACCAAACAGTTAGCCAAAATCTAAGACTCAGTCCGATGAAATCAACAGGGTGCGCGGCAATATCTGTCAAATCTCCATCAAGACTTGAGAAGAGAAAGAAGGCGAAATATCAAAATCGTGGTTAGATGGATAAAATGAGGGTCTAATGAAAGGCAACGTTACAACAAAAAGGGAAAATGACTAAAACAAGATTTCTCTTTCAATAACCGATGAAACTGACATAGTCTATGCAGGAAATAAAATGATCTACAAATCTGAAACTAACTGAAGCAGGATGGATAAGGTGGTGAATAGATCTGAAGCATCGGCATTCCCTGCAATCTGCTGCCCCATCATGTCGATGCGATCCAATAAAGCAGTGGCTCGGCTAACAATCTCAGAGTGAGCATCTATAACTGCCCTAGTCTGCAATACAATGACGTCTCTGTCAGTGAGGGCAGCATCTCTAGCCAGAATGGCAGCATCTCTCTCAACGAGGGCAGCGTCCCTCTCAGCCTCAGCAGTAATCAAGGCCAGTCGGATCCGGTTATCCTCAGTAACCCGACTAGGGGTAGAATCAGCTGTGATGGAATGAGGAATATAGGCGGGAGTGGAGAAGCCCTCATAATCATATCTGGACATCATCTCTGTAGACTCAGGAGGAATAAATACCTCTGGGGTGGTATCATCTGTGAAAACCACTCGAGAGTCATCAAATACTCCAGTCTGACTCAAACCAACCGTATTAGAGTCTCCGTGCAACCATTCCACATAAGTAGATGTCTGAATGGGGCAACTTTCACTATACTCGGCAAGGATCCTGCGAGACCAAAGATCATATACTCGCAGTAAATCTCTCTCTGTCTAGGGTGATATGAGGAATCGGTAGTCGGCGGCTCCCGTGAAAGGGTGAAAATCCTGTATCTGATCAAACTGCCCCATAACCACTAAGGGATGATAAGTCGTCATGCCCCTCAAGCCAGAAATAGGGATGAAATCCAAGGGGGCACATGAGTCGAGAAGCTCATGAAGGAGCAATAACCCGAATAGATCAAGAGATGAAAGGGCTCCTCAATAGCCGATAAGAATTCTATCCAGGAAGCTGCATCAATACAGCTCATGGGATAGAACGAAAATTGCATGGCTATGTCGTGGCTGAAGCAAAACCCATGGCGACGGAAATGACCGATGGGGCTGAGATGACTCATAAACCATACATACAACAAAACAGAGCTCCCTCTGAATACTCTGCCTCGGAAAGACTGACAATATGAGGCTGACATGTAGGTATCTGCTAGTATCATGGGAATAATGATGTGATCCTCCTTAAGGGCTCTAGTGGCCGCAATAACTCGCATATCCAACAGATCAGATCCGGCTGGCAGATACAAAACTGAGATAACACAAGCCATCAAAACATCTACTCTCAAAGCGCCCCAACGCTCCTCAGATACGAAAAGTCGCTAGAGAATAGATGAAAATTGGAGGGTGAGCCGAATCGGTCAATCAGGAAATGAAGGGGAACTAGAAGGTCTGATGTGATCACCGATAATAGGACTGTCCTCCGCAAACCAGTAAAAGTCAAGAACTGACGGATCATAGAACCAGCTGTGACCCTGGCACAAGGACCATCCAAGAGAAGCCGGTAAAGCGAGCATACTCATCGAGAGTGGGGGTCAGCTCCATTGTCCCTAATCTGAACACCTGACGGGTAGGGGCCCAATAGCTCAGAATGCCTTGCACAAAGCCCGCCGGCACCTGAAAGGATAATAAAGACCGGGAATGTCCCAGAAGACCATCTGCGATAACCTTTTCGCCCGGCGACAAACTGTCCAACCAGCGAAAAAGCGTGCCAACCAACCATGTGGGAGGACCGAGATCCAAACGTGCCACGGCGTTTAGTGACGACATCGGTGAAAAATAGTATCAAAAAGACTGTGCAAAGGTCATTCTCTATCCATGAATAAAAAGCATGCAATAGAGAAATCAATCAATTTTAAAATCCATTTGACTTATGAGAACAAAATACGAGATTTCGACCAATCGGGCGCAGAATACGACGAATCGATCATCGGGGCAGGACCCGGCGGAAACGACGTGATTTACGAATCGACCAACCGGAGACGAGACCCGGTGACGACGAATCAACCAACCGGAGACGAGACCCGGTACAGACAACTCGGCCAACCGGAGACGAGACCTGGTGCCGACGAATCAATCAACCGGAGACGATACCCGGTGCAGACGAGTCGACCAATCGGAGACGATAACCGATATAGACAACTCGGCCAACCGGAGACGAGACTCGGTGCCGACAAATCAATCAACCGGAGACGATACCCGGTGCAGACGAGTCGACCAATCGGACACGATAACCGATACAGACAACTCGACCAACCGGAGACGAGACCCGATGACGACGAATCAACCAACCGGAGATGAGACCCGGTGCAGACAACTCGGCCAACCAGAGACGAGACCCTGTGCCGACGAATCAATCAACCGGAGCCGATACCCGGTGCAGATGAGTCGACCAATCGGAGACGATAACCGATGTAGACAACTCGGCCAACCAGAGACGGGACCCGGTGCCGACGAATCAATCAACCGGAGACGATACCCAGTGCAGACGAGTCGACCAATCGGAGACGATAACCGATACAGACAACTCGACCAACTGGAGAAGAGACCCGGTGACGACGAATCAACCAACCGGAGACGAGACCCGGTGCAGACAACTCAGCCAACCGGAGAAGGGACCCGGTGCCGACGAATCAATCAACCGGAGCCGATACCCAGTGCAGACGAGTCGACCAATCGGAGACGATAACCGATACAGACAACTCGGCAAACCGGAGACGAGACCCGATGCCGACGAATCAATCAACCGGAGACGATACCCGGTGCAGACGAGTCGACCAATCGGAGACGATAACCGATACAGACAACTCGACTAACCGAAGACGAGACCCGGTGACGACGAATCAACCAACCGGAGACGAGACCCGGTGCAGACAACTCGGCCAACCGGAGACGAGACATGGTGCTGACGAATCAATCAACCGGAGACGATACCCGGTGCAGACGAGTCGACCAATCAGAGACGATAACCGATACAGACCACTCGACCAACCGGAGACGAGACCTGGTGCCGACGAATCAATCAACCGGAGACGATACCTGGTGCAGACGAGTCGACCAATCGGAGACGATAACCGATACAGACAACTCGACCAATCAAAGACGAGACCCGGTGACGACGAATCAACCAACCGGAGATGAGACCCGGTGACGACGAATCAACCAATCGGAGATGAGACCCGGTGCAGACAACTCGGCCAACCGGAGACGAGACTCGGTGCCGACGAATCAATTAACCAGAGACGATACGCAGTGCAGACAAGTCGACCAATCAGAGACGATAACTGATACAGACCACTCGACCAACCGGAGACGAGACCCGGTGCCGACGAATCAATCAACTGGAGACGATACCCGGTGCAGACAACTCGGCCAACCGGAGACGAGACCTGATGCCAGATAGACGATTAACCGGGGACGAGAATCGATACAGGCGAGTCGACCAATCAGAGATGAGAACCGATACAGACGAGACGACCCATCGAAAATCAGACCCCACATCTACGAGATGACCGATCGGATACGAGACCCGGCGGTTATGAGACGACTACGATTCCAAGACTACAGCGATTACGAGACGGAGCACGACATTGGCGATAACGATTAGAGCAATGACCTGTCAAAGACGGAACCCGACAACAACAATGCGATCAGCGATTGAAACCTGTTTGGACCGATACTCACAAGAAATTTACGATTGCATGATGCATTGACACCTTTACGAATGTTTACATGCCTTACATTTTGTGTTGCACCATAAGCTATATGAGTTGCATCATGTATGTACTGTCATTCATGCATCGGATGTCTACTTCTTTATCATGTTCATTTCATTTAACATTTCATAAACATGATAAAGAGGGGCAGTTGTAGACACCCAAATTTTGCACTTCGTATACTGACCCTGACAGGAGGGCAAAATCGTCAATTAACCCAGCCTACGAGAACGGGAGGTGAACATAAGTACGAACACTCAAAGCTACCGCAACGACTTGCGATCAAAGCTGACACGACAATGATCAAAGTTAAATGATATGGCACGTTTCCCAGCGGTTTTCGGACTGTAAAATACAAGCCTTTCAGCGAAAACCAACGGTACGACACGAGAATCGAGGTGCGGTACAAAAATTGAGAAAATCAGCCCAGCCAGCCGCGGATTGATCTGCGACCAATGATTAAAATAAACTGAAGTGCGCGGCGGGCGCGGAGCAACCGAGGCCAGCCGCAGATCAATCTGCGGCTGCCTCTGATCAGTCTTTATCAGCGTATTTCTTCATTCAGCATACAGAGAGTGACACAGCTGCGAAAGAAAAAAGAGAGAAGAAGAAATCAACAATCAACAGCAGCGAGAAAGGAGAGAAAAGAGAGGAAAAAAGTGAGGATTTATATCCCTTTTGCTAGATTGTATCACATATAGTTCTACTATATTCAATATACGAATTTATACGCACCGTGGTGTCATTTGCAAGGTGAAAAAAAGACATTCTTATAGCATTTTTGTTATATCATTTTGTTAAACTTTTATTATTTGGGCTATATTAAATGTGGTTTTTCTTGTATATTATTGAGGATACAAGGATTGAGGACTATTAGTGAGAGTTCCAACGGAACAAAATTCTTCTTAATGGTCTGATGATATCTATTTGGTGATTTTTAGTTCGTTATGGTAATGAATTAGGCGTAGTGTATTTAAATTGCTATTGTAGGATATTGTGATGTGTTAGGCAACTCGATGTTGTTCATTGGTGTGTTATCCGTTTTGCGGGTGTATAGCAATTGTGGATGTGAGCCTAGGAACGCGACCCCGTGGTCCAAATCCGATAATGGACAATTTTGGTGCATGTAATAGGACCGATTATTCCTGGTTGTAAATATGTAATCGTCGGGCCTTAAAACGATATCAAGTCGAAAATCGGGTTTAAGGCCCCGTAATAGTGAAACATGTGGTTGAGCGTTCGGCGTTATTTTGATGGCTAACATGCCCATGAATAGCCCAACGCATTTTAATGCTTGATTTGATTTACGACACAAAATTGATTTCAAAGCTAAACGATGAAGATTTTCATAAAATCAATCAAATTAAGTTATTAGCATTACGAGGCTTAAAATTTGAAGTGCTAATGAATGTCGATTCCTATTTAACGAGAAGGCAAAAGAAAAGATCGTTTTCAAACATCACACAAAATGATTTTATAAAAATAAATAACGTTTTATTAAATCTTTGTGCATAGGGTTAAAGAGATCCTAGAAATTGCCCGTCACTTTATTTACGAAAGCAATGCATAGGTCTCGATTCCTATTTTGACGAAGGTTTAGAAAACTCTTGTTTTGCCCAAACGACACCTAATGAAAATCTTGCATTATTTGACAATTAAAATCAAACTCTTCTCATAAAGCTTTCTCGTATAAGCCGAAGGACATTTTAAAGCACTCTCAAAATAAAACACGACTCTTCATAAAAAAAAACCAAATGGTTTCTTCATGCAAACTCACCACAACATTCATATAGGCGCACACACACGCGCACACATACACATTTTAAGAATTAAAAGGATAGGAAAAGCATCAAGACTGCGGTAACCGTGTTTCACGGAAGTCGGGGGGTGCCTAACACTTTCCCCTCGCTTAAGCAAGCCCCCGAACTCTATGAATCTTGGTTTATAGACCAATTAATTCGGAGTCACACAGGAGCCAGTGATTTACGAAAACGAAACTCGGATGAGTTGGTACATCCACTTCAAATATACCAATTGGCGACTCTGGTCAATTGGCTCATCATAAAAAACGATCTTTCAAAACCCCGTCGACATTTGTGCCGACCTTTTCCAAAAAATCATCTAATAAAAAGGCTAAAATTGGAAAGGGTAATAATTAGCCACGGAGCGATCTTTCCCGGCGTCGACATCCATTATGAGAAAATACCATTTCGAAAAAATACCATTTTGAGATGATCGAGAAACTCATTGCACAAGTATTCCTTCCTCGATCTGATCATAAAATCTTAATACTTTGTCAATTTGTTTCACTTCTGAATTCTTTGAACCTTTCAAATGATTAGGACTTGTATTTCATCAAATACACATATTCAACTCTTTGAATGATCATCTCCTTTTCTTTTTACTAGTTTATTCAATTTACAAAATTGTTTTCATATAAGTCAAGTATACGAAGTCCATCAAATATTTTTCTAATTCTATACAAAACATTATTATTATAAATAGAATAACCATTATTCTTAAATATAATACCAACACCTTCCTTGTCCAACAACGGAATAGAAATAATGTTTCTAAAGAGAACGAGAACATAATAACAATTTATCAACTTAATAGACTTTCCCATAGGCAACGCTAAACTATAAGTTCCTACGGCTAATGTAGCAACCTTTGCTCTATTTTCCATATGTAAGATTACTTACACTTCGTTTAGCTTTCTACTTCTTCTTAGTCTCTGCATTGGATTGCATACGTGAGAACTACAGCTGGTATCCAATACCCAAGTAGAAACTTAACTTACAGAAAGATTTATTTTAATCATGAACAAACTGTATCTGTAACCTAAACTTCACTAAGCTTTTTCTGGTTATCCTCTGTAAGATGCTCCTTACAGTTTCCTTTCCAGTGTCCAGGCTTATTGCAGTGGAAGAAAACTCCTTTGCTATCCGCATCAGTTTTGTTCTTAGTGTCCTTAGTTATTGCCTTCCATTTGCCTTCTTTGAATTGCTCTTCTTTTTAGAAGATCCTTTGGCCCGCTTTCTTTTTTGGAAAAATCATCTACAAGTAAGACTTTGTCTTTCTTAGTTGGAAAGTGACTCTTTGCAGTTTTTAGCATGTTAAGCAACTTAGGCAAGCTGACATCTAGCTTGATCAAATCTTGGATCAACTCTCTATCCATGATAAAACCCAGTTGTCCCAATTGTTCAATCAGATTGATCATTTTTTAGGACATTTGTCTATACTGTAGTGCCATCAGTCATTCTAGATCAGAAGAGCTCCTTAGATATCTGATATCTAATAGTCCTACTTTCCTCACCATTTAACTCCTTGAAGGTGCAAGAGTATAGTAGGAGCATCCATAGTTTCATGCTGACGCTGAAGCTCGTTACTCATGGATGCGAGCTTGATGCATTGAGCCAACTGTGCATCATCTTCCCACATTCTAAAACTAGCAATCTTTTCCTCAGAGGCTGTTTCTGCAACAGTTGCAGGGACAGGTGTATTAAGGACATAAGATAACTTTTCAGCCTTGAGAACTATTCTCGGATTCCTTAACCATTCCGTTTAATTTGGTCCGGTTAATTTGCATCTAATATGCTCTGTAATGATAGTAAATTAGACGTTGTAAAATTTTGTAAATAAATTTGTAATTTAATAACATAGTAGCATACATTCATTTCTTAATAACCAAAATAAATTAGGTATTTATTTAAATTGGTATCTCCCACTATTTTCATCAAACTATATTACCCTCCCTATATAGTGTTATGTTTGTATATAGCGCGAACATGCAATCAAATTACATAAACAGTGCAGAAGCGCAATAAACGGATTTTAAAATTTTTCATACAAACCATCGCCATGATCATCTATGTGCTCAATTATCAATTAAACGAAAAAGATAGAGATATAGAATTATACTCTCGTGAATCAAAGCTTCCTCAGGTACAAGTTCACCTCCAATTCCTTCGTGTTCTCCTTAAATTCCACCGACTAAATTCCTTTGCTTGATCAACGTTAGCCACCCAAGTGTTTGGCCTCTAGAGGTGATCCACCAAGGAAGAATAGTTATTCAAGAAGATAAGTGTTGGCAAAACCCTAGTTTCTATCTCTATAAAAATTACAAGTACTCTCATTCTCTTTCCAATTCTTATGGAAGAGTGTGTAACTGTCTAACCCCAGGTAATGATAAGACTCCTCTTATTTATAGATATAGGGAACCCTCCTAAACTATTTAGAATTAGGGTTTTTATTTTAATTAAACTCCTTTAATTAATTAAACTCCTAATCCAATTAGGAATTTATGAGAGAGTACTACTATTAATTAATTTCCAATCGCTATTAGGAATTAAATAATAGTAATAGTAATAATAATAATAATAAGACTCCTCTTATTAATTTATATTTAATATTTTCAGAATATATTAAATAATAAATATTAAGCTATTTAATTTATTCTATCTCCATAGACTAAATTAAATACACTTAACTTATTATTACAATTATGTCATTTAATTCTTAAACAAATATTTTTCTTTTGCGGTGTGACCCTTTAGGTTCTCCATATTAAACTAGTTGTGAATAAATCAATTAGAACAATTCTAATCTTATTTAAATAAATAAATTAAACTATTTAATTTATTTAAATAAATAATATTTATTTTACAATAAGGGTAAGCCCCCTTAGCGATCAACGACTTTCCAGATAATATAGATTTTAACATTAATCACAAAAGAACCTTGCAGTGCATAGTTACCGTACAATTCAATCCTTCTACCATACAATGTCCCAATTAAATATAAGACATGGAATTACTGTCAAGTCTTATTTTATTTAATTATATGTATTTCGATTCTCAAATGCACAACTCTGATAATGCAAATTAGAAACTCCTTTCTAATTTCATTCTGCTTTGGCCAAAGACTTCTGAGTCATCATTTATCGAATCACATAGGACATTCACTCCTTTTACTAGAAGTGGTAGATTCTTTGTTGACCATTCACCTATCTCCATGTGCAACTTATTATACCCAATCATACCCTTTGATATACCCTAAGGGTCTTAAGAGACATGTCAAAGTATAACTCATCACACACAAGATACTATGATGATCTCAAGTCCGAGGATCACTTGTACTACTATCACTAGAGGAATTCCTATTGACAGGCGAGTAAAACTGCATTAGGTATTCTTTAGCGAGCCACGTTCAGTGAACTTATTCTCTAATAAGCACCTACATACTTGCTTTAGTGTCTCCACACAAATGATTATGAGATCAATCATCCTCTTCATAAGAGCAAGCAACGTATGTAGTAATCTATCCGGATTCACTAATCCCCTTTTTAGTAATGGAACGATTTTAGTTTGGGAGCTATCTACAATTTAGATCTCATTAGCATGATCCTCATCATGATTCTAAAAGCATTACTCAAAACTATGGGTTTATCACATTTAATATAACAACACCATGTAGATAAAGTAAAATGCCTTTAACAAACGAATAAGATTACGAAGTATATGCTACATCATATCAAATATGATTGGCTTGTGTTCATACTACTTTCAATCTCCCACTTGCACTAAAGCCAATCGTCATGGTATCTAATACCCTTCTTCTCTAAGTGACGATCATCCTGCTGTTTGGATAAAGCTTCTGTAAATGGATATGTAATGTTGTTCTTGAGAGTCCACCATCTCTATAGTGACTTCTCCTCTTTCAATGATTCGGCTAATCAAATGAAAGTGCCGCAACACATGTTTGAATCCAAGATGAGACTTAGGAACTATTCCTAATTCTATAATGAACTTTTCATCCAAACAATCAACTTGCAACTTCATTTACAGCTATATACTTTGTCTTTGTCACTAAACCAGCAACTCTTTGCTGTTTGGAACCTTTCCAATTCACTACACCACCTTTTAAGGTAACGATTTACCTTAAAGTGGATTTGTTATCGTCTTGGTCAGTCTGAAAAACTTGAGTGTGTTTAGCCCTCTAGTTTTAATTCAGACCTACCATGAATCATGATCACATCTTCAGTACTGGTTAAGTACCTAAAGATGTTTATCACTGTCTTACAATGATCTTCTCTAGAATATGACTGATCAACATCAAACCTTGTATATTCATTGCATACATGATAGTAACTCATGCGATCTCTCTTTCAATTGGGGACAATTTTAAAGAGATACACTCCATGGCTCATCATCATGAGACCTCTCTTGGAGTTTACCATGCTAAACGCCTTTAGCATCAAATGAATATACGTTCCTTGGGTCAAGCCGAAGATCCTATTAAATCTATCTATATAGATTTATATCCCCAATTTATAGGATGCTCCTCCCAAGTCATTCATGGAGGAATGTTTAGACAATTTTATCTTTACTGATTGTAGCATTGGTGTGTTATTCCTTATCAGTAGTATATCAATATATAATACTAGGAATGTCACAGTGCTTCCACTGACCCTTTTGTACACACTAGGTTCATTCTCGTTTTTGATAAAATCAAACTCTATTGATTGTCTCATCAAAATGAATGTTCCATCTTTGAGAAGCTTGCTTCAATCCATCTTTGGATCATTGTAGCTTAAAACACGATTTGCTTCAACCTTTGAAATAAATTCCTCTGGCTGTGTCATACATACATTCTCCTCAAGTCTTCATTGAGGAAGGGTGTCTCCACATCTATTTTGCCAGATTTCGTAATAAGTGCTTCAATCCATCTTTGGATCATTTAGCTTAAAACACGATTTGCTTCAACCTTTGAAACAAATTCCTCTAGCTGTATCATACATACATTCTCCTCAAGTCTTCATTGAGGAAGGGTGTCTCCACATCCATTTTACCAGATTTTGTAATAAGCTGCAATCACAAGCAAAATCCAAATGGACTTGAGCATTACCCGGTAATAAGGTTTTATCACAGTCAACTCCTTGACTTGAAAAACCTTTTAAACAGGTCTGGTCTTATAGGTCACCACCTTGCCATTTGCCCCAGTCTTTCTCTTAAAGACTCATATTCACACTTTAGCCACTATGCCCTTTTGTGGAGTAACCAGAGTCTATACTTGGTTCTCATACATGGAGTCCATTTCGAATTTCATGGCCATCTGCCATTTCTCTGAGAGTCTTCTACTTATAGCCTCATCGTATATAACTGGATCATCATCCTCTATGATGCGTACCTCATCATCATTCTCTATGATAAATCCATACCTCCCAGGTATCTTCGGTACTCTTCCAAATTTACAATTCGTTTGTGGTACAATAGGTCTATCTACAGGTTCCTCGGTTCGACTTAAAGTGCTTTGTGGTTCTTGAACTCCTTCAAGATCTATTACCCTCCCACTAGCTCCTTCAATGGTAAACACCTTTATCTACGAAGGCAACGTGTAGGATTATAGTAATAATACCCTAAACTTTCTTTAGGATATCCCACAAATCTGCACTTGTTAGATTTTGTCCCAAACTTATCTTTGAAACCTTTTCACATAAGCTGGACAACCCCTTATCTTAACATACTTAAGAGTATGAATCCTTTCCTATCCATAACCTTTATGGAGTCTTGGGCTCGGATTTTAAGGTTACCTTATTTTTGTAGATATGCAGCCGTTTCTAGGGCATAACCTAAGATGGATACTGGAATGTCGGTAAAAATTATTATGGACCGCACCATGTCCAACAAGGTACAATTTCTCCTTTTAAGATACACCAATCAATTATTACGTATCAGGAGGTTTCCATTATGAGAAAATACCATTTTGAGATGATCTAGAAACTTATTGCACAAGTATTCCTTCCTCGATCTGATCAAAGAATCTTAATACTTTGTCAATTTGTTTCACTTCTGAATTCTTTGAACCTTTTAAATGATTCAGACTTGTATTTCATCAAATACACATATTCAACTCTTTGAATTATCATCCCTTTTCTTTTACTAGTTTGTTCAATTTGCAAAAATATTTTTCATGTAAGTCAAGTTTACAAAGTCTATCAAGTGATTTTCCAGTTTCAAATAAAACATTATCATCATAAATAGAACAACAATTGTTCTTAAATATAATACCAAAACCTTCCTTGTCCAACAACGGAAGTAATAATGTTTCTAAAGAGAACTGAAACATAATAACAACTTATTAACTTAATAGACTTGCCTGTAGGCAACGCTAAACTATATGTTCCTACGACTAATGTAGCAACCATTGCTCCATTCTCCACACGTAAGATTACTTACTCTTTGTTTAGCTTTCTACTTCTGCTTAGTCTCTGCATTTGTGAGAACTATAGTCGGTATCCAATACCCAAGTAGAACCTTGACTTACAGAAAGATTTATTTCAATCATGAACAAACCTATATCTATAACCGAAGCTTCACTAAGCTTCTTCTGGTTAGCCTCTGCAAGATGCTCCTTACAGTTTCCTTTCCAGTGTCCAGGCTTATTGCAGTGGAAGAAACTCCTTTGCTATTTGCATCAGTCTTGTTCTTAATGTCCTTTGTTTTTGCCTTTCCATTTACCTTCTTTGAATTGTTCTTCTTTTAAGAAGATCCTTTGGCCCTCTTCCGCTTCCTGGAAAAATCATCTACCAGTAAGAGTTGCTCTTTCTTGGTTGGAAAGTGACTCTTTACAGTTTTTAACATGTTTAGCAACTCAGGCATGCTGACATATAGCTTGTTCATGTAGAAATTCACAACAATTTGTGAGAAAGAGTCCGGAAGTGATTGCAAGATCAAATCTTGGATCAACTCTCCATCCATTAAAACCCAGTTGTCCCAATTGTTCAATCAGATTGATCATTTTAGGACATATGTCTGTATTGTAGTGCCATCGGTCATTCTAGATCGGAAAAGCTCCTTAGATATCTGATATCTAATAGTCCTACTTTCCTCACCATTCAACTCCTTGAAGGTACCTGAGTACAGTAGGAGCATCCATAGTTTCATGCTGACGCTGAAGCTCGTTACTCATGGATGCGAGCATGATGTATTGAGCCAACTGTGCATCATCTTGCTACTTTCTAAAAGTAGCAATCTCTTCCTCAGATGCATTGTCTGCAACCATTGCAGGGATAGGCATATTAAGGACATAAGATAGCTTTTCAGCCTTGAGAACTATTCTCAAATTCTTTAACCAGTCCTTTTAATTTGGTCCGATTAATTAGCATCTAATATGCTCCGCAGTGATAGTAAATTAGACATTGTAAAATTCTATAAATGAATTTGTAATTTAACAACATTTTAGCATACATTCATTTCTTAATTAATTACCAAAATAAATTAGGTCTTTATTTTAAATTGGTATCTCTCACTTTTTCATCAAACTATATTACCCTCATTATATAGTACGACAAATCTAATTAAAGATTTGCTAGTGAGAATAAGGATCCCATTTCAAATGTATATAGCCTTGTGTGTGCACAACAAACTATATATAAATAAATAGTTAGACAACTATTGTCAATTACATCACTATGTAACTCCTTGTATTTTGCCTCTTAGATTATAATGGTCAAGTGTGTGCACATCCGAACTACAATAATCTAAGTTAAGTCCAACCTAGCACTTCCATATATGTGAAGAGAAAAAGACCGCCCTTGTGTGTGCACAACAAAACAGTAATGTTCAATTCCTTAATAAACATCAAATATGATAAAACAACATCTTAAATATTTAATACTCGCCTTGTGTGTGCACAACAAACTAATATTAAATATTTAATACTCCATTGTTTTACCATGCTAGAAGGCGACGTTCGATATTCCGAATATCTTTGAACGCTTAGGACTTAATATGATTTCTTTGAGGGGTTTGTTATTATTTGTCTCATCTTATTTAGCGCGCATGCACACACACATACACACACACACACACACACACATATATATATATATATAAAATACGCGTCATATTATTTAACATGCAAAGCATATTGTATAATATATAATATATACATAGTAAGCATGCACATATAGAATACTATATTCTACCCGGATTGATTATGGACTTTTATTCTAGCTTGGTTCACTAGAGCCACCAAGTGAACCAAAAGGTCAAACCTAGGGTGCAAGAACAAAATTTAAATATAACTATTACATTTAAACTCGGGCTCCATTACAAACGGGTCTTTAAGCGCTCCTTGCTCCTTTGTCTCCAATTCTTCAAGTAATTCTAACTAAACCTATTACATAAACTATTTACAATAAATAGAAACCTTGATCAGCAGTCAAGGGGAGGTACATAGGAGGAAAATAGAATTTACATCAAGAAAAACTAGAGAAGACGAGGTACGCAGACCCCATTTATAAAAACCATACATTCAAGAATCCTCTAAAAATCCAATCACACATTGGTCAGTAGTCCATAATCAATCCCTATTTATTATCATACATATCTTCATATGTATCAATAAATAACATTCATCTCATGAATAATAAAACCATTCCATATATACATTGATATCATTTAATGGGCAATTAAAAGGTACGCAGACCCCATTTATAAAAACCCATACATTCAAGAATCCTCTAAAAATCCAATCACACATTGGTCAGTAGTTCATAATCAATCCCTATTTATTATCATACATATCTTCATATGTATCAATAAATAATATTCATCTCATGAATAATAAAACCATTCCATATATGCATTGATATCATTTAATGGGCAATTAAAAGTTTACTAGAAATCCAATTTTGAAATAAAAATAAACTCCTTTATTCTAATCAAAATTTAAATCATGATAAACTTATTTATTTTATTTTATCCAATTTTGAATAAAAATAAACTCCTTTATTTTTAATCAAATTCTAAATCAAAATAGACTCTTTTATTTCAATTAACATGGAATCCAATTTCAAGTTCAAAACAAACTCTTTTATTTTAACTTAAAATTGTTGAAAATAAAATATGTTGAATCCTACTCCTTATCAAAATAAACATCTTTATTTTTAAGGAAACATGGAATCCTATTCCATATGTGAATAAACTCCTTTATTCTAGGAAACATGGAATCATATTCCATATGTGAATAAACTCCTTTATTCTAAACTTATATCAATTAAATAAACCATTTATTTTAATTGAAGGAAAAATTATTTTTTTGGATTCTGCTCTCCGGCGCAGCTGCGCCCAGAATGAACTGGGAAACGGCGCAGCTGCGCTGAACCCCAGAAACGACTTTCTGGGTTTAGGTGCAGTTGCGCTCTATAATGAACTGGAAACGGCGCAGCTGCGCCGCGTAGCAGATTCAGAAAAAACAGATTCTGCCCAAAAATTTCGATCCAATCGCATACCATACACACATGGAATCATCAAAATCGATAATTAGCACAAGATTAGGCTCTGATACCACTGTTAGGTTTGTATATAGCGCGAACATGCAATCAAATTACATAAATAGTGCGGAAGTGCAATAAAACGGATTTTAAAAGTTTTCATACAAACCATCACCATGATTAATCTATGTGCTCAATTAACGATATAAACGAAAGAGATAAAGATAAAAATTATACCCTCATAGAACCGTACTTCCTCGGGTACAAGTTTACCTCCAATTCCTTCGCGTTCTCCTTGAATTCCACCGACTAAATTCCTTTGCTTGATCAACGTTAGCCACCCAAGTATTTGGCCTCTATAGGTGATCCACCAAGGAAGAATAGTTATTCAAGAAGATGAGTATTGGCAAAACCCTAGTTTCTATCTCTATAGAAATTGCAAGTACTCTCACTCTCTTTCCAATTCTTATGGAAGAGTGTGTAACTGTCTAACCCTAGATCATGATAAGACTCCTCTTATTTATAGATATAGGGAACCCTCCTAAACTATTTAGGATTAGGGTTTTTATTTTAATTAAACTCATTTAATTAATTAAACTCCCAATCCAATTAAGAATTTATGAGAGAATACTTATATTAATTAATTCCTACTCCCTATTAGGAATTAAATAATAGTAATAGTAATAATAATAATAAGACTCCTCTTATTAATTTATATTTAATATTTCTAAAATATTAAATAATAAATATTAAGCTATTTAATTTATTCTATCTCCATAGATTAAATTAAATACACTTAACTTATTATTACGATTATGCCATTTACTTCTTAAACAACTATTTTTCTTTTGCGGTGTGACCCTTTAGGTTCTCCATATTAAACCGGTTGTGAATAAATCAATTAGAACAATTCTAATCTTATTTAAATAAATAAATTAAACTATTTAATTTATTTAAATAAATAATATTTATTCTACAATAAGGGTAAGCTCCCTTAGCGATCAATGACTTTCCAGATAATATAGATTTCAACATTAATCACAAAAGAACCTTTCAGTGAATAGTTACCGTACAATTCAATCATTCGACCATACAATGTCCCAATTAAATATAAGTCTTATTTTATTTAATTATATGTACTTCGATTCTCAAATGCACAACTCTGATAATGCAAATTAGAGACTCCTTTCTAATTTCATTCTGTTTTGGCCAAAGACTTCTGAGTCGTCATTTATCGAATCACATAGGACATTCTCTCCTTTTAGTAGAAGTGGTAGATTCTTTGTTGACCATTCACCTATCTCCATGTACAACTTATTATACCTAATCATACCCTTTGATATACCCTAAAGGTCTTAAGGGACATGTCAAAGTATAACTCATCATACACAAGATACTATGATGATCTCAAGTCCAAGGATCACTTGTACTACTATCACTAGAGGAATTCCTATTGACAGGCGAGTAAAACTCCATTATGTATTCCTTAGCGAGCCACGTTTAGTGAACTTATTCTCTAATAAGCACCTACATACTTGCTTTAGTTTCTCCACACAAATGATTATGATATCAATCATCCTCTTCATAAGAGCAGGCAACGTATGTACTAATCTATCCGGATTCACTAATCCCCTTTTAGTAATCTATCGATTTGGAACGATTTTAGTTTGTGAGATATCTAGAATTTACATCTCATTAACATGATCACCATCATGATTCTAAAAGCATTGCTCAAAACTATGGATTTATCACATTTAATATAATAACACCATGTAGATAAAGTAAAATGTCTTTAATAACCGAATAAGATTACAAAGTATATGCTACATCATATCAAATATGATTGGCTTGTGTGCATACTACTTTCACTTTTGTCTAGATAATTTAGTTTCTTATTATTTTACTTCTTTTATGTTACTTTGATGCATTTTCATTGTGTTTGTACGAATTAAAATAAAGATTGCTCAGATCATTGTTTGCAATAACTCAATGTCCGTGCTCGGACATCCATGCCCGAATAGTAAAATGGTGAAACTTAGTGCTTGGTGACGCTCGGTGTTTAAGTTGATGAAATTTGGAAGTTGAGCGTGCACGGCATTGGAAAACGTGCACGGCGTGCGGCGTCGGCCAAGCCACAAGGGTAAGCCCGTGTTTGGAAATTTGTGCCCGAGTGGTAGTACAGTGGAAATTAGTGTTTGGCGACGCTCGGTGTTAAATTTGATGAGACTTAGAAGTGGAGCATGCATGGCGTTGGATTACGTGCACGGCGTCCGGCGGCATGCTGCGCGGCGTTGGCACTAGGCGTTGGGCACTGACGCTGGGCACTAGGCACTAGGCGTTGGGCATCGGCAGTTAGGCAGCAGGCGCAGGTGCATGAGCACTGGGCGTGCGCGCGCGCGGGGCTCGGCAGCCTCGGTAGCACTCAATAGGCACTCAGCAGGCAGGCGCGCTTGGCAGGCACTGGGCGTGCAACAGGCGGGGCGCCAGGAGGGCGGCTAGGTGGGCGGCCAGGGCGTGGCCTTGGGCGCGCGCGCGGGCGTGCGACAACCAGTGTGCGGGCGTGCGACAGCCAGCATGGGCTAATCAGGCCTTGGGCAGGTGCACGCACGCCAGGCATCGTGCGGGCATGCCAACGCCGTCCTAAATGCGATCTAACATATTTTCAGTGCGATCTGAGTTGCATTTTGTCTGACTTTGGCTAGGGTTTCTTGAAGGAGGCTATATATATATATATATTCTCTTATGAGCTTCATATCAAATATCTAGAGATAGAGAGGCTACAAAATATATCAAATAACAGTGCTAAAGGCTGCAAATCAAGCTGAATCAAGCCACAAGCCAAGGAACTCAGTCAAAAAGAATTGCAAAACTAAGGAAGAGAGCTAGAAACCAATAGCAACCCGAGGAACAACAGCTGAACAGCTTTAAAAGTGGTTTCATTTCTAGATTTTCATCTCCTTTGTAATTCGAATTTGACAATGTATAAATTGAAATTAATGTTTATTGTAACTATTATGAACTAACCTTTTATTCTAAGATTGTAATGGAACCCAATACTTAAGTTAAATTGAATTCTCTCTATTAATTTTAGTTATTCATTTGTGAATTGATTATCATAACCCTTGCTTTCTAGATTAATTGCTTGGCCCGTAATTACCTTGGGAACCTATATGAACTTGACGAACGGATTATAGGTTAAGACCTAGTTATGATAACATGCGAGAGTTAAAGATTGGTGTGGGTTATTAATTGGATTAAGTGACACGTGTCTTGTTAATAATATGCATAAATAGGTAACGTGAGAGTAGTTGGGATAGACATATACCTAACTACCACATGCAACCAATAGAGAATCTAGTCTTAATGACTTCCGATGTGAAAGTTGGTAATTGAGGGGACGGTTAATGAGATTTAGTGACACGTTTTTATTAATCATTCTTGAAATTGATCTATTGATAGTGTATAGGATAGACATATACCTATACACCGCTTAGGAAGATTCTTGATTGACCATTGACAGAGGCTCTTATGAAGTTTTGATTTCTCAGTTGTCAATTCGTATGATATAACTGATTAAAAAGAGAGAGTTAGGAGATTCAAATGATGTGTTGGGGGAAATTATAATCTTAGATCTTTCTATTTTGTTATTTTACCGCATTTTATTCATTACTTATCTTATGAACTCAACCAATCAACAAAATTCAAATCTTCATTGGTCAAACTAGATCAAATTGATATACGATTGGTACTTGGTATTTATTCGTCATAATTCCCTGTGGGTTCGACTCATATCTTATCATTATATTACTTGTGGACCGTATATACTTGCACGTGTGTGTTTATCGATTGCTAAATTGTCTAACAAAGTTTTGGCGCCGTTGCCGAGGAATTATTTTATAATAATTATGCCAATATCAATTTCAATCGACTTGGTCTCTTTTTAGACTTGTATATAATTTTCATTTTTTTTGTAGGTATTATTGATTTGTATACCACGCTCACGAGGTCTTGAGTTAATTCCTTACGATCCCGAGATTGAGAGAAATATTCAAAGACTGCGAAGAGAGCGCGTAGGGTATACCCAATCAAAATACCATGGGTGAGGATGAGCCTAAATCCTTGAGGGGGGATGCCATGCCTCTTGTTACAGATTTACACTCGAGCATTTCCAGGCCAGCTATTGAGGCCACCCACTTCGAAATTAAGCCAGGCACCATCCAAATGGTCCAAAACTGTTTGTAGTTTGGTGGGTTGCCTAATGACGATCCAAATGCTCATTTAATGAATTTTCTGGAAATCTGTGACACATTTAAGTACACTCAAGTCACCGATGATGTTGTCAGACTCCGATTATTTCCTTTCACACTTCATAACAAGGCAAAGAGTTGGCGGCATTCGCTTCCTTCAAGCTCGATTACTACATGGAATGACTTAGCCCAGAAATTTTTGGCAAAATTCTTCCCACCCGCCAAAACTGCAAGATTGCGAAATGACATCACTTCGTTTGCTCAATATGATTCTGAGTCCTTGTATGAAGCTTGAGAACGATTTAAAGATCTAATAAAGAGATGTCCACACCATGGTTTGCCTCAATGGTTGCATGTTTAGACTTTCTATAATGGGTTGACCAATACACCCGATCAAGTGTTGACGCAGCTACAGGTGGTGCTTTAATGGGAAAGAGCTTTAGCGATGCCCATAACTTATTGGAAACTATGGCTGCCAATAATTATCAATGGCCATCGGAGAGGAGAATGACACAAAAGGCAGCAGGAAAATTGGAAATTGATCCCTTCACTGCAATTGCCGCGCAACTAGCCGTGCTTACAAAGAAAGTGGAGACTCTAGGAACTCAATATGTGCAGAGCATTTCTGAAACATGTGACTTGTGTGTTGGAAATCATCCTACCGAGCAATTTGCAATCAATACAGAGTCCGTACAGTTTGTTGGAAATTATAATAGGCAGCAAAATAACCCTCATGCCAATCAATACAATCTTAGATGGAGGAATCACCCAAATTTCTCATGGACCAATAACAATAACACCCAAAACCAATATTCAGCTCCTAGGTATTAATATCCTCCAGGATTTCAAAACCAAACTCGACCACCTCATCAAACTCAATCACACCAACAAGTCTCAAACCCACCCTTACCTCTACAAGAGAAAAAACCTAGTGTGGAAGAGTTATTGGCTCAATCAATTGCACAAAACAGCGCTTGAATACGGAATCTAGAGCTTTAGCTAGGACAAATAGCTAGTGCTCTTAATATCCGTTCTCCAGCTGCCTTATCTAGTGATACCAAACTCAAACCAAAAAGAGAAGGTAAGGAGCATTGTAAGGCTGTGACTTTGAGAAGTGGTAAGAAATTATCTGAAGTTGTGAAAGATGTTCCATTAAAAATAGTTGTTGAGGATGAAAATATGGAGAAAGAGGAAGAAAAGAGCAAAGAAATAGAAAACAAGGAAAATGAGCCAGTGTCAAAATCAGAGGGAGCAAGCAAGGCACTATGTATCCACTATGCCCGTTCCCACAACGCCAGCAGAAAATAAAGTTGGATAAGCAATTCTCTAAGTTCTTGGAAGTCTTCAAGAAATTGCATATAAATATACCATTCGCTGAGGCATTGGAATAAATGCCTAGTTATGTGAAGTTCATGAAAGACATATTGTCAAGGAAGAGAAGGCTTGAAGATTTTAAGACGGTGGCACTAACCGAAGAATGTTGTGACGCCCCCAAATCTCTACACTCCCCTGTAGCAGATCTGGTGCTCACGTGAAACTATACAACTATAAATATTCAATAAAATATGACTTCTATCTATCCAAGGTTCACAGTATCCCATAACAGGTACTAGTTCTGTCCAGAACGTTGTCTGTGTTTGGATACCCTCACTTGGATGTATATATTCATATCTAATGAATACCTCTTTCATATTTATATTCCTTATCTATCTGATATTCACAGTATTAATGATAAGATCGTCCATAGAACTGAGGGGCGCATTTCGGTAAAGATGGCACCTTACCGGCGCTCATTAAGTGTAACCCTAGAGCTTATAGGACTTTCAACATCATTTAAATACCCTCATTCAGATGTATAGTTCGTATAGATACTGTATCTAACTTAGTACAACTATGTGATGAGTGTGTTTTATACACACACTTTGGGTACTTTTGGCCTTGATAATTTGTAAGTATTTAGGTATTTTATGTGGTTTTTATGTATTTTTATCTTATTTTTACATAAATTAGTTTTTAGTTACTTTTACATGTTTTATGTTGCTTTGATGCATTTTTATTACGTTTGTAGGAATTGAAATAAAGACCGTCCGGATCATCGTTTGGATTGACTCATTGTCCGTGCCTGGACGTCGGTGCCCAAAGGGTAATATGATGGATTGTGGTGATTGGCGGCGCCCGGTGCTTAATTTGACAATATCTGGCAGTTGGACGTGCACGGCGTTGGATTGCGTGCACGGCGTTCGACGTCGGCCAAGCCACGTGGGCATGCCCGTACTTGGATGTCCGTGCCCGAATAATAACACGGTGAGAAATTATGTTTGGCGATGCTCGGGACTTAATTTGATGACATTTGGAAGTTGGGCGTGCACGGCGTCGGAGTGCGTGCACGGCGTCGGAGTGCGTGCACGGCGTCGGAGTGCGTGCACGGCGTGCGGCGTCGACCAAGCCGCGGGCATGGCGTGCGTTGGGCGCTGGGCGCTCGGCAGCCTCGGCGTTGGGCGCGCGCGCGCGCGCGGGCGGCATGGGCGGCATGGCTCGGCAGCATCCAGGCGCATGGGCGCGGGCGCACGCCTGGGCGTGCGGGCGCACGGGCGGCCTCGGCAGCCTCGGCAGCGCATGCGGGCGTGTGAGCGGCATGCAGGCGCCAGCGTGCGGGCGCATGCCTGGGGCGCGCGGGCGCGCGCGCATGGCTCAGCAGCCTCGGCAGCGCCATGGGCGGCATGCAGGCGCTTGGGCGCGGGCGCACGCCTGGGCGTGCGGGCGCACGCCTGGGCGTGCGGGCGCACGCCTGGGCGTGCGGGCGCACGCCGCCGTGCTGAGTGCGATCTGACGCACCTTCACTGCGATCTGAGCTGCATTTTGTCCGATTTTGGCTAGGGTTTCTTGATGAAGACTATATATAATCTCTTCCAAGCCTCATATAAAATATCTAGGGAGAGGGAGGCTACAAAATACATCAACCAACAGAGCTCAAGGCTGGAAATCAAGCTGATTCAAGCCAAAAGCCAAGGAACTCAGTCAAGAAGAATTGCAAAGCCAAGGAGGAGAGCTAGAAATCTACAGCAACCAAAGAAACACCAGCTGAATAGCGTCAAAAGTGGTTTCATTTCTAGTTTTCCATCTCCTTTGTAATTCGAATTTGACAATGTATCAATTGAAAATGATGTTTATTGTAGCTATCATGAACTAACCTTCTAGTCTAAGATTGCAATGGAACCCTACACTTAATTTGAATTGAATTCTCTCTCTATTGATTTTAGTTATGCATTTGTGAATTAATTGTCATAACCTTTGCTTCTAGATTAATTGCTTGGCCCGTAATTACCGTGGGAACCTATATGAACTTGACGAACGGATTATAGGTTGAGACCTAGTTATGATAACATGCGAGAGTATAGATTGTTGTGGGTTATTAATCCGATTAAGTGACGTGTGTCTTATTAATTATCTGCAATAATAGGTATCTTGATAGTAGTTGGGATAGATATATACCTAATTACCGCATGCAACCTATTGAGAATCTAATCTTAATGACTTCTGAGGTGAAAGTTGGTAATGGAAGGGAGGATTAATTAGATTTGGTGACACGTGTCTATAAATCATTCTTGAAATTAGTCTCTTGATAGTGTATAGGATAGACATATACCCATGCACCGCTTAGGAAGATTCGTGATTGACCATCGACAGAGGCTCTTATGTAGTTTTGATTTCTCGGTTGTCGATTCGTATGCTATAACTGATTGAAAAGAGAGAGTTAGGAGATTCAAATGACGTGTTGGGGGAAATTGTAATCTTAGACCCTTCTATCTTGATATTTTACCGCACTTTATTCATTACTTAACTTGTGAACTCAACCAATCAACAAACAATCAAACCTTCATCGTTTAAATTAGATCAATTTGATATACAATTGGTACTTGGTTATTATTTGTTACAATTCCCTGTGGGTTCGACTCTTATCTTATCATATATTACTTGTTGACCGTGTATACTTGCACGTGTGTGTTTATCGATAGCTAAATCGACCAACTAGTTTTTGGCGCCGCTGCCGGGGAATTGTTTCTAATAATTTTACCAATATTAATTTCAATCGAATAGATCTTGATTTAAACTTGTATATAAATTTATTTTTAACATTTCTTTTTTCTATTTAATGCTTTCTTCGTTACGAGGTACACCATGGCCAACTATAATTATCAATGGCCTCACACGGGAATGACCCAATCAGGAGCGGCATGGATGGATGGATTTGATGAGGTGGTGGCTCATTTAGAGGAACTGTCAAGGAATGTTAACGCTCTAGTGGCCCAACGTACTCAAAGTGTTGCGGTGAATTGTGATTATTGTGATGGAAACCATCCGAGTCATCTATGCACCATTAATTTCGAGTCGGCATGGTATGGTGATAACTTCGGTGATTACCCCAACAGTTATGACTGTTCCGATGCTTATCACCAAGATTGGGGGTATCACCCAGATTCTACATGGAGCTACAATTATGAAGATCATTACTATGCTCCGAATCCAGCATATGCACCAGAATTCTCATGTCCACCTTCATTGCCACAAGAAGAAAATTTAAATGTGAAGGAACTTGGGTGCCAAACCAGAACATCGATTGAGGAGATTGTGAAAAGTCAGCAAATGTCGCTTCGAAATCTCGAGAACCAATTGGGACAGCTTATTATCGCCTTCAACAATAGATATCAAGGCGAATGGCCCAATGACATGGTTCCCAAAACGGTTGGATTTCGCGCGCCAAAGCTGCAATCAGACGTGCGAATTGATGATGATTCTGATTTGGAAGAGACATGTGGGAAACAAGAAAAGGAGCTCGAGGATCCAGCCTTGAGCCCCAATGATGATGATGAGCCAATTTTGATTGTATCCCATATACCTTCTCCTCCAAAGCTCAAGGATCTTGGTGGTTTTGCAGTCCCGTGCCCATTGAGTAGTCATGTCATAGGCAAAGCTCTATGTGACATAGGAGCTAGTGTACAGTTTGAGCCATGGCGTGATGAAGTTGAGGTTCATGAAAAGATAGATGAGGATCCAATTGTGTTTGAGAAACTCAATTTCACTATGTCATTCATAGACACAATTGAGCAAGCTCCTAGCTATGTTCAGTTCATTCAGGAGGATTTATATAAGAACAATAAGCTAGGTGAGCTTGAGACATTGGACCTCACCAAAGTAATGCCCTCAGATGTTTCACCCCTACTGAAAGATGAAGCGAATGAAGAAAGTTTCTTTTTGCTGATAGAAGAAACTGAGTTTGGGAGTCGCCTAGTATGCATGCATGCCATGCAAATTAAGGAAATGACAGCACGGAGGCATGCTAAGGTCATTTTTGCAATCGAGCCAGACTAAAAGGAAACAGGAAGCTAGTCAGGCTGAGGACTTTAACTCAAGCGCTATTTGGGAGGCAACCCAAATTTTCATTTTATTTTTAGAGCTATTTTGTTTTTTTGTTTTTTTGTTTTTTATTTTTTTTATTTTTTTTTTAATTTATTTATATAAAAAAAAAGTTTGGTGTAGTTTATTTTCGATTTTAAGATTAAGTGTGATTAATGTGTGTAATATTGCTTGTTGCAGATATCCAACATTGAAAATCATAACAGCAGCATAACACCAGCCAGCTGATGCTTGTCCTTAATAGCAGCCCATATGCAAATTTTTGGCATTCCACTCTTTTGTCTCTCTCCTCCAAAGCCAAGAGCCAACATTTTTCACATCATAGTAAAGTTAAAATCCACCACCCATTGTCCAAATTAGCATACAAGGCTTGCAATTCATCATCAAATTCACCATCTTAGCCTTCAATTCACCAAGGGTTTCATGGATTTGGCTTGTTTTGCAAGGTTTTGCTCTTCCTCCCTAAAAGCGAAGGTAGTTGCATTTGAACTCGAATTTTTCTTGCTTGGTGTTGTGCTTGGGTTGAGTTTTATTACAGGAACCCTCCAATTCTCCCATTGCAAGACTTTGTGGAGGGCTATCCCTGCTTCCCAATGCATTGACAACTGAGATTTTGGGAGGTGCACGCCACGTGTTTGATATTTGGCCTGAGAGAGTTTCTTAGCTAATATGGGTTGTTCTTCATGAGGCATTGTTCTGGTATGGCTTCCAAGCAACAAATGGGGTGAAGCTTCATCGTCCAAGCCAACCAAAGCCCATGACAAGAATGTTGTTAGTCCGGAAGCGTCCAAGCGACACCACACTATAATGATGTTGCTTGATTACCCTCAGTGAAGTTCTCTATTTTAATTCTGTCTATTATAAACATCGAGGACTATGTTTGTTTTAAGTTTGGGGGTGTGGTAGTTTAATTGAGTTATCCTTGTCTGTCTAGTCGCGTTGTGTTGTGTGGTAGTCAAATTTAATTTTGGGGGTAGTACTTCGTATTTGCGTATTTGTGTGTTTAATCTAGTTTTTTTGCGTGATTTAAGTATGTTTTTCTTTTTATTCAAAAAAAAAATATTTATTTTTAGGATGTGTCCCTTGAGCATTGTTTTAATTTGATTTGAACTATAATCCAGGGTCTATGATAAGGGCTTGTTTGAAGAAATTCTAACTCATGAGAAGTAGACAATTGTTGCTTAGTCTTTGTGCTTATCGTTTATTGGTTATTATTTTGCTTATGCGTCCTTTCACTTTCATGCACTTACCCATGAGTATTAAGCTAGTTGTATGCTTAGAGAAGGCTTTTATAACCGAATGCTTGTGAAAAATATCTATAAACTCTAGAACTCGTTTAAACATCACTCGAACCAAGGTGTCCAAATTTGTTATGTTTGAATTGATGGTCATGTGGTGAGTTGAGATGGAGCGTAAAACGCACTCACTCATGGACACATGCGTAGGAGAGATAGAGCGTAAAACGCACTCTCTTATAATTGTGATTAAAGAAAACAAAAATTGTTTATTGCAAATTTTGCATGGGGTTGAGGTTGAGCGTAAAACGCACTCGCCTATATTAGCGTGCTTAAGGATTGAGATGGAGCATAAAATGCACTCACCTAAAGCCCTTGGTTCTCAAAATTTTTGGAATTATGATTTGTACACCTTTGTATTGAGTGATGTGTTAAGCATGTTGTTTTGGGGTTTATTTTGATTATTTCATAAGGTAATGTGGTTGCATAGTTTCATTCGAGCTTGATTGGTTTAGTGCTATTGGGTACTCACACACACACATGCGGAAGAGGCCTTAAGCAAAGTATGACTAGCTAACTGAAATTTTAGACTTGCAACGCTTTGTTTGTTCTCTTGAGTTCTATGTGTTGATGCCTTTGAGACCATTGTCGGCTTATTAATTCATTGCTCAATTTAGGTTATATTAGAAGTTTTTGAATTGTTTAGTTTAGTTTTGTTTTACTTGAGGACAAGCAAATATTTAAGTTTGGGGGTATTTGATGAGTGTGTTTTATACACACAATTTGGGTACTTTTGGCCTTGATAATTTGCAAGTATTTAGGTATTTTATGTGGTTTTTATGTATTTTTATCTTATTTTTGCATAAATTAGTTTTTAGTTACTTTTACATGTTTTATGTTGCTTTGATGCATTTTTATTACGTTTGTAGGAATTGAAATAAAGACCGTCCGGATCATCGTTTGGATTGACTCATTGTCCGTGCCTGGACGTCGGTGCCCGAAGGGTAATATGATGGATTGTGGTGATTGGCGGCGCCCGGTGCTTAATTTGACAATATCTGGCAGTTGGGCGTGCACGGCGTTGGATTGCGTGCACGGCGTTCGGCGTCGGCCAAGCCACGTGGGCATGCCCGTACTTGGATGTCCGTGCCCGAATAATAACACGGTGAGAAATTATGTTTGGCGATGCTCGGGACTTAATTTGATGACATTTGGAAGTTGGGCGTGCACGGCGTCGGAGTGCGTGCACGGCGTGCGGCGTCGACCAAGCCGCGGGCACGGCGTGTGTTGGGCGTTGGGCGCTGTGCGCTGGGCGCTGGGCAGCCTCGGCGTTGGAAGCGCGCGCGCGCGCGGGCGGCATGGGCGGCATGGCTCGGCAGCATCCAGGCGCATGGGCGCGGGCGCACGCCTGGGCGTGCGGGCGCACGGGAGGCCTCGACAGCCAGCCTCGCCAGCCTCGGCAGCGCATGCGGGCGTGTGAGCGGCATGCAGGCGCCAGCGTGCGGGCGCACGCCTGGGGCCCGCGGGCGCGCGCGCATGGCTCGGCAGCCTCGGCAGCGCCATGGGCGGCATGCAGGCGCTTGGGCGCGGGTTCACGCCTGGGCGTGCGGGCGCACGCCGCCGTGATGAGTGCGATCTGACACATCTTCAGTGCGATCTGAGCTGCATTTTGTCCGATTTTGGCTAGGGTTTCTTGATGAAGACTATATATAATCTCTTCCAAGCCTCATATAAAATATCTAGGGAGAGGGAGGCTACAAAATACATCAACCAACAGAGCTCAAGGCTGGAAATCAAGCTGATTCAAGCCAAAAGCCAAGGAACTCAGTCAAGAAGAATTGCAAAGCCAAGGAGGAGAGCTAGAAATCTACAGCAACCAAAGGAACACCAGCTGAATAGCGTCAAAAGTGGTTTCATTTCTAGTTTTCCATCTCCTTTGTAATTCGAATTTGACAATGTATCAATTGAAAATGATGTTTATTGTAGCTATCATGAACTAACCTTCTATTCTAAGATTGCAATGGAACCCTACACTTAAATTTGAATTGAATTCTCTCTCTATTGATTTTAGTTATGCATTTGTGAATTGATTGTCATAACCTTTGCTTCTAGATTAATTGCTTGGCCCGTAATTACCGTGGGAACCTATATGAACTTGACGAACGGATTATTGGTTGAGACCTAGTTATGATAACATGCGAGAGTATAGATTGTTGTGGGTTATTAATCGGATTAAGTGACGTGTGTCTTATTAATTATCTGCAATAATAGGTATCTTGATAGTAGTTGGGATAGATATATACCTAATTACCGCATGCAACCTATAAAGAATCTAATCTTAATGACTTTCGAGGTGAAAGTTGGTAATGGAAGGGAGGATTAATTAGATTTGGTGACACGTGTCTATAAATCATTCCTGAAATTAGTCTCTTGATAGTGTATAGGATAGACATATACCTATGCCCCGCTTAGGAAGATTCGGGATTGACCATCGACAGAGGCTCTTATGTAGTTTTGATTTCTCGGTTGTCGATTCGTATGCTATAACTGATTGAAAAGAGAGAGTTAGGAGATTCAAATGACGTATTGGGGGAAATTGTAATCTTAGACCCTTCTATCTTGATATTTTACCGCACTTTATTTATTACTTAACTTGTGAACTCAACCAATCAACAAACAATCAAACCTTCATCGTTTAAATTAGATCAATTTGATATACAATTGGTACTTGGTTATTATTTGTTACAATTCCCTGTGGGTTCGACTCTTATCTTATCATATATTACTTGTTGACCGTGTATACTTGCACGTGTGTGTTTATCGATAGCTAAATCGACCAACACTATGCTAAATAAAATAAAGATCAGAGTACATCGCAATCGATGAAATAAAGGATCATAATATATTGCATATCATTTGTTTCGATTACATTGTTCTCAGTACTAGGTTATTACAACAAAAGCCTTTAAAAGACTTAGATTATTCAGAAGCAGTTAATAAAACTAGTAAGCATGCCCTTTTCCTTTATCTGTCCCAGAAGTGCTAGGGATATCATTTAAAGTTGCAAAAGAAGATATGCGCAAGAATGAGCTACAAATGCTCAGCAAGTTCATTTGAAAATGTAAACACAATGTGTTTGATTTGAAAGATGTCAGGTGATGTATAATTGATACTAAGGGTTCTGTACCGGAACCATATATTTCAATTTGTTCTATCAGTCTTCAATGACTTAGAACCTTTTGAATTCGGATATCTGGTAGGTGATCAGCCTCACCAATATCCTAGGAGTATGCATATCATCCTACCACATTTTTGGTCAATTTAAGTTAATTGCCAATTTTGGTCAATTCATTTAATTGCCAATTTAAACCTTATTTGAAGGTTTGTCGGACCACCTTCCATCCACGGTGTCCCTTTTACTCAGTATAGATGTCGTACCAAAACAATTTGGTTTGACACAACAATTTTAAGCTCAAACAGTCAATAAATGATTCATTTCTTAAGTTATACTGAAAAAATAACAATAACTTCATAACAATTGATAGCAAGACATAAAAGAATTGCTTAAATGTAACAAGGTTCGGAGACTTGCCTTAGCGTAGTTTCGTTAAAATTTAAGACAGTTGGTCAACGTACGTAGTCTACGTATACCAATAATAAGCGTTAGCACGTATATAAACATGTAATACGCTAATCTAGTCAAGTTTTATTAAGGTTCGATGTCGATTCGGTATCTCGGTCGCGTCCTTAATCAATTAAACATATAGGTTGTTCGATAAAACTTCATTTGGAAGCTTAATTATTAGTATAAATAATTTATTTATTATTTATAACATTTTTAGAAGCTTGGTATTATTTTTAAATAATTTTCAGAAGCTTGGAAGTATTTTTAAATAATTTTACAAACTTAGGAATATTTTTAAATGATTTAATTATCATTTAGAATATTTTTAAAACATTTAATATGTTATTTAAATAATTTATTTGTCATTTAAAATATTTTTAGATACCTAAAATATTATTTAAATGATTTATTTATCATTTATAATATTTTTAGAAAGATAGAATATTATTTAAATGATTTATTTTATCATTCATAATATTTTTAGAATTTATTTTATCATTATAATAATTTAATTATTACTTATAATAATTTTCAAAACTTAATTTTATATTTAATGATTTAATTATCATTTAAAGTAATTTTTAAATACTTAATATATTATTTAAATGATTTATTTATCATTTATAATATTTAAATATTTAATATTTTATTTAATTATTATATATAATAATTTTATTTACCTTAATATCATTTTTAAATCATTAATATAATTATTAAATGATTTAATATGATTTTTAAATAATTAAAACAATTATTAAATGATTTATTATAATAATTATTATTATTTAATTAAATTAAATAATAATTCAGAAATATATAAAAATATTAAAAATAAAATTTTATAATTAAAAATGAATTTTTGAATATAATTATTAATTATTAATAATTATTTAATATTTATTTATTATTTTATAATTTATTTAATAAACTTTTTATAAATTTGTATTAAAAATCCGTCGCTAAAGGGCTTTAGCGACGGTCTGCTTAGTTTCTTAGTTTTCTGGGTTTGGGATGAATATCGTCGCTAAAGGTGTTCTTCAATGAAGAACAGTTAGTCAATGTCCAGTTGGGACTTTTGACCTCAAATTAATTCCAACTGGTTTGATGTTTATGTTTGATTTTTGTTTGTTGTTATAGCCAATATGGCAGTGTACAACGACATATTGAATTTCATCTCAAACAACACCAATTGATGCTCTAAAATTCATGGTCAAACTACCGGGTTCAAACTGTTCTTGAATTTCTGGGTTACCCAGAAACTCAGTGAGTCATGGTCAGTCAACGCGGTTTGACTGCTTATAACTTTGATTTTGTGTTTGCTAAATGTGTTTTGGTGCTTCAAGATTGTAGTTCACATACCAAATAACATGTTTAAAACAAGAAACAACATATTAAATATCATCTAGGCATGATCTGGGTTGTTCAAAAGTCTGACATCAAACTGTCAGACATTCATATGATTTCTGGGTTACCCAGAAATCAGTCTATCATGGTCGGTCAATGGGTTTTGACCAGCCATATCTTCCTACTGTGAGATAATTTTGGACTTCTACCAATTGGAGATTAAAGCTAACATGGCATACTACTAATTCATGCTTTAAAACACATCAAATAAACATTTTAGGCCGATCAAAAACTCTGACAAAATAGCTTGTCAGACTATTCTTGACTGCCAAGAACAGTTTGCTATTTTGGCTTAATTTTCATATCTAGATGTTATGTATGTAACGAATGCAATTTTTGTGATTAAATAAAAATATTTATTGAGTTATATAATTATTTTTATTAATTTATTGAACTAAATAAATAATTTATTAAGTTTTTGTGGAATGGATATATGTTAAGTTTAATAATGTTAAATGTTATTTGAATGTGATTTGTTATGTTTATTCTAATTTAATTTAATGATTAAATTAGATGATGAAAAGGTTTATTTGAATAAATGATTTATTTGAATATGAGAATTTATTTGGTATTATTATTATTTGTTAAATAAAATTATTAATTTAGTTAGTAAGATTTAATTGAATTTATTTAATAATAAGTTGAATTAAATTAGAAGTGTGACATTTTAAACTATATGTTATAATGATTTATTAAAATAAATGGAAGGAGTTTTAATTTAGTTTTTCCAAACAAGGCCTTGTGACCTTTGGTTGGAAATAATGGGTTATTTTAATTTTGTTTTACCAAACAAGCCTTTAGTTAGAATAATGGGTTATGTTAATTAGTATTTACCAAACAAGCCTTAGAGGCTTTTGAATTGTGTAACTGATGAGTTAATATTAGAATACATTATTATCAGTTTTTATATTTTTTGTTAAAGCTCATCAGTTGTTAAAAAAAAAAAGAAAACAAACACAGAGTTTAAAGAAAAAGAAAAGAAAAGAACAGAGCTGGAGAGAACTCTGTGAATTTGAGAGTTGAGAGAAAAGAGAGAATTGAGAAGGAGAGTTTGGAAATTGAAGGTAGAATTTCTAAAACCCAAGGAGTTTAATCAAGGCAATAGAAGGTATAATCCTTTTCTAAAAGTTCTTCATTATTTCTCTGTATATGATTTCTATTTTCCTGTATATAAATTTTTATGCTAAATACATGAATTATTTGATTATAGTTATTGTAATTGATATAAAAGCATGCATTAGATGATTATATGATGAATATAAACTAATTTGAAAGATTTAATTCATGAAAGCATGATTTAGAATGAAGTCTGTGTTTTTACAGAGTCTTATTTCATATATGGCATATATATATATATATATATATGTGATAATTGATGTTCAATTAGATTATTAATCGGTAAATTGACTTTTGATTGTGTTAATGCGATGAAAAACGAAAAGAATGTAATTTGAATGGATTAAAATGATTGAAAGATGAGTTACAGTGGTTGATTTTATTAAAATAGCTAAAACATGAATATTTGGTTTTAACAGAGAATTTTTGGTTCAATTTGGTTGGTTATGAGTATTAGAATGATTATAATGTTTAGAAGCATGATGGGTAATTGTTTTATATCATATTTGATGTCTGGGTATATTTAATTTGTATATTAAATGGTAGAATTCGGAAAATTTGGCCAAATTTGGCCTAAGTTTTCACTGTTCGCGAGCTGGGGAAGACGACTGCCGAGTCTCTCGCCCCGGCGAGAAAAATGCAAAGGAATCTTCGCCCCGGCGAAGTCTCGCCCAGGCGAGCTTTTTGTATAGTGAATTCTCGCCCCGACGAGAGTTTTGTTCAGGGAATTCCCGCCCCGACGAGAATCACTGCTGTAAATTTTTTTTTTTATTATTATTATTAGTTTGTTTTCTTTTCTTGGAAGTTATGATACAGAATTAAACTTATATTAATGTATTAAGTGATTAATGAAATTTCAAGATGGTTGATACTTGTTTGTTATAGTATGCTAAATGAGATATTATAATAAAATGAGATAAATAGCAAACCTATAATGCTTTTAGTCTTGTGACTAATTATGTTACTATTTTATAATTAAATGTATATGTTGTTTAAGGATCGTGAATTACTTAAATTTGTAATCTACGCTTGAGGCAAGTTCCTTATCTCAGTCTATTACTTTTACGTTAAGCAAGTTTTCCTCCCTTAAACTTGAAAATTATTTATAGCAAGTTAATCTTTCATTTTAACTTGTTAATTTATTCAATGCAAGTTTATTTATATTGAGCAAGCTTATGACCTTAGCTTATTGATATTCAAGCAAGGTTACTATCATTTTACATACTTAAGCTTTATTCCAATCATTGTTATTATTCAAATTTCGAGTATGGTTTCTATTGAACAAACTCTATTGATGAACTAGACTAGCAAACCCTTATTGATTCAGCTAGTCCTTAGTTGATGAGCGTTTCAAAGACTTAGAATATTTTCTATACTTGTTCCAAGCCAAGTTCCTTTTGGTACGGATTCAGACGATAAACTGAGATGAACAACCCTAATATAGGGGATTACTTACGCGACAGCGTTAAAATGTTTGTGCACAATACATTGTACAAAGGGCTGATCCCCCTAAGTACGAGATGTTGGTCCATAGTCTATATGACTGTTAAAGGTTGCAGTAGAAATACCTGTTAACCTAGGACATAGTTCGAGGTCTTGTGACCCTCAGATATAATTTCTAAATCTTGAATTCTATTTTCCTTGGAATCAAGCATTCTAACGAGCTTTTAGACTTTGATCATTTATGGACTGAGATTCAGAAAACTATTATTCCTCAGTTGAAATCCATTTCATTTAAATATTATTGTTATCGTACTTGTGAGCAATTGTTTGCTCACTCTTGCATTAATCATTGCAGCTAAGCCAGAAAAGCAGGACGAACCGTCCACGAGTAAAGGCAAAGGCAAGATGCCAAAGTAGCAAGAGATTTATCTTCCACTTGATGTTTATTTGTATCAAAGACTTGTTTAAAATTATGTTTTATTCCGCATTTGATGTATTAGGTAAAGATAACCTGGGATTTGATTGTTTAATAGTTGGTGATGTAACCCATTTTGGGAAGATGTTTCTTTAAGTTTATTTAATTGTTCTTAATTATGGGTAGTTAAATGTGAATGAATGAGATAGTGAACACCAAATCTGTGGGAATTAAGTAGCTGGATTTGGGGGTGTCATAGGTTGGTATCAGAGCCGTAGGTTATGAACCTTTAGGTGGGGAAAACCTTAGGGTAGTAGCCTTTTAGAAGATAGAGAATATAGAGGTGATAAACTCTTACCGAGTTCTAAGGAATGAATTACGGAAATTCATAAAAGATAATAAAACGATTATGTGCTATGTGCTTATTTGATAATAAACTTATGTGCTCGCGAGTATTATCGATTAGTAATTAAAACTTAAAATTTTGTTGTCAGGATGACTGATAGAGGAGAGCCCAGCCAGGCTAGGGAGGAGGAGCCCCGAGATATTCACGTAGTTCATGAGCAGCTAGTGCAGAGGGAGCCATCCCCATTGATTACAGTTACAGGCCACGAGTATGAGCCTGAGACTGATCCTAAGGAGGACCCTGAGGAGGATCCTGAGGAGGAGGTGGAGGAGGACCCTGAAGGGATACCACTATCTACTCTGGGTGTTCAAATGTACGAGCAGGTGTATGATCGCAACATAGAGTTGCAGGACAGAGTGGAGGAGTTAGAGGGGCAGCTAGCTGAGCGACAGACTGCCTTGGAGCAGAAGAGCAGTGAGATTGAGGAGCTCGATATACGTCTTGGAGATGTGGAGTGGAAGCTGGTTCATGTAGAGAGTGAAAAGGAGGAGTTAGAAGAACAGGTTGCAGAACATCAAGCCACTTTAGAGCAGAAGGATGCTGAGATCCAAGACCTTTCATCACGTCTTGTAGAGGCTGAGCAGAGGCTAGCACAGTCTGAGTATCGACGAGGACAGCTGATAGCCAGAAATGAAATTGTACGAGATGAGTTGAAAGAGGAGTTAGCTAAGCGGGCGAGAGCTGAGACTGCTTGGTTGAGGGAGGCTAACCGCACAGATCGTGTTGAGTGTGAGGTGCGGTCAAAGAAGGCCAAGATTGATGATATGGAGTATATTTTTTACACCACAGTGGATAGAGCTCTGGATCGAGTTCATCGTCATCCAGATATGATGGATCGAAGGATGGTGACTCGTATTATGGAGCAGGAACGCCAGGAAGCTGTGCACCGTGGGATGTCATCGTAGATTATGATTAGATATGTTATTATGTAATTTATGAATATTAATAAGTTGTTAGTCCCAATTTATATAATGGGATAGAATAATGATGTAATCCTGGAACTTTGTGATGTCAGGATAGATGATTTGATGTAAATAACCACGATGCTATTTCTATTATGTTTTGACGCAGTAAATGAATAAAATGTGAAAGTTTATCAGATGTGTTATGTGTTTAAGTATTGTTTATAAATGTTTAAGTTATGACCTAAATGTTTAAGTAATTGAATAATAATCTAATAACGCGAATTCTTAATAGTAAGATGCCGGCAAGAAGACAACCAACCCGTCAACAAACTCCTGAGGGATCTACAAACAACGAAGAAGCCAACACTAACCCAATGCAGCAGTTAGTGAATCTATTAACTGGAGCATTCGCGAATCAACCCCAAGCTCAGGCTACGACCTTTAAAGATTTCAAGGCTGTCGGACCTCCGGAGTTTCACGGTTCCATGAATCCGATTGAACCACAGACTTGGGTCATGGAGATGGAGAAAGTATTCGATGTCACCAAGGTCAGTGAGAACCAGAAGACGACATTTGCAACCTTTATGCTGAAATCAGAAGCCAGCTACTGGTGCCAGGCGAACAAGACTCGAGGTGGCCAAGGGATTATTCCGTGGGAATGATTTAAGGGAATATTTTTCGAGACCTATTTCCCAACAAGTGCTCAGAATCAGATGGAGGTGCAGTTTCTAGAGCTGAAGCAAGGTACCATGACGGTACCTGAATATGCAGCAAAATTCAATGAGCTGGCGAGGTTTGCGCCATATCAAGTCAACATGGATGAGCGAAAGGCTAGGAGATTTGAGCAGGGACTGAAGCCCTGGTTATATAGTCGAGTTTCGTTGTTTCAACTGAACTCATTTGCGGCAGTGTTAGAAAAGGCAATAATCGCTGAAGGAGGTAGTGATGCTCTGTCCAAGTATAATCAGGAGCAGAGGAAGAAGAAGAATGAGAATGAAAACAAGGAAAGTGGTAGTCATGGGGGAAGTAGCCAGAAGAGGAAATGGAATGATAGTAACTCTGCGGGAAGTCAGCAGGGTAATCAGAAGAAAAAAATGGAGGTGTGAAGCAACTGTGGAAATAGCCATATGGGTGCTTGTTTGAAAGGTAAGAGGGTGTGCTTCAACTGTGGGCAGGAGGGGCATATCGCGCCGAATTGCCCTAATCCAAAGAAGGGTTCATGTTTTAACTGCGGGTCGAAGGATCACTTTGCTCGGGATTGCCCTAAGAAAGCAACTACAGGTGGAGCCAGTTCAGGAAAGGGAAACAACGGTGGTGGTGACAATCTGACTATCACAGGACCCACGCAGCCCAACCGACCTACCGCTCGAACGTTCAATATGACGGTGCAGGATGCTGTGCAATCAAAGGATGTAGTGTCAGGTATCATTCCAGTCAATAATGTTAATGCTTATGTATTGTTTGACTCTGTGACACCCCCAAATCCAAGTACTTAATTCCCACTGATTTGGTGTTCACTATAACATACATTCAAAACTAACTACCCAATAAAATAACAATTAAATAAACTTAAAGAAATATCTTCCCAAAATGGGTTACATCACCAAACTATTAAACATTTAAATCCCAGGTTATCTAAACCTTAATACATCAAATGCGGAATAAAACATAATTTAAAACAAGTATTGTTACAAATAATCATCAAGTAAATAGCATGTCGCTAGCTATTTATGCATCTTGCCCTTGCCTTTGCTCGTGGACGGCTCGTCCGACATCTCAGTCTTAGCTGCAATGATTAGTGCAAGAGTGAGCAAACAATTGCTCACAAGTACGATAACAATAATATTCAAATGAAATGGATTTCAACTGAGGAATAATAATTTTCTGAATCTCAGTCAATAAATGATTAAAATTTAAAAGCTCGTTTGAATGCTTGATTCAAGGAAAAATAGGTTTCGAGATTTATAAATTATATCTGAGGGTCACAAGACCTCGAACTATGTCCTAGGTTGACAAGTATTTCTACTGTAACCTTTAACAGTCATATAGACTATGGACCAACGTCTCGTACTCAGGGGGATCAGCCCTTTGTACAATGTATTGTGCACAAACATTTTAACGCTGTCGCGTAAATAATCCCCTATATTAGGGTTGTTCATCTCAGTTTATCGTCTGAATCCATACCAAAAAGGAAATTGGCTTGGAATAAGTATAGAAAACATTCTAAGTCTTTGAAACACTCATCAACTAAGGACTAGCTGAATCAATAAGGGTTTGCTAGTCTAATTCATCAATAGAGTTTGTTCAATAGAAACTATACTCGAAGTTTGAAAAACAAACAATGATTGGAATAAAGCTTAAGTATATAATCATGATAGTAACCTTGCTTGAATATCAATAAGCTAAGGTCGATAAGCTCACTTAATATAAATGAACTTGCATTGAATAATTTAACAAGTTAAAGGAAAGAACAACTTGCTCAACATAAAAGTAATAAATTGAGATAAGGAACTTACCTCAAGCGTAGATTACAAATTTAAGTAATTCACGATCCTTAAACAACCTAAACATTTAATTGTAAAATGGTAATATAATTAGTCACAAGGTTAAAACCATTCTAAGCTTGCTCTTTTATCATAATATCTCATTTAGCATACCATAGACAACAAGTACTAGTTAGCAACCATCTTGGAAATTCTTTAGTCATTTAATACGTTAATATAAGTTTAATTATGCATCATAACTTCCAAGAAAAGAAAACAAAATAATTAATTTTTTTTTCTTTAACAGTAGTGATTCTCGCCGGGGCGAGAAAAAGCTTAAGAAAATTATCGCCAGGGCGAGAGGCTCGCCGGGGCGAAGTAAGGCTTAACAAATTTGTCGCTGGGGCGAAGAAATCAGTTCATTTCTCTCGCCGGGGCGAGAGACTTGACTGTCGTCTTCCCCAGCTCGCGAACCAGTGAAAACTTAGGCCAATTTGGCCAAATTTTCCGAATTCTACCATCCAGAAAACAAATTAAATATACCCAGACATCAAATATGCTAGAAAACAAATACCCAACATGTTTTTAACTAATTTAACCATTATAAAACACATAATCAACCAATTTAAAACCAAAAATCCTCTGTTAAAACCAAATATTCATGTTTTAGCTATTTTAATAAAATCAACCACTGTAAACTCATCTTTCAATCATTTTAATCCATTCAAATTATATTCTTTTCATTTTTCATCGTATTAACACAATCAAAAGCCCATTCACCAATTAATAATCTAATTGAACATCAATTATCAAATATATATACCATACATGAAATAAGACTCTGTAAAAACAAAGACTTCACTTTAAATCATGTTTTCATGAATTAACACCTCTAAATTGATTATTAATCAACATATAATCATCTAACACATGATTACTACCAATTACAACAACTATAATCAAATAATTCATATACTCTAGCAATTGAATTTATGTCGACGCCGGGTTTTCGTCTCTCCCGATTGTTTAGCCTTCTTTATTATATGATTTTGGGAAAAGATCGGCATTAATGTCGACGGGGTTTTGAAAGATCGTTTTTATGATGAGCCAATTAACCAGAGTCGCCAGTTGGTATATTTGAAATGGATGTACCAACCCATCCGAGTTTCGTTTTCGTAAATCGCTGGCTCATATGTGACTCCGAATTAATTGGTCTGCGAACCGAGATTCATAGAGTTCGGGGGCTTGCTTAAGCGAGGGGAAGGTGTTAGGCACCCCCCGACTTCCGTGAAACATGGTTACCGCAATCTTGATGCTTTCCTATCCCTTAATTCATGAAATGTGTGTGTGTGCGCGCATATGTGTGTGTGCCTATGTGAATGTCGTGGTGAGTCTGTATGAAAGAATCATTTGGATTTTAGGGAAATTCGTTTTTTTTTTAAGAATGCTTTAGAACGTCGTTTCCGTTGATACGAGAAAGCTCCTTTATTCGCAAGAACGGTTTGATTTTATTCGTCAAAACTATGAGATTTTCATTAGGTGTTGTTTTGGCAAAACAAGAGTTTTCTAAACCTTCGTCAAAATAGGAATCGAGATCTATACGTTGCCCTTGTAACTCAAATGATGGGCAACTTCTAGACTCTCTTTAACCCTATGCACAACGGTTTAATAAAACGTCACTTATTTTATGAAACCATTTTTCTGATGTTTGAAAACGGTTTTGTTTAGCTTTCTCGTTAAATAGAAATCGACATTCGTTAGCACTTCTCATTTTAAGCCTCGTGATGCTAACAACCTAATTTGATTGATTTTTACGAAAATCTTAATCTTTTAGCTTTGAAATCAATTTTAGGTCGTAAATCAAGTCAAGCATTAAAATGCATTAGGGCTATTCATGGGCATGTAAGCCATCCAAATAACCTCAACGCCCACAATCACACACTTCACTATTACGGGGCCTTAAACCCGATTCTCGCCTTGGCGTCGTTTTAAGGCCCGACGATTACATATTTACAATGAAAGGTACATCGAATTTATTACATATATCAAAAGATGTCCATCATCGGATTTGTACCACGGGGTCGCGCTCCTAGGCTCACATCCAAAATCGCTACACACCCACAAGATCCTAAAATAGCAATCTAAACAACCTATGCACGATACATCATTACAACGAGCTAAAATTTCACCAAATGGATATCATCGGGCCATTAAGAGGAATTTCGTTCCATTTGGAACCCTCACTAATAGCCCTCAATCCACGGATTCACAACCTTATACAAGAACAACTACATTTAATATAATTCGGATGACAAAAAGCTTCAACAAAAATGGTAAAACAAAATGCTAAAACAAAGGATTTTTCACTTTGCAAATAATCCACACAATATATATGAATTTGTGTATTGAATAGATTAGAAATATATGATATATAGTCTCACAAAATGGATACAATTCCTCACTATTTTCTCTCTTTTCTCTCCTAATTGTTGCTGATTTTGCTGTCCTCCCGAGCTGCTGCCGCCGCTCCTTTCTCTTCTTCCTCTCCTCCTCTATTTCTGTATGCAAAATGGCCTGATAAGGGGTTGCCCTAGGCAGCCGCAGATTGATCTGCGGCTGGCCTCGGTTTCCCTGCGCCCGCCGCGCACTTCAGCCGTCTCGCGCACTACCATTATTTTAATAATTTGGCCGCAGATCAATCCGCGGCTGGGTGGGCTGATTTTCTCATTTTCTGAACCGCACCTCGATTCTCGTGTCGGATCATCGGTTTCTGCTGAAAGGCTTGCATTTTGCATTCCGGGAATCACTGGGAGACGTGCCACATCATTCGGGCATGCTTATTTCGGACGGCCCTGCTGTCACGTCGATTTTGATTTTCAAATCGTTGCGGTGACGTCGAGTGTTCGCTCCGGTGCCCATCCTTTGCTCTCGCAGGCCGGCCCAATGGACGAATTTGCCCTCCTGTCATGGTCAGTATAGGAAGTGCAAAATTTGGGTGTCTACAGCTGCCCCTCTTTATCATGTTTATGAAATGTTAAATGAAATGAACATGATAAAGAAATAGACACCCGATGCATGAATGACAGTGCATAAAAATGACAGTGCATACATGATACAACACATACAACTTATGATGTAACGCAAGATGTAAGGCATGCAACACATTCGTAAAGGTGTCAATGCATCACTCCCTGACCTGTCGCTCGTCTCGTAATCGCCGGGTCTCGTATCCGGTCGATTGTCCTGTGAGCGCCGGGTCTCGTATCCGGTCACCCCTCTCGTAATCACCTTATTCCATCCCATTGTCATCAAAGGAAGTTATTCTCCTGACTAACTTTGAAGGGCATCCTTGGAGTTCGTCCTCGTACATCGTTCTTGGCAACCATCGCTTTTGACTCTGATAGGCTAGGATCTTGACACCTAACCTGCATGGATCACGTACAGAATTATCATCTATTCAATGTATGTGACACAACATTTAAAATGTAAATTTGAAAATTGACCCCTGTACAGTCTTTTGATACGGTTCCACAGGTGTCACCGTTTGTCGGGGTTTGCTTGGATCTCAACCCCTTCCAGGGGTCGTTGATTGTTTGGATACCAGCCCTTCCCAGGGTTTCGTTGATCGCCGGTTATCGTCGCCGGTCGATCGTCTCGTTAGGGCCAGGTTTCGTCGCCGGTCACCCATCTCATAACCCCCGGCTATCGTCGCCGGTTGGTTATCTTATCGGAGCCGGTTTTCGTCGCCGGACATCCATCTCGTAATCGCCGGTTATCGTCGCCGGTCGATTGTCTTGTCGGGGCCGGTTTTCGTTGCCGGACACCCATCTCGTAACCCCCGGTTATCGTCGCCGGTTGGTTATCTCGTCGGAGCCGGTTTTCGTCGCAGGATATCCATCTCGTAATCGCCGGTTATCGTCGCTGGTCGATTGTCTTGTCGGGGCCGGTTTTCGTCGCCGGACACCCATCTCGTAACCCCCGGTTATCGTCGCCGGTTGGTTAACTCGTCGGAGCCGGTTTTCGTCGCCGGACATCCATCTCGTAATCGCCGGTTATCGTCGCCGGTCGATTGTCTTGTCGGGGCCGGTTTTCGTCGCCGGACACCCATCTCGTAGCCCCCGGTTATCGTCGCCGGTTGGTTAACTCGTCGGAGCCAGTTTTCGTCGCCGGATATCCATCTCGTAATCGCCGGTTATCGTCGCTGGTTGATTGTCTTGTCGGGGCCGGTTTTTGTCGCCGGACACCCATCTCGTAACCCCCGGTTATCGTCGCCGGTTGGTTAACTCGTCGGAGCCGGTTTTCGTCGCCGGACATCCATCTCGTAATCGCCGGTTATCGTCGCCGGTCGATTGTCTTGTCGGGGCCGGTTTTCGTCGCCGGACACCCATCTCGTAACCCCCGGTTATCATCGCCGGTTGGTTAACTCGTCGGAGCCGGTTTTCGTCGCCGAACATCCATCTCGTAATCGCCGGTTATCGTCGCCGGTCGATTGTCTTGTCGGGGCCGGTTTTCGTCGCCGGAAACCCATCTCGTAACCCCCGGTTATCGTCGCCGGTTGGTTATCTTGTCGGAGCCGGTTTTCGTCGCCGGACATCCATCTCGTAATCGCCGGTTATCGTTGCCGGTCGATTGTCTTGTCGGGGCCGGTTTTCGTCGCTGGAAACCCATCTCGTAACCCCCGGTTATCGTCGCCGGTTGGTTATCTCGTCGGAGCCGGTTTTCGTCACCGGATATCCATCTCGTAATCGCCGGTTATCGTCGCCGGTCGATTGTCTTGTCGGGGCCGGTTTTCGTCGCCGGACACCCATCTCGTAGCCCCCGGTTATCGTCGCCGGTTGGTTAACTCGTCGGAGCCGGTTTTCGTCGCCGGACATCCATCTCGTAATCGCCGGTTATCGTCGCCGGTCGATTGTCTTGTCGGGGCCGGTTTTCGTCGCCGGACACCCATCTCGTAACCCCCGGTTATCGTCGCCGGTTGGTTAACTCGTCGGAGCCGGTTTTCGTCGCCGGATATCCATCTCGTAATCGCCGGTTATCGTCGCCGGTCGATTGTCTTGTCGGGGCCGGTTTTCATCGCCGGACACCCATCTCGTAACCCCCGGTTATCGTCGCCGGTTGGTTAACTCGTCGGAGCCGGTTTTTGTCGCCGGACATCCATCTCGTAATCGCCGGTTATCGTCGCTGGTCGATTGTCTTGTCGGGGCCGGTTTTCGTCGCCGGACACCCATCTCGTAACCCCCGGTTATCATCGCCGGTTGGTTAACTCGTCGGAGCCGGTTTTCGTCGCCGGACATCCATCTCGTAATCGCCGGTTATCGTCGCCGGTCGATTGTCTTGTCGGGGCCGGTTTTCGTCGCCGGACACCCATCTCGTAACCCCCGGTTATCGTCGCCGGTTGGTTATCTTGTCGGAGCCGGTTTTCGTCGCCGGACATCCATCTCGTAATCGCCGGTTATCGTCGCCGGTCGATTGTCTTGTCGGGGCCGGTTTTCGTCGCCGGACACCCATCTCGTAACCCCCGGTTATCGTCGCCGGTTGGTTATCTCGTCGGAGCCAGTTTTCGTCGCCGGACATCCATCTCGTAATCGCCGGTTATCGTCGCCGGTCGATTGTCTTGTCGGGGCCGGTTTTCGTCGCCGGACACCCATCTCATAACCCCCGGCTATCGTCGCCGGTTGGTTATCTTGGATCTCAGCCCTTCCCAAGGTTTGTTGTTTTTTGTCTTTTTTCTTGTGGATATCAGCCCTTCCCAGGGGTGCTCACCATCTTGTTGTGGTTCGCGTGGATCTCAGCCCTTCCCAGGGTTTGTTGTTTTTTGTCTTTTTTCTTTTTGTGGATATCAGCCCTTCCCAGGGGTGCTCACCATGTTGTTGTGGTTCGCGTGGATCTCAGCCCTTCCCAGGGTTTGTTGTTTTTTTGTCTTTTTTCTTTTTGTGGGTATCAGCCCTTCCCAGGGGTTGTTGTTTTTTGTCTTTTTTCTTTTTTGTGGATATCAGCCCTTCCCAGGGGTGCTCACCATCTTGTTGTGGTTCGCGTGGATCTCAGCCCTTCGCAGGGTTTGTTGTTTTTTGTCTTTTTTCTTTTTGTGGATATCAGCCCTTCCCAGGGGTGCTCACCATCTTGTTGTGGTTCGCGTGGATCTCAGCCCTTCCCAGGGTTTGTTGTTTTTTTGTCTTTTTTTTTCTTTTTGTGGATATCAGCCCTTCCCAGGGTTGCTCGATTGATTGGATACCAGCCCTTCCCAGGGATCATTGATTGCTTGGATGCCAGCCCTTCCCAGGGATTTTTTTGATTTGATTTTGAGGGATTTCTTGAAGTGGGATGTGTGATCGGCTTCTGTCCCGGATCTCCCACCAACATCGTCCACGTACTATGCCGCAAAAGCCATCACGGTCTGATCATTTGTGAGGTTGAAGGCGACGTGCTTGTACTTTCCTGAAGATTTCCATTTTGATCGTACCTGCATGCATGAAAAAGATGTTACGCATGATCTGGCAGATATGGTATGGACAGATGCATGTGCACAACATATGTTTTAGATAGAAATGACCCCTGTTCAGTCAAATGATACGATTCGATTGTCGTCGTTGCTTTTTGCCAACATTTGACTGGATCACGCCTCGTCGTGAAGTGTAGCTTCTAGACTTCAACATTGGTTTGGTACTCTGCCTGTTCTTGGTCGTTTTCATTTCATCGAGTTGAGGCAGTCTGTTTTGCTCTCTGCGATGATCGACAGCTATGTTGGGCTCTTTGGCCTTTTGATCATTTCTGCTGGCCGATATGCTGTTGTCCCGCATTATATCATCCTTGTCTATGCTCATGCACGTGGATCATTTGGATGTTGAGGCAGTGATAGTCAGGATTGGGGAGAGGCCCAATGACGAGAAGTTCTGTACAGCCTCAGCTTCCTTCCATTTCACGATTCTTAACTGCCCCTGCCTTGGCGCGTGTCGCTGCCATGAATTTCTATCGAAAACTCGCGATGTTGACCGTGTTGAGTTATTCACAGCTCTGCAAGATCCTGCATATCAGATGACTAACAAATGCCAAAACTTGAAGGCTCGGCCCGTTAGTGTTAGTTCAACACAAAGATATTATAATCTCGAAAAAAATGCAGTTAAAGCACATGAAATTGAATATCTATTGATCGCACAATCTAGCAAATTGTGAACCGTGAATGTACTAGATTGGAAGTTTTTTTTTTTTTTGTTTTTTTTTTCAATCCCTCGTGAGTTGATGATTTTCTATTTGACGAGTTATGAAATCATAAGAACACCTTCAAGCATTCATGGTCATTGTACGTGAGTAAGGTCGAATTCAAAAAAACTACCTTCCCTCGTCAAAGGTATCCTGTCTCCATTCTCGACAACGTTCTTAGCAGGATTGATGTCATATGACAAATGCACTGTGCGATGCAACATTCAGTAGGGGTTTCTCTTTCATGACCTTTTGTTTAAGGCCGAGAGTTTTTTTTTTTTTTTTCTTCGTATTATCCTTTTTTCTTATTAGCCCACTTTACTTGTCTCATTTTCTTAGGCTATTCAAAGTTACCCATTTAACGAGTTTTGGACCAATGACTCCCAAACCAGACGGTTTTGGGGCATTAGGTGTACAGACACCCCTTCGGATTTATTTACTCGAGTAACAAAGGCCACGGTTCGAGACAAGCTGGTGGTCTGCACCATTCATTCTTTGCTTGACCTTGCGCAAGATTCGTTTTCTTCGGCTTGAGTTACCCATGTAGCGAGTGTTAGGCCGGTGACTCCCAAACCAGACGGCTTTAGGGCACCAGATGCAGAGACACCCCTTAAGCTTAATTACTCGAGTAGCCCATGCCACGATTCGAATCTGCTCGGGCCTCCTCTATTGTAATGCTCGTTTTCTTAGGCTCTGAGTTACCCATGTAACGAGTGCTGGGCCAACGACTCCCAAACCAGATGGCTTTAGGGCACCAGGTGTAGAGACACCCCTCGGGCTTAATTACTCGAATAACCCAGGCCACGATTCGAGACATTAGCTTGATGATCATTTATCGCCTGACTTCTTGATTTTAGCTTGATAATTACTGACTGTCTGACTGCGTGTTAATTGCCATCAGCGTTGTCACAGTTTTATACCCCACAACTGAAAGTTCGTGCAAATGCAAAGTGAAGGCTGTCACATGAGGTCGATTCTGTCGCAAACGTTGCTTTGAATTAAGGCTTTGTACCCGATCAAAAGGTTGAATAGCCTTCTTTGTCTAATCATACTCACGATCGTGCTCCACGGTTGCTTGTCAGAATTAATCCGATTCCCATTAAGTCAAATAGAATCCCCTTTCACGCGGATCATCGTATCCCGGGAACACTATGCTTGACAAATGCCAGATGATCGTACCGTTGAAGATTGAGTTGCCATGAGGTAGCATTTGATGATGATGGTGCATGTTGATGGGATTGTTGCATGGGTGCCAATTTGCACGTCATCATTTCCTGGGTAGTGACAAATGCCCCAGTGTTAAGTCGCTTTTCTTGTGATCTCCCTCGTACTGGTTGCATCGGTACCTCGCTGGGCTGACAAAAGATCCGGTCCTTTGACCTGTTGAAAGGTTTGGGGGATTTTTGATTTTTTGATTTTTGAGATTTTTTTTTTTTTTTGATTTTTTTTTTTTTGATTTTTTTTTTCTCTTGACGGCTCCTTTTAATTTAGAGCGAAATTCCCCATAGCTTCATCTTGGCAGGGCGCGATCCTTTTGAGGACTAAATCGTTTATTTTGAATTTTCGGGATCGCACCCTCTTGTCGTATGCCCGGGAGATTTGTCATATATCTCCTCCTTGAGGGCATCGTTCAGATTTCTATAGTCGATGCGGCCCCTTACTTCTCCTCCAGGATGTGGTACTGGGATTCTGTCGGAAAGCCATTCAGGGTAAATAGACACCGTGATGATTCCTGCTTTAAACCGCTTGATAATCTCGTCCTTTACTTTCAACCTCCATTCAGGCTTCAACGTTCTCAACTTTTGCTTAACTTGTCGAAAACCCTCCTTGATGGGCAGTCGATGTCCTACAACGTCTGTGGACAATCCAATCACGTTGCCACGGGACCAAGCGAACATATCTCCATACAGGCTCAACAACTCGGCTATTTTTTCCTTTTTTTTTCTTTTTTTTTGTGTTCGAATTTGCCCCTACTCCGGGTTCTTTGTGATCGTTAGGGGCTCTGATGTTTGATGGCGATGGTTTGGCCTAAGTCGGGTTTGGGTTTATCTTCGACCCCTCCTTTGATCTCGTCAGGCATCTTGTCGATATCTGTCTCGTCCTACTCAATCCCCATCAGATCGAAATCTAGCTCTATACCAAAATCGTGATCCTCCTTCAGATTTGGCCTATCGCTTGTCAAGCTAGAATGCCTCAAATCGGGGTACCTGACATAAAACAAAAATGCTTGTCATATATATAAAACATTTCAGCACATGATCTTCCTTTTGGATAACATGACAAAATGACATGAGCGTGCAGGGATCTGAAATAAAACTCAGAATTTTAAAACCCATTGATCTTCTACTGGTCGGGATTCACTGCCACACTCCTGGATTTACTCCTTCCTGGATATCACCTACTGCACGGTCCAACTGGCCACGGTGAGGTCACGCAATGGAGCTCATTAGGAGGTGCATGGATCGCATTGGCATGGACCTGGCATTGATGGCATTTCCTGACATGCGTATCGCAGTCAGTTTTCATGGTTAGCCAGTAGTGACCCGCTCACATGATTTTCTTTGCCGAAAATGTTCCGCTCATATGGGCTCCGCACACATCGCCATGTACTTCGTTCAGTTGTATGTGGCCTCTTTGGCTTCCAGATATCTCAGCAGTCCCGTAGCTAGGTCCCAATTATGCCCTTTGGTGCTGTATATTCCCATGGTCTGCCGGATGACCAATTCGAGTCTCTAACTACTATCATTTTTTTTTCATTCCCAGGGCTAATCTCAGTCCTAGGATGAATCCCTCGTATTCGGCCGTATTGTTGGAGTGGCAAAACTGTAATTTCATGGCTATCGCCCTCTGCCATTTGGATGGACGGAGTATGGACTTTATGGCCTCTTAGTTGGGTCGTAGGGGCAATCTCGCAAAACAAACAAGGGCCGCAGTTTAGTACTGTGCCAGTTACAAGTTGGCAGAGGCATGTCAACACTGATGCATGATTATTATTATTTCTTTTTCTTTTTCTTCTTTTTTCTTTTTCCCTTTTTTTTGTGGTCGAATATGCCCCTACTCCGGGTTCTTTGTGATCGTTATGCCACGCTTTCACGGTTCTCTTAATCTTATCCTGCAAAACAAGGTCAGTGTTTGATGACAGGATAGTATTTAGAAGTTTTTAGAAAACCTTGGTACGTGGCACGGATTGCCCTCCTACAAAACCATGTCAGTATTCTCTTTATATGTGCAAGTGATGTAATCACATGATACAAGATATATTTATTACGATGATGCTGGTATGACAGTTATATGCCATTTACATGACATTTATTTATTCGACTGAATGATAAAAGGGCATGAAGAAGCTTCCCTTTCGTTAGGTTTATCAGAGGCTGACCTACCCTAGGGTTACTCTCGCGGGCTTTTTGGCATGAAGGTCCCCAAATCTTCGCAATCTACTCGTCTGAATCCTTTCGATTGGAGCGGATTTGGGTGGTGCGTTTCTTGAGCCATCTCCGGGGAGCAGCCCCTTCGAGTCCAGTAATAAGCAACCGACAGGTTCGCCTCAGGAGGAGGTACTCTCTCAACATACATTCACATTCATCGTCCTCACCGTATGCAAATGATTTTACTTTAAATTAAAGCAATCCCATTCAATCATTCACTTATTGGACAAAACGCACATTCACACAACAAAAGTAAAAATGATCAAAATATCGCATGCACACACATATTCATGAATTTTTTTGAAGGATAGGATAGCATCAAGATTTGAACGAGGCTTAAACCCTCTAATGTCCCCAGCAGAGTCGCCAGCTGTCGACGCCGGGTTTTCGACTTTCCCGATTGTTTAGCCTTCTTTATTATATGATTTTGGGAAAAGATCGGCATTAATGTCGACGGGGTTTTGAAAGATCGTTTTTATGATGAGCCAATTAACCAGAGTCGCCAGTTGGTATATTTGAAATGGATGTACCAACCCATCCGAGTTTCGTTTTCGTAAATCGCTGGCTCATATGTGACTCCGAATTAATTGGTCTGCGAACCGAGATTCATAGAGTTCGGGGGCTTGCTTAAGCGAGGGGAAGGTGTTAGGCACCCCCCGACTTCCGTGAAACATGGTTACCGCAATCTTGATGCTTTCCTATCCCTTAATTCATGAAATGTGTGTGTGTGCGCGCATATGTGTGTGTGCCTATGTGAATGTCGTGGTGAGTCTGTATGAAAGAATCATTTGGATTTTAGGGAAAATCGTTTTTTTTTTTAAGAATGCTTTAGAACGTCGTTTCCGTTGATACGAGAAAGCTCCTTTATTCGCAAGAACGGTTTGATTTTATTCGTCAAAACTATGAGATTTTCATTAGGTGTTGTTTTGGCAAAACAAGAGTTTTCTAAACCTTCGTCAAAATAGGAATCGAGATCTATACGTTGCCCTTGTAACTCAAATGATGGGCAACTTCTAGACTCTCTTTAACCCTATGCACAACGATTTAATAAAACGTCACTTATTTTATGAAACCATTTTTCTGATGTTTGAAAACGGTTTTGTTTAGCTTTCTCGTTAAATAGAAATCGACATTCGTTAGCACTTCTCATTTTAAGCCTCGTGATGCTAACAACCTAATTTGATTGATTTTTACGAAAATCTTAATCTTTTAGCTTTGAAATCAATTTTAGGTCGTAAATCAAGTCAAGCATTAAAATGCATTAGGGCTATTCATGGGCATGTAAGCCATCCAAATAACCCCAACGCCCACAATCACACACTTCACTATTACGGGGCCTTAAACCCGATTCTCGCCTTGGCGTCGTTTTAAGGCCCGACGATTACATATTTACAATGAAAGGTACATCGAATTTATTACATATATCAAAAGATGTCCATCATCGGATTTGGACCACGGGGTCGCGCTCCTAGGCTCACATTCAAAATCGCTACACACCCACAAGATCCTAAAATAGCAATCTAAACAACCTATGCACGATACATCATTACAACGAGCTAAAATTTCACCAAATGGATATCATCGGGCCATTAAGAGGAATTTCGTTCCATTTGGAACCCTCATTAATAGCCCTCAATCCACGGATTCACAACCTTATACAAGAACAACTACATTTAATATAATTCGGATGACAAAAAGCTTCAATAAAAATGGTAAAACAAAATGCTAAAACAAAGGATTTTTCACTTTGCAAATAATCCACACAATATATATGAATTTGTGTATTGAATAGATTAGAAATATATGATATATAGTCTCACAAAATGGATACAATTCCTCACTATTTTCTCTCTTTTCTCTCCTAATTGTTGCTGATTTTGCTGTCCTCCCGAGCTGCTGCCGCCGCTCCTTTCTCTTCTTCCTCTCCTCCTCTTTTTCTGTATGCAAAATGGCCTGATAAGGGGCTGGCCTCGGTTTCCCCGCGCCCGCCGCGCACTTCAGCCGTCTCGCGCACTACCATTATTTTAATCATTTGGCCGCAGATCAATCCGCGGCTGGGTGGGCTGATTTTCTCATTTTCCGAACCGCACCTCGATTCTCGTGTCGGATCATCGGTTTCTGCTGAAAGACTTGCATTTTGTAGTCCGGGAATCACTGGGAGACGTGCCACATCATTTGGGCATGCTTATTTCGGACGACCCTGCTGTCACGTCGATTTTGATTTGCAAATCGTTGCGGTGACGTCAAGTGTTCGCTCCGGTGCCCATCCTTTGCTCTCGCAGGCCAGCCCAATGGACGAATTTGCCCTCCTGTCATGGTCAGTATAGGAAGTGCAAAATTTGGTTGTCTACAATTTACATACAGTAACTAAAATTATATGCAGTAGAATAAAACCAAGAGGAAAAAGGAATTATACCTTCAATTGTTGTAAGAACTTGGCGAATTCTTTTAAAATTACAAACTCTTTCTCAATTCTCTCTTCTCCACTCTCAAATTCTCAAGCTCTGCTCTCTCTTTTCTCTCAAACTCTGATGTTCTTCTTCTTTCTTTTCTTTCGTAACTGACCTAGTTTTAAAAAAAATATAACCTGATAACTTTATTAAACAAATAAAAACTGATAATTAATATAATAACGTATGATATAATATCTATCAGTTAAAAATTTCAAAAGCCTCTAAGGCTTATTTGGCAAATACTAAATAAATTAATCCATTATTTTAACTAAAGATCTTAAGACCTTGTTTGGTAAAACACAAATAAAATAACCCATTATTCCCAAACAAAGATCATAGGGCATTGTTTGATAAAACTGAATTAAACACTTTCTCATTTATTTTAATAAACCAATATAACATATAGTTTAAAATGTCACACTTCTAATTTAATTGAACTTATTATTAAATAAATTCAATTAAACCTTATCAACTCAAATAATAATTTCATTTAACAAATAACAATAATACCAAATAAATTCTCTTATTCAAATAAATCCTTTATTCAAATAAATCTCTTCATCATCTAATTTAATCATTAAATTAAATTAGAATAAACATAACAAATCACATTCAAATAACATTTAACATTATTAAGCTTAACATATACCCATTTCACAAAAACTTAATAAATTATTTATTAAGCTCAATAAATTAATAAAAATATTTATATAACTCAATAAATATTTTTATTCAATTACAAAAATTGCATTTGTTACATCTTTCCCTCCTTAAAAGGATTTTGTCCCCAGAATCACAACGCAATTAAATCATCTGTTACATTCTCCCCTCCTTACAAAGATTCTGTCCCCAGAATCGCAATACAAAGATTAAACAAATAATTGAGGGTAATTCTGCATCATTTGCTCTTCGAGTTCCCACGTTGCTTCTTCAGCACTGTGGTTCCTCCAGATTACCTTAACAGAAGGTATCACTTTATTTCTAAGTACTTGCTCCTTCCTGTCCACTATCTGAACATGTATCTCTTCGTAAGACAAATCTTTCTCGAATTGTAGCGGTTCATACTCTATGACATGTTTATAATCGGGCTTATACGGTCGTAGCACCGATATGTGGAAGACATTGTGAATGTGGCCTAACTCACGAGGTAAAGCTACCTCATAAGCTACCTCTCCCACCCGTTTCAACACTTCAAAGGGTCCAATAAACCGCGGACTGAGTTTACCCTTTTTACCAAATCTGATTTTTCCTTTCCAGGGAGATACTTTGAGAAACACAAAACTGCCGACTTCAAATTCGCGATTTTGTCGGTGTTGATCAACATACTTCTTCTGTCTGTCTTGAGCGGCTATCAGTCTGGTTCTTATCACCTTGACAATTTCAGCAGTTTGTTGTACCAACTCGGGTCCCAATAGTCGTCGTTCACCAACCTCATCCCAGCATAATGGAGTTCTGCATTTCCTTCCGTATAATGCTTCGTAGGGCGGCATGCCGATACTCGTGTGATGACTATTGTTATAGGCAAATTCGACCAGAGGTAAATGATCATCCCAGTTGCCTTTTAAATCCATAACGCACGCCCGAAGCATATCCTCTAACGTTTGAATTGTTCTTTCGCTCTGGCCATCGGTTTGAGGATGATAAGCTGTACTCATTCTCAACTGCGTTCCTAAATAAGCTTGCAAACTCCTCCAAAATTTTGATGTAAATCGTGGATCTCGATCTGATACTATTGATACTGGAACTCCGTGCCTTGAGATAATCTCTTTGACGTATAATTTCGCCAACTGATCCAAAGTGAATCGGATTTTGATCGGCAAGAAATGCGCTGATTTCGTCAATCTATCAACTATGACCCATATCGCGTCATATTCCTTCTGAGTAGTTGGAAGCCCTACCACAAAATCCATTGTGATATGCTCCCACTTCCATTCTGGTATCTCCAAGGACTGTAACAAACCACTTGGTCGTTGATGCTCCGCTTTGACTTTCTGACAAGTAAGACATTTCGCAACACATTCAGCAACCTCTCTTTTCATGTTTGGCCACCAAAAATGTTGTCGAAGATCCTGGTACATCTTTGTGCTTCTCGGGTGAACCGAAAATCGTGAACTGTGAGCTTCGTTCAAAATCTCCTCTCTGATTGTCAATACCGACGGTACCCAAATTCTGCCTTCAAATCTCAGCAACCCTTCGTTATCGATTTTGTATTTAAGCTCTTCACCTTCAAGCACTCTTTGCCGAATCTTATCACATTCCTCATCGTGAAGTTGCGCTTCCTTGACTTTTTCTACCAAAGTTGATTGAGTTTCTATCTGGAATAATTTTTCATTAGGCTCTGCCAGATTCTTCACCTCTAACTCCAATTTAGCCATTTCCGCTACGAGCTTCTCCTAAGCAGTTAACAAAAATAGTTTCTCTCGACCTTTTCTACTCAAAGAGTCAGCAACCACATTAGCCTTTCCCGGATGGTATAGAATTTCACAATCATAGTCTTTGATCAATTATATCCATCTTCTCTGCCGCATATTCAAATCCTTCTGCGTGAAAATATACTTCAGACTTTTATGGTCCGTATATATTTCACACTTCTCCCCATAGAGATAGTGCCTCCAAATTTTTAAAGCAAACACCACGGCTGCTAACTCCAAATCATGGGTCGGATACCCTTTTTCATAATCTTTTAGTTGGCGCGATGCATATGCAATAACCTTACCATTCTGCATCAACACACAACCAAGTCCTTTATGTGATGCGTCACTGTACACCACAAAATTTCCTGTATCATCTGGTAAAGACAACACAGGTGCCGAACTTAGTCTCTTCTTTAGTTCTTGGAAACTCCCTTCGCACTTCTCCGTCCAAACAAACTTCACTGATTTCCTTGTTAAATTCGTCAACGGAGTGGCGATCCTAGAAAAATCTTGAATAAAACGCTTGTAGTATCCTGCCAAACCCAAGAAACTCCTTACTTCTGACGGTGTCTTCGACTGATCCCAGTTCATCACAGCTTCCACTTTCGCTGGATCCACCGAAATCCCGTCTTTATCAATCACATGTCCAAGAAATTGAACACGCTCCAACCAAAATTCGCACTTCGAAAATTTTGCATATAATTTCTCCTTCCTTAACGCCTCCAACGTCACCCTCAAATGCTCCACGTGTTCTTCTTGAGTTTTGGAGTAAACCAAAATGTCGTCTATGAATACCACCACAAACTTATCCAAAAATGGTTTGAACACCCTATTCATTAAATCCATGAATGCTGCAGGCGCATTCGTTAAACCAAATGACATAACCAAAAACTCATAGTGACCATATCTGGTTCGAAACGCCGTCTTTGGTATGTCCTCTTTTCTCACCTTCAACTGATGGTACCCACTTCATAAATCTATCTTCGAAAAATATCTTGCTCCCTTCAGTTGGTCAAACAGGTCATCGATTCTTGGCAATGGATACTTATTTTTAATCGTGACCTTGTTCAACTCTCTATAATCAATGCAAAGACGCATTGACCCATCCTTCTTCATAACAAACAATACCGGCGCTCCCCACGGCGAAACACTCGGTTGAATATACTTCTTATCTAGCAGCTCTTGCAGCTGCACCATCAACTCCTTCATTTCTACCGGAGCCATTCGATACGGGGCTTTCGATATAGGGGCCGTTCCCGGTGCTAAATCAATTACAAACTCGATTTCCTTATCTGGCGGTAATCCTGGCAAATCGTCAGGAAACACGTCCGCAAAATCCCTAACTACTGGTATCTCCTCCAGTTTTGCACCCACCTTTCGGGTATCAACTATGTAGGCTAGATATCCTACACACCCTTGTCTCAACATCTTTCTGGCCTGCACCATCGTCAGACAACTCGTTTGTCTAGGCGACTTGCTGCCATAAAACACTACCTTTGACGGAGTCATAAGGTTTACACACTTCTTTTGACAGTCAATAACTGCCCCATGGTTGAACAACCAATCCATTCCCAGAATGACGTCAAACTCCCCAAGACGAATTGGGATCAAGTTTACTGTCATCACATGACCCTTAATTTCTACCTGATAGTTCTTGTGAACAAACTTAACAGGAATCACCTCCCTATTCGCAATTTCTATATTCATGGGGGTAATCTAACTCTTCCTGAGGTAACTCTAATTTCTTAGCAAAATCATCGGATATAAATGAGCAAGTAGCACCCGAGTCAAACAATACATAAGCATTAACATTATTGACTGGAATGATACCTGACACTACATCCTTTGACTGCACAGCATCCTGCACCGTCATATTGAACGCTCGAGCTGTAGGTCGGTTGGGCTGTGCCGGTCCTGTGATAGTAAAGTTACCTCCACCACCGCTGTTTCCCTTTCCTGAACTGGCTCCACCTGTCGTTGCTTTCTTAGGGCACTCCCGAGCAAAGTGATCCTTCGACCCGCAGATGAAACATGCTCCTTTCTTTGGATTAGGGCAATTCGGCGCGATATGCCCCTCCTGCCCGCAGTTGAAGCACACCCGCTTACCCTTCAAACAAGCACCCATATGGCTCTTTCCACAGTTGCTGCACACCTCCACCTTCTTCTTCTGATTACCCTGCTGACTTCCCGTAGAGTTACTATCATTCCATTTTGTCTTCTAATTACTGCCACCATGGCTACCACTTGCCTTATTTTCACTCTCATTCTTCTTCTTCCTCTGCTCCTGATTGTACTTTGACAGAGCATCACTACCTCCTTCAGCGATTATTGCCTTCTGTATCATCGCCGCAAACGAGTTCAGTTGAAACATTGAAACTCGGCTATACAACCAGGGCTTCAGTCCCTGCTCGAACCTTCTGGCCTTCCGCTCATCCGTGTTAACCTGATAAGGCGCAAACCTCGCCAACTCGTTGAATCTTGCTATATATTCAGATACCGACATAGTACCTTGCTTCAACTCTAGAAACTGTACTTCCATCTGATTCTGAGCACTTGCCGGGAAATATGTCTCGAAAAATATCTCCTTAAATCGTTCCCATGGAATAATTCCTTGGCCACCTCGAGTCTTATTTGCTTGCCACCAGTAAGTTGCTTCTGATTTCAGCATAAACGTTGCAAATGCCGTCTTCTGGTCCTCGCTGACCCTAGCGACATCAAACACCTTCTCCATTTCCACAATCCACGTTTGGGCCTCTATCGGATTTATAGACCCTAGAAATTCTGGGGGTCCGACAGCCTTGAAATCTTTGAAGGTCGTGGCCTGAGCTTGTGGTTGATTTGCAAAGGCTCCCGTTAGCAGATTCACCAACTGCTGCATCGGATTAGCGTTGGCTTCTTCATTATTGGTAGATCCATCTGGGGTCTGTTGACGTGTTGGTTGTCTTCTTGGCGGCATTTTACTGTTAAGAATTCTCGTTATTAGACTATTGCTCAATTACTCAAACATTTAAGTCTCAACTTAAACATTTATAAACAACACTTAAACACATAATACATCTGATAAACTTTCACATTTTATTCATTAACTGCTTCAAAACATAATAAAGATTACATCGTAGTTATTTACATCAATTCATCTATCCTGAAATCACAAAGTTCCAAGATTACATCATTATTCTATCCCATTATATAAACTGGGATTAACAACTTATTAACTCATAAATTTCATAATAACATAACTAATCATAATCTATGATGACATTCCATGACGCACAGCTTCCTGGCGCTCCTACTCCATAATACGTGTCATCACCTTCGATCCATCATATCTGGATGACGATGAACTCGATCCTGAGCTCTGTCTATCGTGGTGTGAAAAATGTACTCCATCTCATCAATCTTAGCCTTCTTTGATCGCACCTCACACTCAACTCTATCTGCACGATCAGCCTCTCTTAACCAAGCAGTTTTAGCTCTCGCCCGCTTAGCTGACTCCTCTTTCAACTCATCTCGGACAATTTCATCTCTGGCTATCAACTGTCCGCGTCGATACTCAGACTGTGCTAGCCTCTGCTCAGCCTCTGCAAGACGTGATGAAAGGTCTTGGATCTCAGCATCCTTCTGCTCTAGAGTGGTTTGACGTTCTGTAGCCTGTTCCTCTAACTCCTCCTTTTCACTCTCTACATGAACCAGCTTCCACTCCACATCTCCAAGACGTATATCTAGCTCCTCTATCTCACTGTTCTTCTGCTTCAAGGCAGTTTGTCGCTCAGCCAGCTACCTCTTTAACTCCTACACTCTATCCTGCAACTCTATGTTGCGATCATACACCTGCTCGTACATCTGAACACTCAAAGTAGATAGTGATATCCCCTAAGGGTCTTCCTCCTCCTCCTCCTCTGGATCCTCCTCAGGGTCCTCCTCAGGATCAGTCTCAGGCTCATACTCGTGGCCTGTAACTGTAATCAATGGGGATGGCTCCCTCTGTACTAGCTGTTCATGAACTACGTGAATATCTCGGGGCTCCTCCTCCCTAGTCTGGCTGGGCTCTCCTCTATCAGTCATCCTGACAACAAAATTTTAAGTTTTAATTACTAATCGATAATACTCGCGAGCACATAAGTTTGTTATCAAGTAAGCACATAGCACATAATCATTTTGTTGTCTTTTATGAATTCCCGTAATTCATTCCTTAGAACTCGATAAGAGTTTATCACCTCTATATTTTCTGTCTTCTAAAAGGCTACTACCCTAAGGTTTTCCCCACCTAAAGGTTCATAACCTACCAGCTCTGATACCAACCTGTGACACCCCCAAATCCAAGTACTTAATTCCCACTGATTTGGTGTTCACTATAACATACATTCAAAACTAACTACCCAATAAAATAACAATTAAATAAACTTAAAGAAATATCTTCCCAAAATGGGTTACATCACCAAACTATTAAACATTTAAATCCCAGGTTATCTAAACCTTAATACATCAAATGCGGAATAAAACATAATTTAAAACAAGTATTGTTACAAATAATCATCAAGTAAATAGCATGTCGCTAGCTATTTATGCATCTTGCCCTTGCCTTTGCTCGTGGACGGCTCGTCCGACTTCTCAGTCTTAGCTGCAATGATTAGTGCAAGAGTGAGCAAACAATTGCTCACAAGTACGATAACAATAATATTCAAATGAAATGGATTTCAACTGAGGAATAATAATTTTCTGAATCTCAGTCAATAAATGATTAAAATTTAAAAGCTCGTTTGAATGCTTGATTCAAGGAAAAATAGGTTTCGAGATTTAGAAATTATATCTGAGGGTCACAAGACCTCGAACTATGTCCTAGGTTGACAAGTATTTCTACTGTAACCTTTAACAGTCATATAGACTATGGACCAACATCTCGTACTCAGGGGATCAGCCCTTTGTACAATGTATTGTGCACAAACATTTTAACGCTGTCGCGTAAATAATCCCCTATATTAGGGTTGTTCATCTTAGTTTATCGTCTGAATCCATACCAAAAAGGAAATTGGCTTGGAATAAGTATAGAAAACATTCTAAGTCTTTGAAATGCTCATCAACTAAGGACTAGCTGAATCAATAAGGGTTTGCTACTCTAATTCATCAATAGAGTTTGTTTAATAGAAACTATACTCGAAGTTTGAAAAACAAACAATGATTGGAATAAAGCTTAAGTATATAATCATGATAGTAACCTTGCTTGAATATCAATAAGCTAAGGTCGATAAGCTCACTCAATATAAATGAACTTGCATTGAATAATTTAACAAGTTAAAGGAAAGAACAACTTGCTCAACATAAAAGTAATAAATTGAGATAAGGAACTTGCCTCAAGCGTAGATTACAAATTTAAGTAATTCACGATCCTTAAACAACCTAAACATTTAATTGTAAAATGGTAATATAATTAGTCACAAGGTTAAAAGCATTCTACGCTTGCTCTTTTATCATAATATCTCATTTAGCATACCATAGACAACAAGTACTAGTTAGCAACCATCTTGGAAATTCTTTAGTCATTTAATACGTTAATATAAGTTTAATTATGCATCATAACTTCCAAGAAAAGAAAACAAAATAATTAATTTTTTTTTCTTTAACAGTAGTGATTCTCGCCGGGGCGAGAAAAAGCTTAAGAAAATTGTCGCCGGGGCGAAGTAATGCTTAACAAATTTGTCGTCGGGGCGACGCTGTCGCCGGGGCGAAGAAATCAGTTCATTTCTCTCGCCGGGGCAAGAGACCTGACTGTCGTCTTCCCCAGCTCGCGAACCAGTGAAAACTTAGGCCAATTTGGCCAAATTTTCCGAATTCTACCATCCAGAAAACAAATTAAATATACCCAGACATCAAATATGCTAGAAAACAAATACCCAACATGTTTTTAACTAATTTAACCATTATAAAACACATAATCAACCAATTTAAAACCAAAAATCCTCTGTTAAAACCAAATATTCATGTTTTAGCTATTTTAATAAAATCAACCACTGTAAACTCATCTTTCAATCATTTTAATCCATTCAAATTACATTTTTTTCATTTTTCATCGTATTAACACAATCAAAAGCCCATTCACCAATTAATAATCTAATTGAACATCAATTATCAAATATATATACCATACATGAAATAAGACTCTGTAAAAACAAAGACTTCACTCTAAATCATGTTTTCATGAATTAACACCTCTAAATTGATTATTAATCAACATATAATCATCTAACACATGATTACTACCAATTACTACAACTATAATCAAATAATTCATATACTCTAGCAATTGAATTTACATACTGTAACTAAAATTATATGCAGTAGAATAAAACCAAGAGGAAAAAGGAATTATACCTTCAATTGTTGTAAGAACTTGGTGAATTCTTTTAAAATTACAAGCTCTTTCTCAATTCTCTCTTCTCCACTCTCAAATTCTCAAGCTCTGCTCTCTTTTTTCTCTCAAACTCTGATGTTCTTCTTCTTTCTTTTCTTTCTTAACTGACGTAGTTTTAAAAAAAATATAAACTGATAACTTTAATAAACAAATAAAAACTGATAATTAATATAATAACGTATGATATAATATCTATCAGTTAAAAATTTCAAAAGCCTCTAAGGCTTGTTTGGCAAATACTAAATAAATTAATCCATTATTTTAACTAAAGATCTTAAGACCTTGTTTGGTAAAACACAAATAAAATAACCCATTATTCCCAAACAAAGATCATAGGGCCTTGTTTGGTAAAACTGAATTAAACACTTTCTCATTTATTTTAATAAACCAATATAACATATAGTTTAAAATGTCACACTTCTAATTTAATTGAACTTATTATTAAATAAATTCAATTAAACCTTATTAACTCAAATAATAATATTCAAATAAATCTCTTCATCATCTAATTTAATCATTAAATTAAATTAGAATAAACATACCAAATCACATTCAAATAACATTTAACATTATTAAGCTTAACATATACCCATTTCACAAAAACCTAATAAATTATTTATTAAGCTCAATAAATTAATAAAAATATTTATATAACTCAATAAATATTTTTATTCAATTACAAAAATTGCATTTGTTACAGACTCGGGTGCTACTTTCTCATTTATATCCGATGATTTTGCTAGAAAATTAGAGTTACCTCAGGAAGAATTAGATTACCCCATGAATATAGAAATTGAGAATAGGGAAGTGATTCTTGTTAAGTTTGTCCATAGGAACTGTCGAATAGATATTAATAGTCATATGATGACAGTAAACTTGATCCCAATTCGTCTTGGGGAGTTTGATGTCATTCTGGGAATGGATTGGTTGTTCAACCATGGGGCAGTTATTGACTGTCAAAAGAAGTGTGTAAACTTTATGACTCCGTCAAAGGTAGTGTTTTATGGAAGCAAGTCGCCTAGACAAATGAGTTGTCTGACGAAGATGCAGGCCAGAAAGATGTTGAGACAAGGATGTGTAGGATATCTAGCCTACATAGTCGATACCAGGAAGGTGAGTGTGAAACTGGAGGAGATACCGGTAGTAAGGAATTTTGCGGACGTGTTTCCTGATTATTTGCCAGGATTACCGCCAGATAGGGAAATCGAGTTTGTAATTGATTTAGCACCGGGTACAGCCCCTATATCAAAAGCCCCATATAGAATGGCTCCGGTAGAATTAAAGGAGTTGATGGTGCAGCTACAAGAGCTGCTAGATAAGAAGTATATTCAACCGAGCGTTTCGCCATGGGGAGCGCCGGTATTGTTTGTTAAGAAGAAGGATGGATCGATGCGTCTTTGCATTGATTATAGAGAGTTGAACAAGGTCACGATCAAAAACAAGTACCCGTTGCCAAGGATTGATGACCTGTTTGATCAGCTTAGGGGAGCAAGATACTTTTCAAAGATAGACCTCCGACGTGGATACCATCAATTGATGGTGAGAAAAGAGGACATACCAAAGACGGCGTTTCGTACCAGATATGGTCACTATGAGTTTTTGGTTATGTCATTTGGTTTAACGAATGCGCCTGCAGCATTTATGGATTTAATGAATAGGGTGTTCAAACCATTTCTGGATAAATTCGTAGTAGTATTCATAGACGACATTTTAGTTTACTCCAAAACTCAAGAAGAACATGTGGAGCATTTGAGGGTGACATTGGGGGCGTTAAGGAAAGAGAAATTGTATGCAAAATTTTTGAAGTGCGAATTTTGGTTGGAGCGTGTTTAATTCCTTGGGCATGTTATTGATAAAGACGGGATTTCGGTGGATCCAGCGAAAGTCAAAGCAGTCATGAACTGGGATCAGCTGAAAACACCGTCAGAAGTGAGGAGTTTCCTTGGTTTGGCAGGATACTACAGACGTTTTATTCAAGATTTCTCCAGGATCGCCACTCCGTTAACGAATTTAACAAGAAAATCAGTGAAGTTTGTTTGGACGGAGAAGTGCGAAGAGAGTTTCCAAGAACTAAAAAAGAGACTAAGTTCGGCACCTGTGTTGTCTTTGCCAGATGATACAGGAAATTTTGTGGTGTACAACGACGCATCGCATAAGGGACTTGGTTGTGTGCTGATGCAGAATGGTAAGGTTATTGCATATACATCGTGCCAACTAAAAGACTATGAAAAGGGTATCCGACCCATGATTTGGAGTTAGACGCTGTGGTGTTTGCTCTGAAAATCTGGAGGCACTATCTCTATGGGGAGAAGTGTGAAATATATACAGAGCATAAAAGTCTGAAGTATATTTTTACACAGAAGGATTTGAATATGCGGCAGAGGAGATGGATAGAATTGATCAAAGATTATGACTGTGAAATTCTATACCATCCAGGGAAGGCTAACGTGGTTGCCGACGCTTTGAGTAGAAAAGTTCGGGAGAAACTATTTTTGTTAACTGCTTAGGAGAAGCTTGTAGCGAAAATGGCTAAATTGCAGTTAGAGGTGAAAAATCTGGCAGAGCCTGATGAAAAATTGTTCCAGATAGAAACTCAACCAACTCTGGTGGACAAAGTCAAGGAAGCGCAACTCCAGGATGAGGAGTGTGTTAAGATACTTAAAAGAGTGCTTGAGGGAAAGGAGCTTAAATATAAAATCAATACCGAAGGGTTGCTGAGATTTGAAGGCAGAATCTGGGTACCGTCAGTGCCAGAGATCAGAGAGGAGATTTTGAATGAAGCTCATAGTTCAAGATTTTCGATTCACCCGGGAAGTACAAAGATGTACCAGGATCTTCGCCAACATTTCTGGTGGCCAAACATGAAAAGAGAGGTTGCCGAGTGTGTTGCGAAGTGTTTAACTTGTCAGAGAGTTAAAGCGGAGCATCAACGACCAAGTGGTTTGCTACAGCCCTTGGAGATACCAGAATGGAAGTGGAAACATATCACAATGGATTTTGTGGTAGGGCTTCTAACTACTCAGAAGGGATACGATGCAATATGGGTCATAGTTGACAGATTGACGAAATCAGCGCATTTCTTACCGATCAAAATCAGATCTACTTTGGATCAGTTGGCGAAATTATACGTCAAGGAGATTATCTCAAGGCATGGAGTTCCAGTGTCAATAGTGTCAGACAGAGATCCACGTTTCACATCAAAGTTTTGGAGGAGTCTATAAGCTTATTTGGGGACACGGTTGAGAATGAGTACAGCCTATCATCCTCAAACCGATGGTCAGTGCGAAAGAATAATTCAGACGTTGGAGGATATGCTTCGGGCGTGCGTCAAGGATTTTAAAGGCAACTGGGATGATCATTTACCTCTGGTCGAGTTTGCTTACAACAATAGTCATCACGCAAGTATCGGCATGCCGCCTTATGAGCATTGTACGGAAGAAAGTGCAGAACTCCGTTATGTTGGGATGAGGTTGGTGAGCGTCGCCTATTGGGACTTGAGCTGGTACAACAAACTGCTGAAATTGTCAAGGTAATAAGAGCCAGACTGATAGCCGCTCAAGACAGACAAAAGAAGTATGCGGATCAACACCGACAAAATCGCGAATTTGAAGTCGGGAGCTTTGTGTTCCTCAAAGTATCTCCCTGGAAGGGAAAAATCAGATTTGGTAAAAAGGGTAAGCTGAGTCCGCGATTTATTGGACCCTTCGAAGTGCTGAAACGAATAGGCGAGGTGGCTTATGACGTAGCTTTACCTCCTGAGTTAGGTCACATTCACAATGTCTTCCATATATCGGTGCTACGACAGTATAAACCCGATTATAAACATGTAATACAATATGAACCGATACAGTTTGAGAAAGATTTGTCTTAGGAAGAGATACCTGTTCAGATAGTGGACAGGAAGGAGCAAGTACTTAGAAATAAAGTGATAACTTCTGTTAAGGTAATCTGAAGGAACCATAGTGCTGAAGAAGCAACGTGGGAACTCGAAGAGATAATGATGCAAAATTTTCCTCAATTATTTGTTTAATCTTTATATTGCGATTCTGGGGACAGAATCTTTGTAAGGAGGGGAGAATGTAACGGACGATTTAATTGCGTTGTGATTCTGGGGACATAATCCTTTTAAGGAGGGAAAGATGTAACGAATGCAATTTTTGTGATTAAATAAAAATATTTATTGAGTTATATAAATATTTTTATTAATTTATTGAGCTAAATAAATAATTTATTAAGTTTTTGTGGAATGGGTATATGTTAAGTTTAATAATGTTAAATGTTATTTGAATGTGATTTGTTATGTTTATTCTAATTTAATTTAATGATTAAATTAGATGATGAAAAGGTTTATTTGAATAAATGATTTATTTGAATATGAGAATTTATTTGGTATTATTGTTATTTGTTAAATGAAATTATTAATTTAGTTAGTAAGGTTTAATTGAATTTATTTAATAATAAGTTCAATTAAATTAGAAGTGTGACATTTTAAACTATATGTTATAATGATTTATTAAAATAAATGGAAGGAGTTTTAATTTAGTTTTTCCAAACAAGGCCTTGTGACCTTTGGTTAGAAATAATGGGTTATTTTAATTTTGTTTTACCAAACAAGCCTTTAGTTAGAATAATGGGTTATGTTAATTAGTATTTACCAAACAAGCCTTAGAGGCTTTTGAATTGTGTAACTGATGAGTTAATATTAGAATACGTTATTATCAGTTTTTATATTTTTTGTTAAAGCTTGTCAGTTGTTAAAAAAAATAAAACAAACACAGAGTTTAAAGAAAAAGAAAAGAAAAGAACAGAGCTGGAGAGAACTCTGTGAATTTGAGAGTTGAGAGAAAAGAGAGAATTGAGAAGGAGAGTTTGGAAATTGAAGGTAGAATTTCTAAAACCCAAGGAGTTTAATCAAGGCAATAGAAGGTATAATCCTTTTCTAAAAGTTCTTCATTATACTTCTCTGTATATGATTTCTATTTTCCTGTATATAAATTTTTATGCTAAATACATGAATTATTTGATTATAGTTGTTGTAATTGATATAAAGCATGCATTAGATGATTATATGATGAATATAAACTAATTTGAAAGATTTAATTCATGAAAGCATGATTTAGAATGAAGTCTTTGTTTATACAAAGTCTTATTTCATGTATGGCATATATATATGTGATAATTGATGTTCAATTAGATTATTAATCGGTAACTTGACTTTTGATTGTGTTAATGCGATGAAAAACGAAAAGAATGTAATTTGAATGGATTAAAATGATTAAAAGATGAGTTTACAGTGGTTGATTTTATTAAAATAGCTAAAACATGAATATTTGGTTTTACCAGAGAATTTTTGGTTCAATTTGGTTGGTTATGAGTATTAGAATGATTATAATGTTTAGAAGCATGATGGGTAATTGTTTTATATCATATTTGATGTCTGGGTATATTTAATTTATATATTAGATGGTAGAATTCGGAAAATTTGGCCAAATTTGGCCTAAGTTTTCACTGTTCGCGAGCTGGGGAAGACGACTGCCGAGTCTCTCGCCCCGACGAGAAAAATGCAAAGGAATCTTCGCCTCGGCGAGCTTTTTGTATAGTGAATTCTCGCCCCGGCGAGAGTTTTGTTCAGGAAATTCCCGCCCCGACGAGAATCACTGCTGTAAATTTTTTTTTTTATTATTATTATTAGTTTGTTTTCTTTTCTTGGAAGTTATGATGCAGAATTAAACTTATATTAATGTATTAAGTGATTAATGAAATTTCAAGATGGTTGATACTTGTTTGTTATAGTATGCTAAATGAGATATTATAATAAAATGAGATAAAGAGCAAACCTATAATGCTTTTAGTCTTGTGACTAATTATGTTACCATTTTATAATTAAATGTATAGGTTGTTTAAGGATCGTGAATTACTTAAATTTGTAATCTACGCTTGAGGCAAGTTCCTTATCTCAATCTATTACTTTTACGTTGAGCAAGTTTTCCTCCCTTAAACTTGAAAATTATTTATAGCAAGTTAATCTTTCCTTTTAACTTGTTAATTTATTCAATGCAAGTTTATTTATATTGAGCAAGCTTATGACCTTAGCTTATTGATATTCAAGCAAGGTTACTATCATTTTACATACTTAAGCTTTATTCCAATCATTGTTATTCAAATTTCGAGTATGGTTTCTATTGAACAAACTCTATTGATGAACTAGACTAGCAAACCCTTATTGATTCAGCTAGTCCTTAGTTGATGAGCGTTTCAAAGACTTATGCTACGTTTGGATTGAAGGAATGGAATGATTCATTCCATTCTAGTTGGAATGAATTATTCCATATGTTCTCTCTCCCTCAAAGAACCAAACACAATTTTTTTCATTCCAATCGTAACCAAACACAATTTTTTGCATTCCATAAGAATGAGTCATTCCATTCTCCCTCATATTCCACCAATCCAAACGTAGCATGAGAATATTTTCTATACTTGTTCCAAGCCAAGTTCCTTTTGGTACGGATTCAGACGATAAACTGAGATGAACAACCCTAATATAGGGGATTACTTACGCGACAGCGTTAAAATGTTTGTGCACAATACATTGTACAAAGGGCTGATCCCCCTGAGTACGAGATGTTGGTCCATAGTCTATATGACTGTTAAAGGTTGCAGTAGAAATACCTGTTAACCTAGGACATAGTTCGAGGTCTTGTGACCCTCAGATATAATTTCTAAATCTTGAATTCTATTTTCCTTGGAATCAAGCATTCTAACGAGCTTTTAGACTTTGATCATTTATTGACTGAGATTCAGAAAACTATTATTCCTCAGTTGAAATCCATTTCATTTAAATATTATTGTTATCGTACTTATGAGCAATTGTTTGCTCACTCTTGAATTAATCATTGCATCTAAGCCAGAAAAGCAGGACGAACCGTCCACGAGTAAAGGCAAGGGCAAGATGCCAAAGTAACAAGAGATTTATCATCCACTTGATGTTTATTTGTATCAAAGACTTGTTTAAAATTATGTTTTATTCCGCATTTGATGTATTAGGTTAAGATAACCTGGGATTTGATTGTTTAATAGTTGGTGATGTAACCCATTTTGGGAAGATGTTTCTTTAAGTTTATTTAATTGTTCTTAGTTATGGGTAGTTAAATGTGAATGAATGAGATAGTGAACACCAAATCTGTGGGAATTAAGTACCTTGATTTGGGGGTGTCACAATGTAAACGTGTTTTAACCGCCCAGATCACTTAGTTACGTGTTAATAAGTATTCCTAAATACTAAAACATAACATCAAATTCAAACTTAAAGATCTAGCAATAAATTAGGGTTTATGCACCTTTTTCTTCAAATTTTTGATTTCTGGCTTTTGATTCTGAGTTTGTGATTGCAGAGGCTTGTTTAGGCTGGTAATATAAGTGTATAGGCTTCAATTTTCGTAGGTTTAAAGGTCAGTATCTCATTCTATTTATAGCCATTTGAAATTAGGGTTTCTTAGGCTAGTTTCCAAATTTTTGCCTCCAAAAATATCTAGGCTTGAGACTTGTGCTGCTCTCCATCTAATCTTATTAACCTACTTGTGCTGGAGTGTGTTGAGCACAAGCTTGCACACTCCTAGCTCAATTTTCATTGGTTTAAATTTGATTTTTCATTTATTTACTTACTAATTAAAATTTGGTTTTTGCTAATCATGTTTATGATATTAATTTAAGTTTAGTAATACCTTAATTAGGGTTATATATCATAATTAAGGTTTTACATTTCATAATTTAGGGTTTAGATAACCTAATTAGGATTAGGGTTTTATAATTAGGTTTTAGGGTTTCTAATTTCACAATTAGGGTTTTAATCTTTCGTTTAGGGTTTAGTTTAATCTTAATAATTCATAATTAATATTATGATTCATTATTTAGAATCTAATTATATCAATTAAGATTCTTATACAATAATTAGGGTTTCGATTAGACAATTTGGATAAATATTACCAATTAGGGTTTTCAAATTAGGGTTTCTGTTTCAGTTTATTGTTCTAATCCTAATTAACTTATTTTATATTTTTATCAGTTAATATAATATTATATTAACTCCGAAGCACGACAAAGCACTTCGTCATTTCCAAGCACGACACAGAAGCTTACGAAAATAATTTGCCGAGACGCTTCTCAGTGAATTCGCCGGAAGCAAGACAAATTATTTTGTCCGATTAAGCACGACATAGATGCTTGGCGAAATTTTTTTTATTTGACCTAATTGTTTAATAAAATACACAATCACATAATAGAAAGTCAGATCATAAAATTTCATTTATTAAACACATAATTTACATATACAGATCTTATTAGGGTTCGGAATATTACATTCACCCCCACTAATAAAAATTTCGTCCTCGAAATTACAGTACAGGTTATACAAATAAGTGTGGGTAACTATCTCGCATTTTACTCTCAAGCTCCCACGTAGCTTCCTCTATATTTTGATTCCTCCAAATAACTTTGACTGAAGGGATCGCTTTATTTCGCAGATGTTGTTTTTTCCTATCTATGATTTCGACAGGAACTTCTTCATAAGATAAATCTTTCTCGATCTGGATGGGTTCGTAGTCGATAACGTGTTTATAATCGAGTTTGTACGGTCGTAACACGGACACATGATACACATTATGAATATGTTCTAGCTCGGGAGGCAAGGTTACCTCATAAGCTACTTCACCTATCCTTCTCAGTATCTGAAATGGTCTAATGAATCTTGGACTTAATTTTCCTTTCTTCCCAAATCGAATTTTGCCTTTCCACGGAGATACTTTTAAGAATATGTGACTACCGACTTCGAAATCTTGTAACTTTCTATGTTGATCAGCATATTTCTTTTGTCGATCCTGTGATGCTTGTAATCTTCCTCGTATAATTCGAACTACCTCCGTGGTTTGTTGCACTATTTCAGGTCCTAACATTTGTCACTCTCCGACCTCATCCCAACATAAAGGTGTTCTACATTTTCTTCCATATAGGGCTTCAAATGGTGGCATTTCTATGCTGGCATGGTAACTATTGTTGTAGGCAAATTCTACCAAAGGTAATTGATCTTCCCAACTTCCCTTAAAATCCATGATGCAAGAGCGCAACATGTCTTCCAATGTCTGGATGGTTCTCTCACTCTGACTGTCAGTTTGTGGATGGTATGTTGTACTTAGTCTCAACTGAGTTCCTAAATTTCTCTGGAGACTTGTCCAAAAATTCGAAGTAAATCGTGGATCTCGGTCTGATACTATAGAAACAGGGACTCCATGTCTAGAAATAATTTCATTGATGTAAAGTTTGGCTAACTGGTCAAGACTGAAGTTGATTTTGATGGGTAGAAAATGAGCTGATTTGGTAAGACGATCTACAATTACCCAAATGGCATTGTGACCTTTCTGTGTATTAGGGAGACCAACTACGAAATCCATGGTAATATGCTCCCATTTCCACTCAGGAATTTCTAAGGGTTGTAATAATCCACTCTGCTTTTGATGTTCAGCTTTAACCCTTTGACATGTTAAATATTTACTTACCCACTCTGCTATCTCTCTTTTCATGTTAGACCACCAAAAATGTTGGCTCAAGTCTTTATACATTTTTGTACTCCCTGGATGTACAGCGAATTTAGAACTGTGGGCTTCATTCAGTATTTCGTCTTTTAGTTCTTGTACTGAAGGTACCCAAATTCTATTTTCGTATCTCAGTACTCCATCCTTATCCATTCTAATCTTAACATTCTTTTTATGAGTCATTTCTGCCTTATACTTTTGACATTCTGCATCAGTCTCCTGTAGTTCTTTGATTCTATCCAATAAAGTCGAACTACCTTCCACAACGAATAACTTCTCGGTAGTGTTAACTAAAACTCCCACCTTGATCTCAAGTTTGTCAAACTCTTTTATCAATACTTCGTTATTGGTCATTACATTTAACTTCGCTTGGTTCTTCCGAATCAATGTGTCTGCTACGACATTGGCTTTTCCGGGATGATATAAAATTTCACAATCGAAATCTTTTATCAACTCTAGCCATCTCCTCTACCTCATGTTTAACTCCTTCTGTGTGAAAATATATTTCAAACTCTTATGATCTGTATATATTTCACATTTCTCCCCGTACAAATAATGCCTCCAAATTTTCAAGGCAAATACTACCGCGGATAACTCAAGATCATGCGTAGGATACCTCTTCTCATAATCTTTGAGTTGTCTTGATGCATATGCAATCACCTTCCCATGTTGCATTAACACGCAACCTAATCCCTTGTGTGATGCATCACTATAAACTACAAGGACACCTGTATTATCTGGTAAAGATAACACTGGTGCCATGCTTAACCGCTTCTTCAACTCTTAGAAGCTTTCTTCACATTTGTCTGTCCAGACGTACTTTACCGTCTTTCGAGTCAAATTAGTTAGCGGGGTTGCTATCTTTGAAAAATCTTGTATAAATCGCCTGTAGTACCCTTCTAAACCGAGAAAACTTCTTATTTCTATTGGAGTTGTTGGTTGTTCCCAATTCACAACCGCTTCTATCTTTGCTGGATCTACCGTTATTCCATTCTTGTCAATCACATGACCCAAGAATTGGACTCGTTCCAACCAGAATTCACATTTGGAAAACTTTACATAAAGTTCTTCCTTGCGTAATATCTCCAATACGCTCCTTAAGTGTTCAGCATGTTCGTCCTTTGTTCTCGAGTATACTAAAATATCATCGATGAACACTACGACAAATTCCTCTTGTTATTATTAGTACCCCCTGTACTAACTTCTCCTTTAAACTTTCCTCCTTCATTCAAACTCCTTTTCTCTTTATGAAATTTTATCAAAGCTTCATTCTCATTTTCAGCTATGATAGCTTTCTCGAGAATTTCAGGAAAAGTTCTCACTTGGAACACTGACAACTTACTACGAGTTTGGGGTTTCAATCCCTCTTCGTATCTCCTGGTCTTCCTTACCTCCGTATTGACCTGATGTGGGGCAAACCTAGCTAATTCATTGAACTTAGCCGTATACTGGGATATAGTAAGCTCCCCTTGTTTCAATTCTAGGAATCGTACCTCCATACGATCCTGCATTGATTGGGGAAAGTAATTTTTGAAGAATAACTCCTTAAATCTAGTCCAAGGAATTATACCTTCACCCGCACGAATTCTAGTATTTTCCCACCAATGGTTCGCCTCACCTTTGAGGAAAAAAGTGGCAAAGACCGTCTTTTGATCTTCGCCAACATTAATTACCACAAAAACCTTCTCTATTTCGGTAACCCAAGTTTGTGCCTCAATAGGTTCTGTGGTTCCCTTAAATTCAGGCGGTCCTACCAGTTTAAAGTCTTTGAACATAGTACTCTGTGGATTAACTGTGGTAGGTTGATGTGGTGGATGATTTTGTAAAGCTCCTAAGAGTATATCTACCAATTGTTGTGTGGGGTTTGTTTCGGTAGGCTCATTTCTAGTTTGGGTTCTCCTTCCTGATGCCATGACTCTAAAATAAAGAAAAACATGTATAAATACAAGGATATGTTACACATAGAACTAACACTTTGATTGTACAAACGCAATTTGTATATAACATGCAAAACGAGTACATATTCGACTAGTGGTTTATACTACCACTAGTTAGTACAAAGAACTCACTATTTTACAACCTTAAAATTTGTATATTATAAACTACGAAACGTAAACTAAGTACTATACTAATCTAATCAATCATGTACTCCTTTATAAGCATCCCGTATCATATGACCAACCACCGCTCTATCGATCATATAATCATCCTTCTCCTCCTCCACAGGATACCTAAACACCCTTCGTTCTAGGCCCTCAAATGCAGTCCTACACTTCTTGTCAGCTCTGTACACCTGCATTTGTGCATCCTTCTTCTCCTTCTGGGTGTTCTGAAGAAGGGTCCTCAGACGATGAGTCGTATCTCTCTCACTTTCCAGTAAACCTGCAGCGATGCCTGTCCGAGAGTTAGCAGCCTCTAACTCTTCCGTTGACTGCTGAACTACCCCAATAACTATCTCTTCGTGTCTGTCGACACGCATCATCTGCCCTGCTCCAATTACTTCATCGGGTTCTGGATCTATCAGCTATCTGTCTATAGGGTAATTAGCATCCTTAGCCTCTAATATTTCTTGGTCATGTAGGAATTCTTCCTCCTCTGGATCCTCCTCTTCTAAATCTAGCTCAGGAGTAGCCGACTCATAATCAGGCACCTTATCGGGTTCACTGTCTGATAGCCATCCTACTATGTGTTGATCTATTCCTGCCATCTTACAAAAGAATTTTAATTCGTTTAGTATTATGGGGAGACAAATTTAAACATAAGATAAAGCTTTTAAGATTATTTTATGTATGATTAAGTATTTTACGGACTCAAAGACTATATCATAAGTTATTTCCTAACTACCTTAGAGCTATAATCTACAGCTCTGATACCAACCTGTGACGCCCCCAAATCTCTACACTCCCCTATAGCAGATCTGATGCTCACGTGAAATTATACAACTATAAATATTCAATAAAATATGACTTCTATCTATCCAAGGTTCACAGTATCCCATAATAGGTACTAGTTCTGGCTAGAACGTTGTCTGTGTTTGGATACCATCACTTGGATGTATACATTCATATCTAATGAATACCTCTTTCATATTTATATTCCCTATCTATCTGACATTCACAGTATTAATGATAAGATTGTCCATAGAATTGAGGGGCGCATTCCGGTAAAGATGGCACCTTACCGGCGCTCATTAAGTGTAACCCCAGAGCTTATAGGACTTTCAACATCATTTAAATACCCTCATTTAGATGTATAGTTCGTATAGATACTGTATCTAACTTAGTACAACTATGTTAAATAAAATAAAGATCAGAGTACACCGCAATCGATGAAATAAAGGATCATAATATATTACATATCATTTGTTTCGATTACATTGTTCTCAGTACTAGGTTATTACAACAAAGGCCTTTAAAAGACTTAGGTTATTCAAAAGCAGTTAATAAAACTAGTAAGCATGCCATTTTCCTTTATCTGTCCCAGAAGTGCTAGGGATATCATTAAAAGCTGCAAAAGAAGATATGCGCAAGAATGAGCTACAAATGCTCAGCAAGTTCATTTGAAAATGTAAACACAATGTGTTTGATTTGAAAGATGTCAGGTGATGTATAATTGATACTGAGGGTTCTGTACCAGAACCATATATTTCAATTTGTTCTATTAGTCTTCAATGACTTAGAACCTTTTGAATTCGAATATCTGGTAGGTGATCAGCCTCACCAATATCATAGGAGTATGCATATCATCCTATCACATTTTTGGTCAATTTAAGTTAATTGCCAATTTTGGTCAATTCATTTAACTGCCAATTTAAACCTTATTTGAAGGTTTGTCGGACCACCTTCCATCCACGGTGTCCCTTTTACTCAGTATAGATGTCGTACCAAAATAATTTGGTTTGACACAACAATTTTAAGCTCAAACAGTCAATAAATAATTCATTTCTTAAGTTATGCTGAACAAATAGCAATAACTTCATAACAATTGATAGCAAGACATAAAAGAATTGCTTAAATGTAACAAGGTTCGGAAACTTGCCTTAGTGTAGTTTCGTTAAAATTTAAGACAGTTGGTTAACGTACGTAGTCTACGTATACCAATAATAAGCGTTAGCACGTATATAAACATGTATTACGCTAATCTAGTCAAGTTTTATTAAGGTTCGACGTCGATTCGGTATCTTAGTCGCGTCCTTAATCAATTAAACATATACGTTGTTCGATAAAACTTCATTTGGAAGCTTAATTATTAGTCTAAATAATTTATTTATTATTTATAACATTTTTAGAAGCTTGGTATTGTTTTTAAATAATTTTCAGAAGCTTGGAAGTATTTTTAAATAATTTTACAAGCTTAGGAATATTTTTAAATGATTTAATTATCATTTAGAATATTTTTAAAACATTTAATATGTTATTTAAATAATTTATTTGTCATTTAGAATATTTTTAGATATCGAAAATATTATTTAAATGATTTATTTATCATTTATAATATATTCAGAAAGATAGAATATTATTTAAATAATTTATTTTATCATTAATAATATTTTTAGAATTTATTTTATCATTATAATAATTTAATTATTACTTATAATAATTTTCAAAACTTAATTTAATATTTAAATGATTTAATTATCATTTAAAGTAATTTTTAAATAATTAATATGTTATTTAAATAATTTATTTATCATTTATAATATTTAAATATTTAATATTTTATTTAATTATTATATATAATAATTTTATTTACCTTAATATCATTTTCAAATCATTAATATAATTATTAAATGATTTAATATCATTTTTAAATAATTAAAACAATTATTAAATAATTTATTATAATTATTATTATTATTTAATTAAATTAAATAATAATTCTGAAATATATAAAAATAATAAAAATAAATTTTTATAATTAAAAATGAATTTTCGAATATAATTATTAATTATTAATAATTATTTAATATTTATTTATTATTTTATAATTTATTTAATAAATTTTTTATAAATTTTTATTAAAAATCCGTCGCTAAAAGGCTTTAGCGACGGTCTGCTTAGTTTCTTAGTTTTCTGGGTTTAGGATGAATATCGTCGCTAAAGGTGTTCTTCAATGAAGAAAAGTTGGTCAATGCCCAGTTGGGACTTTTGACCTCAAATTAATTCCAACTGGTTTGATGTTTATATTTGATTTTTGTTTGTTGTTATAGCCAACATGGCAGTGTACAACGACATATTGAATTTCATCTCAAACAACACCAATTGATGCTCTAAAATTCATGGTCAAACTACCAGGTTCAAACTGTTCTTGAGTTTCTAGGTTACCCAGAAACTCAGTCAGTCATGGTCAGTCAATGCGGTTTGACCGCTTATAACTTTGATTTTGTGTTTGCTAAATGTGTTTTGGTGCTTCAAGATTGTATTTCACATACCAAATAACACGTTTAAAATAAGAAACAACATATTAAATATCATCTAGGCATGATCTGGGTTGTTCAAAAGTCTGACATCAAACTGTCAGACATTCATATGATTTCTGGGTTACTCACAAATCAGTCTATCATGGTCAGTCAATGGGTTTTGACCAGCCATATCTTCCTACTGTGAGATAATTTTGGACTTCTACCAATTGGAGATTAAAGCTAACATGGCATACTACTGATTCATGCTTTAAAACACATCAAACAAACATTTTAGGCCGATCAAAAGCTCTGACAAAATAGCTTGTCAGACTGTTCTTGACTGCCAAGAACAGTTTGCTATTTTGGCTTAATTTTCATATCTAGATGTTATGTAAACGTGTTTTAACCGCCCAGATCACTTAATTACATGTTAATAAGTATTCCTAAACACTAAAACATAACATCAAATTCAAACTTAAAGATCTAGCAATAAATTAGGGTTTATGTACCTTTTTCTTCAAATTTTTGATTTCTGGCTTTTGATTATGAGTTTGTGATTGCAGAGGCTTGTTTAGGCTGGTAATATAAGTGTATAGGCTTCAATTTTCGTAGGTTTAAAGGTCAGTATCTCATTCTATTTATAGCCATTTGAAATTAGGATTTCCTAGGCTAGTTTCCAAATTTTTGCCTCCAAAATATCTAGGCTTGAGACTTGTGCTGCTCTCCGTCTGATCTTATTAACCTACTTGAGATGGAGTGTGTTGAGCACAAGCTTGCACACTCCTAGCTCAATTTTCATTGGTTTAAATTTGATTTTTCATTTATTTATTTACTAATTAAAATTAGGTTTTTGCTAATCATGTTTATGATGTTAATTTAAGTTTAGTAATACCTTAATTAGGGTTATATATCATAATTAAGGTTTTACATTTCATAATTTAGGATTTAGATAACCTAATTAGGATTAGGGTTTCATAATTAGGTTTTAGGGTTTCTAATTTCACAATTAGGGTTTTAATCTTTCGTTTAGGGTTTAGCTTAATCTTAATAATTCATAATTAATATTATGATTCATTATTTAGAATCTAATTATATCAATTAAGATTCTTATACAATAATTAGGGTTTTAATTAGACAATTCAGATAAATATTACCAATTAGGGTTTCTGTTTCAGTTTATTGTTCTAACCCTAATTAACTTATTTTAGATTTTTATCAGTTAATATAATATTATATTAACTTCGAAGCACGACAAAGCACTTCGTCATTTCCAAGCACGATACAGCAGCTTACAAAAATAATTTGCCGAGACGCTTCTCAGTGAATTCGTCGGAAGCATGACAAATCATTTTGTCCGATTAAGCACAACACAACTGCTTGGCGAAATTTTTTTTATTTGATCTAATTGTTTAATAAAATATACAATCACATAATACAAAGTCAGATCATGAAATTTCATTTATTAAACACATAATTTACATATACAGATCTTATTAGGGTTCGGAATATTACATTCACCCCCACTAATAAGAATTTCGTCCTTGAAATTACAGTACAGGTTATACAAATAAGTGTGGGTAACTATCTCGCATTTTACTCTCAAGCTCCCACGTAGCTTCCTCTATATTTTGATTCCTCCATAGTTTTACAAAGAAAGTTACCACCAAAGTTGAAAGATCCGGGGAGTTTCACAATTCCTTGTACAATTGGTAGCCAATTCTTCGGCAATGCCCTATGTGATTTGGGGGCAAGCATCAATCTAATGCCACTCTCTATTTATCAACAGTTGGGATTAAGTGAGGCAAAACCTACAAATGTTACGTTACAACTTGCTGATAGGTCTCTCACATACCCAAGAGGCATAGTAGAAGATGTTCTTGTCAAAGTGGACAAGTTTATTTTTCCAGCAGATTTCATTATCCTTGATTTTGAAGAAGATAGGGAGATACCTATTATCCTTGGGCGACCATTCTTAGCCACGGGCAGAACTTTAATTGATGTGCAAAAAGGAGAGCTAACCAGACGTGTCCAAGACCAAGAGGTAACTTTTAATGTTTTTAAAGCAATGAAGTTTCCTAATATGCAGGATGAATGCTTCAGGATGGACTTGATTGACGAAGTGGTGAATGAGGTGTTCATAGCAAATTATGTAGTTGATCCTTTTGAAGAATTGCTTGGCAAGTCATTTGAGAGTGAACCTCTTTTTCCTAATGAGATGGTGAATGTGCTGAATGTTCCCCCACATTTTATCAAGTTTAAGCAACAGTTTGAATCGTTAGATAGATCAAGCAGTTCTAGTGCCCTTGCAAAATCCTCATGGGAGGAGGCACCTACTTTGGAGCTCAAACCATTGCCTATCCACTTGAGGTATGCGTATTTGGGTAATGCTAGTACTTTGCCTATTATTGTGTCTGCTTCACTTGATGATGTGCAGGAAAATAAATTCTTAAGAGTACTACGGGAGTACAAAACAGCTCTAGGATGGTCCATTGCCGACATCAAGGGCATTAGCCCCGCATTTTGCATGCACAAGATCATTTTGGAAGATGAGGGCAAACCTGTGGTTGAGCATCAACGTAGATTGAACCCCATCATGGAGGAGGTGGTCAAGAAGGAAATTATCAAATTGCTCGATGTAGGCATCATTTATCCCATCTCGGACAGTCCATGGGCCAGTCCAGTGCAATGTGTTCCAAAGAAGGGAGGTATGACAATGGTTTCTAATGAAAACAACGAGTTGATCCCAACTAGAACTGTCACCGGATAGAGAGTTTGCATGGACTATAGGAGGTTGAACAAGGCTACATGCAAGGACCATTTCTCGCTCCCATTCATTGATCAAATGCTAGACAGGTTGGCGGGACATGAATTCTATTGTCTCTTGGATGGATATTCGGGCTACAACCAAATTGTTATTGCCCCCGAAGATCAAGAGAAAATGACATTTACTTGCCCATATGGGACATTTGCCTTCAGGAGAATGTCATTTGGGCTATGTAACGCACTCGCCACCTTCCAAAGATGCATGATGACAATATTCTCTGATATGGTTGAGCAAGGATTGGAGGTTTTCGTGGATGATTTTTCAGTTTTTGGAAATTCATTCGACTTATGCCTTGAAAACCTTGTGAAAGTGCTGAAACAAATCTGGTGCTAATTAGGAGAAATGCCACTTCATGGTGCAAGAAGGCATTATTTTGGAATATAGAATGTCTTCAAAGGGGTTGGAGGTTGATAAGGCCAAGATTGAAACCATTGAGAAACTTCCACCACCATCTAACGTAAAGGGCATTCGTAGCTTCCTTGGACATGCGGGATTTTATAGGCGGTTTATCAAAGATTTTTTCAAAATTACAAAACCGCTATGTAGCCTTCTTGAGAAAGATACTCCGTTTATCTTTGATTAAGCATGTTTAGAAGCTTTTGAATTACTAAGGAAGAAACTTATGAGTGCTTCTATCATCATGGCCCCGGATTGGGATCTTCCGTTTGAATTAATGTGAGATGCTACTGACTTTGCAATTGGTGCTGTTTTGGGCCATCGTAAAGACAAGGTTTTTCATGTGATCTATTATGCTAGCAGGACACTAACTGGAGCACAACTTAACTACACAACCACGGAGAAAGAATTGCTTGCTATTGTCTATGCTTTTGACAAATTTCGTGCTTATCTCATTGGCACCAAGGTTATTGTCTATACTGATCATTCAGCCATAAAATACCTGATAGCAAAGAAGGATGCAAAGCCACGCTTGATTCGATGGGTTTTATTGCTTCAAGAGTTTGATCTTGAGATTCGGGATAAAAAGGGAACCGAGAATCAAGTGGCGGATCACCTGCCAAGGCTGGAAAATGCAGACCAAGAGGTGGGAGATGATGTCATGATCAATGAGTCTGTCCCCGATGAATAACTTTTCGCCATCACACATGAACTGCCATGGTATGCTGACTATGTGAATTATGTGGTGAGTTATGTGCAACCGCCCGAGCTGAGCTATCAATAGAAAAGGAAGTTCCTGCATGTTGTGAAACACTATTTTTGGGACGAACCATTTTTGTTTAAGCAATGTGCAGACCAGCTGATCAGAAGATGTGTACCTCAATCTAAAATGAAAGTATTTTGCAACAGTATCATGCTTCAACTCCCATGTTTTTGTGCTAAAATGTGATCGTTGTCAAAGAGTGGGGAACATTTCCAGGCATCATGAGATGCCTCTAACCACAATCTTGGAGGTTGAGAATTTTGATATATGGGGTATTGACTTCATGGGTCCATTCCTTTCTTCCTTCAGCAATCTTTACATTCTAGTGGCGGTGGACTATGTGTCAAAGTGGGTCGAAGCAGCTGCAACGCCCACCAATGATGCAAAGGTTGTGCTGATATTCCTCCGCCGAAATATTTTCACAAGATTCGGAACTCCACGGGCAATAATTAGCGATGAGGGGTCGCATTTTTGCAACAAGAACTTTAATGCCCTTCTTACTAAGTATGTGGTAACCCATAAAGTTGCTACGACTTACCATCCTCAGACGAGTGGCCAAGTGGAGGTGTCTAATAGAGAGGTGAAAAGAATTCTGGAAAAGGTGGTGAACCCGAACCGAAAGGATTGGTCATTAAAGCTTGATGACGCCCTGTGGGCATTAGGACAACATATAAAACTCCAATCGGGATGTCACCATACTAGCTGGTATATGGGAAGGCATATCACCTTCCTGTGGAATTAGAGCATAATGCGTATTGGGCCATCCAGAAGCTTAATTTTGATTTGAGTGCCGTAGGAGAGAAACGCCTTTTGCAACTTAATGAGATGGACGAGTTCCGTATTCAATCCTATGAGAATGCTAAGCTCTACAAGGAAAGAGTCAAGAGATGGCATGACAAGAAAATAATCGATCGAAAATTTGAGGTTGGATAATCCGTCCTACTTTATAATTCCCGGTTAAAGCTCTTCCCAGGTAAACTCAAATCAAGATGGTCAGGACCATTTTATGTCAGTCATGTTTTTTCGCATGGTACTATTGAACTACGGGATGATAAGACAAATCAGTTGTTCAAGGTGAATGGACAAAGAATTAAGCATTACTCGGGTGGTGACATTGAGCGCCAAAAGACCTTAGTTAGTCTCGAAGATCCGAAATGAATGGGGAGTAGTCAGGCTGAGGACTCTAACTCAAGCGCTATTTAGGAGGCAACCCAATTTTTAGATTAAATTCATGAGTTATTGTTTGATTTGGAAAAAAAATAGAAAAATAAAAAAATTCACTTTGTTTTCATAAGGATGATTTTTATCATTAATTGTTTCTAATTTTGTTAATTTTGTTGCTACATGTAGGTGTTTTTATCTAATTTGGCACTTGAGCGAACCATGTCAGCACAATAGCACGTCGGCAGCACGCCAGCAGTAGCAGCCCAACAGGCTAGACATGCGCTGACGCGGGAGCAGTGCAGCGCGCGTGGGCCTTGACAGCCTCGGCAGGCACTGGGCGCGGGGGCAGCAGACGGTCACACAGGTGCAGCAAGTAGGCGAGTCAGGCGCGCGCTGGCATGCGCGCGCGTGTGCAGAGCAGGGGGCGCACAGCTGTCGGCAGGTAGGTGCGGCATGTGCAGCAAATTGGCGCGCGGGCTCAACGAGCAGCAGGCGTGCGCGGGCGCGCCCCAGGCCGTGCGACCGCACTAAGCAGTTGATGCTTGTCTTTTATAGCTACACTTGTGCTCATTTGTTTCAGCCCATTCTTATATCTCTCTCCTCCCACTCCATAGCTAACTTGCATGCATCTTTTCCAAACTCAATTTCGTGCCTCATTACTTCAAATTGGCACAATATTTCGGTAACCCATCATCAATTTCTTCTTCTAACTCAGATTTTAACACGATTTCAAAAGTTTTTGAAGGATTTCTATGGTTTTTCACAAGTTCTCCAAGATAAGGTAAAAAGGGATATATATTGCAAAATTTTCTTGCTTGGGTGCTGTGTTTTGGTGGTTTTGCTTAGCAGGTACATCGTTATCTAGCATTGCAAGGCTTTGTGGAGGGTTTGGCTTAGTCTCCATTGCACTTACAATTGTGACCTTAAAGAGTGAACACCACCTATTCGATAAATTGTCTGAGAGGGAATTCTTAGTATTTTGGGTGATTTGCTTGAGGCATTGATCTGGTATGGCTCCCAAACGTCAACGGGGTGAATCTTCATCTTCTAAGCCAACAAAGGCCTATGATAAGAAAATGTTCGTCAGTGCGGAGGCATCCGAGAGTTACCACACAATTATGGCCACAAAAACATTGATTCTTGAGAGGGGTATTCTTCCAGACGAAACAAATGATTTTGGCATCGTAACCATGATCAAGGAAAGGGGATGGTAGACTTTCACCACACAACCCGAGCCCGCATGTATATCTATTGTCCGAGAATTTTATGCTAATGCCATGGAAGCCGAAGACTATGTGGTTATGGTTCGAGGAAAAAGTGTGTCATTTAGAAAACAGAGCATTGAAGAATATTACAACCTTCCTAGAAGTCATGGCACAGATGAGCTGACCAGGTTTGGAACCGAAAAGCCTGATTGGGATGAAATCATTACAACCATATACAAGCCAGGAGCCCGTTGGACAATGAAAAGGGGAGAGCCATTGCATTTACGCTAGAGTGATTTAAGCAAATATGGGAAAGCATGGTTGTATTTCATCAATGCCAAACTATGGCCATCCACCCACGCAACACAAGTGATTCTGATGCGGGCATTAATCCTGTTTACCTTGGTGACGGGGCAGAGCATCGACATGGGTAGACTGATTCGCAACTCCATTATGCAAAATGCTAAAGGAAAGTCTACAGGTGGACTACCGCATCAATCACTAATCTGTGGCTTGTGCAAGTGGGAAAAAGTCAAATGGAATGCCAATGAGATACTTCAACCCCCCTTGACACCTATTGATAGACTAGCTATGCGCCACTACAAACTTTGGATGGGTGGAGCACTGGAGGAGCATGGAGCTGTGTTCTTACCTTTACAGCATCCTCACAAGATTGAGGAAGATGATGACAACCCACCATTTAGCATCGAGCACACCGAGGAATCTAGCTCTTCAATTGACTTACTTATTGCTGAAATGCGCAAACTTCAGTAGGAAAATTAGGAGATGAGGGATGAAATGCAACGGGATGCGCATGAGAGACAAAAGGAAACACGATAGAGGGAGCGTGAAAATAGGCGCATGTCCCAGCGCATTGATTATTTAATTCAACAGGTCAATTCATTGTGTATTTATACTTCCGATTTTTGCAATGCTACCGCACAGGTGATCAACAACAGTGGGTTCAATACCAGCCCAAATGCAGTCCAATTTCCCATAACACCTATGTTCCCAGAGTATGACCTTGATTCGGGTGATGATGCAAATGGAGGTAATCACTCAAATGGCAACAATGAGGATGATGGTGCTTCATTTCCTTAATGAAGTTCTCTGTTTAAATTCTGTCTATTATAACATCAAGGACTATGTTTGTTTTAAGTTTGGGGGTGTGGTAGTTAATTTAGTTATCTTATTTTGTCTAGACGTGTTGTGCTACAAGAATGGCCGATGATATTTTGCTGGTAACGTGTTTGTATTGAAAGTACAGGCTTGAGCATGCTTAGTTACTCTTTAACATTTTGGCTAACCACACTACTTTTGGTTGTTAAGCTCTTCACGTACACAACATGCTTGTTTAGTTAGTTAGTATTGAGAAATCTCATTTACTTAAATGCTTGGGAGATTATCCTTGAAAAGAACTGAACTCACGTCAACAACCTTTTATGCTTATTTTAGACTATCATATAAGTTTGGGGGAATTTAAAAAAATAAAATTGACTAAGTCTAATTATGTGGCCTTTGCTACTCGAGTTAATAGATCCTTAGGGGTGTTTTTACACCTAATGCCCTAAAGCCATCTGGTTTGGGAGTCATTGATCAAACACTCGTTACATGGGTAGTTCTGAATAGCCTAATGTGATTAGACATCGCATGGTCAAGCGCATAAGTTTAAGGTGAGATGGAGCATAAAACGCACCCACCATCATGATTACTCATTACTGCAATAATCCCCTGGGAACCCCTTTCTTATATGGTCGTCTTGTGTGGTATTTATCAAGGTAATGATGAGTTTGTAGATTTATAGTATAATCCTTCATAAATTGAGTTCATGCGTTAGCTCTTTCCTAACTCGCATAAACAAATAGCACACACTCACACACATCGTAGCGATCTCGAGTAGCTTTGAACTTAGAAATTTTGTTAAATTTATAACTTTGCGTTGTTCTTAGGCCCCTTTTGATCTTTTCCTTTGAGGCTAATTCTTGAGTCGTTCCCTTTTAATTATGTACTTGTCGTTTGTGTTTATTTCAATGAGTTATTGTATCTTTAGTTTGCTTGAGGACAAGCAAAGGTTTAAGTTTTGGGGTATTTGATGAGGGTGTTTTATACACACAATTTGGGTACCTTTGATCTTGATAATTTGTTAGCTTTTAGGTATTTTATATGGTTTTTATGTATTTATATCAGTTGTCTAGATAATTTAGTTTCTTGATATTTTTATTTCTTTTATGTTGCTTTGATGCATTTTTATTGTGTTTGTAGGAATTAAAATAAAGATTGCTCAGATCGTTGTTTGCAATGACTCAATGCCCGTGCTCGGACATCCATGCCCGAATAGTAAAACGGTGAAAATTAGTGCTTGGTGATGGGTGTTTAAGTTGATCAAATTTGGAAGTTGAGCGTACACGGCGTGCGTCATCGGCTAAGCCACAAGGGCAAGCCCGTGTTTGGAAATCCGTGCCCGATTGGTAGTACAGTGAAAGTTAGTGTTTGGCGACGCTTAGTGTTAAATTTGATGAGACTTGGAAGTGGAGCATGCACGGCGTCTGGCGGCGTGCTGCGTGGCATTAGCACTGGGTGTTGGGCGCTGGGCATCGACAGTCAGGCAGCCAGCATGGGCCAACTAGGCCTTGGGCGCGCGCGAGCCAGGCACCATGCGGGCGCGCTAACACCGTCTTGAGTGCGATCTGAGATAATTTCAGTGCGATCTGAGTTGCATTTTGTCCGACTTTGGCTAGGGTTTCTTGAAGGAGGCTATATATATTCTCTTCTGAGCTTCATATCAGACATCCAGAGATAGAGAGGCTACAAAATACATCAAACAACAGTGCTAAAGGCTGCAAATCAAGTTGAATCAAGCCACAAGCCAAGGAACTCAGTCAACAAGAATTGCAAAACTAAGGAGGAGAGCTAGAAACCAACAGCAACCCAAGGAACAACAGCTGAACAGCTTCAAAAGTGGTTTCATTTCTAGATTTTCATCTCCTTTGTAATTCGAGTTTGACAATGTATAAATTGAAATTGATGTTTATTGTAGCTATCATGAACTAACCTTCTATTTTAAGATTGCAATGGAACCCAACACTTAAGTTGAATTGAATTCTCTCTCTATTGATTTTAGTTATTCATTTGTGAATTGATTATCATAACCCTTGCTTTCTAGATTAATTGCTTGGCCCGTAATTACCTTGGGAACCTATCTGAACTTGACGAACGAATTATAGGTTAAGACCTAGTTATGATTACATGCGAGAGTTAAAGATTATTGTGGGTTATTAATTGGATTGAGTGACGTGTGTCTTGTTAATAATCTGCATAAATAGGTAACTTAAGAGTAGTTGGGATAGACATATACCTAACTACCGCATGCAACCAATAGAGAATCTAGTCTTAATGACTTCCGATGTGAAAGTTGATAATTGAGGGGACGGTTAATAAGATTTAGTGACATGTGTCTTATTAATCATTCTTGAAATTGATCTATTGATAGTGTATAGGATAGACATATACCTATACACCGCTTAGGAAGATTCTTGATTGACCATCGATAGAGGCTCTTATGAAGTTTTGATTTCTCAGTTGTCAATTCGTATGATATAACGGATTAAAAAGAGAGAGTTAGGAGATTCAAATGATGTGTTGGGGGAAATTGTAATCTCAGATATTTCTATCTTGTTATTTTACCGCATTTTATTCATTACTTGTCTTATGAACTCAACCAATCAACAAAATTCAAATCTTCATCGTTTAAACTAGATCAAATTGATATACGATTGGTACTTGGTATTTATTCGTCACAATTTCCCGTGGGTTCGACTCTTATCTTATCATTATATTACTTGTGGACCGTGTATACTTGCACGTGTGTGTTTATCGATTGCTAAATCGTCTAATAGTACATATTTTGCAAATATCAATAATTAGTTTTAGTATATTGCATGTTTACATAATAATATACGAGCATGTTTTATAGGAGGCTCAGTCTCAGGGGCAGTCTATTAATTGGCTGGATGTGTACGTAGCCACCCGCGATGGTTTGCTTAAGGCTGTGCAGATAGCGGTAATTTGTTTTATAATTTTGATATGTTTATAAATTTTTACGTCATTCTTAAGCATTTTATATTTATGTTTAACTATTATATTTTAAACATGCTGACAGGACACTTATATGAGCCTAATGAACGAGCGACATCCTGAAGGCACCCCGCGACTGCCGATTGATCAAAAGCTATGTGAGAGGGCATCAGTTGAGAAGAAGAATTACGTGAAAGGCCAAGGACAACGACGATGACGACTGACTATCAGTGTCACGGGTAGCTCTGGTAGTCATTCTACTCAGTCCTCGTGTCATCCGACGCCGCACACTCCTGCTGATTGTGTGAGAGTAATATGTCAAGATCAAAATCTTCTTCTCATAATTGGCGGGCATCTGCAGTCCCTGAGTCCTGAAGAGTTAACAGATGCAGTGGCGAGAGCAGTACAACATGATCAGGATGAGGTACTCTTGTCATTATTTAGTTTTATGTTTAGATTTACATGAATGTAGCTTTGCATGTTTAGTTTAGCTTTACATTCAATAATACATGTTTAGTTTAGCTTTTTATTTTTATATTTAACTTTCATACCAGTATCAATATATATACTATATATTTAATATATTTTATTCTTATGTTGCAGCCCCATTTGGACGATATTTGATGCGGCCCAAATATTTGTATTATCTTGATCTTTATTTGTTCTACATTTATATTATACTTTCTTTTTTACCAACTGAATGTATGGACATATTTATACTGTACGTTATGATATTTGTATATAAATTTTGGTCGAGACGGTACTTGTTTATGTTTATACGGGCGTGGATGTTTATATATATTGTGTTGGTCTTATTATATGGATGGATCGATGGATTTGTATGGATGTTTGTTTATTTATAGATATTATTGTATGTTGGGATATAAAACAGGTACAAAACAGGTATTTTTTTGGGAAATCAACAAAACAGGCAAAATTCTTTTTTTAAAATTTAGTATCAGCGACCGCGTGCGGTCGCTATTGCCTTTCAACGACTGGAACCGAGTAATTTTATTTTTTTTGAATAAGCGACCGCCTGCAGTTGCTAATACCGGTCGTGGACATATGGCTCCACGTCACGCTAAATGCTGACTCGGCTTGACACAAACTGGCGACCGACTCCGTCGTTATTGTCGGTCACTAATAATACGGTCGCTGATGTTGGTCGCTGATGTACAGCTAGCGACCAGAATATGTGCGACTAGTATAAGCAACCGTAGTCGATTGCTGATAGATATCGGCGACCGCAGACGGTCGTTAATAGGCAGTCACAGATAGCTCTTTTTGTTGTAGTGCATCTTGGATTAAAACATTTGTTGCGACAGTTTTATTTGATTAGAGAAATCATTGAAAGAAAAGAAGTCACTATAGAGATAGTGGACTCTCAAGAACAACATTGCATATTCATTTACTGAAGATTTATCCAACAACAGGATGATCGTCACTTAGAGATGAAGGGTATTAGATACCATGGCGATTGACTTTAGTGCAAGTGAGAGATTGAAATTAGTATGCACACGAGCCAATCATATTTGATATGAAGTAGCATATACCTTGTAATCTTATTCAGTTATTAATAAAAGAATTAATTTATTAAAGGCATTTTCATTATCTACATGATGCCGTTATATTAAGTGTGATAAACCCATAGTTTTAAGCAATGCTTTTAGAATCATGATGATGATCATGCTAATGAGATCTAAATTCTAGATAACTTAAAACTAAAATCGTTCCTAATCATTGGATTACTTAAAAGGGGATTAGTGAATCCAAAAAAATTAGTACATACTTTGCTTGCTCTTAGGAAAAGGATGATTGATCTCATAATCATTTATGTGGAGACACTAAAGCAAGTATGTAGGTGCTTATTAGAGAATAAGTTCACTGAACGTGGCTCGTTAAAGGAATGCCTAATGGAGTTTTACTTGCCTGTCAATAGGAATTCTTTAACTGATAGTAGTATAAGTGATCCTTAGACTTGAGATCATCATAGTATTTTGTGTATGATGAGCTATACTTTGATATGTCCCTTAAGACCTTTAGGGTATATCAAATGGTGTGATTGGATATAATAAGTTGTACATGGAGATAAGTGAATGGTCAACAGAGAATCTACCACTTCTAGTAAAAGGAGAGAATGTCCTATGTGATTCAATAAATGACAACTTAGAAGTCTTTGGCCAAAGCAGAATGAAATTAAAAAGGAGCTTCTAATTTACATTATTTAGAATTGTGCATTTAAAAATCGAAATACATATAATTAAATAAAATAAGACTTGACAGTAATTCCATGTCTTATATTTAATTGGGACATTGTATAATAGAATGATTGAATCGTACGGTAACTATTCACTGAAAAGTTCTTTTGTGATTAATGTTGAAATCTATATTATCTAGAAAGTCGTTGATCGCTAAGGGGCTTACCCTTATTGTAGAATAAATACTATTTAATTAAATGAATTAAATAGTTTAATTTATTTATTTAAATAAGATTAAAATTGTTCTAATTGATTTATTCATATTCGGTTTAATATGGATAACCTAATGGGTCACACTACAAAAGAAAAATATTTATTTAAGAAGGAAATTGCATAATCGTAATAATAAGTTAAGTATATTTAATTTAATCTATGGTGATAGAATAAATTAAATAGCTTAATATTTATTATTTAATATTTTTGAAATATTAAAAATAAATTAATAAGAGGAGTCTTATTGTTATTACCATTATTATTATTTAATTCTTAAAATGGTTTGGGAATTAATTAATAAAAGTACTCTTATAAATTCCTAATTGGATTAGGAGTTTAATTAATTAAAAGAATTTAATTAAAATAAAAATCTTATTCCTAAATAGTTTAGGATGGGTGCCTATATCTAGAAATAAGAGAAGTCTTATTATAGATTGGAGTTAGACACACTTCCAATAGTTGGGAGAGTATTTACAATTTTTGTAGAGATAGAAACTAGGGTTTTGCCAACACCCATCTTCTTGAATACATATTATTCCTTGGTGGATCACCTCTAGAGGCCAACCAATTAGGTGGCTAATGTTGATCAAAGGAAGAAATTTAATCGGGGAATTTCAAGGAGAACGCAAAAGGATTTGAAATTAAACTTGTACCTGAGTAAGCACGATTCTACGAGGGTATAATTCTTATTCTCTATCTCTTTCGTTTAATTGATAATTAAGCACAAGGAAAGATCATGGTGATGGTTTGTAGAAAATTTTAAAATCTGATGTTATCGCGCTTCCGCTATATTTGTGTAATTTGATTGCATGCTCGTATTATATATAAACCTAACAACACTGAGCCATGATTGCATCATTTTGCCACTTTCTAAAAGTAGCAATCTCTTTCTCAGAGGCTGTTTCTGCAACAGTTGCAGGAACAGGCGTATTAAGGACATAAGATAGCTTTCCAGCCTTGAGAACTATTCTCTGATTCCTTAATCAGTCCGTGTAATTCAGTCCAGTTAATTACCATCTAATATGGTATACAGTGATAGTGAATTAGACATTGTAAAATTCTGTAAATAAATTTGTAATTGAACAACATTTTAGCATACATTCATTTCTTAATTACCAAAATAAATTAGGTCTTTATTTAAATTGGTATCTCCCACTATTTTCATCAAACTATATTACCCACAATATATAGTTTGGCAAATCTAATTAAAGATTTGCCAGTGAGAATAAGGATCACATTTCAAATGTATATAACTTTGTAGTGACACAACAAACGATATATAAATAAATAGGTAGGCAACTATTGTCAATTACATCACTATGTAAGTCCTTGTATTTTGCCTCTTAGATTATTTTGATTAAGTGGTGACACATCTAAATCAAAATTATTAAAGCTAAGTCCAACCTAGCACTTCCATATATGTGAAAAGAAAATTTCGTCCTTGTAGTGACATAACAAAACAATAATTTCAATTCCTTTATAAACATCAAATGGGATAAAGTAACATCTTAAATATTTAATATTTGTCTTGTGGTGACACAACAAACTCATATTAAATATTCAATACTCTATTGCTTTACAATGCTAGAAGGTGACATTCGATATTCCAAATATTTTTGAACGTAATAACTTAATATCTTTACTTTGAGGAGTTTGTTATTAATTGTCTCATCTTATTTAGCGCGCGCGCGCACACACACACACACAGATATATATATATATATATATATATATATAGTAAGCATGGACATATAGAATACTATATTCTACCGGGATTGATTTTGGACTTTTATTCTAGTTTGGTTTACTAGAGCCACCAAGTGAACCAAAAGGTCAAACTTAGGGTGCAAGAATTGAAATTTAAATATAACTATTACATTTAAACCCGGGCTCCATTACAAACGGGTCTTCAAGCGCTCCTTGCTCATTTGTCTCCAATTTTTTAAGTAATTCTAACTAAATCTATTACAATCACTATTTACAATAAATAGAAATCTTGATCAGTAGTCAAGGGGAAGTACATAGGAAGGAGATAGAATTTACATTAAGAAAAAATTATAGAAGACGAGGTACGCAGACCCCATTTATAAAAACTCATTCATTCATGCATCCTAATAAAATAAAATCCAATCATCCATTGGTCAATAGTCCATAATCAATCTCATTTATTATCATACATATCACCATATGCATCATCCATTTCCATATATGCATTGATATCATTTAATGGACAATTATAGTTAGTAAGAAATTCAATACCTAATCAGATTAGTTTGCATAAAATCCAATTTCAACTCTAATTTGTTTAGTGAAAAATCATATAGTTAGTATGAAATCTAATTCTAACTCTAATTGGTTATCATGAAATCCAATTCTGAATCAAAATAAACTCCTTTATTTTAATCCAATTTTAAATCAAAATAAACTCTGTTATTTTAATTTAACATAGAATCCAATTCCAATTAAAATAAACATCTTTATTCTAATCCAATTCCAAATCAAAATAAATTTCTTTTATTTTTAATTTAGAATTACTGAAAAAATATGGAATCCACTTTCAATTAAAATAAACATATTTATTCTAATCCAATTCTAAATCAAAATAAACTCCTTTTATTTTTAATTAAGAATTACTGAAAAAACATGGAATGCAATTTCAATTAACATAAACATCTTTATTCTAATTTTGAAATCAACAAAATAAAAAAATAAAATTACGCAGCGGTGCCTGAATAAATTTTTTTAAAAAATTACGCAGCGGCGCTGCGGCGCCGAGATTATACTGTAATCCGGCGCTGTGGCGCCAATTCCCAAAATCAGTTTTCTAAATTTTTCAGATTCGCGAATTTCGAATTTTCACCCAAAAAATAAGATTTTATACCAACAATTATGCCCAATAAATTATTCTAAACACATACACATGCATATACGAAATCAAAATAATTAATAATTCGCATAAAGTTTGGCTCTTGATACCACTATTAGGTTTGTATATAACGTGAATATGCAATCAAATTACACAAATATAGCGAAAGCGCAATAAAATCAGATTTTAAAATTTTGTACAAACTATCACCATGATCTTTTCTTATGCTCAATTATCAATTAAACGAAAGAGTTAGAGAATAAGAATTATACCCTCGTAAAACCGTGCTTCCTCGGGTACAAGTTCAACTCCAAATCCTTCGCGTTCGCCTGGAAATTTACCGATTAGATTCCTTCCTTTGATCAACGTTAGCTACCCAAGTGTTTGGCCTCTAGAGGTGATCCACCAAGGAATAATATGTATTCAAGAAGATGAGTGTTGGTAAAACCCTAGTTTCTATCTCTATAGAAATTGTAAGTACTCTCCCAACTATTGGAAGTGTGTCTATAACGCCCCCGAATTCGTGCGCTGGCCGCCCGAACAAGGGTCCGACGTTATCTCGTAGTTCTTTCGTAACTTAACCAATGATCTCATAATCATATTGGTTGAATTAGTCTAATGTAATACCCCGAATATTTATGAGACTTATAAATACGATCGTATATGGTTAGAGGTTAATTTAATGACCTAAAACTAGGTATCGAGAACTTTAAAACCTTAAGCCCTAATGAGATTCAAATTTTGTGCTTAATAAAGATCGAAATGATATTTCAAAGCAGGTGTTTTGTGATTTTATTATGTAAACGATAATTTAGGTCAAATAAAATTTTTCTCCGAAAAACGTCGTGCTTAAAAATAATTTTTTGGCCAATGAACTTGTTGGTATATTCGTTTTTGACAAGCTGTTTTGTCGTGCTTACGGTGACAAGCTGCTTTGTCGTGCTTACGCTGACAAGCTGCTTTGTCGTGCATACAATAACAAGCTGTTTTGTTGTGCTTACGCCTGGCATATGCCAGCTTACGCCTGGCACACGCCAGCTTATGCCTGGCACACGTTAGGTACTAAAGTGTAATTAACCTAGGTACTAAAGTATAATAAACCACTTTTTCTTAGCCTAAAGTGTAATTAACCTAGGTACCAAAGTGTAATAAGTCGGGTACAAAGTGTAATAAGCCGAGCCCCTAACGTGCAATTAGCGAAACTATGTTTTCCTATAAATAGCAAGCTCAGTTCATTCATTCCTTACTATTTTTCAAGAGCACTTCACGAGCAAAAGCACTCTATATTTATATTCTGAGAGATATTGTGAGATAAAACTTACTTTCGAAGTATCGAAGCGCTATGCGATTGGAAGTAAAGCTAGCAACTACAAGAGGTATTACTCTAGTGGTTATTATTTTCATTCTTCTTTATATATTTAGTAAAAATATACTTTTGCAAGTAGTTATAATGCCCAAATTATTTAAAGTATATAGTACAAAAGTCCTACTTACAAGCAGTTATAATGTCCGATTTATTTCTCTTATATATTAGAAAATATATTTTTATAAGCAGTTACTATGTCCGACTTTCTTCAACTATTTAGTAAAAATATTTATTTTACAAGCAGTTATAATGCTAAAATTATCTCAAATATAATAGCCGAATATTCATTTTATAAGCAGTTATAATGCCCGATTTATTTCAAATATAATAAACGAATATTCATTTTGCAAGCAGTTATAATGCTCAATTTATTTTAAATATAGTTGATGAATATTCATTTTATAAGCAATTATAATGTTAAAATTATTTCATGTATAGTAAAAGAAGTCTTATTGATAAGCGGTTATAATATCCGAAATAAAACTTAAAAGATTTAATCGTTAAAATGCTTAATTAGCCTAGCATAATCAAAGGAAAAGAAAAGCTTGGAGGATCAAAGTTCTAGAGCTTACACTTCAGGAGAATGAGCGAAGAATGAAAAATTAGCGTTAAGATATTATCCATATTCAGGCAAGTCTACTTATTTGTTGAAATGCAGTCCGTGCAATAACATGTCTTATATATGAAGTTTATTGTTATGCAAGTATTGTTTCTTTTGCACCCCGTGCATTAACATGCTTGTTATTTGTTATGTGCAACGTGATAGGGATTATTGAATTTCAATTGAAAACCATGTTAGTATCTGAGTTGAACAACTCTCTTGTATGGGCAGGAGTTTAAGATGTGTTAGGAAACCGATCTAACTCATTGAGGTAACATTTGTCGCATTGTAGTGGTACCGTAGAAGCGGTATACACTGTTGATACAATTGTAGCAGTGTTGATGAGACGGGGAACTAAGTTCATTAGTTCGTGGGTAGGGAACCACTCAGTTCACTATATTAATAATCGTTGAAATCTTGTATCAGCTTATGTTGTATATATATCTTGAAAAGGTTATTCTCTTCTCATATATATATCTGTTAGACTTGTTCGACATTCTTATACTCATTCTTACAATTATTTTAAAACAAATTACAACGAAGGAAGATTTACCAGACGATTCTGGAGGTACAAAGAAAGTTAAAGATGTAGAAGTCATTTAAACTATGCTAGATAAACATTATTGACAATGTCTAAAAAGTTCTGACAAGTAAAGGGGTTAGCTCATTTAATTACGCGTCGTTTTAACGGAAAGCCCCCTCTTTCCTGAGAACTGCCTGGTTGCTAATACTGCAAGTCTCGGATAGATAAATAAAGATTTGTTTTTAAGTCTTTTAGGACTTATGTGTAATAAGAACAAGTAACCTGGGGATGATGTAACAATGAACGAATGATATTGTAAATATTATCACTTTTCCGCATTATATTCTAATTATTAGAAGTCAAGATTTCTATAGTGGTATGTAAAAGTTGTACAAGTCAGCACGAAGTCCGATCAAGCTAGTAGGTGGATTTTGGGGCGTGACAATGTCTAGCTGTCTAACCCTTTTCCATAATAAGATTTCTCTTATTTATAGATGTAGGCAACCCTCCTAAACTATTTAGGAATATGGTTTTATTTAATTAATTAAACTCTTTTAATTAATTAGTCTCCTAATCCAATTCGGAACTTATGAGAGTACTTATATTAATTAATTTCTAAACCATTTAGAAATTAAATAATAATAATAACAATAATATTAATAAGACTCCTCTTATTAATTTATATTTAATATTTCTAAAATATTTAATAATAAATATTAAGCTATTTAATTTATTCTATCACCATAGCATAAATTAAATATACTTAACATAATATTACGATTATGTCATTTACTTCTTAAATAAATATTTTTCTTTTGTAGTGTGACCCTTTAGGTTCTCTATATTAAACCGATTGTGAATAAATAAATTAGAACAATTCTAATCTTATTTAAATAAATAAATTAAATTATTTAATTTATTTAAATAAATAATATTTATTCTACAATAAGGGTAAACCCCCTTAGCGATTAACGACGTTCCAGATAATATAAATTTTGACATTAATCATAAAAGAACCTTTCAGTGAATAGTTACCGTACAATATCCCAATCAAATATAAGACATAAAATCACTGTCATGTCTTATTTTATTTGATTATATGTATTTCGATTATCAAATGCACAACTCTGAATAATGCAAATTAGAAACACTTTTCTAATTTCATTCTGCTTTGGCCAAAGACTTCTGAGTTGCCATTTATCGAATCACATAGGACATTCTCTCCTTTTAGTAGAAGTGATAGATTCTTTGTCGACCATTCACCTATCTACATGTACAACTTATTATACCCAATCATACCCTTTGATATATCCTAAAGGTCTTAAGGGACATGTCAAAGTATAACTCATCATACACAAGATACTATGATGATCTCAAGTCTATAGATCACTTGTACTACTATCACTTAAGGAATTTCTATTGATAGGCAAGTAAAACTCCATTAGGTATTCATTTAGCGAGTCACGTTCTATGAACTTATTCTCCAATAAGCACCTACATACTTGCTTTAGTGTCTCCACACAAATGATTATGAGATCAATCATCCTCTTCATAAGAGCAAGCAAAGTATGTGCTAATCTATCCGGATTAACTAATCCCCTTTTTAAGTAATCCAACGATTAGGAACGAATTTAGTTTGTGAACTATCTAGAATTTAGATCTCATTAGCACGATCATCATCATGATTCTAAAAGTATTGCTGAAAACTATGGGTTTATCACATATAACATAATAGCACCATGTAGATAAAGTAAAATGTCTTTAATAAATAAATTCTTTTATTAATAAACGAATAATATTACAAAGTATATGCTACATCATATCAAATATGATTGGCTTACGTGTATACTACTTTCAAAAATCCTAGGTCATATATGACTTTCGGGCCATTTTTATGGCTAGTTATAGGTTCTAGAAAATTCTTTTTTTCGAGGGGTTTGATAGAGCATAGAATAAGTTATGAAATGTTAAAATAGGAACGTTAGAATCGTCATCTGGCAAAACCTAGGTCGAAGGATATTTGAGCTACTTTTTGGCTTGTTAACGAAGCTGGAAAATTATGGCTTCAAGGGAATTTTGTAGTTTATGTTTCGAGCAAGAAAATGACTCAAGAATAGACTCATTCCGATATCGGACGAGCGAGTTATCAAGTTACGAAGAAGGTGTGCGTTAATATCGACAAAAGTTGAAAATCTGGAACAAAGCTGGAAAATGTTTTTGCGAAGTGGCCGTGACCACCCCCAAATTCAGGTAGCAATACCTCAAATTTGGTGTTCACAATAAATAACATCTAAATACCTTTAATCAACAGATGATAACTAATGCGGAAAGAATAATCATATATTGATCATTACAAAAGATTCACTATGGTCCCAAGGTGTATAACCTTAAATAAATAGATCACGAAGTTCCAAAATAACTATTGGGACTCGTGTTACATAATTGTTATCTAAACAGAACATTAAGACAGATGATCATGTCTATCCGAAGTCTAGTGCTTCATCTTCTCCTTGCCCTTATCTCTGTTCGAGCACTCGTGCTTAGCTGTAAAATTTTCATGATATAGCAAGGGTGAGCAACGAGTTTGCTCAACAATTTTAAAGATAGAAAGAATGATATATCATGAATGAAAAGGAAATAACCATAATCAATTCAATTATATGAATGACTTGAACAAGTAATCAATGCCCAATGAATGAAGAAGATTGATTATTAAAATGCCAAACAGTCAGATAGACTATGAATATACATTAAGGCATCAACCACTTGATTGACCCTTATTTAAGTTATAATTCCAGAGTTTGTACTTGAGGGGATCAGCCTCTTGTACTCCATGTATATGCATTGTGACACCCCCAAATCTAAGTACTCTGTTTCCTCAAGGTTTGGTGTTCACTATCCATATACATCACATCACATCTAACTATCCATTCATTCATAATGGAAATACTATTAATAGAAATAGAAATCTCCCATTAAGGGTTACAACACCATTCATAAATAAATCCCAGGTCATCTAACCTTAACATAACATCAGTGCGGAAACATAAATTAAGTCTATTACATAACATCATTAAAATAAGTACAACAAGTCTTCATCACTTGTTTGCTTTTCCTTTGCCCTTACTAGAAGATGGCTCATCAGTTCTTTCAACCTTAGCTGCAATGTTATTATGCAAGGGTGAGCACTGATTGCCCAGCAAGTATAACAACAACAGTAATAATAACATGCGAAATAATTAATGGATATTGAATAATCGAAGATTTAGCTTTTGAGTCAAGAATGTAAGACAAGATTCAAAAGAACGTCTGAGGGTCTTAAGTCCACGAACTATGTCCCAGGTTATCAAGTATTTCTACTTTAAACCTTTAACAGTCGTAAGACTATATGGACCTTGCTTCTCGTACTCAGGGGGATCAGCCCTTTGTACCATGTATGTGCACAACATCTTAACGCTAACGCGTAAATAAAATCCCCTGTATAAGGGTTGTTCATCTCAGTTTGACATCGGAGTCCGCACAAAAGGAAGTTTGGTTTGGATTTACTTCAATAACGTTTCTAGAATTTAGAACGCTCATCAACTATGGACTAGTCGAATTAATAAGGGTTCGCTAGTCAATCAAGGTCCAAAAGGTATAATTCGAGAATCAAAACTAAATCTCACAAAAGGTACGATTGAATACGTTCTATATAACTGAAGCATTACAAAGAGAGATTTAAAACGTCTCATTGAATCCATCAAATTGAATGTAATAGAAATAATAATTTGCTCGAGTAAATAGTAGCATCATGAAACATATATGGTACAAGAATTAAGTTCAGGAACTTGCGTGATTGAAATCAAGGTAGAAAACTTGCGTAAATGTAAAAGTAAGGATAAGATACTTGCCTCATGCGTAGACTATAAATTTAAAACTCACGTTCTTTAAATCAACCTATACATTCCGTTTATAAAACAGTAACAATAATTAGCTACAGTATTATAAACACTTTAGAACTCATTCTCATCCAATTTCATTTTAATAACTCAGTTAACACCGAACAATCAATGGATTTACGCTTACCACCCACCACAGTACTTTAACATTCATTTTATACCTTAGCCTAAGCTTTAGGTATATCTACGATATCATAACATGATCTCAAAGAAAAAAGAAAATTTTTACTCTCGTCTTTTTACTCTCTATTTTTTTTTAATTCTTCGTCGGGGCGAGGAATCCCTTCACAAAATTCTCGCCGGGGCGAGGAATTTCTTCACAAAATTCTCGCCGGGGCGAGAATCACGAATTCCAGTTTCTGCAGTTCGCGAAGAACGCAGAAACAGGCCAAAATTTCCAATCTTGTTATTCTAATCGTCAAATTAAACATACCCAGACACTATAATTCATAAATAATTGTTACCCAAGCCTTCTAGCATGATTCTAACAACTTAAGTGGTATAAATCATGAATCTAAGAATCAAATTTGAGGTTTCTTATCAGTTTATCAAAGTTTCTACAATTTCTATAAAATCACACATAACAGGTTCGTTATACAACCAAATTGAACCGTTTAAAACTTGTTTCCTTTATTATCACATGCATAAACAAAGTAAGTTATCAATTTATCCAATTAACTAGCAACACAGACTTCAATTTCATACATTCAAACCATGTTCGTACATTGTACTACTCTGTAACTTTCTGAATTCTCATATAAACGAAATTTCACGGATTAAATTACTCTAAATCATATTTAAATCATATAAAACACATAAATACATGCTTACTAACATCTAACATCAAATTATTTAAAGATTTAGCCATACAATTTGGTTTACAAAGAACTCAGAACATGCATTCATGGAGAAAATTAAAAAAACAAAATTTAAAGATTAAAAACTAAGAATTACCTTTGATAATTACGCTAGATTATGCAAGATGGTGACAAGGTTTCTTCTCAATTCTCCAAATTCTCTCCTCTTTCTCTCAAATTTTCTCTCTGGCTTGAATATGAATCACTGATAATGGAATACGTGAAAAAACTAAATAGCAGAACATGGTGTCAGTTTAATAACTGGCACCAACTTCCACTAAGGCCATGTTTGGCTACTCATATATTCCTCACTTCTAATTTATTTTAATAAACTACTTATTATATAGTTTCATGTCACACTTTAATCAACTAAATAATCTTACTAAAATCAAATAAATAAAATAGAATAATTCTACATTAAATCACATGGTCATATAAATAAAATTCTCATTTATTAATAATGACAATGTACTAAATCTCTAATTAATAATTAAAATAATTAGAAATTACATTATACTTATTTAAATAATGTATTTAATCAAATAAATTCAATTAAACACATACTTTAAATATGAAAATTCTCCACATTAATCTAATTAAAGCAACACATAAAATTAAATTAATCTACCGCAAATTCATCGATTAATCAATTAATTCAACAATCAAATCATCGAAAAATATTTATTTAATTCAATAAATATTTAAAATAAGTTACAAAAATTCTCGTTCGTCATATCTTTCCCCCCTTAAAAGGATTCTGTCCCCAAAATCACGACTCAATTAACTCGTCCCGTTACATTCTCCCCCCTACAAAGATTCTGTCCCCAGAATCGCTACACATAGATTAAGCAAATAACTGAGGATAATTTCTCATCATTTGATCTTCGAGTTCCCACGCAGCTTCTTCAGCGTTGTGGTTCCTCCAGATCACCTTAACAGAAGGTATAATTTTATTTCTTAGTACTTGCTCTTTCCTGTCAACTATCTGAACAAGCTCTTCTTTGTAAGACCAATCTTTCTCAACTTGTAGGGGTTCAAACTTTATGACATGCTTGTAGTCGGGCTTGTATGGTCGTAACACCAAGACATGAAAGACATTGTGGATGTGTTCCAGCGCTGGAGGTAAACCTACTTCATATGCGACCTCACCAACTCTTCTCAATACTCCAAAGGGTCCAATGAACCTCGGGCTCAGTTTTCCTTTCTTACTAAAACGAATCTTCCCTTTCCAGGGAGATACTTTCAAGAAAACATAGCTACCAGACTCAAACTCTCGATTCTTACGATGTTGATCGGCGTACTTCTTCTGCCTATCCTGAGCTGTTATCAATCTTGCCCTGATTACTTTGACGATTTCGGCGGTCTGTTGTACCAATTCTGGTCCGAGCAATTGACGTTCGCCAACTTCATCCCAGCACAATGGAGTTCTGCACTTTCTGTCGTACAACGCTTCGTAAGGCGGCATGCCAATACTTGCGTGGTAACTGTTGTTGTAAGCAAATTCCACTAATAGAAGATGATCATCCCAATTTCCTTTGAAGTCCATAATGCAAGCTCGTAACATATCTTCCAATGTCTGAATCGTTCTTTCGCTCTATCTGTCGATCTGTGGATGATATGTCGTACTCATTCTTAACTACGTTCCCAAGCATTCCTGTAGTCGTTTCCAAAAGTTCGATGTGAAGCGTGGATCCCTATCTGAGACAATAGATATTGGAATACCGTGCCTCGAAACAATCTCCTTGACATACAACTTTGCCAACTGATCTAGGTTGAATCTGATCTTGATTGGTAGAAAATGTGCTAATTTTGTCAGTCGATCCACGATAACCCATACTGTGTCGAAACCTTTCTGAGTCGTCGGAAGACCTACTACGAAATCCATGGTGATGTGCTCCCATTTCTATTCTGGGATTTCTAACGGTTGTAATAGCCCACTTGGTCTCTGATGTTCGGCTTTAACCTTCTGACATGTCAAACACTTGGCTACATAATCGGCAACGTCTCTCTTCATATTCGGCCACCAAAAATGCTGTCGGAGATCTTGGTACATCTTTGTACTACCCGGATGGATCGAATATCTTGAATTATGCGCCTCGCTCAAAATTTCCTCCTTAACCTTTTGTACTGGCGGAACCCAAATTCTTCCCTCGAATCTCAACATTCCTTCATTATCCACTTTAAATTTTACTTCATCACCTCCAGATATTCTTTTCCTGATTCTCTCACATTCTTCGTCCTACATTTGTGCTTCCTTAACCTTATCCACCAAAGTTGAACCGATTCTCAATTGAAATAACTTTTCATCATTCTCCTTCGGATATTTCACCTCCAATTCCAATTTCGTCATTGTCGTAATTAACTCCTCCTGGGCAGTTAACATAAATAGTTTCTCCCGTCCCTTTCTGCTTAAAGCATCGGCCACAACGTTCGCTTTACCTGGATGGTATAAAATCTCGCAGTCGTAATCTTTTATTAGTTCCAACCATCTCCTTTGACGCATGTTCAGATCCTTCTGTGTAAAAATATATTTCAGACTCTTGTGGTCTGTATATATTACACACTTCTCCCCGTAAAGATAGTGCCTCCATATCTTCAAAGCAAACACCACTGCGGCCAATTCCAAATCATGGGTAGGATACCCCTTCTCATAGTCCTTTAATTGTCGTGACGCATACGCAATGACCTTACCGTTCTGCATAAGCACATATCCTAGTCCTTTATGCGACGTATCACTATACACCAAAAAATTACCTATGCTATCCGGTAGAGATAACACAGGCGTCGTACTCAACCTCTTCTTTAATTCTTGAAAGCTTTCCTCACACTTCTCCGTCCAAACGAACTTCACCCTCTTCCTAGTCAAATTCGTTAACGGGGTTGCGATTTTGGAAAAATCTTGAATGAATCTCCTGTAGAAACTTGCTAATCCGAGGAAACTCCTTACTTTCGATGGCGTTTTTGACTGATCCCAGTTAAGCACCGCTTCAACCTTTGACGGATCCACCGAAATCCCATCCTTATCAATCACATGTCCAAGAAATTGCACTCGCTCTATCCAGAATTCACACTTAGAAAATTTAGCATACAACTTCTCTCTTCTTAACACTTCCAATGTCAACTTCAAATGTTTTGCATGTTCTTCCTTGGTTTTGGAATAAATTAGAATATCGTCAATGAATACTACTACAAACTTGTCCAAAAATGGCTTAAACACCCTGTTTATTAAGTCCATGAACGCTGCAGGAGCATTTGTTAGACCAAATGACATCACCAGAAACTCGTAATGACCATAACGAGTTCTGAACGCTGTCTTGGGTACATCTTCCTTCCTCACCTTCAACTGATGATACCCACTCCTCAAATCTACCTTCGAGAAATATCTAGCTCCTTTCAACTGATCAAACAAGTCGTCGATTCTTGGTAACGGGTATTTATTCTTAATCGTGACCTTGTTCAACTCCCTGTAATCAATGCAAAGTTGCATCGATCCGTCTTTCTTTTTAACAAACAATACTGGTGCTCCCCACAGCGATACGCTCGGCTGAATATATTTCTTATCTAAAAGTTCTTGTAACTGTACCATTAATTCTTTCATCTCTATTGGGGCCATACGGTACGGGGCTTTCGATATCGGGGCAGTTCCTGGCGCCAAATCGATTACAAACTCAACTTCCCTATCTAGCAGAAGTCCTAGCAACTCGTCCGGAAAGATGTCTACAAAGTCCCTTACAACAGGTATCTCTTCTAATTTCGGACTCTCCTTTCGAGTATCAACTATGTAGGCTAAGTATCCCACACAGCCTTGTCTTAACAACTTCCTGGCCTGCATCATCGTCAGACAACTCACTTGTCTAGGCGATTTACTGCCGTAAAATACTACCTTTGACGGAGTCATAAGGTTAATACGTTTCTTTTGGCAATCAATTATCGCTCCATAATTGAATAACCAGTCTATACCCAAAATAACGTCAAATTTCCCAAGTTTGATTGGGATCAGATCTACAGTCATCACGTTTCCCTTAATGTTCACTCTACAGTTCTTGTGTACGTACCTAACAGGAATTACCTCCCTATTCGCAATTTCTATGTTCAAAGGGTAGTCTAATTCCTCCCTAGGCAATTGTAAGTTCTTAGCAAAGTCATCGGATATACATGAACAAGTAGCACCCGAATCAAATAATACATAAGCATCTATATTATTGATCAGAATGATACCTGACACCACATCGCGAGACTGTACAGCATCTTGCACGGTCATGTTGAAAGTCCTAGCAGTAGGTCAGTTTGTTGGTGCTGATCCGGTTATAGTCAACGTACTACCACCACTGTTTCCCTTATTTCCTCCCGGTCCTGTTCCTGCTGCTGCTTTCTTGGGGCAATCCCTAGCCAAATGATCCTTCGATCCACATGTGAAACAAGCGCCCTTCTTCGGATTCGGACAATTCGATGCTATGTGGCCCTCCTGGTTGCAATTGTAGCACACCCTCTTCCCCTTCAGGCAAATCCCTATGTGATTCTTCCCACACGTGACACACGCTTCTATCTTCTTCTTCTGACCTCCCTGTTGACTTTCAGCAGATCCATCATCATTCCACTTGCTTTTCTGGTTGTGACCACCACTGCTACTACCACTTGCTTTATTACTCTCATTTTCACCCTTCTTCTTCTTCTGCTCCTGGTTATACTTGGTTAGAGCATCACTCCCACCTTCTGCGATGATCGCCTTTTCCAAAACTCCAGCAAAAGTGTTCAATTGGAACATTGACACCTTGCTATACAACCACGGCTTCAATCCTTGTTCAAACCTCCTCGCCTTCCTCTCATCCGTATTCACTTGATAAGTTGCGAACCTAGCCAACTCATTGAATTTCGTCGCGTACTCCAGTACAGTCATGGTACCCTGTTTCAGCTCTAGAAATTGAATCTCCATCTGGTTACGCGAGCTCGTTGGAAAGTACATCTCGAAAAACATTTCCTTAAACCTTTCCCACGCAATCACACCCTGACCTCCTCGAACTTTATTCGCTTGCCACCAGTAACTAGCTTCTGACTTAAGCATAAACGTTGCGAAGGCAGTCTTTTGGTCTTCACTAACCCTAGCAACGTCAAATACTTTCTCCATTTCCATCACCCAAGTTTGGGCTTCGATCGGGTTCAGGGAACCCTTAAATTCTGGCGGTCCTACCGCTTTGAAATCCTTAAATGATGTCACAGGTGGAGCTTGCGGCTGATTCGCAAGTGCTCCAGCTAAAAGGTTTACCAACTACTGAACGGGGTTAGCATTGGTGTCGTTGTTATTGGTAGAGCTCTCCTGAGCTTGTTGACGTGGTTGGCGTCTCGGCGGCATTTTCTGTTCAAGAATATACGCTTATTAGATTAACACTCAATTTTCTCAAGTGTTCAACATTTAACTCAAACAATTCATGTTAAACATTTAACACATAACATCTTCAAATAAAACTGATATTTCATTAATTCAAAGGTGTTAAACATAAAAAGATAGCATCACTGCTATTTACATTAACTATCCCAAATCAAACAATCTTTAGGATTAAATAGTCATATTCCATTGTGTATAATCACGCTGGAATTTACATCATCAAATATCATAAATATTTACACATACTCCAAAAGGTTCTCCTATCACGGCCTACTAAGGCGTCGGACTGCCTGTCTACGTTCTTCCTCCATGATACGGCACATCGTCCTGCGATCCAACATGTACCATGGCAAGTCCTCGAACTGAACTGGATAGTGGAGAACTCGATCCTGGGCCCTATCAATCGCTGTCTGGAAAGTATAGTCCGTCTCCTCAATCTTGGCCTTCTTTACCCGTTCCCCTTCTTCGGAAATTTCTGCACGTCGAGCGTTATTCATCCAAGCATCCTCTGCTCTCGTACGTTCTGCTGACTCCTCACTCAGGTCATCCTTTAATTTCTGAATCTCAAGTTTCATCCTTTCATTCTCAGCCAACAAGCCTTCTTTTTGACTCTCTGTCTGAACTAACTTCCATTCTACGTCTCCAAGACATATCTCAAGATCCTCAATCTTCTCATCCTTTTGTTCTATAAACGTTTGGCGTATATTTTCCAATCTCTCCCAATCTCTAACTCTCTCCTGCAACTCTATAGTATGATCATACAATACGTTATACATCTCAACATCGACAGAGGTACGGGGTACCTCCTCGGAATCCTCATCATCATCCTCAGCTTCTACCTCCTCCGGATCCTCCTCAGGATCAGACTCAGGCTCATACTCCTGACCCTCAACCGTGATCAATGGAGATGGCTCTCTGTGTACCAACTGCTCCCGGATAACATGTATATCACGGGGCTCCTCCTCTCCAGCCACTCGGGGCTCAACATCCCTAGGCTGACTGGATCCTCCAACATCCGACATCCTGACAACAAAGTTTAAATTTTAATTAATACTCGGTACTAGTCACAACACATAAGTTGTTAACACATAAGCACATAGCATATAAAGTCTTTTATTATCTTTAATGAATTTCCTTAATTCATTCCTTAGAACTCGATGAGAGTTTATCGCCACTATATTTTCTGACTCTTAAAAGGCTACTACCCTAAGGTTTCCCCACCTAAGGTTCATAACCTACAGTTCTGATACCAACCTGTGACACCCCCAATTCCGAGTACTCTGTTTCCTTAGGGTTTGGTGTTCATTATCCATATACATCACATCACATCTAACTATCCTTTCATTCATAATGGAAATACTATTAATAGAAATAGAAATCTCCCATTAAGGGTTACAACACCATTCATAAATAAATCCCAGGTCATCTAACCTTAACATAACATCAGTGCGGAAACATAAATTAAGTCTATTACATAACATCACTAAAATAAGTACAACAAGTCTTCATCGCTTGTTTGCTTTTCCTTTGCCCTTACTAGTAGATGGCTCATCAGTTCTTTCAACCTTAGCTGCAATGTTATTATGCAAGGGTGCGCAATGATTGCCAGCAAGTATAACAACAACAGTAATAATAACATGCAAAATAATTAATGGATATTGACTAATCGAAGATTTAGCTTTTGAGTCAAGAATGTAAGACAAGATTCAAAAGAACGTCTGAGGGTCTTAAGACCACGAACTATGTCCCAGGTTATCAAGTATTTCTACTTTAAACCTTTAACAGTCGTAAGACTATATGGACCTTGCTTCTCGTACTCAGGGGATCAACCCTTTGTACCATGTATGTGCACAACATCTTAACGCTAACGCGTAAATAAAATCCCCTGTATAAGGGTTGTTCATCTCAGTTTGACATCGGAGTCCGCACCAAAGGAAGTTTGGTTCGGATTTACTTCAATAATGTTTCTAGAATTTAGAACGCTCATCAACTATGGACTAGTCGAATCAATAAGGGTTCGCTAGTCAATCAACTTTCAAAAGGTATAATTCGAGAATCAAAACTAAATCTCACAAAAGTCCAAATCAATAAGGGTTCGCTACAAATCTTCATAACTTCTTCTCTAGAAGTCCAAATGAGTCCATTTCGGACTCTATAGACTCCTAAGACATAGAGCTACAACATATCAAAAATTCAGACCTATCCATTAACATTAACATGGCCAAATCTTAGGCCAAAATATTAACTCATGCTCTATTTTAGGTGTTCTAAGTGTTTTTCACTAAAATCATCACCAAATCTTTGGTTTTACACCTTTTTACTCCATTCCAACTGGGTTAACTTCTTAACCCATGGAACTACAATATTATAACAACAATAAAATTAAACCAACACAAAAATTAGCTACAGAGTCCTTTAAATTCGTCCAAATGTCCATGTTTGTTCAACAGTCCATTGTTCTTGCTCCATTAAGTCAAGGTAAGGATTTCTTGCGTTTTTGTTCCACGTTAATGTTATTAATAGCTTATATAGTTTCTTAACAACATTATTAACCATCCATAATGAACAACAATAACAAGAATCACAACAAGAACCAACCCACAAGCACATAAGCTTTAAAACCATGAAAACTTGGAAAACCTCAACCGAATCAAATGGAATGGATTTCAGTTAATGATTTACCTCTGTAAATCCCCTCCTAGATGATAAGAAGATTAGCTAAGGCTTGGCTTGAGTTCTTGTTCTTTGCTTGGTTCCTTCTTCTTCCTCCACCCGAGCACCCACTTCCCTTTCTCTCTAGAACCTCTCTCTCTTGCTTCTTCTTCTTTCTTCTTTATTTTCTGTAGTTTGCTTCCTTCCTCTCTTAGTAAATGGACTTAGCTTGATTCAAGAGAAGGAAATAGATTGAATGATCTGGGAAGATGAAGTTTACATAAGCCTTTCTTTCTCTTCTTCTCCTGCTAGTTCTTCTCTTTTCTCCCTTCTCTCTTCTTCCTTCCGATGGCTCTCTCTCTCTCAATTCTATAGCAACTCAGAAAGGATATGGGAAGAATATTGGAATGGGATGGATTGAGCAAAGGACTCTGCTGAATGGCTTTGGAGGAGATGAAATGGGTGGCTTCGGGAGAAATGAAAGGGGTGGAGCATTTGAGAGAAATGTTTGATGAGCATGCTAGGCAAATTGGGTTTTCAATGTGCATGGTGTCTAAAAATGGCTAGCTTTCCGACACCCCCCTCCCTAACTTAATTCCTATTGGTCCAAATGTTTACTTGCTTCCCATTTGTGCAACAAGCCACAAATTAATACACCCATTTGTCTCTACCATACCCGAATACTTCCACATTTATACCAAATTTGCTTAATAACTCTACCCATAATTAAAAATGGGTTGTCCCATAAATTATTGGGATGGGTAAAAATAATAAATATGAAGTTTGTACATTTATTCGCAACACCCATATTAAACATTTCGGGTACTAATTAAATCACAATTAAGCTCAAATAAAAATTCCAATGCTTGGAAAAATTATTTCATCGCATACACGCTTTAACGAAATTAATAGAAATAAAAAAAAGACGTAAAATTATTTTGGCATGAATAGTGTCCGCGAATAGCGATTTAGCGATAATACGCGAAATCAATTTATTCACTTATACGAAACTATAGCACGTAAAATTCATGTATTCACATAAGCCTGGTTGTCATATAACATTTAAACACGTAACATAAAATAATGTTACTAAAATTCATAATATTCATTAATATACATAAATTTGAATTACAAGGCTATCCAGAATTCACGGTCGTTACATCCTCCCCTTTATAAGAATTATGTCTCCAGAATTACAACCTAGGCATGAAAAACTTAACATGGGTTCACTCCAAAGTACTTTGACCGAATGGATGACCTTATTTCTTAACGTTTCCTCCTTCCTATCAAATATCTGGACAGAAATCTCTTCATATGACAAGTCTTTCTCAACTTGAATCGGTTCATAGGAAATCACGTGCTTGTAGTCGGGTTTATATAGCCGCAACACAGAAACGTTAAACATATTTTGAATGTGCTCAAGTTCAGGAGGTAAATGAAAGTAGTATGCACACAAACCAATCATATTTGATATGATGTAGCATATACTTTGTAATCTTATTCATTTATTAATAAAAGAATTGATTTTCTTAAAAGGCATTTTACATTATCTACATGGTGTTGTTATATTAAATGTGATAAACCCATAGTTTTGAGTAATGCTTTTAGAATCATGATGGTGATCATGCTAATGAGATCTAAATTCTAGATAGCTCACAAAATAAAATCGTTCCTAATCGTTAGATTACTAAAAAAGGGATTAGTGAATCCGGATAGATTAGTACATACGTTGCTGAAAGTAGTATTCACACAAGCCAATCATATTTGATATGATATAACATATACTTTGTAATTTTATTCGGTTGTTAAAGGCATTTTACTTTATCTACATGATGCTGTTATATTAAATGTGATAAACCCATAGTTTTGAGCAATGTTTTTAGAATCATGATGGTGATCATGCTAATGAGATCTAAATTCTAGATAGCTCACAAACTAAAATCGATCCTAATTGATGGATTACTAAAAAGGGGATTAGTGAATCCGGATAAATTAGTACATATGTTGCTTGCTCTTATGAAGAGGATGATTGATCTCATAATCTTTTGTGTGGAGACACTAAAGCAAGTATGTAGGTGCTTATTAGAGAATAATTTCACTGAACGTGGCTCGCTAAGGAATACCTAATAGAGTTTTACTCACCTGTCAATAGTAATTCCTCTAGTGATAGTAGTACAAGTGATCCTTGGACTTGAGATCATCATAGTATCTTGTGTGTGATGAGTTATACTTTGACATGTCCCTTAAGACACTTAGGGTATATCAAAGGGTATGATTGGGTATAATAAGTTGCACATGGAGATAGGTGAATGTTCAACAAAGAATCTACTACTTCTAGTAAAAGGAGTGAATATCCTATGTGATTCGATAAATGACGACTCAGAAGTCTTTGGCCAAAGCAGAATGAAATTAGAAAGGAGTTTCTAATTTGCATTATCAGATGTGTGCATTTGAGAATCGAAATACATATAATTAAATAAAATAAGACTTGACAGTAATTCCATGTCTTATATTTAATTGGGACATTGTATGGCAGAAAGATTGAATTGTACGGTAACTATTCACTCAAAGGTTCTTTTGTGATTAATGTTGAAATCTATATTATCTGGAAAGTTGTTGATCGCTAAGGGGCTTACCCTTATTGTAGAATAAATATTATTTATTTAAATGGTTTAATTTATTTATTTAAATAAGATTAGAATTATTCTAATTGATTTATTCACAACCGGTTTAATATGGAGAACCTAAAGGGTCACACCGCAAAAGAAAAAATATTTATTTAAAAAGTAAATGGCATAATCGTAATAATAAGTTAAGTGTATTTAATTTAATCTATGGAGATAGAATAAATTAAATAGCTTAATATTTATTATTTAATATTTTGAAAATATTAAATATAAATTAATAAGAGGAGTCTTATTATTATTATTATTATTATTATTATTATTATTATTAATACTATTATTATTATTTAATTCCTAAAAGGGTTTGAGAATTAATTAATAAAAGTACTCTCATAAATTCCTAATTGGATTAGGAGTTTAATTAATTAAAGGAATTTAATTAAAATAAAAAAACCTAATCCTAAATAGTTTAGGAGGGTTCCCTATATCTATAAATAAGAGTAGTCTTATCATGATTTAGGGTTAGACAATTACTCACTCTTCCATAAGAATTGGAGAGAGAGAGAGAGTACTTGCAATTTCTATAGAGATAGAAATTAGGGTTTTGCCAACACCCATCTTCTTGAACAACTATTATTCCTTGGTGGATCACCTCTAGAGGCCAAACACTTGGGTGGCTAACGTTGATCAAGGAAAGAAATTTAGTCGTTGGAATTCAAGGAGAACACGAATGAATTGGAGGTGAACTTGTACTCGAGGAAGCACGATTCTACGAGGGTATAATTTCTTAATCTCTATCTCTTTCGTTAATTGATAATTGATCACAAGGAAAGATCATGGTGATGGTTTGTATGAAAAATTTTAAAATCCGTTTTATTGCGCTTCCGCACTATTTATGTAATTTGATTGCATGTTCGCGCTATATACAAACCTAACAGTTGCTTGCTCTTAGGAAGAGGATGATTAATCTCATAATCATTTGTGTGGAGACACTAAAACAAGTATGTAGGTGTTTATTGGAGAATAAGTACACTGAACGTGGTTCGCTAAGGAATACCTAATGGAGTTTTACTCGCCTGTCAATAGGAATTCCTCAAGTGATAGTAGTACAAGTGATCCTTGGACTTGAGATCCTCATAGTATCTTGGATTGATTATGGATTATGGACCAATGTCTGATTGGAATTATTTTAGAGGATGCTTGAATGTATGAGTTTTTATAAATGGGGTCTGCGTACCTCATCTTCTCTAATTTTTCTTAATATAAATTCTATCTCCCTCCTATGTACTTCCCCTTGACTGCTGATCAAGGTTTCTATTTATTGTAAATAGTTTGTGTAATAGGACTAGTTAGAATTAATTTTGAAGAATTGGAGACAAAGGACAAGGAGCGCATGAAGATCCATTTGTAATGGAGCCCGGGTTTAAATGTAATAGTTATATTTAAATTTTGTTCTTGCACCCTAGGTTTGACCTTTTGGTTCACTTGGTGGCTTTAGTGAACCAATCTAGAATAAAAGTCCATAATCAATCTGGGTAGAATATAGTATTCTATATGTGCATGCTTACTATATATATATATATATTATCCAACATGCTTCGCATGTAAAATAATATGACGCGTATTTTATATATATATGTGCATGCGCACTAAACAAGATGAGACAAATAATAATTACAAACCCCTCAAAGAAATCATATTAAGTCCTAAGCGTTCAAAGATATTTGGAATATCGAACGTCGCCTTCTAGCATGGTAAAGCAATAGAGTATTAAATATTTAATATGAGTTTGTTGTGTCACCACAAGGCAAGTATTAAATATTTAAGATGTTGCATTATCACATTTGATGCTTATTAAGGAATTGAACATTACTGTTTTGTTGTATCACCACAAGGATGGTATTTTTCTCTTCACATATATGGAAGTGCTAGGTTGGACTTAACTTGGATAATTTTGATTCGGATGTGTCACCACTTGATCAAAATAAACAAGGGGTTACATAGTGATGTAATTGACAATAGTTGTCTACCTATTTATTTATATATTGTTTGTTGTGTCACCACAATACTATATACATTTGAAATGGGATCCTTATTCTCACTAGCAAATCTTTAATTAGAATTGTCGAACTATATATTAAGGGTAATATGGTTTGATGAAAATAGTGAGGTACTAATTTTAATTAAAGACCTAATTTATTTTGGTAATTAATTAAGAAATGAATGTATGCTAAAATGTTGTTAAATTACAAATTTATTTACAGAATTTTATAATGTCTAATTTACTATCACATGCAGAGCATATTAGATGCTAATTAACCGGACCAAATTAAAAGGACTGGTTAAAGAATTTGAGAATAGTTCTCAAGGCTAAAAAACTATCTTATGTCCTTAATATGCCTATCCCTGTAATGGTTGCAGACAATGCCTCAGAGGAAGAGATTGCTACTTTTAGAAAGTGGCAAGATGATGCACAGTTGGCTCAATGCATCATGCTCGCATCCATGAGTAACGAGCTTCAGCGTCAGCATGAAACTATGAATGCTCCTACTGTACTCCAGCACCTTCAAGGAGTTGAATGGTGAGAAAAGTAGGACTATTAGATATCAGATATCTAAGGAGCTTTTCTGATCTAGAATGACCGATGGCACTATAGTACAGACATATGTCCTAAAATGATCAATCTGATTGAACAATTGGGACAACTGGGTTTTAATGGATGGAGAGTTGATCCAAGATTTGATCTTGCAATTACTTCTGGACTCTTTCTCACAAATTGTTGTGAATTTCCACATGAACAAGCTATATATCAGCCTGTCTGAGTTGCTTAAACATGTTGAAAACTGTAAAGAGTTACTTTCCAACCAAGAAAGACCAAGTCTTACTGGTAGATGATTCTTCCAGGAAGCGAAAGAGGGCCAAAGGATCTTCTTAAAAGAAGAACAATTCAAAGAAGGTAAAAGGAAAGGCAAAAACAAAGGATAATAAGAACAAGACTGATGCAGATAACAAAGGAGTTTGCTTCCACTACAATAAGCCTAGATACTAGAAAGGAAACTGTAAGGAGAATCTTACAGAGGCTAACCAGAAGAAGCTTAGTGAAGCTTCGGTTATAAATACAGGTTTGTTCATGATTAAAAATAAATCTTTCTGTAAGTCAAGGTTCTACTTGGGTATTGGATACCGACTGTAGTTCTCACGTATGCAATCCAATGTAGAGACTAAGTAGAAATAGAAAGCTAAACTAAGAGTAAGTAATCTTATGTGTGGGAATGGAGCAAAGGTTGCTGCATTAACCATAAGAACTTATAGTTTAACATTGCCTAGGGGCAAGTCTATTAAGTTAATAAGTTGTTATTATGTTCCAGTTCTCATTAGAAACATTAGAACTTTCATTGTTGGACAAGGAAGGTTCTAGTATTATATTTAAGAACAATTGTTGTTCTATTTATAATGATAATGTTTTGTTTGAAACTAGAAGAATACTTGATAGACTTTGTATACTTGACTTACATGAAAAACATTTTGCAAATTGAATAAACTAATAAAAGAAAAAGAGATGGTCATTCAAAGAGTTGAATGTGTGTATTTGATAAAATACAAGTCTGAATCATTTGAAATATTCAAAGAATTCAGAAGTGAAACATATTGACAAAGTATTAAGATTCTTTGATCAGATCGAGGAAAGAATACTTGTGCAATGAGTTTCTAGATCATCTCAAAATAGTATTTTCTCATAATGGATACCTCCTGATATGCAATAATTGATTGGTGTATATAAAAGGAGAAGTTATACTGTTGGTCGATTTCGCAATCAATAAAACACGCGCCAGTATACACGGTCCACAAGTAATATAAGATAAGTAAAGTGTCGAACCCGCGAGGAATTATGTTAAATAATTGCCAAATATCAATCGCATGCAAAATCAATCTAATTTAAACAATGACAAAATGGTTTGTGTTTGTTGCTGATTATAACTAAAATTAAGACAATGTAGAAAGCAAGATTTTACTAACACGGATAAAGTTCAAGATAAAAAGGTCTAAGATTACAATATCCCCCAACTCTTCATTTAAACCTCATACTCTCTTTTGTTTGGTAAATTAGAACATAAGAATTGCTATCCGAGAAATCACAAGTATATATAAGCCCCTCTCGATGGTCGAATACGTATTTTCTATTGTGGTGTATAGATATATTTCTATTCTACACACTAGCAAGACTCTCATATCAAGAACAATTAATAAGACACATGTCACGTAAAATCCCATTAACCATTCTATCAACTACTAACTTTCACAATAGAAATCATTAAACACGGATTCTCAATTGGATACATGTGGTATTTAGGTATATGTCTATCCTAAATACAATCAAATTATCAACCCTCAAGAATAATACATAAGACTCACGTCACATAATCTCATACATTATCCATAAAGAACCTCTAATTTTCACATGAATTCATAACTAGGTCTCAACTTATACTTCCTCTCTCAATTCCATATAAGTTACCAAAGTAATTACGGGCCAAGCAATTAATCCTTAATCAAAGGTTATAAACTCCAATTCACAAAATGCCTAATTACCATTCAAGAGAGAGCATTTAATTTAAACTACAAGTTGGGTTCCATTGCAATCTTAGAATGAAGAGTTTAGCTCATATTAAATCCCAATAACATCATAATCTGATTATAGTACATGGTTGAAGTTACAAAATAAGAAAGAAGAACTAAAACATATGAAGATACACCCCTTTTGTGATAAGAAGCTCCAATTGATGTGGTGTAATTCTTCTTCTCTAATCCTTGCTCTCCTATTTCGTGCTCCTAGCCTCCTTGGTTGATGAAATTCTGATAATCTTTCCTTTAGTTCCTTTGTTCTTCCCTTTTTAGCTCCAAACCCTAGCTTTTTGAATATGTGTAACCAAGCATGAATGATGCAATACCAACTCCCTGGATGCCTGATAATTCCTCTCTCTCTCCTCATTTTCCCGTTCCTGAAATTCCTCCTCTAGTGCGCCACAATTGCCGAACAGACAAAGCAAGCCGCTCAGAAAATCGCGCTCTCGCCCCGGCGAGGAAAACAGCCTGGGGAGCTCGCCCCGGCGAGGGCTCGCCCCGGCGAAGTTTTTAGCCTAGGAGGCTCGCCCCGGCGAGGAAAATGGCCTGGGGAGCTCACCGCGGCGAGGCCTCATGTCATGCGGAAATTACTCTTTTGCCCCTGGACTTGCTAAAAGCTGCCACGATCGTCCACAACTGTTCTCTGCATAACAAAAGCATAAAACAAGTAAATAGATACTATAAACACCTAAGGATAGCAAAGAATTGAGTTCAAAAGATAACTAATTCGTAGGTATAACACCCACTCATCAAATACCCCCAAACTTAAGACTTTGCTTGTCCTCAAGCAAAAACAACGGAAATAAAAAATACACAATGCAACTAATTAAATGAATGCAAATGCATGAACTATAAGCCTAGAGCAGCCAAGATAAGGAAATCAAGCCTCAACAATCAGAAACAAATAAACAACAACATCACAATTGTAGGACTATCATAAATGAGACACGCACCAAATTTCGCCAAATGATTAACCCTTAAGTGTGTGTGTGTGGTCAAAAAGACAGAGTACGCAATGATCACAATTCGATCTAAGAACTATAGTGCTCAAAAGAAGATAAAATAGTCAAGAACCACTACTAGTATCTCACATTCTCATCTAGATCTGTGCAATGTCTATCTAAGAACCGAGTGCGTTTTACGCTCCATCTCGATGATAGGTTTATTTACATCTAGATCTGTGCAATGTCTATCTTCATTAGGCTTTTCAATGTCACCCATGTAGCAAACTTTCCACCGATGACTCCCAAACCAGATGGTTTTAGGGCACCAAGCGTACAACGCTCCAACGGGCTTACTTGTTCGAATGACAAAGGCCACAAAGATAAACTAGTCTAGATTTGCTCATATCTGTCTATATTTCATTTTTCAATTATAACCAGCATTCAAGACAGACATCGAAGCAGTAAATAGGCACACCATTTTTTTTTTATTATTATTATTATTTTTTTTTATTTTTTTTTCACTATCCTATCTTTTAATGAGCAACAGCAGTTTCAAAGATTTGAACATACAATCTCACGTACTCAACAACACTGATATGTGCATTAGTAACTCAAAGGGTTAAAAATTTAAGAAAATTAGGCACGAGTTAACATTTCTAATATAGCAATTCGGATCCAAAGCGTTGAATATCATAATAAAAAGAATTATCGCCATGTCATCATCGGCTCTTCTTAAGTGCGCTGCTCAAAAGCTTTCTAAATGCAATTTTTTTTTTGAATGAAGACAAAGCAGACGATGAATATGTACAATAATCATCACACAAATGACAAGAACAGAAATAATCATTAAAAGCAAGAAAAGTCATTTTGATGATATTATAAATGCTTAATTATAACATAAGTTTGAAACATACTACGTGAATGCAAAACTACAACTAAATGCAGCATACTAAAATACTATACTTAAAACTAAAAGAAAAGCTCTAAACACCCCCAAACTTGGAAATAACAATGTCCTCATTGTAGAAAAGATAAAGACATGAAAAACTGAGGACTTCCCTTTGATATCACTTGGCGGGGTGATCGTCCGTCTCCTCGACGTCAGAATCTGATGGTGGGAAAGGTGGCAGTGGCGTAGGCACGGGAAAGGGGAGTGGAGCTGCACCCGGGTGCTGTGCTGCTAGAGCCGCGCTGAAGCTGGTAGTGAAGTTCCACATGTAATGCCCAGGAATTTTTAAAATCTTGTACAATTTATTTTAACATATGAAATTCGTTTTATTTAATTTTACGAATTTAATTGGATCCATGTAGGTATTATTATTTAATTATATAAATATGTGATCCAATAATTTTCTGTGCATTAAAGGGACTCACTGATAGTTTAAATAAATTAGTGAGTTAACTCTAAGAATTGATTGGCAAGAAAATTAAGGAAAGTAAATAAATGATTTTAACATTTTCAGATTTAATAATTTGAATAAGGAATTATGGTTAAAGTAAATATTTGGAATAATTAATTTAGTAGTTTAGTTATTTACTTTAAGACATAAGAGGAACGAAGTGGCTAAGTTATTTGGGCCATTTCTTTTCTTTTATTTGGCTGAGCCCAAATTCCCTTGTTATTCTCCTTGTTGGGCCGCTTGAGTTGTTTATTTTAATTAGTGCAGCCGGCCCAACTATTGGGTAAGCCCAAACCAGTTTCCAGCAGGTTGGGTCAAGCAAACGGGTCGAACCCGTTACCTTTGATTTGGGGACAACCGGTAAATTCTGGGGAAGGGGTTTGAACCGGCAAAATTCGTTTAGGGAAGGGTTTCACGCAGCAAAGAAAATCAAATGGGGAAAAGACCAAACCAAGAGGAAATCAAATCCCTAGCCTCTCAAATCAACAGCTGAGCAACAAGAAGGAAAACCCAAGTCCCAGACCTAGCCTCTCAGTCGAACGGAGAGAAGTGAAGGGGGAAAATGGCGACAGGTCGGCGTGATTGGGCTGGTGTGACAGCGTGATGGTTTGAGTGGACCGGCGACGCAACTGAGAACGGCCAGCGACCAAGCAACCATCGATTGAACCAACGGTCCTAGAAATTCGGCGATTGGACCAGTGAGGGGTGCGATGCTCGAGAAGTTGCCGGCGAGTTCAGTCGGCTGATGGGGATCAATTAGACAGCTCGCTTCTCAAACCCTCAGGTATTGTCCGAAGCAATTAGGGTATTAACCACAAATTGGGCAAACATTGACCTATAAATTGAGACCCCAAGTCCTAAACCCTGAAGCTGCCGATTCCCTTTGTTTATTTTGTGAGTTCCAAATTAGGAAAAATTATATAGAGATTGAGAGTGAAGTATAAAAAAAAGGAGAAAGAGAAATTGCAGAGCTGTTAATGTCCGATTGGGTTTAATATTGTGGAAGAAGAAGAAGAGTAGCAGCTCGATCAAACCCAAGGTATCGAAATGGGTTGTTAAACCACTGTGATAGTTTCCAGTTAGGTTCTGTATAAATTTTCTTGCCAATTGTGTTGTGTTAGTTTGTAATATGCACTGTGTTGGTTTGTTCTGTAATAAATTGTTGGGTTTGAAAACTCGGATATTGTATAATATTATTTGGGTTTGAGAAATTTGGGTATTGTATTGGGTTGTGCTAATTTTGTTTGGAATTGATTTGGGAAATCTGTGCTGTGTTGTTCCTTTTTGGGTTGTATTTCTCTGGCAGCTCAATAAGGAACAATGGTTAGCTTGAGCCGAGTCTCAGTTGCCTACCAAATGTCTGTGATAATGCCTGAATGGGATGGTTCCTTATTAGAGTCAATTGTGCTGTCAACAACCATTGTGTAGGCAAAACTTAACCTCTGTTTAATATGAGCTAGTAAGCTGGGTTGTTCACAGAAACTAGAACATATGTGTGTTGTATTCTTGGTTAATGCAACCAAGCCTAATGTAGTGTGTTTGGGCCAGATTGTTTTTCAGATTGGTGCTCATTGTGTTCATTAACAGTCTTATTATATATAGCAATTAATCTTTAACATGTTATAGAACCCAACTCAGTGTGTCATATGAATCTGTTTGGGATTTTTCTATTGCAATGATTGATAAATCTGGACAACTTGAAGTAGACATTGTAGGAGCTCGTTATATTATTTCGATAGCAGTGACTTAGTAATACTTGAAATATTTTCCAAGGTTGGTTGTCTAACTCATTTGATTCCAGTAAAGAAATAATTATTATTTAACGACAAATAATAAACAAAGAAAATAAGAATATAATTATTGTTCAAGGTATGAATGAATACAATTTATAAAATAGTTATTTATTTATTTATAATAACTATTGTCTAGTTAGTACTAGATAATAAATAAGTATGAATATAAATTCTAAATAATTATTTATTATTTAGCAATAAATAATAAATAAAGATAATAAATAGTTAATTATTATTTAATTCATATTAAATAATGAATAAGGTTAATAAAATAAATTTTTATTTTAAATATTTGATTATTGGTAAATAATAATCAAGTATGAATAAAGTTAATAATCATTTATTATCTCCCAATAAATAATAAATAAAGGTAATAACTATGTAATTATTATTCAACCCCAACTAATAATTTAGTGTTATAAATATTTAATTATTAATTAATAATAATAATTAAATATGAATAAATGATAAAATTAATTGTTATTACTTAAAATAATAGGATGGTAAATACTTATTAATAATTAGGTACGAATAATAATAATAAAAGAATTATTTATTAATAATAAATAAGAAAATAAATATCTAATTATTAACTAATAATAATTGGGATAATAACTACTTAATCATTACTGAAATAATGATTAAGTATGAGGGGGATTAATAAGTTAATTACTTATTTTGGCCTTAAATAGATAAAGATAATGAACACTTAACGATTATTAATATGAGATAAACTATATATGTGTGAATTAATACATTGAGTAATTAAGTAATGTTGAATAAGGAACAAGTATAATAATTACTAAATTACCCTTAGGGGAAACAGTAATTAAGTAAATAAAAGATTTAGTGAGAAAATCAACTATTATTTAGTTGTTATCAAATCATGTTAAGTTTATTATTTATTTTATAACTAAATGTATATGGGGAACTGTCTACCTGCTAAATGAATAGTATAAGTAAGTGTATCGTTATACAGTATGCAATGCTAATGGATAAATCGACTTTACCAAATGATAGGTCATCCAAGGTCGATTAATTAAAGCTAAAATTTAATTGTAGCTGAGCAAACAGGCAAGTTCTTCCTTACTCAACTTTTACATTGAGTAAATTTCTAAACCTTATGCACTATTTTAATTCGTGCAAACAGGTATATATATATTGTTGCAAGTTATTCCTTAAGCTTGAATCTTATCTCCAAGCATGCTTTAAGTGGTCTAATTACTTTTAAAATTATTCCACCTCTACGTATTTATTGACATTCGCATTCGTGCATTTGAACTCGTATATTTATTAAAGTTCCGAGATTTAGGGACTATTCATAATTAAGTCTGGAACTTTGTTCGGTCAGACAAGTATGTGAAAATTTATAAAAACTATCCGAACCAATCGAGGGTAAGGATTCTTAGACTGTGTGAACACCCCTTTATTATAGGGGAGTACCCCATGTACCGTAAATAAGGTACAAATAGCAGAGTTAAATGTTATGCATACACATAGCGTACGCGAGGCTGATCCCCTCAAGTACTTACTCTGTAGCCAGTAACCAGAGGGTCAACTAGCTATTGACTCCTTTGGAAGTTATTGTTCAAAGTCTACTTGACTATCAATTGTTCTAAAAGCATTCATTGTTATTGCTTCTGATAATGCTATTGTTGAAATCCCTTTCTCTATTCCTTTCATCATGATATATCCTTATTATTGTATTTTAAACTTGCTGAGCAAACTCGTTGCTCATTCTTGCTATATCATGACTTTATTGCAGCCAAACCCGAGACGTCAGGGAAAAACAAATGGAAAGAAAAGATGAAGTGATAAACTTCATATAGCAGACTTAAACATTATGTGCAGTTAATCATTGTTAATGTAATATTAAACCCTGCTTGTTACTTAGGGTATGGATTCATGAATGTATTAAGGTTATTGTATTCTGGGACTAGTAACACCTTTGTAATGAACAACGTATGTTTATTATATTCCGCACTTTAGTTACCATATGTTGTTAGAGGTGAATGTTTGTATTGGATCGTGATGACCGGATCCGGGTATTTGGAGACCCGAATTTGGGGGCGTCACAGGTTGGTATCAAAGCTGTAAGTTATAAACTTTAGGATTGCGAAACCTAGGTTATAACCTTCATAGTAAACTCGTATTGAGTATTAGGAGATAAATCGAGGAGATTTATTATATGTGGTTTTGATGAATTGGGGAATTCATCGAGTCGAGTAGTACCCAATGAAATATAATTTCATTTCTTCAATGAATATATTTTATTGCTGTACTAATGATGATTTTTGTGTGATTGTAGGATGACTGATATAGGTGGGACTAGTGGGACCCAGGAGGAGGAGGAGACATTCCTGGATATCCCAGTGGTTGCTGAGCAGCTGGTGGGGTATGCTCCTATTGTCCCAGGGGTACCGCTAGAGGAGTTTGAGCCAGAGGAGGACTACCAGAGGGAGCTACCAGAGCCAGTGGTAGGTAGGGTGATGAGGTCCGGTAGTCAGGACCCTGATGCTGAGGAGGAGGACCCCGAGACCGAGGGAGAGGAGCCACCTGCTTACGTGGATGGCATGGGGTCCACTGCCGACGATATTATAGAGGGACTGACCAGCAGGACTGAGGAGCTGGAGGATCGGATAGCTCACCTGGAGGAGCAGAATCAGACCCACCAGATCCGAGAGGACCAGTATAGAGACCTGGCCTATAAGCTTGAGCATGACTTGGGAGTGGCGAAGGCACATCTACAGGGATACGAGTCCTCAACACAGCAGATCGGACCACTGCTACATCAGTTGGTGGCCCGGAACGCTGAGTTGAGAGAGAGGCTAGAGCAGAAGGATCTGCAGATCGCCCACCTGAAGGCCAAGCAGGAGGCCATGAGGTTCGAGATTGGGCTAGAGGTTACGGAGAATGTCCGAGTAAGGGACGCCTGGGTCAGAGCAGCAAGTAGAGTTGACCTATTGGAGGACCAGTTAGAGGCTAGAGCGGTGAGGATTGAGACCCTAGGACATGCTCTAGATGCAGCCTACAGGAGACCCCAGACTGAGGTAGGGGAGTCTAGTCGCTCTGTACATCGCAGGGTAGGGGATGGAGCATTCTCTGGTCAGCAGGCTCGGATCCGGCACGACGTGCAGTGATATGATTTGGATGGTTGTCTTGTCTTGGGTACCATAGGTCCCACTTTTGCTAGATTATAGACATGTTTGTCTTGTGAAACTTTATATTTGTATTTAGGTTTGGGGTAGCAGTTAAACCCCAACTTTTGTAGTCTTGAGGGATGAAAAGTTAGGATTCCCCACTTTTGTCTTGGGGGATAGACTATTGATGGATGGGACACACAGTGGCGCATTTATAGCAGTATGCCACAGGTTTAGTCTTGTAACAAACAGTGGTATATCAATATAAATGCAGATGTTTCACTTAAATCAAATGTGTTGATAGATATTTTACCCTTGATTGTTGATTTTAATGACATATTATGTGAACTATAAAACTATAGGTAAAAATCAGCCAGAATTCAAATCATACCGCAAAGAGGACGACCACGTAATCGTCAAGTTGAAGAGTCAGAGAGTGAGGTTGGAAATCAATCCAATCCAATGAGAATGTTCGCCGAAATGCTGGTAGAAGCCATGCAATCAAGACCGCCACCAGGAGGAACCCAAGCAGCAGCCGAGCCAGTGCATCATCTGGCAAATTTCAAAGATTTCAAATTGGTTGGACCACCCGAGTTCAAGGGAACTCTTAACCCCATCGAAGCGCAGACCTGGATCGAGGAGATAGAAAAGGTCTTCGAGGTAGCAAGGGTGACAGAGGAACAAAAAACAAGCTTTGCTACCTTCATGTTAAAGGGCGAGGCGAACTACTGGTGGAAGGCCAATAGGGGCCGAGTGGAAGGAGGCATTGTCGCATGGGAACGCTTTAAGGAGATGTTCTTGGAGAATTACTTTCCGGAGAGCATGAAGCAAGAGATGGAGATCAAGTTCCTGGAACTAAAACAAGGAAATATGTCTGTGGCTGAGTACGCGGCTAAGTTTAATGAGTTGGCACAGTTTGCAACTCACCAAGTCAGCACAGAGGAAAGAAAAGCTCGAAGGTTTGAACAAGGGTTGAAACCATGGTTATACCGTTCTGTTGCAGTATTGAAAATCAAGACATTTGCAGAATTGTTGGAGAGGGCGATCATTGCAGAGGGTGGCAGTGAGGCCCTGGCAAAATACAATCAAGAGAAGAATAAGGGACATGAGGGCCCGAAGGCAGGAAGCAGCGGAGGCAGTAATCCCAACAAACGGAAATGGGTCGAGAGTCAGTCCTCTAGGGGAAATAAATCTGGAGGGGAGGTGAAGAAGCCAGGCAGATGCAACAACTGTGGCAAGAACCACACGGGGGAATGCATGAAGGGGAAGAGCGTGTGTTACCGTTGCGGACAACCTGGGCACATGGCCCCACAGTGCCCTAATAAGCCGAAAGGAGGTTGTTTCTCCTGTGGATCACCTGACCACCAGATCAAGGACTGTCCGAAGAGGAAAAGTGACGCCGGGAGTGGCAACCGAAGCAACAACAACAGTGGAAACAACAATTGGTTGAACTACGGGCCACCAGCCAGTCAAGCCAACAGGCCAACCGCCCGCACGTTCAACATGACTGTTCAGGATGCCATGGAATCCAAAGACGTGGTGTCAGGTATCATCCCAATCAATGATATAAATGCATATGTGCTATTTGATTCGGGTGCTACTTGCTCTTTTATTTCCGAAGAATTTGCTAGTCAGTTAAATGTACCTTGTGAAAAGTTAGAACACCCTATGAACGTAGAAGTAGCAAACAAAGAAATTATCCCCGTAGAATGCATTCATAGGAATTGTTGTGCTGAATTGCGAGGATTTAAGCTCAATGTGGATTTGATACCAATTCGACTGGGAGAGTTTGACGTAATCCTGGGAATTGATTGGCTATCAATTCACGGAGCAATCATTGATTGTAAGAAGAAATGTGTACACCTAAAGACTTCTAATAAGTCGAAGGTGGTATTCTATGGCAGCAAATCACCAAAACCATCTTGTTGTCTTACTATGATGCAAACAAGGAGATTACTTAAGAAAGGTTGCGAGTGTTATTTGGCCCATGTGGTCGATACTCGTCAGGTCGGGGATGAGATGAGTCAAATACCAATCGAGAGGGAGTTCGCTGATGTCTTCCCCGATGAACTTCCGGGACTGCCGCCGGACAGGGAAACCGAGTTCGTCATCGATTTGGCACCGGGAACCACACCAATATCTAAGCCGCCGTATCGAATGGCACCTGTAGAGATGAAGGAGTTGATGGTGCAACTGCAGGAACTGTTAGATAAAGGTTACATCAGACCAAGCGTGTCCCCATGGGGAGCGTCGGTTCTGTTTGTAAAGAAGAAAGATGGTTCGATGAGACTGTGTATCGACTATCGGGAGTTGAACAAAGTTACAATTAAGAATAGGTATCCGCTTCCTAGGATTGATGATCTATTTGATCAACTTAAGGGAGCGAAATACTTTTCAAAAATCGACTTAAGAACAGGCTATCATCAGCTGAAGGTGAGGCAGGAAGATATCCCGAAGACTGCATTCAGAACTCGTTATGGGCACTTCGAGTTTCTGGTAATGTCTTTTGGATTGACGAATGCACCAGCAGCATTCATGGATATGATGAACAGAGTATTCAAGCAGTACTTGGACAAGTTCGTAGTCGTATTCATTGATGACATTCTGGTGTATTCAGGGACGAAGGAGGAGCATGCTGAACATTTGAAGATTGTATTAGAAGCTCTCAGGAAGGAGAAGTTGTACGCAAAATTTTCAAAGTGTGAGTTTTGGTTGCAGAGGGTACAATTTCTGGGTCACGTTGTGACACCCCCAAATCCAGGTTTCTAAACCTCGAATTCGGTGTTCACGATAATCGACGACAAACATACTATCTAACTAAATGCGGAATAATAAACATACATTGTTTATCGAATGGAAATAAAGACTTACAATTCTGGTCCCAAGGTTCTTTAACCTTAACATAAAACGTACCCTTAATACAACAAAAGGTTCACCTAATCAAACAACATTCAATAATAACTAGTACATAGGCACTATCGGGCATCTATTCCTGCACCTTCCCTTTTCCTTTGTCTCCTCTAGACGTTTCTGCCTTAGCTGAAATAAAGATCATGATATAGCAAGGGTAAGCAACTAATTTGCTTAGCAAGTATATACACAAAGAGATATATCATGATAGAAGGAAATTTCGCTTTCAATGTTCAACAACAGTATAAAAGTGTGGAGGAGCATTGAATTAATAAACAACAGTTGAACATTCGAATAATTGAATGAAAATTTACTGAGTGGTTTGAAATAACCAAGGACGTTTTCCAAGGTTCTCAGCATGTAAGCTGGACCTCTTAAAAAGTTTTGGTAATTGAGGGGATCAGCCTCTCATACCCCGTGATTTATGCATAAACACTTAATAACCAGCATTGATATCATGCCTTAAACAAGTTTATCCTTTTCTCAGCCAAGAGTTCTTACCACAACAATTTAATAAGAACAGCTTTTAAAATACCATTGTCTTAAGCAATTTAGACATGCTGGATCTAGCTGATACAAATAGCATAGATCGATCTCATAAACAATTCATACTTGAAAGAACTTTAATTAAATTTACAGCTCAATCATAATAGGATAGGAATTCAATTGCACAAGGTGCGAATCTCAATAATCAGTATAGATGTGAATAATCGACAATAATTATTCACTAACATGCTTCGAAAATAATAACTCGAGATTGAGTTAGGGAACTTGCAATAATGTAAGAAGTTTAGGGTTAGGAACTTGCCTGTTTGCTCAGCTACAAATAATTCTAGCTTTAACTATTTGGCCTTGAAGAACCTAACATTGATAATGTTGAGTTATCAATTAGTACTGCGTAGTTGTATATCGATACGCTTACTTATGCTATTTATTTAACAATTAAGCAATTCACATAGCACACATAAGTTAATAAACTATCATAAATCCTATAAGACACTTTAATGGATCTCTAGGTTGATGGTTTAATTAATTAACCATGTTTCCCTTAAGTGATAATCACTTATTAACCTTTAAGTAATTTATTATAATTGTTAAATTAATTAACATTACTCTTTCTAAAGTAATATTCATTTATTAAACCCTTAAACAATTTGTTATGATTGTTTAATTAATGGGTTATTAAACTCTCTCTATTTTATTAACTCTATCTTCATTTAATTACTATTAAATAGTAATTAATTAATTATCTTTAGTTATTATTAATAGTAATTAATAACTAATTACAGTTACTTATTATTTAATTATTAATTAAATAATAATCGAAATTATAAATTTTAATTGTCTCTAATTATTATTTAAGATTTAAATAATAATTAGTTAGGTTTATTCATTATTTAAAGTTAATCAAATAATAAATAATTAATTAGTGAGTAATAATTATCTTTAGTTATTATTTAATAATAAATAATAACTAATTAGGTTTATTTATTATTTAAAGTTAATCAAATAATAAATAATTAATTAGTGAGTAATAATTATCTTTAGTTATTATTTAATAATAACTAATTAGGTTTATTTATTATTTAATGTTAATCAAATAATAAATAACTAATAAGTGAGTACTAATTATCTTTAGTTATTATTTAATAATAAATAATAACTAATTAGGTTTATTTATATTTTAAAGTTAATCAAATCATAAATAATTAATTTACAATTCTTAATTATCCTTAATCATTATTTAATAATAATTAATCAATTACTTAACTTTATTTATTATTTAAACATAATTAAATAACAAATAGTTAATTTTTTTTCTAATTTTCGTTCTTGATTTCCAGATTTGGGGTCTTTCACCAAAACCTTCATAAAACGAAATCTACAACTTCGATTTACGATCCGTCGATTTTGTTGGATTCGTATCTTCCTGAACTACACTTTTCATTTATCAAACATCAAATTTGGTTATGTCTAGGTCTCGGAAAACAGGCTCAAAGTCAGGGGTCAGCAAGGTTGTTCAACAGTTGGCATGCTTTGGTAATAAATTCATGGTTTGCTCATTTTTCAACCTATTTGAGTGATTCAAAAGGGATTTTGTCCCTAACCTATGGATCTAGCATATCAAGAAAGAAAATCACAAGATCCCTTTATAGATTTCAAAATGACAAGCATATAACAACCTTTTTCAAACAAAATTTCTGGAAATCTCCTTTACTTCCTTTCTTCTAAATTTTTCCAACATAAACTCACACATATGAACAAGCAAAACATTATATATTCAAGATCTAACCTTATCATAAGGTTCTAGCCATCAAGAACATAAAACTTCAAGGATCTATGTCCAAACACATTAAAATAACTTAAAGTTTGGAGTTATACCTTTTTGATTTCTTCTTCTTCTTTTCCTTCCCAAAATAGGTTGTGAATGGGGATGGCCTAAACAATCAAGACCTTCTTCTTTCTCCCACAAGATTTGTTCTTGCTTTTTCTTCAAACTCTCTCTCTAACACTCTCTCTATACTTGGTAAATAATGAACCAACCTCACTATCATTGGTGAGGGGTCCTATTTATAGGAAAGTAGAGACCGTGGGCAAAATAGTCATTAACCATGACTAGGCAAGGGCAATTTGGTCAATTCATCAATAATAGGAAGCTTCCTAGCAACTTCCTCAAGGGTATTTTAGACATTTCCCAACCTCTTTCAAAGTTAAAATAGTCTTTTCGCAAAATCTTAATTATCCATTAGTTATTACCCATTCTTCATTGGTTATTAGACATTAGTTATTATCTTGCCATCATTACATTGGTTAAACACAATGGTTATTATCCCGCCATCATTTCATTGGTTATTAATCACTTGGATATACAATGGTTATTGCCCTTACATAATTACCTTGGTTATTAACCACTTTTGGCCATTTTAGTCATTACCCACCAATTCCTACACTTGACTCACCTATGGTTATCTCTTAACCATAGTTATATCATACCTGCCAACACGAGTATAGACATATCTTATACATCTCCCACCAATTAACCCAAGCTGATTTAAATAGAACACAACGTTAACTCATTGAATTAAATTAGATTTAATTAATAAGGACGTTCAAAATTCACGGGCATTACACACGTCATCGACAAAAATGGTGTTTCAGTGGACCCAGCAAAAGTGGAGGCAGTTATCAACTGGGAACAACCGAAGACACCCACCGAAATCCGGAGTTTCTTGGGATTAGCGGGATACTATCGAAGGTTCATACAGGATTTTTCAAAGATAGCATCGCCATTGACCAATCTCACCAGGAAAACGGTTAAGTTCGTTTGGTCGGGGAAATGTGAGGATAGTTTTATGGAGCTGAAGAAGAGACTTAGTCAAGCACCGGTGTTGACCTTACCTGACAACACTGGGGGTTTTGTAGTGTATAGCGACGCGTCACACAAAGGTCTTGGCTGTGTGCTCATGCAACACGGCAAGGTCGTGGCGTACGCATCACGTCAACTGAAAGACTATGAGAAGGGTTACCCGACTCATGACTTGGAGTTAGCAGCGGTAGTTTTCGCCTTAAAGATTTGGAGGCACTACCTATACGGGGAGAAGTGCGAGATATATACGGATCACAAAAGTCTGAAATATATCTTCACTTAGAAGGAGCTAAACAGGAGGCAGCGCCGATGGTTGGAATTGATCAAAGACTACGACTGTGAAATTCTGTACCATCCGGGCAAAGCAAATGTAGTGGCTGATGCCTTAAGCAGAAAGGGCAAGGTGAAATTGATGCAGCTGATAGTTAAGGAGGAATTGGTAAAGGACTTTGAACGTCTGGAACTGGAGGTTAGGTATCCAATGGAGGCGGACGAAAAATTGTTTACTGTAACGGCAGGTCCGACTCTACTGGATAAGATACAGGAGGCTCAAGAATTTGATGAAGAATGCATTGACATTAAGAAACAATTATCGGAGGGAAAAGTATCGAAGTACAAGGTTGACAGCACAGGATTGCTGAGATTTGAGGGAAGAATATGGATACCCTACGTACCGGACCTAAGGGAAGAGATTTTACAGGAGGCCCATAATACGAGATTTTCGGTACATCCGGGTAGCACCAAGATGTATCAAGATCTTCGTCAACATTATTGGTGGCCGCATTTGAAAGGGGAAGTTGCAGAATTCGTCAGCCGGTGTTTAACTTGTCAGAGGATCAAGGCAGAGCACCAACGGCCGAGCGGATTGTTGCAACCCTTAGAGATTCCCGAGTGGAAGTGGGAGCACATTACTATGGATTTTATGGTAGGACTCCCGACAACACAAAAGGGTCTAGACGCCATCTGGGTGATCGTAGATCGTTTGACCAAGTCTGTCCACTTTCTACCGATCAAGATCAGGTACAAATTGGAACAGTTGGCGAAACTTTACGTGAAGGAGATAGTATCACGACACGGAGTGCCGGTGTCTATTGTATCCGACAGAGATCCGCGCTTCACGTCAAATTTTTGGAGAAGTCTACAAGAGAGACTGGGAACACAGTTAAGAATGAGTACGGCATATCATCCCCAGACTGATGGTCAGAGTGAGCGAACAATTCAGACCCTAGAGGATATGCTCCGGGCAGTTGTGATGGATTTAAGTGGCAGCTGGGACGATCACTTGCCACTAGTGGAGTTCGCCTACAACAATAGTTACCATGCTAGTATTGGTATGCCACCGTACGAAGCGTTATATGGGAGGAAGTGTCGAACGCCGTTGTGTTGGGATGAAGTTGGTGAACGGAGATTGTTGGGACCAGAATTGGTACAACAAACCGTGGAAATCATTAAAGTAATAAGACAGCGGTTAGTAGCAGCCCAGGACCGCCAGAAGAAGTATGCCGACTTACATCGTCAGAAACGAGATTTTGAAGTTGGTAGCTTTGTGTTTCTGAAGGTATCTCCCTGGAAAGGGAAAATCCGTTTTGGAAAGAAGGGCAAATTGAGCCCTAGGTTCATAGGACCGTTCGAAATTTTGAGGCGGATCGGCGAAGTGGCGTATGAGGTAGCATTACCTCCTGAACTTGAGCACATTCACAACGTGTTTCACGTATCAGTGTTGCGTCCGTATAAGCCAGACTATAAGCATGTCATTTCCTATGAACCAATTCAAGTCGAAAAGGACTTATCGTACGAGGAGATTCCTGTTCAAGTCCTAGATAGAAAGGAACAGACGCTGAGGAATAAAACCATTCATTCTGTTAAAGTTCTCTAGAGAAACCACGCGGTGGAAGAAGCTACATGGGAACTCGAAGAGAAGATGAGAGCAAATTACCCTCAGTTATTTGAGTAACCTTAGATTGAAATTCCGAGGACGAAATTTTTATAAGGGGGAGAGGATGTAATGCCCAGGAATTTTTAAAATCTTGTACAATTTATTTTAACATATGAAATTCGTTTTATTTAATTTTACGAATTTATTTGGATCCATGTGGGTATTATTATTTAATTATATAAATATGTGATCCAATAATTTTCTGTGCATTAAAGGGACTCACTGATAGTTTAAATAAATTAGTGAGTTAACTCTAAGAATTGATTGGCAAGAAAATTAAGGAAAGTAAATAAATGATTTTAACATTTTCAGATTTAATAATTTGAATAAGGAATTATGGTTAAAGTAAATATTTGGAATAATTAATTTAGTAGTTTAGTTATTTACTTTAAGACATAAGAGGAACAAAGTGGCTAAGTTATTTGGGCCATTTCTTTTCTTTTATTTGGCTGAGCCCAAATTCCCTTGTTATTCTCCTTGTTGGGCCGCTTGAGTTATTTATTTTAATTAGTGCAGCCGGCCCAACTATTGGGTAAGCCCAAACCAGTTTCCAGCGGGTTGGGTCAAGCAAACGGGTCGAACCCGTTTCCTTTGATTTGGGGACAACCGGTAAATTGTGCTGTGTTAGTTTGTAATATGCACTGTGTTGGTTTGTTCTGTAATAAATTGCTGGGTTTGAAAACTCGGATATTGTATAATATTATTTGGGTTTGAGAAATTTGGGTATTATATTGGGTTGTGCTACTTTTGTTTGGAATTAATTTGGGAAATCTGTGCTGTGTTGTTCCTTTTTGGGTTGTATTTCTCTTGCAGCTCAATAAGGAACAATGGTTAGCTTGAGCCGAGTCTCAGTTGCCTACCAAATGTCTGTGATAATGCCTGAATGGGATGGTTCCTTATTAGAGTCAATTGTGCTGTCAACAACCATTGTGTAGGCAAAACTTAACCTCTGTTTAATATGAGCTAGTAAGCTGGGTTGTTCACAGAAACTATAACACATGTGTGTTGTATTCTTGGTTAATGCAACCAAGCCTAATGTAGTGTGTTTGGGCCAGATTGTTTTTCAGATTGGTGCTCATTGTGTTCATTAACAGTCTTATTATATATAGCAATTAATCTTTAACATGTTATAGAACCCAACTCAGTGTGTCATATGAATCTGTTTGGGATTTTTCTATTGCAATGATTGATAAATCTGGACAACTTGAAGTAGACATTGTAGGAGCTCGTTATATTATTTCGATAGCAGTGACTTAGTAATACTTGAAATATTTTCCAAGGTTGGTTGTCTAACTCATTTGATTCCAGTAAAGAAATAATTATTATTTAACGACAAATAATAAACAAAGAAAATAAGAATATAATTATTGTTCAAGGTATGAATGAATACAATTTATAAAATAGTTATTTATTTATTTATTTATAATAACTATTGTCTAGTTAGTACTAGATAATAAATAAGTATGAATATAAATTCTAAATAATTATTTATTATTTAGCAATAAATAATAAATAAAGATAATAAATAGTTAATTATTATTTAATTCATATTAAATAATGAATAAGGTTAATAAAATAAATTTTTATTTTAAATATTTGATTATTGGTAAATAATAATCAAGTATGAATAAAGTTAATAATCATTTATTATCTCCCAATAAATAATAAATAAAGGTAATAACTATGTAATTATTATTCAACCCCAACTAATAATTTAGTGTTATAAATATTTAATTATTAATTAATAATAATAATTAAATATGAATAAATGATAAAATTAATTGTTATTACTTAAAAATAATAGGATGGTAAATACTTATTAATAATTAGGTACGAATAATAATAATAAAAGAATTATTTATTAATAATAAATAAGAAAATAAATATCTAATTATTAACTAATAATAATTGGGATAATAACTACTTAATCATTACTGAAATAATGATTAAGTATGAGGGGGATTAATAAGTTAATTACTTATTTTGGCCTTAAATAGATAAAGATAATGAACACTTAACGATTATTAATATGAGATAAACTATATGTGTGTGAATTAATACATTGAGTAATTAAGTAATGTTGAATAAGGAACAAGTATAATAATTACTAAATTACCCTTAGGGGAAACAGTAATTAAGTAAATAAAAGATTTAGTGAGAAAATCAACTATTATTTAGTTGTTATCAAATCATGTTAAGTTTATTATTTATTTTATAACTAAATGTATATGGGGAACTGTCTACCTGCTAAATGAATAGTATAAGTAAGTGTATCGTTATACAGTATGCAATGCTAATGGATAAATCGACTTTACCAAATGATAGGTCATCCAAGGTCGATTAATTAAAGCTAAAATTTAATTGTAGCTGAGCAAACAGGCAAGTTCTTCCTTACTCAACTTTTACATTGAGTAAATTTCTAAACCTTATGCACTATTTTAATTCGTGCAAACAGGTATATATATATATTGTTGCAAGTTATTCCTTAAGCTTGAATCTTATCTCCAAGCATGCTATAAGTGGTCTAATTACTTTTAAAATTATTCCACCTCTATGTATTTATTGACATTCGCATTCGTGCATTTGAACTCGTATATTTATTAAAGTTCCGAGATTTAGGGACTATTCATAATTAAGTCTGGAACTTTGTTCGGTCAGACAAGTATGTGAAAATTTATAAAAGCTATCCGAACCAATCGAGGGTAAGGATTCTTAGACTATGTGAACACCCCTTTATTATAGGGGAGTACCCCATGTACCGTAAATAAGGTACAAATAGCAGAGTTAAATGTTATGCATACACATAGCGTACGCGAGGCTGATCCCCTCAAGTACTTATTCTGTAGCCAGTAACCAGAGGGTCAACTAGCTATTGACTCCTTTGGAAGTTATTGTTCAAAGTCTACTTGACTATCAATTGTTCTAAAAGCATTCATTGTTATTTCTTCTGATAATGCTATTGTTGAAATCCCTTTCTCTATTCCTTTCATCATGATATATCCTTATTATTGTATTTTAAACTTGCTGAGCAAACTCGTTGCTCATTCTTGCTATATCATGACTTTATTGCAGCCAAACCCGAGACGTCAGGGAAAAACAAATGGAAAGAAAAGATGAAGTGATAAACTTCATATAGCAGACTTAAACATTATGTGCAGTTAATCATTGTTAATGTAATATTAAACCCTGCTTGTTACTTAGGGTATGGATTCATGAATGTATTAAGGTTATTGTATTCTGGGACTAGTAACACCTTTGTAATGAACAACGTATGTTTATTATATTCCGCACTTTAGTTACCATATGTTGTTAGAGGTGAATGTTTGTATTGGATCGTGATGACCGGATCCGGGTATTTGGAGACCCGAATTTGGGGGCGTCACACCACATGTGCTCCTGCCTCTCTGCTATGCGCTGATTCTGCCTCTCTAGCCTCTTAGCGCGTCTGTCTATCAGTAACTGGAGGCTGCGGATCTGAGAGCTGAACTTAGCCTTAGGCCGCGATGAACTAGCAGGCAACTGCACATCCTCCTCCTCCTCCTCCTCGGAGGTAGCCACAATGATAAAGCCTCGGCCTCGAGGATGTGACTCGGCTCCGTCCCATACCTTGTACCTCGCGATCAACCTGTGGTCGAGGATCTGTGATGGCTGCTGTGTGACCTCATCATCTCGCCACTGTACCCCTGCCTGTCTGCACAAACCACAAATGAGGGAGGGGTGAGGTAGTCCGCCCTGAACATTACCCCTCAGAAGCCGGCGGATACTACCCTCAATGATGTTCCCTACATCAATCGAGAAATCCATAACAATAGCGTATAGTAACGCTGCCTTCTCCTTCGAAACATCGCTCACGTGCTGGGAAGGCATGAGCTTGGCACTCAGGAAGGCGTACCAAATCTTTCCATACAGGCTGAGGTCCTTGCTGGGGAAGAGAGAAGCACCTCGTTCTCGCCTAGTGATCCATGTGGTACCCGGTTTGCATAACTCTGTTACAATCTTATCAAAATCAGGCTGAGAGCGAATGAGCTCAGTGTACTGGCATACTGCAGGAGGCACCAAGTTATAGTAGTGATTAATTGCCTGTGCGTTGAACGGTACCCTCATCCCCCTGACTATGGCCTCAAAAGGCTGTCTGTCCTGAGCGTTGGCGTAAAACTCCTGTACCACAGGAACCACTGCTGGGTCGGGGTGGTGGGTGAAAGTGTCCCACACCCTCTCATCAATCTGCTCCCAAATCTCTCCGTCAACCCCCCTCTCCGGCCTGAGACCTCGCTCGGGAGTTAGAGCTTTACCCGTGATGAAATCATCAAACCTGTCTGCCGCCTCAGCACTAACAAATTTACTGTGGTCATATTGTCTGGGTGGTGCGGAGGAGGATCCCTCAGTACGAGATCTCTTAGGATGCATGGTAGCAACAAAGCAGAATTTCAACTTCAAAACAGACCCAAACACCACTGAATTCAACTCACTGCCAAACAGAAATTTCCCCCAAACTTGAATTTTTCACAAACCCACAATTTCCTGCAAGAATTCTCAAAATACACAACACTATATCCCCAATCCCCCAGTTAAACCAACACAACCACAACTGGGAACCCAATATCAACTGATTCAACACTATGCAGATAACTGACAGTTCAAGGTATGAACACTGACAATCCCAAATTAGAATTCACAGAAACCAATTCTAACTACTGATTACCCAGATGCAAACTCAACAATAATTAACAACCAATAGCGCGAAAACAGTAGGAAATCAGTTCACCCTCTTGTACCTGGCCTCTGTTCGTTGGTGGGTGCAGAGAAATTGGAAAGGTGTGATGGAATTCACCAATTTGCAGCTTGAATCCTCACAAAGATGTATTGAGACTGAATCCCAGCCCCAATTCTTCAAACTAATTGACCAAATTTGAGCGGCACCAATGGTGGTGACTGTAATGGTGAGACTAGGTTGAAACCCTAATTGGAAGTAGATTGTATGGAAACGGGTTACAAGATCCTCAATTCAATTGAAATTGAAAGTGGCTTGTGTGCTACTGGTGAAATTCGACTGGTTTGGACCGATTTGGAGGTAGGGTTTTAGGTTGCAGAAGAATGGGAATGAGGGAGAATGGAGCAGGTTCGAACGGGAAAGGATTCTTAAGTTCTGCTGTTCCGCGACTCTCGCCGGGGCGAGAGAATTACCTTATGTTTTTCTCGCCGGGGCGAGAGATTCCAAGCCTAAAAACCTCGCCGCGGCGAGCGCTCCTGCTGAAGCAAAATTTTGATTTTTGAAAATTGAATACAGGGGCTATGTTTGATAATTGCTCCCTATATCCCTGCAACCTACAAAACATACATTAGAAACAATAGGCCAAAAATGACCCTCCAAAGTGACTTGGTGCTAAATAAATCCAAACTAACACACGATACACTAAATATGAAAGATTTAAAAACTAACAACCATGAAAATGCAATAATTAAGATACACTACCGAATCATAAAAGGATATAGAAATCGGTGGGTTGCCTCCCACCTAGCGCGTGGTTTAAAGTCCTCGGCCCGACTTCACATCCATTCAAGGCTAATCGGCTAAAGTGATCGAGGTCTTCTGGCGAGCGAAGCCGCCACCCCAATAATGCTTAAGGCGCTGCCCGTTAACTTTGAACGTCACTTCTGGATTATCACCATAGACTTCAACAGCTCCGTGTGGGAATGCGTGCTTGACAGTGAAAGGACCCGACCAACGTGATTTGAGCTTTCCGGGAAAAAGCCTCAATCTAAAGTTGTACAGCAATACCGCTTGGCCAGGTTCGAATTTTCTGTCAACAATCTTCTTATCATGCCACCTCTTTACCTTTTCCTTGTACAATTTTGAATTTTCATAAGCTTGCAGTCGGAACTCATCAAGTTCATTGAGCTGAAGAAGCCTTTTCTCGCCTGCAGCTGTGAGGTCAAAATTTAACTTTCTAATTGCCCAAAATGCCTTGTGCTCAAGCTCAACCGGAAGATGGCATGCCTTGCCATAAACAAGCTGGTATGGTGACATACCAATGGGTGTTTTAAAGGCCGTTCTGTACGCCCACAGTGCATCATCCAGCTTTGTTGACCAATCTTTTCTTGTGGGATCGACGATCTTTTCCAGGATTTTCTTCACTTCTCTATTGGAAACCTCCGCTTGTCCATTGGTCTGGGGGTGATATGCAGTAGCAATTCTATGAGTGACCCCATATTTTCCCAAAAGGGCAGCAAAGTGCTTATTGCAGAAGTGACTCCCTTCATCACTGATCATAGCCCTCGGAGTACCGAATCTTGTGAAGATATTCTTTTGAAGGAATTTCAGCACTACCTTGGAATCATTAGTGGGAAATGCGGCTGCCTCCACCCATTTAGATACATAATCTACTGCCAAGAGAATGTATAGATTGTTGAAAGAGGGTGGGAATGGCCCCATAAAGTCTATACCCCAAACATCAAATACTTCAACCTCCAGGATCATGTTTAAAGGCATTTCATGCCTTTTAGAAATGTTCCCCATCCGTTGACATCTATCGCATCTTAGCACAAACTGATGAGCATCTTTAAACAGAGTTGGCCAAAAGAACCCTGCTTGTAACACCTTAGTGGCTGTTTTCTCACCTCCGTAGTGTCCTCCATATAACGAATCATGACAGTGATGAAGAATGCTCTCGACCTCACTCTGTGGAACACACCTTCGAATCATTTGGTCCACACAATGCTTGAACAAATATGGCTCATCCCACATATACCTATTAACGTCATGAAGAAACTTTTTCTTTTGCTGCCACGACAAGTCCGGTGGGAGTGTGTTACTAACCAAGTAGTTAGCAAAATCAGCATACCAAGGTATTTCGCCTTGAACCACAAACAGCTGTTCATCCGGGAAAGATTCATTTATTAGAACTTTGTCTTCCTTATCAAGACCCGGATTCTCCAATCTAGATGGATGGTCTGCTACTTGGTTATCAGTTCCCTTTCTGTCCCGAATCTCCAAGTCAAACTCTTGCAGCAATAAGATCCATCGAATCAATCTCGGTTTAGCATCTTTCTTTGCAATGAGATACCGAATAGCTGAATGATCCGTGAATACAACCACCCTTGTTCCAATCAAGTAATATCGAAACTTGTCAAATGCATAAACTACTGCAAGCAACTCCTTCTCGGTAGTGGTGTAATTGAGCTGTGCTTCAGTTAAGGTTTTGCTGGCGTAGTAAATAGCATGAAAAACCTTCTCCTTGTGTTGTCCCAAAACAGCCCCAACCGCATAATCACTGGCATCACACATCAATTCGAAGGGTTTTGAGCAATCCGGAGCAATGATCACTGGTGCAGTGGTTAATTTCTTCTTTAAAAGTTCAAAAGCGATCAAACACTCATCATCAAACTTGAATGGCACATCTTTCTCTAGTAGACTGCATAAAGGCTTTGTGATCTTAGAAAAATCCTTAATGAATCTTCGGTAAAACCCCGCATGTCCCAGAAAACTGCAAATGCCCTTCACTGAGGTTGGTGGAGGTAAATTTTCAATTGTTTCAAGTTTTGCTCTATCCACCTCAAGACCCTTTGATGACTCTTTATGCCCAAGTATTATCCCCTCTTGCACCATGAAGTGACATTTTTCCCAGTTGAGCACTAGATTAGTTTCCACACATCTCTTCAGTATTAGAACTAGATTTTCCAAGAAGTTGTCAAATGAATCACCAAATACTGAGAAGTCATCCATGAAAACTTCAACATTGCGTTCTACCAAATCTGAGAAAATAGCCATCATGCACCTTTGAAAAGTGGCCGGTGCATTACACAATCCGAATGAGACCCTTCTAAAAGCAAAAGTACCAAATGGGCATGTGAAGGTAGTCTTTTCTTGATCTTCTGGAGCAATAGCAATCTGATTATATCCCGAATATCCATCCAACAAGCAATAGTATTCATGTCCAGCTAGTCTATCCAACATTTGATCAATGAAGGGTAATGGGAAATGATCCTTTCGCGTTGCTTTGTTAAGTCTCCTGAAATCCATGCACACCCTCCAACCAGTTACTGTTCTTGTTGGAATCAATTCATTATTCTCATTGGCTACAATTGTCATGCCCCTTTTCTTGGGTACACACTGAACTGGGCTCACCCACGCACTGTCAGAGATAAGATAAATTATTCCAGCATCTAACCATTTCAAAATCTCTTTCTTTACCACCTCTTTCATGATTGGGTTGAGTCTCCTCTGATGTTGCATAGTGGGCTTACTATCATCTTCCATCAAGATTTTGTGCATACAGTAAGATGGGCTTATTCCCTTGATGTCGGCGATGGTCCATCCAATAGCAAATTTGTACTCCCTAAGAACCCGCAACAACTTGCTTTCCTCGTTAAGCACAGATGCAATAATAACAGGTAAAGTAGCTGAATCACCTAAATATGCATACCTGAGATGGTTAGGAAAGGGTTTTAGCTCAAGTGATGTAGGTGTCTCAAGGGATGGTTTCAACCGATCTGTAGCATTCTCAGCATGTTCAAGAGATTCAAACGGGATTTGAAACTTGCTCCCCCGTGGCACTGTATCCAAAATCTGTAGATATTTAACCAAATCTGGATCTTCCATGTCAAACTCTCCTAGAAGTGCAGTCTCTAATGGATCATTGTTTAACACATTCAAAAACTCGTCATTCACAGCTTGCTCGATAACATCCACTTGAAAACATTATTCCTCATCCGAAGGGAATTTCATGGCCTTAAATACATTGAAGGTCACTTCTTGATCCTAAACCCTCATAGTGAGCTCTGTCGACGCCGGGAGGAATCGCTTACGCGGGGGTTGTAACCCTTTCCAATTTTAGCCTTTTCATTAGATGATTTTTTTGGAAAAGGTCGGCATTAATGTCAACGGGGTTTTTTAAAGATTGTTTTTTATGATGAGCCAATTTAACCAGAGTCGCCAGTTGGTATATTTGAAATGGATGTACCAACTCATCCGAGTTTTCATTTTTATAAATCGCTGGCTCATATGTGACTCCGAATTAATTGGTCTGCGAATCGAGATTCATAGAGTTCGGGGGCTTGCTTAAGTGAGGGGAAGGGGTTAGGCACCCCTCGACCTCCGTGAAGCACGGTTACCGCAATCTTGATGCTTTCCTATCCTTTAATTCATGAAATGTGTGTGTGCGCGTGTGTGTGTGTGCCTATGTAAATGTTATGGTGAGTTTGCATAAAAGAATCATTTGGATTTTTTAGGGAAAATTGTGTTTTTCTTTTGAGAATGCCTTAGAATGTCCATCGGTTTAAACGAGAAAGCTTTATGAAAAAGGATTGATTTTATTTGGCAAAAACTATGAGATTTTCCTTAGGTGTCGCTTTGGCAAAACAAGAGTTTTAAACCTTCGTAAAAATAGGAATCGAAATCTATACGTTGCTTTCATAAAATGATGGGCAACTTCTAGGATATCTTTCACCCTACGCACCAAGATTTAATAAAACGTTGTTTTATTTTTATAAAACCATTTCTGTGACGTTTGAAAACGACTTTCTTTAGCCTTCTCGTTTAATAGAAACCGACATTCATTAACACCTCCAATTTTTTAGCTACGTGATGCTAACCTCCTAGTTTGCTTGATTTTAAGGAAAAACCTTCCTCGTTTAATCTTTGAAATCATTTTTTCGTGTTCCGAAATCCAATCAAGCATAAACACGCGTCGGGGCTATTCATGGGCATGTAAGCCATCCAAATAACCCCAACGCCCACAATCACATACTTCAATATTACGGGGCCTTAAAACCCGATTCTCGCCTTGGCGTCGTTTTAAGGCCCGACGATTACATATTTACAATGACGGATACATCCACCCGCTTACATACATTCAAAAATGTCCATCATCGGATTTGGACCACGGGGTCGCATTCCTAGGCTCACATCCGAACTTATTGCACAAACAACCAAATGAATACAACGAAAATAAACAATAATGGGATGTCTAACACTCTAGGATGTCTTACAATGACGATCGAAATACACTATGAATGATACCATACCATAATAGCTAAGATTTGCACCAAACGGATATCATCGCGCTATTAGGGGGAATTTCATTCCGATCAGACCCTCACTAATAATCCCTAACCCATGGCTTCACAATAACATATAAAAAAACTACATTTAAGTTAATTCGGATGACCAAAAGATTAACAAAATGATATAACAAAATGCTAAGAACAAAGGGTTTTTCACCTTGCAATTAATCCCCACAATATGTATGAATTCGTGTATTGAGTAGAGTAGAGAATATGGAATATAATCTCACAAATTTGGTACAATTCCTCACTCTTTTTCACTCTTTTTCTCTCCTAATTGCTCTTGTTTTGCTGCTGTTTTTTGTTCCTACCGAGCTGCTGCTGCTGCTGAATGCTTCTCCCCTCTCTTTTTCTTTTCCTGTATGCGAACTGGCCTAATAAAGCACTGCCAAGGGCAGCCGCAGATCTATCTGCGGCTGGCCGCAGATATATCTGCGGCTGGCCGCAGATATATCTGCGGCTGGCCCTTGGTTCTCCCCCCAGCCGTGCTCGAGTCCCGTGCGCTTCGAGTCCCGTGCTGCCTCGAGTTCCGTCCTTGGCCGCGAATTAATCTGCGGCTAACTGTGCTAATTTTCTCGTTTTCCGTGCCTCGTCTCGATTTTCGTGTCGTACCGTTGGTTTCCGCTGACGGGTTTGCGTTTGGCAGTCCGGAACCCGTCGGGAAACGTGCCACGTCATCCGGGCAAGCACAGTGATCAGTAACTGACTCTCGACATTCGCTTGTTGTCGTGTCGGCTTCAATATCATCCCGTCGTGGTGGTTTTGAGGGTTCGTCTTTATGTCCACCCTTTATTCTCGTGTGCCGGGTCAATTGACGATTTTGCCCTCCTGTCAGGGTTAGTATAGGAAATGCAAAAATCGGGTGTCTACAGCTGCCCCTCTTTATCATGTTTATGAAATGATAAATGGAATGAACAGGATAAAGAATAGACACTCGATGCATGAATGACAGTGCACAAGAATGACAATACATACGTGATTTGCTTGGATCTCAGCCCTTCCCAGGGTTGCTGTTGGTTTGGATCTTAGCCCTTCCCAGGGTTGTGGTTTGTTTGGATCTTAGCCCTTCCCAGGGTGTTAGTTTGGATCTCAGCCCTTCCCAGGGTGTTAGTTTGGATCTCAGCCCTTCCCAGGGTTTTTGTTTTGGTTGGATGCCTTCCCAGGTTTGCTCACCACTCTGTCGCGGTTTGCTTGGATCTCAGCCCTTCCCAGGGTTTGTTGTTTTTTGTCTTTTTTCTTTTGTGGATATCAGCCCTTCCCAGGGTTGCTCACCATCTTGTTGTGGTTCGCGTGGATCTCAGCCCTTCCCAGGGTTTGCTCACCACTCTGTCGCGGTTTGCTTGGATGCCTTCCCAGGTTTGCTCACCACTCTGTCGCGGTTTGCTTGGATCTCAGCCCTTCCCAGGGTTTGTTGTTTTTGTCTCTTTTTTTTTCTTTTTGTGGATACCAGCCCTTCCCAGGGTTGCTCACCATCTTGTTGTGGTTCGCGTGGATCTCAGCCCTTCCCAGGGTTTGCTCACCACTCTGTCGCGGTTTGCTTGGATGCCTTCCCAGGTTTGCTCACCATTCTGTCGCGGTTTGCTTGGATCTCAGCCCTTCCCAGGGTTTGTTGTTTTTGTCCTTTTTTCTTTTTGTGGATACCAGCCCTTCCCAGGGTTGCTCACCATATTGCTGTGGTTCGCGTGGATCTCAGCCCTTCCCAGGGTTTGCTCACCACTCTGTCGCGGTTTGCTTGGATGCCTTCCCAGGTTTGCTCACCACCCTGTCGCGGTTTGCTTGGATCTCAGCCCTTCCCAGGGTTTGTTGTTTTTGTCCTTTTTTCTTTTTGTGGATACCAGCCCTTCCCAGGGTTGCTCACCATATTGCTGTGGTTCGCGTGGATCTCAGCCCTTCCCAGGGTTTGCTCACCACTCTGTCGCGGTTTGCTTGGATGCCTTCCCCGGTTTGCTCACCACCCTATCGCGGTTTGCTTGGATCTCAGCCCTTCCCAGGGTTTGTTGTTTTTTGTCTTTTTTTCTTTTTGTGGATATCAGCCCATCCCAGGGTTGCTCACCATCTTGTTGTGGTTCGCGTGGATCTCAGCCCTTCCCAGGTTTGCTCACCACCCTGTCGCGGTTTGCTTGGATCTCAGCCCTTCCCAGGGTTTGTTGTTTTTTCGTCTTTTTTTCTTTTTGTGGATACCAGCCCTTCCCAGGGTTGCTCACCATATTGCTGTGGTTCGCGTGGATCTCAGCCCTTCCCAGGGTTTGCTCACCACTCTGTCGCGGTTTGCTTGGATGCCTTCCCAGGTTTGCTCACCACCCTATCGCGGTTTGCTTGGATCTCAGCCCTTCCCAGGGTTTGTTGTTTTTTGTCTTTTTTTCTTTTTGTGGATATCAGCCCTTCCCAGGGTTGCTCACCATCTTGTTGTGGTTCGCGTGGATCTCAGCCCTTCCCAGGGTTTGCTCACCACTCTGTCGCGGTTTGCTTGGATGCCTTCCCAGGTTTGCTCACCACTCTGTCGCAGTTTGCTTGATTCGTCGTGTTCGACGTCCGACTTATTCAGAATTTTGTATTTTATTTTCACATAACGAGTCATGTATGATGCATGCTTTTTATTCATGGAGAGAATGACCCCTGTACAGTCTTTTTGATACTATTTTCCACAGGTGTCGTCGCCAGATGCCGTGGTATGCTTGGATCTCGATCCTCCCACAGGATTGGTCGGTGGCTTCTCCGCTGATTGGACGGTTTGTCGCCGGTGACAGAGATATGGCAGATGATCTTCCGGAACGTTCCTGATCCTTATTATTCTTTCCGGTGTCGGCGGGCTTTGCGGAGGGTATTCTGAGCCATTAGGTCCCGGTCCATCCGGTGTTCACGCATCTCGATTACTACCGAGGCTGAGAGGTATGCTGCTATTGTTGAGAGAGATGCTGCTATTCTGGCCAGGGATGTTGTTCATACTGATAGAGACGCCATTGTATTGCAGACTAAGGCAATTATAGATGCTCACTCTGAGACCGTTAGCCGAGCCATTGCTTATTGGATCGCATCGACATGATGGGGCAACAGATTGCAGGGAATGCCGATGCCTCAGATCTATCCACCACTTAATCCATCCTGCTTTGATTAGTTTCAGATTGGTAGATCATTTTATTTCCTGCATAGACTATGTCAGTTTCATCGGTTATCAAAAAGAGAAACCTTGTAACAAAATGACCTATTTATATAGACAAGTATTTAGATTTAGTTGTTTTCCCCTTTTGTCGTATCGTTGCCTTTCATTGGACCCTCATTTTATCCAGCTAACCATGATTTCGCCTTCTTTCTCTTCTCAAGTCTTGATGGGGACTTGTCAGATATTGCCGCATATCCTGTCGATTTCATCGGCTGAGTCTTAGATTCGGGCTAACTGCTTGGTTGGGTTAGGGTTAGGTTATTTGAGATGAAACTGATCAGGTGGCTGGTTTCGGGAGAGTTTCGAGGGTGTAGGAAGGTTTTCTGGCTGTTGGGAATCGGTTTTGATAGAAGAAAGGGTTATTTGTAAGGAATGGGACCGTGCCACAATGGCTGCCTACGTACCCCCACAAGTCGGGAGATCAGGTCCTACGTAGTTCGTTCTCCAAAACAGGGAGAGAAACGACGAGATTTTTTTTTTTTTTTTTTTTTTTTTTTATGCATAGAACCGCTTCACCGAGTCAGAATTTAGGGGCTGTGGGAACACCTCCCCGTCCATTTCTTGCAGTATGAGGGCTCCTCCGGACAGCACTTTCTTAATCACAAAAGGCCCCTCCCAGTTCGGGGCAAACTTCCCCTTGGCTTCGTCTTGACAAGGCATTACTCTCTTTAACACTAGGTCATTTTCTTTGAATTTTCGAGGTCTTATCTTCTTGTCGTATGATCGGGAGATCCTTTGCTGATATAACTGACCGTGCAACACAGCGGCCACCCTTCTTTCATCAATTAGGGCCAATTGGTCGTACCGACTTTGCATCCAATCCTCCTCGTTTATCCGAGCATCAATCAAGATTCTGAGGGACGCCATCTCAACCTCAACTGGCAGAACCGCTTCCATTCCGTATACCAGAGCGTACGGGGTTGCCCCTGTAGAAGTACGTACCGACGTTCTGTACGCCAGCAAGGTGAGAGGTAGCAGATCCGGCCATCCCCGATGATTAGCAGACATTTTTGCCATGATCTTCTTGATATTCTTATTTGCAGCTTCCACTGCCCCATTCATCTTAGGACGGTAAATGACAGAATTGAGGTGTTTGATCTTAAACTGGTCGCATAATCCCTTCATGAGGGTATTGTTCAAATTCTTGGCATTGTCAGAGACTAAAACCTCAGGTTGCCCGTATCGGCAAATGACATTATTCCTGATGAAACCGACGATGATCTCCTGAGTTACTTTGGGGAAAGAAGCTGCTTCTACCCATTTAGTGAAGTAATCGATCATGACGAATATAAATCGGTGGCCGTTGCTTGCTTTGGGCTCTATTGGTCCGATCACATCCATACCCCACATTGAGAATGGCCAAGGGGAGGTCATACAGTGCAGTTCATTGGGAGGCGCATGGATAACATTACCGTGCGCCTGGCATTGGTAACACCGCTTGACGTGATCATCACAGTCGGCTTTCAGCGTCAACCAGTAATGCCCCGTTCTCAAGATCTTCTTGGCCAGCATCGGCCCACTCATGTGTGGCCTACACACTCCACCATGTATTTCGTCCATAATCTTTTGGGCCTGCATTTCATTTACACATCGTAGCAATCCCAAATTGGCATCCCTCTTGTACAGTGAATCTCCGCTCAGATAAAATTTCATTGCCATCTTTTGAATTCTCAACCTCTCCGCTCGGCTGGCTTGGTCGGGAATGGATCTATCCCTCAGATATTCCCTTATGTCGTGATACCAAGGCTGCTTTGGCAGAACCCCCTCGTCCGATAGTACCGCCACGTGCTCCTCGTATGCCGGGGCGTTCTGCACTGCTATCTCAATCTGTGGAACGTTCCTGCTCTTGATTGTGTGGACTAGAGAAGCTAAAGTCGCCAATGCATCGGCAAAATCATTCCGTCCCCGGGGGATGTGTCAGAAAGCGATATCTTCGAACTCTTGCATCAGTTGGATAACACAACGGTGGTATGGAAGCAACCGGAGCTCTTTAGTGCTGTACACCCCGATCGCTTGTCTGATTACCAACTCCGAATCCCCGAACACTGCTAACCTTTTCACCCCCATATCGCGAGCCAAACGGAGTCCCAATATACATCCCTCATACTCAGCTGTGTTGTTTGAGTTACTGAACTGTAATTTAGTGGCTACGGGGTATTGCTCTCCTGTGATAGAGACCAGGACTGCTCCGGCTCCTGCCCCCTCCGCATTCATGGCACCATCAAAATACAATTTCCAGAACTGCCCCTCGTCATCTTCTCTCGCGTGCAAGATCCAGAATACGTCTTCGCCCGGCAAAGGAGTGTCTAAAGGCTCCATTCCCCCTGATGGCGCTTCTGCCAATTGATCTGCAATTCCCTGCCCCTTCATGGCTTTCTGAGTTACGTATACAATGTCGAACTGCTGTAAGATTAACTGCCATCTTGAAAGTCGACAGTTCAGCATGGGCCGTTCAAAGATATATTTCAGGGGATCCATCCTTGATATCAGGTACGTGGTGTGCCCGTGGAGATAATGCTGTAATCTCATTGCAGCCCAAGCCAAAGCACAACAGGTCCTTTCGATAGGGGTGTAATTCTGTTCACATCGGCTAAATCTCTTGCTGAGGTAATAAATGGCCTGCTCTTTGCCTGATTCATTCTTCTGCCCCAGCATACAGCCCATCGCAATGTCATTGACTGATATATACATGAATAGAGGGATCTCATCCTTTGGGGGTACCAGCACGGGTGCTTCCGTTAGCTGCTTCTTAATGATCTGAAAGGCTTCCTGGCATTGCTCATTCCATTCTTGGGAGACATCTTTTCTTAACAGCTTGAAAATTGGCTCGCACGTGGTTGTCAAATGGGATATGAAGCGGCTGATGAAATTTATTCTTCCCAGAAATCCTCTTATTTCCTTTTCAGTGCGGGGTGCCGGCATATCCACAATGGCCTTAATCTTGGCCGGATCCAACTCGATGCCACGATCACTAACCAGGAATCCCAAGAGTTTGCCCGATTGCACTCCGAAAGCACACTTTGCCGGATTGAGCCTTAAATTATATTTTCTGAGCCGGTCAAATAGCTTTTGGAGATGGGTCACATGATCAGATTCTATCTTTGACTTCACGATAATGTCATCCACGTAGACCTCTATCTCCTTGTGCATCATATCGTGGAACAGGGCCATCATAGCTCTTTGATAAGTAGCCCCTGCATTTGTGAGACCGAAAGCCAACCGTCTATAGCAGAAAGTGCCCCAAGGGGTGATGAAGGCTGTTTTCTCCCGGTCCTCCTCTGCCACCATTATCTGATGATACCCCGCAAAGCAATCAACGAAAGAGTACATCTCGTATTGGGCTGTGTTATCCACCAATATGTGTATAAAAGGTACTGGGAAATTATCCTTGAGACTGGCCTTGTTCAGATCTCTATAGTCAACACATACCCTCACCTTTCCCCCAGGCTTAGCCACTGGGACCACATTGGACAACCATTCTGGGTAGGTGGACACCATGATGATTCCAGCCCTGAACTGTTTGATGATCTCCTCCTTTACCTTCAAGCTCCATTCCGGTTTTAGCTTTCTTAGTTTTTGCTTGACGGGCTTGAAACCCTCCTTGATGGGCAGCTGGTGTACCACAATGTCGGTGGATAATCCGATCATGTCCTCATGAGACCAGGCGAACACATCCTCATACTGGCGTAGCAATTTGGTCATTTCTACTTTCTGGTTAGGGGTCAGGTCTGTCCCGATCTTAAGCTCTTTGGGTTGGTCAGGGGTTCCGATATTTATGGTGACGGTTTGGTCTAAGTTGGGTTTGGGTTTATCCTCGACCCACCCTTTGATCTCGTCAGGCGCATCATCGTAATCTGTCTCGTCCTGCTCAATACCCATTAAATCGAAATCCAGCTCGATATCAAAATCATAGTCATCATTCAAATTTGAGGGATCGCTTGTTAAGCAAGGAATACTCAAATTGGTACACCTGACATTGAAACAAAATACTGTCATATATATAATTCATCTTTCCACAATGGTCGCTCTTAAAATAACATGACAAACTAACATAGTTATGCAAAATATAAAATAAAGAACCAAAACTGGTAGACATTCATCCCCCACTCTCCGGGGTCTACCACCCCGGCACCATGTTTTACCCTTGTCTGGATATTATTGGCTCCACCGTCCAGTTATCGGTGGTCAGATCAGTCGGGATGCGACATATGACAGACGGCTGTGTTCCAGGGACTTCCTTGACGACTACCGCCACATCGTATCCGTCCTCCCTCACAGCCTTATTAGGGATAACTAACCCTGCCCAATCGATGACAGGCACACTCTGTAGGGCTCCCGACGTTGTGGCCGTATCCTTCCCCTCTCCAATGTTTATTGATGGTCCAGAGATATAGCATTTGGTTTCGAACTGCTGCATGACCTCCCGCAGTAAAATATTCCTTTTGACTGACTCATCATCCGCAGGAGTTAATTCTTTACCTTCTAATTCGGACACGGGCTTGTCTGTCCCTTGTTCATTGTGGACCTTCGGCATTAGGATTCCGGTCGATCGAAATGGGATTTCCCTTCGCGAGTGGTTCCGCTCTATGCCTCCATGATATCCCAACCCTGCCCTGCCTGTCTGGTTGGGCAGTTGAATAGGCGTGGAAATTCCTTGGCTGTCTTTTCCCAACCCCTGCCCAGGTTGAAACTTCATCTTCATCATTTCTCTAGCAACGAAGGTGAGCTCAGGGGAGGCTTTCGATTTTATGGCTGGAGCTCCCAGACCTCTATAGTGGGGAGAGCTGATTTCCAGTGCTTGAAAACTGGCAGGCGCCGCGGATTCGTCCACATTGATTACTGGCAGACCATTCTTGGACGGGAAAGGGTCATTACGCTCTGCGGAGATTGTTACCAGATTCCCGCTGACGATGAACTTGATTTGTTGGTGTAGTGTAGAGGGAACTGCCCCAGCCATATGTATCCATGGTCTTCCCAATAACATGTTATAACTGGCGGAGATATCCAGGACCTGAAAGGAAATATCAAAAGTACACGGCCCTATCTCCACGGGCAACTCTATTTCTCCCAATGTATCCTTCCGGGATCCATCGAAGGCTCGCACCACCACGTGACTGGCCCGCAAGCGCTTGGGATTAATGTTCATTTTCCTCAGTGTACTGAGGGGACAAATATTCAGTGCTGATCCCCCATCAATCAGCACCCCATTCATGACGTACCCTGATGAAATCACTGCGATGTGCAGCGGTCTCCGATGCCCCCTTCCCTCTTTCGGGATATCATCATCTGTGAATGATATCACATTGTTCTCTAGCAGATGGTCCACTAGGCGGCCGAAACTTTCTTGGCTAATTGTCTTGGGAATGTGAGCCTCCCCCAGGACTTTGGCCAAGATTCTGCAGTGGTCGCTGGACGATAACACCAAATCCATGATCGACGTTAGAGTCGATTCCTCGCTCACCGTCCTGATCCCCCTTACTTCCGGATGATCCATCTTTTCCAAGAACTCCACGGCTTTTTCCTCGGATATCCTCTCGTTCTCTTTTCTCTTACTCTTGAGGACTCTTCCTGGAAGATACAAGGGATTCCCCTTTGATGTTACGGAAGCACAACTGGCCGCCTCCTCTAATACACCCCCGTAGTTCCACGGTACTGTTTTTAGATTGCAAATAGGGATTTGTGGTCTTGCTGCGATGATGAGAGGTTTTGGAGCCGCTAACTTGATAGGCCCCCCTGTGATACTCCGGCTTGCACCCGTCAACCTAACCGGTGCCCCTTGCATATTCTCCTGAGTACCCGTCATGCCAACCATCTCATCAATCCTTGTCATATAATTTCGCCTTGGCGGTCCTTCGGTTTCGATGGCTTCCACCATATTGACCCCTCCCCCATCATGCTTCGGTAGGGGATTGATTTTAACATTCGGCGGCTCGGGCTGTTCCACCACGATTTCCCCGCTATCAATCAGGTTTTGAATTATGTGTTTCAGCGTCCAACATTCCTGAGTGTCATGACCCGGGGAACCCGAATGATATGCACACTTTTTACTCGGGTCAAATTTTCTTCCCTTCGGGTTACTTGGAGGTGCCAAATCGACAATCTTCCCCTGTGATATCAATATTGCCAAAATCTGCTCAAGAGGCTCCCCAAGCGGGGTGAATACCCGCTTCTGTGTGGTCTCAAACCTCCTTCGTTCGTCCGTTCTGGGATTAGGTTGCCGGGGCGGCACAAATCTCTGTATTTGCACAGGAGGGCTATTCTCCACTTTCCTAGATGATCCCTGCAGCACGAGAGAGACATCTTCCTCTTTTCGCTTTTGGGGCCTGCGGGAAGTACTGCCATAATTCCCACTTTGGATTTGTTCCGCAGCCGTTTCAAGAGCTGTGAAGTCCCGGATTTTACCAGATTTCAACCCCATATCCACCATTTCTCCATGTTTTATCATCTCGGCGAAAGGTCTTCCAATCCCCGATATGACCCGCTCATAATAAGGTGCTTCCTGTATATCCACGAAGGTCATTACCATCTCTGACTCACTCATTGGAGGATTCACTTGTGCGGCCATACCCCTCCATCGTTGGGCATAGTCCCTGAAGGTTTCCCTTGGTTGCTTCTTGATTTTTGTCATTTGATATCTATCAGGGGCCATCTGTGCCTGAAAGCTATACTGTGTCAAGAAGGTATGGGCCAGCTCCTCCCAATTATGAATCCGGGCATTATCGAGACGGGCATACCAGATCCTCGCCTCCCCCGTCAAGCTTTTCTGGAATAATTGCATCCTTAGTCCTTCGTCTTCCGCATAGGACCCTAGTTCTCCAATATATATTTTCAGGTGAGTGTAAGGATCCCCTTTCCCATTGTACTTCTCGAATTCGGGGATCTTAAATTTCTCTGGATATCTGGTTCCGGGGAAGACACACAAATCTGCATAATTAACCCTACCCAAGGAGCTTATGCCTTTTAGAGATTGGATGGTCTCCTCCATCTGCTTCACTTTCCTGCGAAGGTCATCAGTATCTCCCTCCTCTGGAATCGTGATTACTGTCTTGTTGAGGGCAGGAATGACCTTTGGGAGGATCGGCTCGTCCTTAAGCTGATGTTGGTTATTTTTGAATAGGATTGCATCATCCTTAGGAGGATTCTGGTCACCCCCTGGCGGTGGTACATTGTGCGGTCCCTGGTTTGACGGATCCTGTCTGATTAAGAACTGTTCTTTTAGCATTGTGGCCATTTCCATCATCTGCTTCCTAAAGTCATCAAACTCTTCCCGAGATACAGAACTATGATTGGGGAGATCAGCCATTTCAGAGGTAGAGACCTGGGCCTTTTTAGACTGCAAACGCGTTCGAGGAGCAATCCTACAGGGGAAAACGGTTTAAAGTTTAGTCTAGGGAAATGAGAGATGCGGATGCATGCTCAAACTGTAAATTTGGTGTTTTTAGGGTCTTTTAATCTTTCCCTGCAAAACCAAATGTTAGCAGTCTTTTATTGCAATAATCAATGCTAGACGTGAATTAGGAAGTTCCCAGCTGTTCCCTGCAACCATAGAGGTTAGTACCTTCTTTTAGCAACAGGGGATGTAAATGATATTGCATTGGATCATGACATTTAATACGCGTAAACGTAAAAGGGCATGAAGAGACTTTTCCTGCGTTGGGTTAATCTGAGGCTGACCTATCCTAAGGTTACTCTCACGGGCTTTTCGGCATGAAGGTTCCCAAATCTTCGCAATCTACTCGTTTGAGCCCTTTCGATTGGAGTGGATTTGAGTGGTGCGTTTCCTGAGCCATCTCCGGGGAGCAGCCCCTTCGAGTCCAGTAATAAGCAACCGACAGGTTCGCCTCAGGGGGAGGTACTCTCTCAACATACATTCACATTCATCGTCCTCACCGCATGCAAATGATTACTTTGAAGTAAAGAGAAACCCATTCAATCATTCATTCATTTGGACAACAACACACATCCGCACAACAATAATCAAAACACGTCAAAAATATCGCACGCACATACACATTTATAAATTTTAAAGGATAGGATAGCATCAAGATTTGAACGCGGCTTAAGCCCTCTAATGTCCCCAGCAGAGTCGCCAGCTGTCGACGCCGGGAGGAATCGCTTACGCGGGGGTTGTAACCCTTTCCAATTTTAGCCTTTTCATTAGATGATTTTTTTGGAAAAGGTTGGCATTAATGTCAACGGGGTTTTTTAAAGATTGTTTTTTATGATGAGCCAATTTAACCAGAGTCGCCAGTTGGTATATTTGAAATGGATGTACCAACTCATCCGAGTTTTCATTTTTATAAATCGCTGGCTCATATGTGACTCCGAATTAATTGGTCTGCGAATCGAGATTCATAGAGTTCGGGGGCTTGCTTAAGTGAGGGGAAGGTGTTAGGCACCCCTCGACCTCCGTGAAGCACGGTTACCGCAATCTTGATGCTTTCCTATCCTTTAATTCATGAAATGTGTGTGTGCGCGTGTGTGTGTGTGTGCCTATGTAAATGTTATGGTGAGTTTGCATAAAAGAATCATTTGGATTTTTTAGGGAAAATTGTGTTTTTCTTTTGAGAATGCCTTAGAATGTCCATCGGTTTAAACGAGAAAGCTTTATGAAAAAGGATTGATTTTATTTGGCAAAAACTATGAGATTTTCCTTAGGTGTCGCTTTGGCAAAACAGGAGTTTTAAACCTTCGTAAAAATAGGAATCGAAATCTATACGTTGCTTTCATAAAATGATGGGCAACTTCTAGGATATCTTTCACCCTACGCACCAAGATTTAATAAAACGTTGTTTTATTTTTATAAAACCATTTTTTGTGACGTTTGAAAACGACTTTCTTTAGCCTTCTCGTTTAATAGAAACCGACATTCATTAACACCTCCAATTTTTTAGCTACGTGATGCTAACCTCCTAGTTTGCTTGATTTTAAGGAAAAACCTTCCTCGTTTAATCTTTGAAATCATTTTTTCGTGTTCCGAAATCCAATCAAGCATAAACACGCGTCGGGGCTATTCATGGGCATGTAAGCCATCCAAATAACCCCAACGCCCACAATCACATACTTCAATATTACGGGGCCTTAAACCCGATTCTCGCCTTGGCGTCGTTTTAAGGCCCGACGATTACATATTTACAATGACGGATACATCCACCCGATTACATACATTCAAAAATGTCCATCATCGGATTTGGACCACGGGGTCGCGTTCCTAGGCTCACATCCGAACTTATTGCACAAACAACCAAATGGATATAACGAAAATAAACAATAACGGGATGTCTAACACTCTAGGATGTCTTACAATGACGATCGAAATACACTATGAATGATACCATACCATAATAGCTAAGATTTGCACCAAACGGATATCATCGGGCTATTAGGGGGAATTTCATTCCGATGAGACCCTCACTAATAATCCCTAACCCATGGCTTCACAATAACATATAAAAAAACTACATTTAAGTTAATTCGGATGACTAAAAGATTAACAAAATGATATAACAAAATGCTAAGAACAAAGGGTTTTTCACCTTGCAATTAATCCCCACAATATGTATGAATTCGTGTATTGAGTAGAGTAGAGAATATGGAATATAATCTCACAAATTTGGTACAATTCCTCACTCTTTTTCACTCTTTTTCTCTCCTAATTGCTCTTGTTTTGCTGCTGTTTTTTGTTCCTACCGAGCTGCTGCTGCTGCTGAATGCTTCTCCCCTCTCTTTTTCTTTTCCTGTATGCGAACTGGCCTAATAAAGCACTGCCAAGGGCAGCCGCAGATCTATCTGCGGCTGGCCGCAGATATATCTGCGGCTGGCCCTTGGTTCTCCCCCCAGCCGCGCTCGAGTCCCGTGCTGCCTCGAGTTCCGTCCTTGGCCGCGAATTAATCTGCGGCTAACTGTGCTGATTTTCTCGTTTTCCGTGCCTCGTCTCGATTTTCGTGTCATACCGTTGGTTTCCGCTGACGGGTTTGCGTTTGGCAGTCCGGAACCCGTCGGGAAACGTGCCACGTCATCCGGGCAAGCACAGTGATCAGTAACTGACTCTCGACATTCGCTTGTTGTCGTGTCGGCTTCAATATCATCCCGTCGTGGTGGTTTTGAGGGTTCGTCTTTATGTCCACCCTTTATTCTCGTGTGCCGGGTCAATTGACGATTTTGCCCTCCTGTCAGGGTTAGTATAGGAAATGCAAAAATCGGGTGTCTACAAGCTCTCCCTTTTGCACATCAATTAAAGTTCTTCCAGTGGCTAAAAATGGTCTCCCCAGAATAATAGGAATGTTTTTATCTTCCTCAAAATCTAAGATGATAAAATCAGTCGGGAAGATGAATTTATCCACCTTAACAAGAATGTCTTCAACAATTCCCCTTGGGTATGTAACCGATCTATCGGCAAGCTGAAGAGAAATGTTTGTAGGCTTTGGTGCAGGCAATCCCAACTGAGTATACACGGATAATGGCATGAGATTAATACTAGCACCCAAATCACACAAACATTTGTTGAAAGAAAGGCTACCAATAGTACACGGTATAGTGAAGCTGCCTGGATCTTTCAACTTGGGAGGTAGCTTTCTTTGCAGCACGGCACTACATTCCTCTGTCAAAGCCACAGTCTCAAAGTCATTTAGCCTTTTCTTCCTAGATAGAATTCCTTTCATAAATTTGGCATAGCTAGGCATCTGTTCTAAGGCCTCTGCAAAAGGAATGTTAATTTGTAGCTTCTTGAAGACCTCCAGGAATTTGGCAAACTGTTTATCTAACTTCTGTTTCTGCAATCTCTGAGGGAAAGGTACTGGTGGATACACTTTTGGAGTAGGCTCAACACTAGGTTTATCTGTGGTATCTCTCTGCTCTGACTTAGGTGGTACACTGCTGTCCATTTCCTTAGAAAAATCAGCATTAGTCAAGTCCAAAGGAGAGCTTAAGTTGGCTGCCTCCTTTTGCAATTCGGGCTCCTGTAAGGTTTGTTTACCACTTCTGAGAGTTACTGCCTGACATTCCTCTTTCCCATCTCTTCTTGGATTAGTCTCTGTGTTACTAGGAAGAGATCCCTGAGGTCTATTTGACATGGAACTAGCCATCTGCCCAATTTGATTTTCCAAAGCCTTAAGTGCTGCTGCTTGGTTTTTAATCAAGATATCTTGGTTAGCCATGTGTTTCAATATCAACTCCTCAAAATCTAATTTTCTCTCTGGTTGTGGTTGTGAGGTTTGAGCTGTATGATGTTGTGGCTGATTTTGGAACCCTGGAGGATGGTGTGGCTTAGGAGCTTGCTAAAAATTTTGATTGTTGCTCCATAAAAAGTTAGGATGGTTCCTATTTCCAGCATTGTAAGTGTTTTGGTACTGATTTGGCGGTCTCTGGTAGCTACTTACAAACTGAACTGCCTCGTGGTCAAATGGGCATTGGTCGTTGGCATGTGTCCCCGCACATACTTCACAAACAACAGCCACCTGCTGCACTTTTGAATCAGTCAAGGAGTCAAGTTTCTTTGACATTGCTGCCATCTGAGCTGCTAAGGCTGTGATGGCATCCACCTCTAATACTCCGGCTACCTTTGGTTGACTCATCCTAGCAGTAGGCCATTGGTAGTTATTTGTAGCCATAACCTCCAATAAATCAAGTGCTTCCCCATAATTTTTAGCCATAAAAGATCCTCCCGCAGCTGCATCTAAACTAGACCGATTGTGAGATCCCAATCCATTGTAGAAGGTATTCAATTGCATCCATGGAAGGAATCCATGATGTGGGCATCTCCGAAGCAAATCTCTAAATCTTTCCCAAGCTTCATACAATGATTCTCCATGGTGTTGTTCAAAGGTAGCAATTTCATTTCTCAATCTAGCAGACTTTGCAGGAGGGAAGAACTTTGCCAAAAATTTCTGCGCTAAGTCTGGCCATGTAGTGATGGACCCCGGTGGCAATGAGTGAAGCCAACTCTTAGCTTTGTCTCTCAAAGTGAACGGAAAAAGTCTAAGTCTCAAAGCATCATCCGTCACTCCAACAAATTTGAAAGTATCACATATCTCAATAAAGCTCAACAAATGCTCATTAGGGTTGTCATTAGCCAAACCCCCAAACTGTAACGAATTTTGCACCATTTGTATTGTTCCCGGTTTGATTTCAAAGGCATTTGCAGTTATTGCCGGTCTTGTGATACTAGACTGTAAATCACTTATCTGCGGCGTTACATAGTCTCTCAATGCTTTTTGTTCCTCTGCCGCCATAGTTTCTTGATTGTTAGAATCCCTGATTCTTTCTCTTCTTAGTCTTCGGGTATTTCTCTCAATCTCGGGATCGTAAGGAAATAACTCAAGACTTTGTGATCGGCGCATACAAATCAAGGGTACCTACACAATCAAGTAAATAAAAATTAAAAACAAGTCTAAATTAAGATCAATTCAACTATAATCAATATTGGTAAAATTATTGTAAAATAATTCCCCGGCAACGGCGCCAAAAACTTGTTGGTCGATTTCGCAATCAATAAAACACGCGCAAGTATACGCGGTCCACAAGTAATATAAGATAAGTAAAGTGTCGAACCCACGAGGAATTATGTTAAATAATTGCCAAATATCAATCGCATGCAAAATCAATCTAATTTAAACAATGACAAAATGGTTTGTGTTTGTTGTTGATTATAACTAAAATTAAGACAATGTAGAAAGTAAGATTTTACTAACACGGATAAAGTTCAAGATAAAAAGGTCTAAGATTACAATATCCCCCAACTCTTCATTTAAACCTCATACTCTCTTTTGTTTGGTAAATTAGAACATAAGAATTGCTATCCGAGAAATCACAAGTATATATAAGCCTCTCTCGATGGTTGAATACGTATTTCCTATTGTGGTGTATAGATATATTTCTATTCTACACACTAGCAAGACTCTCATATCAAGAACAATTAATAAGACACATGTCACGTAAAATCCCATTAACCATTCTATCAACTACCAACTTTCACAATAGAAATCATTAAACACGGATTCTCAATTGGATACATGTGGTATTTAGGTATATGTCTATCCTAAATACAATCAAATTATCAACCCTCAAGAATAATACATAAGACTCACGTCACATAATCTCATACATTATCCATAAAGAACCTCTAATTTTCACATGAATTCATAACTAGGTCTCAACTTATACTTCCTCTCTCAATTCCATAAAAGTTACCAAAGTAATTACGGGCCAAGCAATTAATCCTTAATCAAAGGTTATAAACTCCAATTCACAAAATGCCTAATTACCATTCAAGAGAGAGCATTTAATTTAAACTACAAGTTGAGTTCCATTGCAATCTTAGAATGAAGAGTTTAGCTCATATTAAATCTCAATAACATCATAATCTGATTATAGTACATGGTTGAAGTTACAAAATAAGAAAGAAGAACTAAAACATATGAAGATACTGTTGCCTCTTTTTAAGTCTTAAATAAAAGAGCTCTAACTCACGCAAGTATACGTGGTCAACAAGTAATACAGAGGAAGTAGAGTATCGTCCCACAGAGACAGGATTAAATTAATTCATTATGCATCAGTTCTATCACTGTACTTATTTGCCTAAACTATTGTCTTACTTTTGGTGATAAAATTATTTCTAAGTTAATTAATAACTAAATATGCAAATACTAACCAAATATATTAAGCTTGGAATTAATGGGATCCTAACTTCATTTAATAGTTCATCTAATTATCGCTATCATGCTAGACAATGCACATATCACAGAAAAGTAGCCAAGGACACTAAAATAGACATAATCATCTGTCAATGTATTATGACCTACTTACATAATATCCATACTCAATAGACACCATGTAATCACCACTATAACCAAAATCACTATATTTCTATGTGAAATTGCAATTATATTGATTTTAAGCTCAAGCCCTTATTTTGACTCTTACGGTAAAACAGTATATTTCTATCTGATTCACAAAATATTAAGCTATCCAATTAAGCCTCATATTCGCAAGTTATCATGATTACAATCCATACCTATATGTTATTTTTCAATTCCATATAAGTACTGAAATCGAATGGTGATCAAGCATTCATACATGTAAAACAATCATGATAAAAGTTCCTTATGATATGCAAAACAATCTAACAATCAAGCTTATAATTAAACTACATATTAAAATCCGTTAGAATCCCATAATGGAGATTAGTTCATGTCTGAACCAAAAGCCATTATGGGATCAAAACTAAACATGAAAAATAAACAATCAATTGAAAAAAGAAGAAATAGATTGATCAAACCCAATTGAAGAATAAAATCCAAGATAAGCTTAAACCCACATCAAAATCCAAAGCTTGAATAAAAGTAATCCACTGAAAAATCCCTCTCTCTAGAAAAGTAAAATATATCTATGATATCTCCCAAACTACTAAAAGTCTCCAAGTTTTTATACTCAGGGTTGCCTTCTCACTATCTGATCAATATAGGCTAGAATCCTCTTCAGAATTGGCTTCCTTTTCCTCCTCCAACTGAAATTTAGCAACCCAAAATCGAGCCTAGCGCTTCTGGCGCTAGGATGAGCGCTTCTGGCGCTATGGTGCAGCATATGTAGCGCCTCTGGCGTTTGCATGGGTGCTTCTGGCGCTCAACCTTGTCTAGCTATTTACGAAAATGCCACTAGGTGTGTTTTAAGCTCCAAAATCACCCTTTTGCCCCTCCAGCTCCAACCTACAATAAATAAACACCAAAAACAAGTAAAATAATTCTATAAACACTTAAAAACCACAATAATTAAGTCTAACAATACATGATTTGTAGGTATAAATCCCACTCATCAAATACCCCCAAACTTGACCAATTGCTTGTCCTCAAGCAATGCAATGATGCAAATGCAAACTAACTATCATGCCTACAAATCCAACAATCAACCAACATAGTATCCAACACCAGGCCTCAAAGATATCATAAATACTTAAGTAGAATCTCTAACCAATGCAAAGTTTCTAACTTTAACCAATGAGTTAAGATACACCTGTCATCACCCATGTCGTGCATGTGTGTATATCAACCATTTCAATCAATTACAACTCAAATCCATCACATAATTGACTTCTTAGAAGAAAACTTTCAATTGTAACTCAATTCAACCCGTGAACACAACCAATTCAACTGATTCAAGCAATCACTAAGCATAGGGGTTTTTCGAAAGTTATTTAACACATATAAATCCTTTTTAAACCCTTCCCCAGAAATATAGAACAAAATTTTTTTTTCTTTTTAGTGAGTGCATTTTATGCTCCATCTCACTTTCTTCTGAACGAGTGCGTTTTACGCTCCATCTCGTTCCATGTGTTTATGAGTGAGTGCGTTTTACGCTCCATCTCAACCCACCACATGATCCACTCTTCAATTGGGAAAGGTTCAAAATTTTCCAAATTTTTCTTCTTCTTTTTTTTTTCATTTTTTTTCACCCCAAGATTCCCCCAAACTTAGATTCTTGCCTGTTTTTCATTTAATGGACGTTTCACTGATATTATCAAGTTTTAACCCAAATCTTCTACCAGAAGAAAATTATGCAACAATTTGAATTTAATTGGTCAAAACAATTGATTATGTGCTTTCCTTACTAACAAGAGTTTCAGACAAGTTAAACTTCACTTCCTAATCAAAGTCATCACTAAGCACTAGTTTTCAATTCTTCTCAAGTTGGAACCATGAAACCAGTCTTATCATTGGCCACATTAGATACTATATCAATTTATGCTTAACTCATGAAACTAAATGCATAACACAACCTAAAATGCAATGCAACTACCATGCATCATGCAAAAACACAATGAAACATAACAATCTATATGCATGAAAACAAAAACTACCCCCCAAACTGAACAAGTCAATGTCCTCATTGAAAAATAATAAGAGATTAAGAATAGAGGACGCCCCTGATGAAGAACACTACTCATCATCACTGCCATCGGCAGCGTCATCATCATCCTCATCCGCATCAGGAGGCGAGTCAGGTGGTGGGTAAATAGATAAAGGAGGAGCTGGTGGAACTGAAATGGCTTGCTTGTTGTCGAGCGCTTTAGGCGCTAAAACCCATACTTAGCTAATTTTTCCCAGTTCAAGTTTCTATCTGCAAACCAATCAACCCAAAATCCAAAATTAGTGGCAAGAAACCCCTTTTTTTTTATTTTTTTTATCTCTTTTTTTTCTTTTTTAAAAAAAAAAACAAAATTAACTGACTAAACAAAAGCAAAATAGAAAATTAAAAATGCTGGGTTGCCTCCCAGATAGCGCTAAGTTATAGTCAATTAGCTTGACTGTCTCTGAATCTCATCCTGGTTCAAACGCAAAAAATGTCATTGCATGCCTCCTCTTAGTCTTTTCTTTGAATTCCTTGGCATCATCGTACGTTTGAAAACCCCCAAACTTATCTTCATCCATTGGCAAAAAATAACTATCATCATTTGATTCAACTTTTCCTGTATCTTCGACCACTTCTTTCATTATCGGATTAAGCCCTCTTTGCTGATCAACCGATGGCTTGCTACCATCTCCCAACAGGATCTTATGCATGCAAAAAGAAGAGCTTATCCCCTTGATATCGGCTATGGTCCATCCAATAGCTAATTTAGACTCTCTAAGCACTCGTAGCAGTTTTTTCTCCTGAAAAGATGTTAGTGCAGAAGAAATAATCACAGGTAGCTTTGAATCTTTATTTAAAAATGCGTACCTGAGATATTCTGGAAGTGGTTTAAGTTCAAGTTCGGCACATTCTTCATCCTCCAATTCTAAATTCTCAGCAATCACTCTCTGCAATGGTTCATAGCCCAACAAACTTTTAACTTCATCATGCACTCTACTATCCACCAAGTCTACTCTGAAGCATTCTTCTTCATCGGTGGGAAGCTTCATTGCCTTGAAAACCTTAAACTTCACCTCCTGATCATGTACACGCATTGTGAGCTCCCCTTTCTGCACGTCTATCAAAGTCCTCCCTGTGGCTAAGAATGGTCTCCCTAGTATGATTGGTATATTTTTATCTTCCTCATAATCCAGAATGATGAAGTCCACCGGAAAGATAAATTTGTCCACTTTCACCAATACGTCCTCCACTATCCCCCGTGGATATGTGATAGATCTATCGGCTAACTGCAGAGAGATATTTGTTGGTCTTGGTTCCGGCAACCCCAACTGACTGAACACTGACAACGGCATCAGGTTGATACTTGCACCAAGATCACATAAACATTTATCGAAGCTCATCTTTCCGATCGTGCATGGAATTGTGAAACTGCCCGGATCTTTCAGCTTTGGAGGTAGTTTACGCTGAAACACTGCACTGCACTCCTCCGTCAAGGCCACTGTTTCAAATTCATCTAATCTTCTCTTCCTTGACAATATACCCTTCATGAACTTTGCATAACTTGGCATTTGTTCCAATGCCTCCGCGAAGGGTATGTTGATCTGCAATTTCTTAAAAACCTCCAAAAACTTTCTGAACTGATTATCATCCCTCTGCTTGTTCAATCTCTGAGGATATGGAACTTGAGGGTGAACTTGTGGTACTGTAGTCACGGGCTTCTTATCTGAACTTACTTTATTCTTCTCTATTTTCTGCGACTCGGACTCATCCTTCTTCTCTTTCTGTTCGGCTTCAATTTCTTTCTCAGTTTCTACCCCAATGTCATCCCCTTGTAAATTCGGTGCTGCTGAGTCTGGTACATTTCCTGAATATTGCTTTCCCGATCTGAGTGTAATGGCTTGACACTGTTCCTTACCTTCTCTCCGTGGATTTGCCTCTGTGTCACTTGGCAATGAACCCTGGGGCCTGCTGTTAAGCATAGTCGCCATTTGTCCCATCTGAGCTTCCAAATTTTTAATAGCCACTGCCTGGCTTTTGATCATCACCTCTGTATTTGCCATGTACTTTAACATCATCTCCTCCATTTCTGATTTCGTTTCCTGCGGAGGTGCGTATGGAGTAGGATGTTGTTGTTGAGAATATCCCGGTGGAAAAGGTGGTCGTGGAGCATACTGTTGCTGCGCCGGCTGAAACTGATTGTTCTGCTGAAACTGCTGCTGCTGATTTCCTTGGTTGTTTGACCAACTAAAGTTTGGATGATTGCGGTTGTTGGGGTGGTATGTGTTCTGAAACTGACCTTGGTCTTTCTTATAAGTGTTCACATATTGCACCGACTCCGAGTTGATAGCACATTGATCTGTTGAGTGCGACCCCGCGCAAATCTCGCAAACAAAGGCAACTGACTTGGCTTTGCTTTCCGACAATGAATCTATTTTCTTTGCCATGGCTGCCATCTGTGCTGACAACTGGGTAATAGCATCCACTTCCAACAAACCTGCAACTCTGGGCTGTGACGTTCTGGCTGTAGGATTTTGAAAATCATTTGCTGCCATAGTCTCAATAAGGTTATAAGCCTCGTCATAGCTCTTTGCCCCTAAAGCTCCACCCGCAGCTGCATCTACCATCTGCCTAGACTGCCATCCCAATCCATTATAAAATGTGTTGATCACCATCCAATCTAGCATCCCATGGTGTGGACACTTCCTTAGCATCTCCTTGTACCTATCCCAAGCCTCGTATAAGGACTCACCCTGTTGTTGCTCAAATTGAGAAATTGCCGTCCTTAGTTTTGCAGTTTTAGCCATTGGGAAAAACTTGGCTAGGAATTTTTGTGCTAAGTCCTCCCATGTAGTAATTGATCCTGCAGGCAAAGAATGAAGCCAACTTCTTGCTCTATCCCTTAATGAAAATGGAAACAGTCTTAGTCGGATAGCATCCTCCGTCACCCCGTTGTATCTGAATGTATCACAAATTTCAATGAAACTCAAAAGATGCTCATTAGGATCGTCTGTAGCAGCACCCCCAAACTGGACCGAATTCTGCACCATTTGAATGGTTCCTGGTTTAATCTCAAAGGTATTTGCTGCTATTGCCGGTCTTACTATGCTAGACTGCAATCCAGTGATGTTTGGCATGGAATAGTCCCTCAAAGCTTTATGTTCCTCTCTTTGCTCAATTCTCTGTTCCTCCGCCATCTTCGGAATAGTTCTTTCTAACTGTGCTTGCAAATTCCTACGCACTCTTGCTTTCCAACCTCTTTCGTCAATATTATCCTGAGCTGGTGTTAATTCTGAGTTGGATAATCGTGTGTGCATAAAAATTCTACAAGTACCTGAAACCAAAACAAAAATAAAAATAGAAATAAGAAAAGATTAGAGTTGTCTAAGTCAAACAATATAGCTTAAAACTGATGATAATAATAAAAATCTAACGACTGTCCCCGGCAACGGCGCCAAAAACTTGTTGCCTCTTTTTAAGTCTTAAATAAAAGAGCTCTAACTCACGCAAGTATACGTGGTCAACAAGTAATACAGAGGAAGTAGAGTATCGTCCCACAGAGACAGGATTAAATTAATTCATTATGCATCAGTTCTATCACTGTACTTATTTGCCTAAACTATTGTCTTACTTTTGGTGATAAAATTATTTCTAAGTTAATTAATAACTAAATATGCAAATACTAACGAAATATATTAAGCTTGGAATTAATGGGATCCTAACTTCATTTAATAGTTCATCTAATTATCGCTATCATGCTAGACAATGCACATATCACAGAAAAGTAGCCAAGGACACTAAAATAGACATAATCATCTGTCAATGTATTATGACCTACTTACATAATATCCATACTCAATAGACACCATGTAATCACCACTATAACCAAAATCACTATATTTCTATGTGAAATTGCAATTATATTGATTTTAAGCTCAAGCCCTTATTTTGACTCTTACGGTTTTAAAACAGTATATTTCTATCTGATTCACAAAATATTAAGCTATCCAATTAAGCCTCATATTCGCAAGTTATCATGATTACAATCCATACCTATATGTTATTTTTCAATTCCATATAAGTACTGAAATCGAATGGTGATCAAGCATTCATACATGTAAAACAATCATGATAAAAGTTCCTTATGATATGCAAAACAATCTAACAATCAAGCTTATAATTAAACTACATATTAAAATCCGTTAGAATCCCATAATGGAGATTAGTTCATGTCTGAACCAAAAGCCATTATGGGATCAAAACTAAACATGAAAAATAAACAATCAATTGAAGAAAGAAGAAATAGATTGATCAAACCCAATTGAAGAATAAAATCCAAGATAAGCTTAAACCCACATCAAAATCCAAAGCTTGAATAAAAGTAATCCACTGAAAAATCCCTCTCTCTAGAAAAGTAAAATATATCTATGATATCTCCCAAACTACTAAAAGTCTCCAAGTTTTTATACTCAGGGTTGCCTTCTCACTATCTGATCAATATAGGCTAGAATCCTCTTCAGAATTGGCTTCCTTTTCCTCCTCCAACTGAAATTTAGCAACCCAAAATCGAGCCTAGCGCTTCTGGCGCTAGGATGAGCGCTTCTGGCGCTATGGTGCAGCATATGTAGCGCCTCTGGCGCTTGCATGGGTGCTTCTGGCGCTCAACCTTGTCCAGCTATTTACGAAAATGCCACTAGGTGTGTTTTAAGCTCCAAAATCACCCTTTTGCCCCTCCAGCTCCAACCTACAATAAATAAACACCAAAAACAAGTAAAATAATTCTATAAACACTTAAAAACCACAATAATTAAGTCTAACAATACATGATTTGTAGGTATAAATCCCACTCATCAGATACACCCCTTTTGTGATAAAAAGCTCCAATTGATGTGGTGTAATTCTTCTTCTCTAATCCTTGCTCTCCTATTTCGTGCTCCTAGCCTCCTTGGTTGATGAAATTCTGATAATCTTTCCTTTAGTTCCTTTGTTCTTCCCTTTTTAGCTCCAAACCCTAGCTTTTTGAATATGTGTAACCAAGCATAAATGATGCAATACCAACTCCCTGGATGCCTGATAATTCCTCTCTCTCTCCTCATTTTCCCGTTCCTGAAATTCCTCCTCTAGTGCGCCACAATTGCAGAACAGATAAAGCAAGCCGCTCAGAAAATCGCGCTCACGCCCCGGCGAGGAAAACAGCCTGGGGAGCTCGCCCCGGCGAGGGCTCGCCCCGACGAAGTTTTAAGCCTAGGAGGCTCACCCCGGCGAGAGCTCGCCTCGGCGAGGAAAATGGCCTGGGGAGCTCGCCGCGGCGAGGCCTCATGGCATGCGAAAATTACTCTTTTGCCCCTAGACTTGCTAAAAACCGCCACGATCGTCCACAACTGTTCTCTGCACAACAAAAGCATAAAACAAGTAAATAGATACTATAAACACCTAAGGATAGCAAAGAATTGAGTTCAAAAGATAATTAATTCGTAGGTATAACAGCCACTCATCATATACCTTGTTGGACATGGTGCAGTCCATAATGATTTTTACCGACATTCTAGTATCCATCGGGGTTATGCCCTAGAAACGGCTGCATATCTACAAAAATAAGGTAAGCTCAAAAATTCGAGCCCAAGACTCCATAAAGGTTATGGATAGAAAGGATTCCTACTTTTAAGTATGTTAAGATAAGGGGTTGTCCAGCTTATGTGAAAAGGTTTCAAAGATAAGTTTGGGACAAAATCTGACAAGTGCAGACTTGTGGGATATCCTAAAGAATGTTTAGGGTATTATTACTATAATCCTACATGCTGCCTTCTTAGATAAAGGTGTTTATCATTGAAGGAGCTAGTGCGAGGGTAATAGATCTTGAAGGAGTTCAAGAACCACAAAGCACTTTAAGTCGAACCGAGGAACCTATAGATAGACCTATTGTACCACAACCGAATCGTAAATCTGGAAGATTACCGAAGATACCTGGGAGGTATGGATTCATCATAGAGGATGATGATGAGGTACGCATCATAGAGGATGATAATCCAGTTATATACGATGAGGCTATGAGTAGAAGACACTTAGAGAAATGGCAGATGGCCATAAAATCCGAAATGGACTCCATGTATGAGAACCAAGTATAGACTCTGGTTACTCCACAAAAGGGCATAGTCCCTAAAGTGTGAATATGGGTCTTTAGGAGAAAGACTAGGGCAAATGGCAAGGTGGAGACCTATAAGACCAGACCTGTTTAAAAGGTTTTTCAAGTCAAGGAGTTGACTATGATAAAACCTTATTACCGGGTAATGCTCAAGTCCATTTTGATTTTGTTTGTGATTGCAGCTTATTATGAAATCTGACAAAATGGATGTGGAGACACTCTTCCTCAATGAAGACTTGAGAAGAATGTATGTATGATACAGCCAGAGGAATTTGTTTCAAAGGTTGAAGCAAATCGTGTTTTAAGTTACAATGATCCAAAGATGGATTGAAGCAAGCGTCTCAAAGATGGAACATTCATTTTGATGAGACAATCAAAAGAGTTTGATTTTATCAAAAACGAGAATGAACCTAGTGTCTACAAAAGGGTCAGTGGGAGCAGTGTGACATTCCTAGTATTATATGTTGATATACTACTGATAAGGAATAACACACCAATGCTACAATTAGTTAAGATAAAATTGTCTAAACATTCCTCCATGAATGACTTGGGAGGAGCATCCTATAAATTGGGGATATAAATCTATATAGATAGATTTAAAAGGATATTCGGCTTGACCCAAGGAACGTATATTCATTTGATGCTAAAGGCGTTTAGCATAGCAAACTCCAAGAGAGGTCTCATGATGATGAACCATGGAGTGTATCTCTCTAAAATTGTCTCCAATTAAAAGAGAGATCGCATAAGTTACTATCATGTATGCAGTGAATATACAAGGCCTGATGTTGATCAATAATATTCTGGAGAAGATCACTGTAAGACAGTGAAAAACATCTTTAAGTACCTAACCGGTATTGAGGATGTGATCATGATACATGGTGGATCTGAATTAAAACTAGAGGGCTAAACAGACTCAAGTTTTTCAGACTGACCAAGACGATAACAAATCCATTTTAGGGTAAATAGTTACCTCAAAAGGTTGTGCAGTGAATTAGAAAGGTTCCAAACAGCAAAGAGTTGCTGGTTTAGTGACAAAGTCAAAGTATATAGCTGTAAATGAAGCTGCAAGTTGATTGTTTGGATGAAAAAGTTCATTACAGAACTAGGAATAGTTCCTAAGTCTCATCTTGGATTCAAACAAGTGTTGCGGCACTTTCATTTGATTAGTGGAATCATTGAAAGAGGAAAAGTCACTATAGAGATAGTGGACTCTCGAGAACAACATTGCATATCCATCTACTAAAGCTTTATCCAACAGCAGGATAATCGTCACTTAGAGAAGAAGGGTTTTAGATACCATGGCGATTGGCTTTAGTGTAAGTGGGAGATTGAAAGTAGTATGCACACAAGCCAATTATATTTGATATGATGTAGCATATACTTTGTAATCTTATTCGGTTGTTAAACGCATTTTACTTTATCTACATGATGTTGTTATATTAAATGTGATAAACCCATAGTTTTGAGCAATGCTTTTAGAATCATGATGGTGATCATGCTAATGAGATCAAAATTCTAGATAGCTCACAAACTAAAACCGTTCCTAATCGATGGATTACTAAAAAGGGGATTAATGAATTCGGATAGATTAGTACATATGTTGCTTCCTCTTATGAAGAGGATTATTGATCTCATAATCTTTTGTGTGGAGACACAAAAGCAAGTATGTAGGTGCTTATTAGAGAATAAGTTCACTGAACGTGGCTCGCTAAGGAATACCTAATGGAGTTTTACTCGCCTGTCAATAGGATTTTCCTCTAGTGATAGTAGTACAAGTGATCCTTGGACTTGAGATCATCATAGTGTCTTGTGTGTGATGAGTTATACTTTGACATGTCCCTTAAAACCCTTAGGGTATATCAAAGGGTATGATTGGGTATAATAAGTTGCACATGGAGATAGGTGAATGATTAACAAAGAATCTACCACTTCTAGTAAAAGGAGTGAATGTCCTATATGATTCGATAAACGACGACTCAGAAGTCTTTGCCAAAGCAGAATGAAATTAGAAACGAGTTCTAATTTGCATTATCAGAGTTGTGCATTTGAGAATCGAAATACATATAATTAAATAAAATAAGACTTGACAATAATTTCATGTCTTATATTTAATTGGGACATTGTATTGTAGAAGGATTGAATTGTACGGTAACTATTCACTAAAAGGTTCTTTTGTGATTAATGTTGAAATATATATTATCTGGAAAGTCGTTGATCGCTAAGGAGGCTTACCCTTATTGTAGAATAAATATTATTTATTTAAATGAATTACATAGTTTAATTTATTTATTTAAATAAGATTAGAATTGTTTTAATTGATTTATTCACAACCAGTTTAATATGGAGAACCTAAAGGGTCACACCGCAAAAGAAAAATATTTATTTAAGAAGTAAATAACATAATCTTAATAATAAGTTAAGTGTATTTAATTTAATCTATGGAGATATAATAAATTAAATAGCTTAATATTTATTATTTAATATTTTAGAAATATTAAATATAAATTGATAAGAGGAGTCTTATTATTATTATTATTACTATTATTATTAATTAATTCCCTAAAAGGGTTTGGGAATTAATTAATAAAAGTACTCTCATAAATTTCTAATTGGATTAGGAGTTTAATTAATTAAAGGAGTTTAATTAAAATAAAAAAAAAACTAATCCTAAATAGTTTAGGAGGGTTCCCTATATCTATAAATAAGAGGAGTCTTATCATGATTTATGGTTAGACAGTTACTCACTCTTCCATAAGAATTAGAGAGAGAGAGAGTACTTGCAATTTCTATAGAGATAGAAACTAGGGTTTTGCGAACACCCATCTTCTTGAACAACTATTATTCCTTGGTGGATCATCTCTAGAGGCCAAACACTTTGGTAGCTAACGTTGATCAAGCAAAAGAATTTAGTCGGTGGAATTCAAGGAGAACGCAAAGGAATTGGAGGTGAACTTGTACTCGAGGAAGCACGATTCCACGAGGGTATAATTTCTTAATCTCTATCTCTTTCGTTAATTGATAATTGAACACAAGGAAAGATCATGACGATGGTTTATATGAAAATTTTTAAAATCCGTTTTATTGCGCATCCGCACTATTTATGTAATTTGATTGCATATTCGCGCTATATACAAACCTAACAGTTGTTTGCTCTTAGGAAGAGGATGATTGATTTCATAATCATTTGTGTGGAGACACTAAAGCAAGTAAGTAGGTGTTTATTGGAGAATAAGTACACTGAACGTGGTTCGTTAAGGAATACCTAATGGAGTTTTACTCGCCTATCAATAGGAATTCCTCAAGTGATAGTAGTACAAGTGATCCTTGGACTTGAGATCATCATAGTATCTTGTGTATAATGAGTTATATTTTGACATGTCCCTTAAGACCTTTGGGGTATAACAAAGGGTATAATTGTGTATAATAAGTTGTGAATGGAAATAGGTGAATGATCAACAAAGAATCTACCACTTCTAGTAAAAGATGTGAATGTCCTATGTGATTCGATAAATGACAACTCAGTAGTGTTTGGCCAAGGCAAAATGAAATTAGAAAGGAGTTTCTAATTTGCATTATTTAGAGTTGTACATTTGGGAATCGAAATACATATAATTAAATAAAATAAGACTTGACAGTAATTCCATGTCTTATATTTAATTGAGACATTGTATGGTAGAAGGATTGAATTGTACGGTAACTATGCACTAAAAGGTTTTTTTGTGATTAATGTTGAAAGCTATATTATCTAGAAAGTCGTTGATCGCTAAGGGGGATTACCCTTATTTTAGAATAAATATTATTTATTTTAATGAATTAAATAGTTTAATTTATTTATTTAAATATAATTAGAATTGTTCTAATTGATTTATTCACAACCGGTTTAATATGGAGAATCTAAAGGGTCACACCGCAAAAGGAAAAATATTTATTTAAGAAGTAAATGGCATAATTGTAATAATAAGTTAAGTGTGTTTAATTTAGTCTATGGAGATAGAATAAATTAAATAGCTTAATATTTATTATTTAATATTTTAGAAATATTAAATATAAATTAATAAGAGGAGTCTTATTATTATTATTATTGTTATTATTATTTAATTCCTAATAGGGATTGAGAATTAATTAATGGAAGTACTCTCTCATGAATACCTAATTGGATTAGGAGCATAATTAATTAAAGGAGTTTAATTATAATAGAAACCCTAATCCTAAATAGTTTAGGGAAAGGTTTTCCTACATCTATAAATAAGAGGAGTCTTATCATAGATTAGGGTTACACACACTCTTGCATTAGATTGTGGAGAGTACTTGCAATTTCTATAGAGATAGAAACTAGGGTTTTGCCAATACACAACTTCTTGAATACCTATTCTTCCTTGGTGGATCACCTCTAGAGGCCAAACACTTGGGTGGCTAACGTAAATCGAGGAGAACACGAAGGACTAGGAGTTTAACTTGTACCCGAGGAAGCTTTGATCTACGAGGTATAATTCTTATTCTCTTTCTCTTTCGTTTCATTGATAATTGAGCACAAGGATAGATCATGGTGATGGTTTGTATTAAAATTTTAAAATTTGTTTTATCATGCTTCCGCCCAATTTGTGTAATTAGATTGCATGCTTGCGTAATATACAAACCTAACAGTGGTATCAGAGTCTAATCCTTGTGTTAATTATTGATTGTCATGATTCCATGTATGAATTGATATGCGATACGATCGGATTTTTGGGCTGAAATTTTTTTTCTGATTCAGCGTCGCGGCGCGGCCGCACCGCTTCCAGTTCATTCTGGAGCGCGGCCGCGCCTGAACCCAGAAAACGTTTCTGGGGTGCAGCGCGGCCGCGCCGCTCCTAGTTCAATTTGTAGCGCAGCCACGCCCGTGAGCAGAGTTTGAATTTTTTTTTGTTTTCTCAATTAACATAAATGGTTTATTTAATTGATAAAAGTTAAAAATAAAGATGTTTATTTTACCTGGAATAAGATTTTAGATTGCTAAAATTAAAGGAGTTTAATTTGAATTTGGATTTTGATTAAAATAAAAGAGTTTATTTTGTTTCACAACTAAATATTGGCAAAACTTTTGCCCATTAATTGATATCAATGCATATATGGAATGGTTTTATTATTCATGAGATGAATATTATTTATTGATACATATAGAGATATGTATGATAATAAATAGGGATTGATTATGGACTATTGACCAATGTGTGATTGGAATTATTTTAGAGGATGCTTGAATGTATGGGTTTTTATAAATGGGGTCTGCGTACCTCGTCTTCTCTAATTTTTCTTAATGTAAATTCTATCTCCCTCCTATGTACTTCTCCTTGACTGTTGATCAAGGTTTCTATTTATTGTAAATAGTTTTTATAATAGGACTAGTTAGAATTAATTTTGAAGAATTGGAGACAAAGGAGCAAGGAGCGCTTGAAGACCCGTTTGTATTGGAGCCCGGGTTTAAATGTAATAGTTATATTTAAATTTTGTTCTTGCACCCTAGGTTTGACCTTTTGGTTCACTTGGTGGCTCTAATGAACCAAACTAGAATAAAAGTCCATAATCAATCCGGGTAGAATATAGTATTCTATATGTGCATGCTTACTATATATATATTATATATTATCCAACATGCTTCGCATGTAAAATAATATGACGCGTATTTTATATATATATGTGCATGCGCGCTAAACAAGATGAGACTAATAATTACAAATCCCTCAAAGAAATTATATTAAGTCCTAAGCATTCAAAGATATTTGGAATATCGAATGTCGCCTTCTAGCATGGTAAACCGATAGAGTATTAAATATTTAATATGAGTTTGTTGTGTCACACAAGGCAAGTATTAAATATTTAAGATGTTGCTTTATCACATTTGATGCTTATAAATAGACTGAACGATACTGTTTTGTTGTGTCACACAAGGACAGTGTTTTTCTTTCGAATATATAGAAGTGCTAGGTTGGACTTAACTTGGATAATTTTGATTCGGATGTGTCACACTTTATCAAAATAATCTAAGAGGCAAAATAGAAGGAGTTACATAGTGATGTAATTGACAATAGTTGTCTACCTATTTATTTATATATAGTTTGTTGTGTCACACAAGGCTATATATATTTGAAATGAGATCCTTATTCTCACTAGCAAATCTTTAATTAGATTTGTCGAACTATATAAATTGAGGGTAATATAGTTTGATGAAAAAGTGAGAGATACCAATTTAAAAATAAAGACCTAATTTATTTTGGTAATTAATAAAATGAATGCATGCTAAAATGTTGTCTATTTCACATGCAGAATTTAAAAATGTCAAACTCACTATCACTGCGTAGCATACTTGATGCTAACAAACTGACCGGACCGAATTACACGGACTGGTTAAGGAATCTGAGAATTGTTCTCGCTGCTGAAAAGATTTCTTATGTCCTAAATTTGCCAGTCTCTGCAATGTTGCAGAAACAACCTCTGAGGAAGAGATTGCTACTTTTAGAAAGTGGCAAGATGATGCAATCTTGGCTCAATGCATCATGCTTGCATCCATGAGTAACGAGCTTCAGCGTCAGTATGAAACTATGGATGCTCCTACTATATTGATGCACTCAAAGATTTGTAAGGTGAGCAAAGTAGGACTGCTAGATATCAGATATCTAAGGAGCTCTTCCGATCTCGTATGACCAAGGGCACTGCTGTTGAGACTCATGTTCTTAAGATGATCAATCTGATTGAACAACTTGGACAGCTAGGGTTCGTGATGGATGGGGAGTTAAGTCAAGATTTGATCTTGCAGTCACTCCTGGACACCTTCTCATAATTTGTTGTGAATTTTCACATGAATAAGTTGGACGTCAGCTTGCCTGAGTTACTTAACATGCTGAAAACTGCTAAAGGTCACTTCTCATCCAACAAGAACCAAGTCTTACTAGTGGATGATTCTTATAAGAAAAGGAAGAGGCCCAAGGTATCTTCTGAAAAGAAGAAAAACAAGAAGGCTAAGGGCAAGGCGAAGAGAAGGGATAAAAAGAAACCTGATTCAGATAGCAAAGGAATCTGCTACCATTGCAATAAGCCGGGACATTGGAAGAGGAACTGCAAGGAGTATCTTGCGGACCAAAAGAAGCTTGGAGAAGCTTTGACTTCCGATCTAGGTTTGTTCATGATTGAAATTAATTTTTCTGAAAGTTAAAATTCTACTTGGGTATTGGATACCGGCTGTAGTTCTCACATATGTAATAATATGCAGGGACTAAGCAGAAGTAAAAAGTTGAACAAGGATGAAGTCGTCCTACGAATGGGAAATGGAGCAAAGGTTGCTGCATTAGCTGTAGGAACTTATTGTTTAGAACTGCCTTCGGGCAAGTTCATTAGTTTAAATAATTGTTATTATGTTCCAACACTCATTAGAAATATTATTTCAATTTTTGTATTGGATATGGATGGTTTTGATATTATAATAAAGAACAACAATTGTTCTATTTATAATAAAAATGTTTTATATGGTGTTGGCAATCTACTGAATTGACTTTACATACTTGACTTACATGAAAATATACTTCAAATTGAACAAACTAAAAAAAGAAAAAGAGATGATGTGAATTATACCTTTATGTGGCACTGTAGACTCGGTCATATCAATGAAACAAGATTAACTAAGTTGCATAAAGATGGGCTTTCAAAGCTATCTGATTACGAATCATATCCAACTTGTGAATCTTGTCTCATGGGTAAGATGATTAAATCTCCTTTTAGTGGAAAAGGAGAAAGAGTTACAGAGTTGTTAGCGTTAGTACACACAGACGTATGTGGACCTATGACAACAAATGCACGAGGAGGGTATTCTTATTTTATTACTTTCACTGATGATCATTCTAGATTTGGATATGTGTATTTAATGAAATACAAATCTGAATCGTTTGAAAAGTTCAAAGAATTCAGAAGTGAAGTAGAGAATCAAACTGGAAAGATTATTAAGATTCTTCGATCGGATCGAGGAGGGGAATACTTAACCAATGAGTTTCTCAATTGTCTCAAAGAAAATGGTATAATCTCACAATGGACTCCACCAGGGACGCCACAGTTGAATGGTGTATCTGAAAGGAGAAATCGAATATTTTTGGACATGGTTCGTTCCGTGATGAGTTTTACCGATCTTCCAATATCCTTCTGGGATTATGCCCTAGAAACGGCTGCATATCTACTTAACAAGGTACCTACCAAATCCGTCCCAAAGACCCCATATGAATTATGGACAGGGAGGAAACCAAATCTTAAGTATGTTAAGACCTGGGGTTGTCCAGCTTATGTCAAAAGGTTTGAGCATGATAAGCTAAAGACTAGATCCGACAAGTGTAGATTTGTGGGATACCCTAAAGAAACTGTAGGGTATTATTCTATCATCCCAATGATCAAAAGGTATTTGTTGTGAAACACACTGCCTTCTTGGAAAATGAGTTTATCCTTGAAGGGGTCAATGGGAGTAAGATATATCTTGAAGAAGTTCAAGAACCATAAAATACTACAGATCAAAGTCAGGTACCTGACCAAGTAGACGAACCTACTGTACCACTACCTATTCGTAAATCTGGAAGAGTACCGAAGATACCTGATAGGTATGGATTCATCATAGAGGATGATGATGATCCGTTGACTTACGAAGAGGCTATGAGTAGTGAAGACTCAGAGAAATGGCTAGAAGCCGTGCAATCCGAGATGGACTCCATGTATGAAAACCAAGTATGGACTTTGGTTTCACCACCTGAGGGCATTAAGCCTATTGGGTGTAAATGGGTTTTTAAGAAAAAGACTGAAGCGGATGGCAAGGTAGAGACCTATAAGGCCCGACTGGTTACAAAAGGTTTCAAACAAAGACAAGGAATTGACTATGATGAAACCTTCTAACCAGTAGCTATGCCCAAGTCCATTCAGATTTTGCTTGCAATTGCAGCTTATTATGAGATCTGGCAAATGGGCGTGAAAACGGCCTTCCTCAATGGAGAGCTTGAGGAGAATGTATATATGATACAGCCAGAGGGTTTTGTTTCAACGGTTGGAACAAACCAAGTCTGTAAGCTACAACGATCCATTTATGGATTGAAATAAGCTTCTCAAAGATGGAACATCCGTTTTGATGAGATAATCAAAAGGTTTGATTTTATCAAAAATGAGGATGAACCTTGTGTGTACAAGAAGGTTAGTGGGAGCGCTGTTTCATTCCTTGTATTATATGTTGATGATATATTACTGATAGGGAATGATGTTCCTATGCTACAGTCGATCAAAATTTGGTTATCTAAACACTTCTCCATGAATGACTTGGGTGAGGTATCCTATATTTTGGGGATAAAGATCTATAGAGATTGATCTAAAAGGATGCTTGGCTTGACCCAAGGAAAGTACATTGACTCGATGCTAAAGAAGTTTAACATGGAAGATTCCAAGAGAGGTCTCATGCCGATGAGCCATGGAATACATCTCTCCAAGAAACAGGCCCCAAAGACACCTGATGAGAGATACCGTATGAGTAAGATTCCTTATGCTCCAACAATAGGATCTATCATGTACGGTATGATATGTCGCTCATGCACTTAATGTATTTCTTGTCTACGGTAGGTCTGAATTGAAACTAGAGGGCTATACAGACTCAAGTTTTCAAACGGACAAAGATGATAATAAATCCGTTTCAGGGTACGTGTTTACCTTAAATGGTGGCGTAGTGAGTTGGAAAAGTTCCAAGCAGCAAACAGTTGTTGATTCAGTGACAGAGGCAGAGTACATAGCTGCAAGTGAAGCTACAAAGGAAGCTGTTTGGATGAAGAAGTTCATTACTGAACTTGGAGTGGTTCCTAGCATTAGAGGAGTCGTACCTTTATTTTGTGACAACACCAGAGCTGTTACGCAGGCTAAGGAACCCAGGTCTCATCAGAAATCCAAACACGTGTTGCGGCGGTTTCATTTGATTAGAGAGATCATTGAAAGATGAGATGTCACCCTGGAGCGTGTGGACTCTCAAGACAACATTGCAGATCCATTTACTAAAGCTTTAACACAACAACAGTTTGATCGTCACTTAGAGAAGATGGGTATTCACACTTCTCCCCGTAAAGATAGTGCCTCCATATCTTCAAAGCAAACACCACTGCGGCCAACTCCAAATCATGGGTAGGATACCCCTTTTCATAGTCCTTTAATCGCCGTGACGCATACGCAATGACCTTACCGTTCTGCATAAGCACACAGCCTAGTCCTTTATGCGACGCATCACTGTACACCACAAAATTTCATGTGCTATCCGGTAGAGACAACACAGGCGCCGTACTCAACCTCTTCTTTAATTCTTGAAAACTTTGCTTACTCTTCTCCATCCAAACGAACTTCACCGTCCTTCTAGTCAAATTCGTTAACGGAGTCGCGATTTTGGAAAAATCCTGAATGAATCTCCTGTAGTAACCTGCCAATCCGAGGAAACTCCTTACTTCCGATGGCGTTTCGGCTGATCCCAGTTAAGCACTGCTTCAACCTTTGACGGATCCACCGAAATCCCATCTTTGTCAATCACATGTCCAAGAAATTGCACTCGTTTTATCCAGAATTCACACTTTGAAAATTTAGCGTACAACCTCTCTCTTCTTAACACTTCTAATGTCAACTTCAAATGTTCTGCATGCTCTTCCTTGGTTTTGGAATAAATTAGAATATCGCCAATGAATACTACTACAAACTTGTCCAAAAACGGCTTAAACACCCTGTTCATTAAGTTCATGAACGCTGCAGGAGCATTTGTTAGACCAAATGACATCACCAGAAACTCGTAATGACCATAACGAGTTCTGAACGCTGTCTTCGGTACATCTTCCTTCCTTACCTTTAACTGATGATACCCACTCCTTAAATCTATCTTCGAGAAATATCTAGCTCCTTTCAACTGATCAAACAAGTCGTCGATTCTTGAAAACGGGTATTTATTCTTAATCGTGACCTTGTTCAACTCCCTGTAATCAATGCAAAGTCGCATCGATCCGTCTTTCTTTTTAACAAACAATACCGGTGCTCCCCACGGCGATACGCTTGGCTGGATATACTTCTTATCTAAAAGTTCTTGTAGCTGCACCATCAATTCTTTCATCTCTATTGGGGCCATTCGGTACAGAGCTTTCGATATCGGGGCAGTTCCTGGCGCCAAATCGATTACAAACTCAACTTCCCAGTCTGGCGGTAGTCTTGGCAAATCGTCGGGAAAGACGTCTACAAAGTCCCTTACAACAGGTATTTCTTCTAATTTTGGACTCTTTTTTTGAGTATCAACTATGTAGGCTAAGTATCCCACATAACCTTGTCTTAACAACTTCCTGGCCTGCATCATCGTCAGACAACTCGCTTGTCTAGGCGATTTGCTGCCATAAAATACTACCTTTGACGGAGTCATAAGGTTAATACGTTTCTTTTGGCAATCAATTACCGCTCCATAATTGAATAACCAATCAATTCCCAAAATAACGTCGAATTCTCCAAGTTTGATTCCCTATTCGCAATTTCTATATTCAAAGGGTAATCTAATTCCTCCTTAGGCAAATCTAAGTTCTTAGCAAAGTCATCGGATATAAATGAACAAGTAGCACCCGAATCAAACAATACATAAACATCTATATTATTGATCGGAATGATACCTGGCACCACATCGCGAGACTACACGACATCTTGTACGGTCATGTTGAAAGTTCTAGCAGTAGGTCGGTTTGTTGGTGCTGATCCGGTTATAGTCAATGTATTAACACCACTGTTCCCCTTGTTGCCTCCTGTTCCTACTCCTCCTGCTGCTTTCTTGGGGCAATCCCTAGCCAGATGATCCTTCGATCCACATGTGAAGCAAGCGCCCTTCTTTGGATTCGGACAATTCGGTGCTATGTGGCCCTCCTGGTTGCAATTGTAGCACACCCTCTTCCCCTTCAGGCAAATCCCTATGTGATTCTTCCCACACGTAACACACGCTTCTACCTTCTTCTTCTGACCTCCCTGTTAATTTCCAACGATCCATTATCATTCCACTTCCTCTTCTGGTTGTGACCACCACTGCTACTACCACTTGCCTTGTTATTCTCATTCTCACCCTTCTTCTTCTTCTGCTCCTGGTTATACTTGGTTAGAGCATCACTCCCACCTTCTGCGATTATCGCCTTTTCCAATACTCCAGCAAAAGTGTTCAATTGGAACATTGACACTTTGCTATACAACCACGGCTTCAACCCTTGTTCAAACCTCCTTGCCTTCCTTTAATCCGTATTTACTTGGTAAGTTGTGAACCTAGCCAACTCATTAAACTTCGCCGCGTACTCTAGTACAGTTATGGTACCTTGTTTCAGCTTTAGAAATTGAATCTCCATCTGGTTACGCAAGCTCGTTGGAAATTACATCTCAAAAAACATCGCCTTAAACCTCTCCCACGCGATCACACCCTGACCTCCTCGAACTTTATTCGCTTGCCACCAGTAACTAGCCTCTGACTTAAGCATAAACGTTGCGAAGGCAGTCTTTTGGTCCTCACTAACCCTCGCAACGTCAAATACTTTCTCCATTTCCATCACCCAAGTTTGGGCTTCGATCGGGTTCAGGAAACCCTTAAATTCTGGCGGTCCTACCGCTTTGAAATCCTTAAATGATGTCACAGGTGGAGCTTGCGGCTGATTCGCAAGTGCTCCAACCAAAAGGTCCACCAACTGCTGAGCAGGATTAGCATTGGCGTCGTTGTTATTGGTGAGCTCTCCTGAGCTTGTTGACATGGTTGGCGTCTCGGCGGTATTTTCTGTTCAAGAATATGCGCTTATTAGCTCATCACTCAATTTCTTAAGTGTTCAACATTTAACTCAAATAATTCAGGTTAAACATTTAACACATAACATCTTCAAATAAAACTGATATTTCATTAATTCAAAAGTTTTAAACATAAAAAGATAGCATCACTGCTATTTACATCAACTATCCCAAGATCAACAATCTTTAGGATTAAACAGTTATATTCCATTGTGTATAATCATGCTGGAATTTACATCATTAACTACCATAAATATTTACACATAATTCAAAAACTACTCCTATCATGGCCTACTAAGGCGTCGAACTGCCTGTTTATGTTCTTCCTCCATGATACGGCACATCGTCCTGCGATCCAACATGTACCATAGCAAGTCCTCGAACTGAACTGGATAGTGGAGAACTCGATCCTGGGCCCTATCAATCGCCGTCTGAAAAGTGTAGTCTGTCTCCTCAATCTTAGCCCACTTTGCCCGTTCGCCTTCTTCAGAAATTTCTGCGCGTCGAGCGTTATTCATCCAAGCATCCTCTGCTCTAGCACGTTCTGTTGACTCCTCACTCAAATCATCCTTTAATTTCTGAATCTCAAGTTTCATCTTTTCATTCTCAGCCAGCAAGTCTTCTTTTTGACTCTCTGCCTGAACTAACTTCCATTCTACATCTCCAAGATGTATCTCAAGATCCTCAATCTTCTCATCCTTCTGTTCTATAAAAGTCTGGCGTATATATTGCCAGTCTCTCCCAATCTCTGACTCTGTCCTTCAACTCTATGGTACGATCATACAAGGCATCGTACATCTCAACATCAAAAGAGGTAAGGGGTACCTCCTTAGAATCCTCATCATCCTCCTCTGGATCAGACTCAGGCTCATACTCCTGACCCATAACCGTGATCAATGGAGATGGCTCTCTGTATATCAACTGCTCCCAGATAACATGGATATCACGAGGCTCATCCTCTCCAGCCACTCGGGGCTCAACATCCCTAGGCTGACTGAATCCTCCAACATCCGACATCCTGACAACAAAGTTTAAATTTTAATTAATACTCGGCACTAGTCGCAGCACATAGGTTGTTAACACATAAGCACATAACACATAAAGTCTTTTATTATCTTTAATGAATTTCCTTAATTCATTCCTTAGAACTCGATAAGAGTTTCTCACCACTATATTTTCTAACTCTTAAAAGGCTACTACCCTAAGGTCTCCCCACCTAAGGTTCATAACCTACAGCTTTGATACCAACCTGTGACACTCCAAAATCTGGGTACTTCGATTTGGTGTTCACAATCCAAAAACGTCACATCACATCTAACTACCCATACAACCATAATGAAAATACTATTAATAAAAATAGGAAAACTCCCATTTAAAGGGTTACACATCATTCATAAATAAATCCCAGGTTATCTAACCTTAAATAAACATCAGTGCGGAAACATAAATTAAGTCTATTAGATAAACGTCATTTAAACAAACAAAAACAAGTCTTCATCACTTGTTTGCCTTTCCTTTGCCCTTACTAGTGGATGGCTCATCAGTTCTTTCAACTTTAGCTACAATGTTATTATGCAAGGGTGAGCAATGATTGCCCAGCAAGTATAACAACAACAGTAATAATAACATGCGAAATAATTAACGGATGTTGAATAATCGAAGATTCAGCTTTTGAATTCAAGAATATACGACAAGATTCGAAAGAACGTCTGAGGGTCTTAAGACCACGAACTATGTCCCAGGTTATCAAGTATTTCTACTTTAAACCTTTAACAGTCGTAAGACTATATGGACCTTTCTTCTCGTACCCAGGGGGCCCTTTGTACCATGTATGTGCACAACATCTTAACGCTAACGCGTAAATAAAATCCCCCGTATAAGGGTTGTTCATCTTAGTTTGACATCGGAGTCCGCACCAAAGGAAGTTTGGTTTGGATTTATTTCAATAACGTTTCTAGAATTTAGAACGCTCATCAACTATGGACTAGATGAATCAAAAAGGGTTTGCTAGTCAATCAAGGTCCAAAAGGTGTAATTCGAGAATCAAAACTAAATCTCACAAAAGGTATAATTAAATAAGTTCTATATAACTAAAGCATTATAAAAAGGAAATTAAAACGTCTCATTGAATCCATGAAATTGAATGGAATAGAAATAATAATTTGCTCGAGTAAATAATAGCATTATGAAACATATATGATAAGAGAATTAAGTTCAGGAACTTGTGTAAACGTAAAAAGTAAGGATAAGATACTTGCTTCGTGCGCAGACTATAAATTTAAGACTCACGTTCTCTAATCAACCTGTACATTCCGTTTATAAAACAGTAACAACAATTAGTTACAGTATTATAAACACGCCAAGATTCATTCTTATTCAAAATTTCCATTTTAATAACTTAGTTGACACCGGACAATCAGTGGGTATATGCTTCCCACCCATTACAGTATTTTAGTATTCATTTTATACATTAGCCTAAGCTTTAGGTAGGTCTACGATTTCATAACATGATCATAAAGAAAGAATAATTTTTTTTACTCTCTTCTTTTTACTTTTTTTTTGTGTTCCACTGCCGGGGCGGTGGTTTCCTTGACAAAATGTCGCCGGGGCGGGAATTCTAGTTCATTTTTACCGCCGGGGCGAGAAATGAAGTTCGTTTCTACCGCCGGGGCGAGGCTACCGTTGGGGCGCTACGTCTAGTACATTTCCACCGCCGGGGCGGTGGACCAAAACGTCAGTTCCTGTAGTTCGCGAAGAACATAGGAAAATGTCAAATTTTGCCAAAGTTTTCACAATTAAGTGATTAAATTACTACCCATTCATCACATATGGTATGAAATCAAAATCCATTCCATAAACAGTGGTTTTAACACTACAGACAACATAAACAACCCAATTAAAGGCTAAAATTTAACTGTTCATGTTCTGTATTTACATATTGATACAGTTAACACAATTACTCACTGTGAATTCATTTATTAACCAAAGTAATCAGTTAAACTCTCGTTGTCTTCGTTTTTACAAGCATAAACATAATTTAGTAACCAATTTGACCAATTAACATGTAAATTAAGTACCAATTTCATACATTTAAGCCATGTTCGTCAATAACTACTCTGTAAATTCTAGAACTTCAATTAAACACATAATCTCATGGATTTAATTACTATAAGTCATATATAAATCATACAAAACACATCAATGCATACTTATAATCATCTGACATCAAATTCTCAATAATTTGGTTATAAGATAAATTTACAGAGAACTCAAATTTTTCATGGAGGAACTCAAGAACGTAATTAAACTTGAATTTAGTGAGTTACCTTTGATTAATGGTTTAGACTTTGTACGAAAATGAAAGGAACTCTTTAATTCTCCAAATTCCTTCTTCAATCTCAAGATTTTCACAAATTTTCTCTCTGTATTGCTCTGACTAAATTTCTAAGAACTGATAATAATAATACGTAATGAACCAACTGGCTTAATCATGGGTGTTAGTTGATCCCACAATGGGTTAACTGACACCAACCTCCCCTAAGGCCTTGTTTGGCTAGTCTTTTAAAGCTCTTCTTTTGGTTTATTTTAATAAATTACTTATAATATAGTTAATGTCACAAAATTAATTAATTCAATAATCTCATTTAAATCAATTAAATAAAATAGAATAATTCTACATTAAATCATATAGTCACATAAATAAAATTCTCATTTATTAAATAATGACAAATTATTAAATCTCTAATTAATAATTAAATTAATTAGAAATTACATTATACTTATTTAAATAATGTATTTGATCAAATAAATTCAATTAAACACATACTTTAAATATAAAAATTCTCCACATTAATTTAACTAATGTAACACATATAATTGAATTAATCTACCACAATTTCATCAATTAATCAATTAATTCAACAATCAAATCATCAAAAAATATTTATTCAATCAATAAATATTCAAATTAAGTTACAAAAATTCTCGTTTGTCACAACCTTAGCCACCTTATGTTGTTTGAGATCAGTTGTTGACTTGAGCTAAGCTTAGTTCAGAACTGAAGCAACAAGACCAACTTGAGATGATCCTAATGATAAATCTCAGGACTTGTGTTTGCAGAACATAGGGGATGACAGTCGATTTATAAACCAATGTAAGGTGTAACCATGATCCTAGTAAGAAAGTTGTTGGTAACCCAGTCTCACACGTCTATCTACATGCCAATAAAGTATTACTAACAGTTAGTATTACCCCAGACCCAGATTGGGTTCTACAGTATTGTACCAGACCTGAGTTTGAAACTCATGGCCTGATGTATTTGTTCTTTATGAGACCCTTGTAGGCTAATGGATAGACTCAATCAGACTCATCCCACGTGTTAAGTTGGCCAATGTAAGATCATAACCTCAAACATTTAGCTAAAGACTTCTCTTGAGTTGTAATATTAAAATATAACTAAACCAGAATCATAGAATGGACCGTACAATCGTAGAGTAACCTCGCTTGGATGTAGACTTCGTCTGCTAAATCACCATAACCGCCCAGTCGAGACACACCAAAATCGTAGAGTGAACTCTGTCAGACGTAGAGCTCCACTCGACAATCGTAGAGTAAGATAGCCGAACCTCTCGGCCATCGTAGAGTGGACTCTATCGGACGTAGAGTTCCACTCCACCATCGTAGAGTGGACTCTGCCGAATGTGGAGCTCCACTTGGCCATCGTAGAGTGAAACCTCCCGATTGTCGAGTGCACTCATAAATCGTAGAGTGGACCTGACTAGTCTTGGAGCCAATCGTAGAATGAACTCTACGATCGTAGAGCAACTCTGCTATCGTAGAGCTTCACTAGGCCATCGTACAGTGGGTTGGTCAGACCCAAAGGTGATTGTAGAGTTTTGCCAGTTAGTCTAGAGTAATTATGCCGACCGTAGGGCATTACTGCCAACTGTAAGGTGAACCCTCCTGATATCAGAGCTTCATCAATGATCGTAGAGTGACTGCATTAGCAGTATTAAAGCCTTATCAATCGCAGGGCTGACACAACAGACCTTGAATAGTGTAAAGGGACCATAGGACATACAGGAGTCTCTTAAGCAAGTTATTTAATCTTGTTGATGCTTAACTATGACTGATCGTAGAGTAACTATGATTACTGTAGGACTACTGTAGAGCAGAATTGTAGGGTAACTTGTGAGCAGCGCATCAGGCAAGTTCTCTAACCTTACCCAATCTTTTATATTGAGCAAGTTCTTAACCCTAATTTCGCACCTATTGGAAGTTTTCCTTATTCTGAACTTGTCAGATTCATTGTTATACTATTGCGCATATTGTTGCAAATTTCCTGATTTAAGCTCGAGTTCTATTTTCTCAAGCATCTGTTTGTGGTATAAATACTTTAAAATTATTCTACATCAATATTATTGCATTCGCACCTAGTGCAGTTGAATTCGGTTCTATGGTTGGACTGCACTATTATTTAAGGTTTCGTCATTCAAGAACTATGCAAGATAAGTCTAAACCATTTGTTCGGTTAAACCTGTATGAGTTTATTAATTTTAAAAGCCATCCGCATCAGTTGTTGGCACGAATTCTTGGACTGAGATGAACAAACCCCATGACGGGGAGTAACCTAAGTATCTGAAACAGGGTACAAAGCAGAATTAAATGGTATACATATTCATAGGTACAAGAGGCCGATCCCCTTGCGTACAAAACTCTGGTAGTTGTAACCTAATAGGGGGCTGTCAATGCGACTGATTCCCTAAAGCGAGTTCATAGTCTATTTTGACTATCAACAGTAAATAATCAATCTTCCTACTTTTATTTAAACTTGATTATCCTGTGCAAGTTGTTTTATTAATGCTTGTGATTGTTAAACCACGCTATTATTCTTCATATTCATTCATGATATATCTTTTGTTCATTTTACACTTGCTGAGAAAACTCGTGACTCACCCTTGCTATATCATGAAACCATTACAGCTAAGCCTGAGAGCTGAAGTTGAGATAAGGGCAAGGAGAAGATGAAGTTCTAGGTTGCGGATGGACATGATTATCTGTTTTAATGTTCTGATTTAATATCAATTATGTAACGCAAATACTAATTATCATTTTGGAACTTCGTGATGTATGTATTTAAGGTTATAGACCTTGGGATCGTAGTAAACCTTTTATAATGAACAACATATGTTGTTTAGAGGTGTATGGATGTACTTTATCGTGAGCACCAGATTCGAGGTTGGTACCTGAATTTGGGGGTGTCACAGGTTGGTATCAAAGCCTTAGGTTATAAACTTTAGGATAGTGAAACCTAGGTTATAACCTTAGTATTAAACTCGTATTGAGTGCGCTAGGATATGGATCGAGGAGATTCATTGAGACACATATGTCTGGGGGTAGATTTGTGGAAATTCATCGAGCCGACGTAGTGCATGATAAAATACTATTTCATTTCATAAATGAATATATTTTATTATTGTACTGAAGTTTGTCCTTGTTATGACTGTAGGATGACGGAGTTTGGTGAATCTAGTCGAGTTGTCGAAGTTGAGATGGAAGACAAGCATGTTGTCTTGGTAGAGCCAACTGAGCCAGTAGTGCCGGTACTACTAAGAGAGTCTGAGTTAGATTTTGATGGGGCATCAGTCGTGGGTCGAGTAATGAGACCATACAACGAGGAAGAAGATGATGGGGAGGATGAGGACCCTAAGGAGGATCCAGTGACGGAGGATGATGAGCCACCTGAGTATGCAGATGGCATGGGCATTACTGCTAGTGACATCATCGAAGGGTTGACCAATAGGAATGAGGAGCTCGAGAATCGAGTAGCTCATTTAGAGGAGCAGAACCAGACACATCAAGTCGTGGAAGACCAGTATAAGGAGTTAGCGTATCAGCTGGAGAATGAGTTGGGAGTACTGAAGGTACAACTACAAGGGTATGAGGCCTCAGCATAGTAAATCAGACCATTATTACATCAGTTGGTGGCCAGGAATGCCAAGCTGAGAAGGAAGTTAGAGCAGGAGGAAGAGAAGTTAGCCGAGATGAAAGTCAAACATGAGGCTACGAAGTTAGAGTTTAATCTAGAAATTGTTGAACAAATTCAGGTTGGGGCTGCCTGGGTTCGAGAAACAAGGAGAGTTGATCATCTGGAGAACGAGTTAGAGGCTAGGGCTGTGAGGCTACAAACTTTGGGGCTGGCATTGGATGCAGCCTATAGGAGCCCAAGAGTTGGAGACAGGAGGCCTCGTATAGAGGTAGGAGAATCCAATTGCCCGATTCATCGCCGAGTCACGTATGGAGTGTTTCCTGGATAGTTCAGCAGGGACATGTCCATTATGGCATGTAGTGAAGTGTTAATTTAGATGTCTTGTTATACTTATAAATGCAGTGAGTCCCACTTTTCTTTTAGTAAGGGCATATTCGTGTTGTAAATCCATGTTCTCTGTTATATGCATGGAATAGTGTTAGAACCCCGACTTTATTTCTGTTAAAGGGGTAGGATGTGGTAAATCCCCACTTTTGTTTATTAGGGGATAGATAGTAGTTGGTAGGCTATGCCATGAGCATTTATAGAAGTATGCCACACGTTAGGTCTTGTGTATTAAAATAGTGGTATATGAATATAAATGAAGTTGTTTTATTTGAATCAAATGTGTTGACGTATGCCATAACTTTTAATGCTAACCTGATTAGCGTATAGCGTGAAATGTTAGTTAAAACTTAAGGTTTTCGTTTCTTATATTAGATCATGCCACCTAGAAGACAAGCACGAAACCAAAGGGAGGAAAGATCCAATGCAAAACTTTGTCAATATATTGGCAGAAGCAATGCAGAACACACCCCCACCAGTAGTAGGGCAGCCAACGCAACACTTGGCTAGCTTCAAGGACTTTAAATTGGTAGGACCTCCGGAGTTCCGGGGAACCATAGACCCAATCGAAGCCCAGACATGGGTAGAGGAGATGGAGAAGGTGTTCGAGGTCGCACGGGTGACCGAAGGACAGAAGACGGGATTCGCTACCTTCATGATGAAGGGCAAGGCACACTATTGGTGGAAGGCCAATAAGGGTCGTGCTGGAGAAGGAGTGATTCCGTGGGAACGCTTCAAAGAATTATTCTTCGAGAACTACTTCCCGGTGAGTATGCAATCGAATATGGAGGTGAAGTTCTTAGAGCTCAAGCAAGGGAGTTTGTCGGTCGCCGAGTACGTGGCAAGGTTCAACGAATTGGCCAGATTCGCCCCACACCAAGTGGATACTAAGGATAGGAAGGCACGAAGATTTGAGCAGGGATTGAGACCATGGATTTACAGTAAGGTTGCAGTTTTGTAGATTGGCACGTTTTCAACACTCTTGGAGAGAGCAATCATCGTCGAGGGAGGAAATGAAGCATTGGCCAAGTACAACTAGGATAAGAAGAAGGGTCACGACAGTAACAAAGGAAGGAGTAGTGGAGGTAGCAACCAGAACAAAAGGAAGTGGAGTGACAGCCAATCTTCTAGAGGAAACAAGTCCCAAGGGGAGGCTAAGAAAGGGAACAGATGCAGCAATTGCGGGAGAAATCACTTCGGGGAATGCATGAAGGGGAGAGGTGTCTGCTATAACTGTGGGCAGCAAGGGCACCTCGCTCCTCAGTGTCCTAAGGGAAAGAGGGGATGATGTTTCTCATGTGGAGAACCAGATCATCAGATTAAGGACTGTCCGAAGCGGAAGAGTGAGGCAGCTAGTGGCAACAGGACCAACAACAACAACAGCAAGCTGACTATCGGGGGGGCAACTCATCAAGCAAACAGACCCACGGCCCGCACATTCAACATGACCATACAAGATGAAGTGGAGTCAAAGGACGTGGTGTCAGGTATTATTCCGATCAATACTATCAATGCATATGTGTTATTCGATTGGGGTGCTACCTGTTCTTTTGTTTCGGAAGATTTCGCTGAACATATAGGCTTACCCCATGAAAAATTAAAAAACCCTATGAACATAGAAGTAGCCAATAAAGAAATTATCCTCATAGATTACAATCATAAGAACTGTTATGTTAATTTGGGAGGACTTAAGCTCAACGTGGAGTTGATACCGATTCGGTTGGGAGAATTCGACATAATTCTTGAAATGGATTGGTTATCAAATCACGGAGTAGTTATTGACTGCCAGAGGAAGTGCATACACCTGAAAACTCCAAATAAGTCGAAGGTAGTACTTTATGGTAGTAAATCACCGAGGTAATCTTGTTATCTGACGATGATGCAAGCAAAAAGATTGCTACGAAAAGGTTGTATAGCTTATCTGGCTCACGTGGTTGATACTCGAAGAGTAGAGGGTGAACTGAGTCAGATACCTGTTGTAAGGGAATTTCCCAATGTTTTCCCAGAGGAAATTCTGGGGTTGCCACCAGATAAAGAAGTAGAGTTTGTGATCGACTTGGTACCAGGAACCGCACCAATATTCAAGGCACCGTACCAGATGGCTCCGATAGAGATGAAGGAACTTGTGGTCCAACTGCAGGAGTTATTAGATAAGGGTTATATTCGATCGAGCGTGTCACCTTGGGGAGCGCCAGTTTTGTTCGTGAAGAAGAAGGATGGATCGTTAAGGCTCTGTATTAATTATAGGTAATTGAATAAGGTTACCATTAAGAACAAGTATCCGATGCCCAGAATGGATGATTTGTTTGACCAATTGAAGGGAGCAAAATACTTTTCGAAGATTGACTTGAGGACGGGATATCACCAGCTGAAGGTGAGACAGGAGGATATTCCAAAGACAACATTCAAAACTCGATATGGACACTTTGAGTTTTTGGTGATGTCGTTTGGGCTGACGAACGCACCAACAACATTTATGGACATGATGAACAGAGTATTCAAGCAATACCTAGATAACTTTGTTGTCATTTTCATAGATGACATTCTAGTCTACTCGGAAACGGAGGAGGAACACGCTGAACATCTAAGAATAGTTCTAGAAACTTTGAGAAGGGAGAAGCTGTATGCAAAGTTCTCAAAGTGCGAATTTTGGTTGCAGAAGGTGCAATTTCTAGGGCATGTCATCGACAAGGATGGTGTTTCAGTGGACCCAGCAAAGGTAGAGGCAGTTATCAGCTGGGAGCAACCGAAGACACCGACAAAGATAAGAAGTTTCTTAGGAATAGCGGGATTCAAGATTTTTCGAAGATAGCATCGTCGTTAACCAATCTAACCAGAAAGACGGTTAAGTTCGTTTGGACGGATAAATGTGAGGAGAGTTTCATGGAGCTGAAGAAGAGGCTTAGTGAAGCACCTGTGTTGTGGTGTATAGTGATGCGTAGCACAAAGGGCTTGATTGTGTACTGATGTAGCATGGCAAGGTCATTGCGTACGTGTCACGCCAACTAAAGGATTACGAAAGGGGTTATCCGACTCATGACTTGGAATTAGCAGCGGTGGTTTTTGCCCTGAAAATTTAGAGGCACTACCTATAAAGAGAGAAGTGTGAGATATACACAGACCACAAAAGTTTGAAGTATATCTTCACTCAGAAAGAGTTAAACATGAGACAGCGATGATGGTTAGAATTGATCAAAGATTATGACTGTAAAATTCTGTACCATCCGGGCAAAGCAAATGTTGTGGCTGATGCCTTGAGCAGAAAAGGCAGGGAGAAGTTACTGATGATAACAACTCAGGAAGAGTTGATAAAAGAATTCGAAAGACTAGAATTGGAAGTAAGATGTCCGATGGAGTCAAATGTGAAACTATACGCAGTGGAGGTGAGTACGACATTACTAGATAAGATAAAGGAGGCTCAAGAGAAGGATGAAGAATGTGATGGCATAAGGAAGCGACTTTTCGAAGGGGAAGAGCTCAAGTATAAGATTGATAGCACATGGTTGCTAAGATTTGAAGGGAGGATCTGGGTACCGTTGAATCCAGAGTTAAGAGAAGAGATTCTCCAAGAAGCTCATAGTACAAGGTGGCCGAACATGATAGCACGAAGATGTATCAGGATTTGGTGGTCGAACATGAAGAAAGAGGTAGTTGAATATGTCAGCCGATATTTGACATGTTAGCGGGTTAAAGCAGAACACCAACGACCAAGTGGACTATCATAACCACTAGAGATTCCGGAGTGGAAGTGGGAGCACATCACGATGGATTTTGTGGTAGGACTTCCACGCAGAATGGTTTAGATGCGATCTGGGTGATCATAGATCGTTTGACTAAATCTGCACATTTTCTACTGATCAAGATCATGTATAATCCGGAGCAATTAGCGAAGCTTTATGTGAAAAAAATTGTGTCGCGACATGGGGTGCCGGTATCTATTGTGTCTGATAGAGATCCGTGCTTCACGTCAAATTTCTGGAGGAGTTTGCAGGAAAGAATGGGGACACAGTTGAGGTTGAGTAATGTGTATCACCCTCAAATTGATAGCCAGAGTGAGCGAATGATTCAGACTTTGGAAGATATGCTTAGAGCAGTCATGATGGACTTGAAAGGCAGTTGGGTCGATCACTTACCGTTAGTGGAGTTCGCTTACAACAATAGCTATCACGCTAGTATCGACATGCCACCGTACGAAGCATTATATGGGAGAAAGTGTTGAACACCGTTGTGTTGGGACAAAGTGGGAGAACGAAGACTACTGGGACCCGAGATGGTGCAGCAGACCGCAAATACGGTCAAATTAATAAGGGCTCGCCTAGTAACAGTCCAGGATCGACAGAAAAAATACGCCGACCTGTATCGTCAGAAGCGGGACTTTGAGGTGGGTAGTTTTGTATTATTGAAGGTGTCTCCCTGGAAAGGGAAGATCCGTTTTAGAAAGAAGGGGAAATTGAGCCTTAGGTTCATAGGACCATTTGAGATTTTAAAGCGAGTTGGTAAAGTGGCGTACGAGGTAGCCTTACCTCCTGAGCTTGAGCACATTCACAATGTGTTTCAAGTTTCGGTATTACGGTCATATAAACCCGACTACAAGCACGTCGTATCCTATGAACCAATTCAAGTAGAGAAAGATCTATCGTATGAAGAAATTCCTGTCTAGATACTCGATAGGAAGGAACAGACATTAAGGAATAAAATCATTCATTCGGTCAAAGTGCTCTGGAGGAACCACGTAGTCGAAGAAGCTACGTGGGAACTGGAAGACAAGATGAGGAAGAACTATTCACATCTTTTCGAGTAACCTTATGTTAAAATTCCGGGGTCGGAATTCTTATAAGGGGAGAGGATGTAATTACCGCGAAATTCTAAGCTTTATTATTAATAAGATTTAGAATTTTATTTTATGTTCTTGCATAGTAATTTAAATCCTTAAATAATTTGGATAACTAAGTATGACTATGTGTTACTTAATTTAATAGTCCATGTGTATAGTTATAATATAAATGGATTAGCCTATGAAATTAGTTAAACAAGCCTAAGCAATAAGTTGTGCATTGGACTTGTAGATGTTTAACGATGGAGTGTAGTATTAATGGTATCAATAAATTAGAGTCTCGCCAAGAATTATAGCAGACTAGCCCAATTGATGTCTTAATAGGCCCAATCCCAAGTATTGATGGGTGGATTTGTAATTTAGGTATATGTTTAACAAACTTCTTGTGGACTTATAGAGGGAGGTACCAGGCATATGGGAATATACGTATGCCTGATCTAATAGGAAGTAGGCCCACACCAACACCAATGCTGCTGAGCCCATTCGGTGAGACCAAGTAAAGGACCAAATGGGTGAGCTGTCTTGCACACAAAACCAATTCAAATATATATAGATATACCATCACAGTACTAGCATCTCCTACCCGCCCAGCTAGGCCTATGCCTGGTATCGTGAGAACCCAAGCCAAAAGGTGACAACCTGCCGATTGATGTAACAATGAGTTGGTGAAGCTTTTCCCCAAATCACTCTTAACCAATGGGTATTACCGTTAGGTAGTAGCGGTATGGTATGTGTACTAACCAGCGTTTGGGCAAGGAATAGAAGATAGGGACCCCCGACCTCTCTTGTAAAGCTTACTGAGTTTATTAGTTCTGATAGAGAGAATTATAGTGAGCTGAGAGATAAGGAGGAAACCTAGCAGAACTCTCGCCGTTCAGTGAGGCAGACGCAGTAGTAAAGTAGCAAGTAGCGGAGGGAGTTTCAAAGAGGTAAGATCTTTATTATTTTGAGCATTAGCTTTCCTTGTCCAGTTAGATTTTCTACTGAATAAGTCAGTAGATTTCGAGTCAGGCATAACTAACTGTGATGTAAAAATAGTGATAAACTCTGCAGTCACAGAGTAGTCGAACAAAGACCTGCATGTCTGATATGGGACTGAATAAAGACTCACACCAGAGTCGCAACAATGACCTTAGCCACCTTATGTTGTTTGAGATCAGCTGTTGACTTGAGCTAAGCTAAGTTCAGAACTGAAGCAATAAGACCAACTTGAGATGATCCTTATGATAAATCTCAGGACTTATGTTTGCAGACCATAGGGGATGACAATCGATTTATAAACCAATGTAAGATGTAACCATGATCATTGTGACACCCCCAAATCCGGGTTACCTCAAACCACACAGATTTGGTGCTCACTATCCATACATAATCACTAACTACCCATAAACAAAAGGTTTTTAAGTAAAACAAACTGAATAATAAGCAAAAGAAATATCTCCCATAAAAGGGTTACATAGTTTCTCAAAATAAGTCCCAGGTTCTCTAACATTTATTACATCTCTTAAAATGCGGAAAGATAAATAAATAGCTAATAAGTCTTAATTACATAATCGCATAAATGAAAATAAACAAGTCTTTTCATAATAGCAAAACATCGTCACTTGACCATTTTTCCTTTTCCTTTGCTAGTAGACGGCTCATCTGTCTTCTCAGCTTTAGCTGCAAGGGTTTAGTATGCAAGGGTGATCAAAACAAATGTCCACCAAGATAACATTGAATGTTTCAACAAATAACTTATCTGTATGATGGGATTTCATGTTGATAATAATCAAGAATGGAAACATCTGAAAGCTCAATAGAACAGAACAAAACATTTAAGATATACTGAGGGTCACAAGATCTCGAACCATATCCTAGGTTAACAGATAAGTTTGTTGTAACCTTTAACAGTTTAATAAACTATAACTGGACTATTCATCTCGTACTCAGGGTGATCAGCCTGTTGTACAATGTATTGTGCACAACCATTCAACGCTTTCGCATAAATATTCCCCTATACTAGGGTTGTTCTTCTCAATTTTGTCATCCAAGAATTTAGTTCAGCAAAAATAGAATTTTAACAACTTAGATTATGATCAAAGATCAACAACAATGATATGGATTTTGTATTTTCAAGACATTAGAATAACGATTTCAATTAACTTGAGCTTTGAACAACAAGAATCCACAAATCAGAAGTTTATGACATGCAATGATAACTTGCTAGATGAGAAAGTAGGATTTAAAAGCTTGCATAAACTGTAATCGAGATAGGATAAGGACACTTGCGTTAAGTAAATTTAAGATTGAAAACATATTTAATGTGAAAGAGTTGACAATAGGAAACTTGCCTCGTGCGTAGTTTTTCCTAATTACAAACCACGTACAATAAACAACTTACATATACTGTTTGTATAGCAATAAAAATGATTAGTTGCAATACTCACGTACATTAACACTCCAATCCTCATCCCAATTTCCAATTGATTTCTGATTATCAATCCAATTTAAGAAGCTACAAGCTTAGTTACAACAATATTACACTATAAGAATTTCTAAAACTTATCTTTAAGTTAAGGTATATTAACTTTATATTTAATCATCATTAAATATTCACCTAGAATCCATCTTAACATCTTGGTATTCATTTATTATATTAATTTAAGTTTTAATCCTGCATATAGTGAGACATCACAGTTACCTAAAATAAAAAAAAATTACTTTTCCAGCAATGATCTCGCCGGGGCGAGAATTTGCCTTACAATTTTCTCGCCGGGGCGAGAGTTTGCTTTACAATTTTCTTGCCGGGATGAGAGTTTGCTTTACAATTTTCTCGTCGGGGCGAGAAACTCGACTGCAACCTCCGACAGTTCGCGAACCAGCGAAACACAGACCAAATTTTCCAAATTCTATCATCCAACTCACAAATCAAACACACCCAGACATCAAACACGTTGTAAAACAGCTACCCAACATGTTTCTAACAATTCTAACTATTATAAAAGACATAATCAACCAATTAAAGTCCAAAACTTCACTGCCAAAATAAAATATTCATATTTTGGCCTATTTGATAAAATTTAAAACTGTGAATTCATCTCTAAACCATTTTAATCCATTCCACTTGTATTCTTTTTATTTTTCATCATATTAACACAATCAAAAGTCAATTTACCGATTAATATCCGAATTGAACATGAAATTTTATACATATAAGCCATACATGAAAGTGAAACTTTGTAAAAACCAAAAACTCTATTTTAAAGCATGTTTTCATGGGTTGATACCCACAAATTGATTTATAAACATTATATAATCGCCTAATACATGCTTTCTATCAATTACACCAAATAATTCATACATTGAGCAAATGAATTTACATACAAAGAAATAAAAATACATACAGAGAAGAAATAGTTTTACAGTAAAGCGTTTTGAGAAAATTATAACTAGGATTTAGAATTCACCTTTTATTGTTTTGTCAATCCTCCTTACTAGAATTCTTGCCCCCAATTTCCAAACTTCTTCCTTAATTTCTCTCTTCTTCTCTGAATTTTGTTTTTGTTTAGCTTATGGAAGTAAACTTACTTCACGTGGTTTTTATCAGTTCACCAGTTACAAACCCAAACAGCCTTGTCAGTTAAAAAAACTAAAAGTTCACAAAGCCTTGTTTGGCTAGACCTTAAAGAAAAACTCATTTTTACCAACCAAAAGTCACAAGGCCTTGTTTGGTTTAGCTAAATAAAAAATATGGATTTTGTATTTCCAAGACATTAGAATAACGATTTCAATTAACTTGAGATTTGAACAACAAGAATCCACAAATCAGAAGTTTATGACATGCAATGATAACTTGCTAGATGAGAAAGTAGGATATAGAAGCTTGCATAAACTGTAATCGAGATAGGATAAGGACACTTGCGTCAAGTAAATTTAAGATTGAAAACATATTTAGTGTGAAAGAGTTGAGAATAGGAAACTTGCCTCGTGCATAGTTTTTCCTAATTATAAACCACGTACAATAAACAACCTACATATACAGTTTGTATAGCAATAAAAATGATTAGTTGCAATACTCACGTACATTAACACTCCAATCCTCATCCCAATTTCCAATTGATTTCTGATTATCAATCCAATTTAAGAAGCTACAAGCTTAGTTACAACAATATTACACTATAAGAATTTCTAAAACTTATCTTTAAGTTAAGGTATATTAACTCTATATTTAATCATCATTAAATATTCACCTAGAATCCATCTTAACATCTTGGTATTCATTTATTATATTAATTTAAGTTTTAATCCTGCATAGAGTGAGACGTCACAGTTACCCAAAATAATAAAAAAAATAACTTTTCCAGTAATGATATCGTTGGGGCGAGAATTTGCTTTACAATTTTCTCGCCGGGGCGAGAGTTTGCTTTACAATTTTCTCGTCGGGGCGAGAGTTTGCTTTACAATTTTCTCGCCGGGGCGAGAAACTCGACTGCAACCTCCCACAGTTCGCGAACCAGCGAAACACATACCAAATTTTCCAAATTCTATCATCCAACTCACAAATCAAACACACCCAGACATCAAACACGTTGTAAAACAGCTACCCAACATGTTTCTAACAATTCTAACTATTATAAAAGACATAATCAACCAATTAAAGCCCAAAAATTCACTGCCAAAACAAAATATTCATATTTTAGCCTATTTGATAAAATTTAACACTGTGACTTCATTTCTAAACCATTTTAATCCATTCCACTTGCATTCTTTTTGTTTTTCATCATATTAACACGATTAAAAGTCAATTTACCGATTAATATCTGAATTGAACATGAAATTTTATACATATAAGCCATACATGAAAGTGAAACTCTATAAAACCAAAAACTCTATTTTAAAGCATGTTTTCATGGGTTGATACCCACAAATTAATTTATAAACATTATATAATAGCCTAATACATGCTTTCTATCAATTACACCAAATAATTCATACATTGAGCAAATGAATTTACATACAGAGAAATAAAAATACATACAGAGAAGAAATAGTTTTAGAGTAAAGTGTTTTGAGAAAATTATAACTAGGATTTAGAATTCACCTTCTATTATTTTGTCAATCCTCCTTACTAGAATTCTTGCCCCCAATTTCTAAACTTCTTCCTCAATTTCTCTCTTCTTCTCTGAATTTTGTTTTTGTTTAGCTTATGGAAGTAAACTGACTTCACGTGGTTTTTATCAGTTCACCAGTTACAAACCCAAACAGCCTTGTCAGTTAAAAAAAACTAAAAGGTCACAAAGCCTTGTTTGGCTAGACCTTAAAGAAAAACTCATTTTTACCAACCAAAAGTCACAAGGCCTTGTTTGGTTTAGCTAAATAAAACTCTTCTTCCATTTATTTTAATAGCTCATTATACTATATAGTTTTAATTGTCACACTAACAATTTAATTAAACCTATTATTAAATAAATCCAATTGAATCTTACAAATTCAATTATAACTTTTATTTGATCAATACCATTATGCCAAATAAATTATTTTATTCAAATAAATCATTTACTCAAATAAATCAATTAATCATCTAATTTAATTATTAAATTAAATTAGAATAACCACATCAAATCACATTCAAATAACATCTAACACAATTACTCTTAACATGAATTACTCCACAATAACTTTATTATTTATTTATTTATTCAATAAATAAATTAACAATAAAATATTTATTAACTCAATAAATAAATATTTTAAATTATTTACAGAATTCACAATCGTTACAATCCTAGTTAGAGGGTTGTTGGTAACCTAGTCTCACACGTCTGTCTACATGCCAATAAAGTATTACCAACAGTTAGTATTACCCTAGACCCAGATTGGGTTCTGCAGTATTGTAACAGACCTGAGTTTGAAACTCAAGGCCTGATGTATTTGTTCTTTATGAGACCCTTGCAGGCTAATGGATAGACTCAATCAGACTCAGCCCACGTGTCAAGTTGGCCAATGTAAGATCATAACCTCAAACATTTATCCAAAGACTTCTGTTGAGTTGTAATGTCAAAATATGACTAAACCAGAACCGTAGAATGGAACATAAAATCGTAGAGTAACCTCGCTTGGACGTAGAGTTCGTCTGCTGAATCACCATACCTCTTAGGTATCTTCAGTACTCTTCCAGATTTACGAATAGGTAGTGGTACAGTAGGTTCTTCTACTTGGTCAGGTACCTGACTGTGATCCGTAGTATTTTGTGGTTCTTGAACTTCTTCAAGATATATCTTACTCCCACTGACCCCTTCAAGGATAAACTCCTTTTCCAAGAAGGCAGCGTGTTTCGCAACAAACACCTTTTGATCAGTAGGATGATAGAAATAATACACTGATGTTTCTTTAGGGTATCCCACAAATCTACACTTGTCGATCTTGTCTTCAACTTATCTTGCTCAAACCTTTTGACATAAGCTGGACAACCCCAAGTCTTAACACGCTTAAGATTTGGTTTCCTCCCTGTCCATATCTCATATGGGGTCTTTGGGACGGATTTGGTAGGTACCTTGTTAAGTAGGTATGCAGCCGATTCTAGGGCATAACCATAGAAGGATACTGGGAGGTCGGTAAAACTCATCATGAAACGAACCATGTCCAACAATGTTCGATTTCTCCTTTCAGATACACCATTCAACTGTGGCGTCCCTGGTGGAGTCCATTGTGAGATTATACCATTTTTTTGAGACAATTGAGAAACTCATTGGTTAAGTATTCCCCTCCTCGATCCGATCGAAGAATCTTAATACTCTTACCAGTTTGCTTCTCTACTTCACTTCTGAATTCTTTGAACTTTTCAAACGATTCAGATTTGTATTTCATTAAATACACATATCCAAATCTAGAATGATCATCAGTGAAAGTAATAAAATAAGAATACCCTCCTCGTGCATTCGTTGTCATAGGTCCACATACATCTGTGTGTACCAATGTTAACAACTCTGTAACTCTTTCTCCTTTTCCAGTAAAAGGAGATTTAGTCATTTTACCCATGAGACAAGATTCACAAGTTGGATATGATTCGTAATCAGATAGCTCTAAAAGCCCATCTTTATGCAACTTGGATAATCTTGTTTCATTGATATGACAAAGTCTACAGTGCCACATAAAGGTATAATTAACATCATCTCTTTTTCTTTTCTTAGTTTGTTCAATTTGAAGTATATTTTCATGCAAGTCAAGTATGTATAGTCCATTCAGTAAGTTCCCAACACCATATAAAACATTTTTATTATAAATAGAACAACTGTTGTTCTTTATTATAATATCAAAACCATCCATATCCAATACAAAAATTGAAATAATGTTTCTAATGAGTGTCGGAACATAATAACAATTATTTAAACTAATGAACTTGTCTGAAGGCAGTGCTAAACGATAAGTCCCTACAGCTAATGCAGCAACCTTTGCTCAATTTCCCACTCGTAGGATGACTTCATCCTTGTCCAGCTTTCTACTTCTGCTTAGTCCCTGCATATTATTATATATGTGAGAACTACAGCCGGTATCCAATACCCAAGTAGAATTTTGACTTTCAGAAAAATTAATTTCAATCATGAACAAACCTAGATCGGAAGTCGAAGCTTCTCCAAGCCTCTTTTGGTCCGCAAGATACTCCTTGCAGTTCCTCTTCCAGTGTCCCGGCTTATTGCAATGGTAGCAAATTTCTCTGCTATCTGGATCAGGTTTCTTTTTATCCTTCCTCTTCGCCTTGCCCTTAGCCTTCTTGTTTTTCTTCTTTTCAGAAGATACCTTGGGCCTCTTCCTTTTCTTGGAAGAATCATCCACTAGTAAGACTTGGTTCTTGTTGGATGAGAAGTGACCTTCAGCAGTTTTCAACATGTTAAGTAACTCAGGCAAGCTGACGTCCAACTTATTCATGTGAAAATTCACAACAAATTGTGAGAAGGTGTCCGGGAGTGACTGCAAGATCAAATCTTGGCTTAACTCCCCATCCATCACGAACCCAAGCTGTCCAAGCTGTTCGATCAGATTGATCATCTTAAGGACATGAGTCTCAACAGCAGTGCCCTCGGTCATACGAGATCGGAAGAGCTCCTTAGATATCTGATATCTAGCAGTCCTACTTTGCTCACCATACAACTCTTTAAGATGCAGCAATATAGTAGGAGCATCCATAGTTTCATGCTGACGTTGAAGCTCGTTACTCATGGATGCGAGCATGATGCATTGAGCCAAGATTGCATCATCTTGCCACTTTCTGAAAGTAGCAATCTCTTCCTCAGAGGCTGTTTCTGCAACACTTGCAGGGACAGGCGAATTTAGGACATAAGAAATCTTTTCAGCAGTGAGAACAATTCTCAGATTCCTTAACCAGTCCGTGTAATTCGGTCCGGTCAGTTTGTTACCATCAAGTATGCTACGCAGTGATAGTGAGTTTGACATTTTTAAATTCTGCATGTGAAATAGACAACATTTTAGCATACATTCAATTTATTAATTACCAAAATAAATTAGGTCTTTATTTTAAATTGGTATCTCCCACTATTTTCATCAAACTATATTACCCTCATTATATAGTTCGGCAATTCTAATTAAAGATTAGCTAGTGAGATTAAGGATCTCATTTCAAATGTATATAGCCTTGTGGTGACACAACAAACGATATATAAATAAATAGGTAGACAACTATTGTCAATTATATCACTATGTAACTCCTTTTATTTTGCCTCTTAGATTATTTTGATCAAGTGGTGACACATCCGAATCAAAATTATCCAAGTTAAGTCCAACCTAGCACTTCCATATATACGAAAGAAAAACACTGTCCTTGTGGTGACACAACAAAACAGCATCGTTCAGTCTATTTATAAGCATCAAATGTGATAAAGCAACATCTTAAATATTTAATACTTGCCTTGTGGTGACACAACAAACTCATATTAAACATTTAATACTCTATTGCTTTACCATTCTAGAAGGCGACGTTCGATAATCCAAATATCTTTGAACGCTTAGGACTTAATATAATTTTTTTGAGGGGTTTATTATTATTAGTCTCATCTTGTTTAGCGCGCATGCACATATATATAAAATATGCGTCATATTATTTTACATGCGAAGCATGTTTGATAATATATAATATACATATATAGTAAGCATGCACATATAGAATACTATATTCTACCCGGATTGATTATGGAGTTTTATTCTAGTTTGGTTCACTAGAGCCACCAAGTGAACCAAAAGGTCAAACCTAGGGTGCAAGAATAAAATTTAAATATAACTATTACATTTAAACCCGGGCTCCAATTCAAACGGGTCTTCAAGCGCTCCTTGCTCCTTTGTCTCCAATTCTTCAAAAAATTAATTCTAACTATTCCTATTACATAAACTATTTACTATAAATAGAAACCTTGATCAGCAGTCAAGGGGAAGTACATAGGAGGGAGATAGAATTTACATTAAGAAAAATTAGAGAAGACGAGGTACGCAGACCCCATTTATAAAAAACCCATACATTCAAGCATCCACTAAAATAAATCCAATCACACATTGGTCAATAGTCCATAATCAATCCCTATTTATTATCATACATATCTCTATATGTATCAATAAATAACATTCATCTCATGAATAATAAATCCATTCCATATATGCATTGATATCAATTAATGGGCAAAAGTTTTGCTAATTTTTAGTTTTGAAACAAAATAAACTATTTTATTTTAATCAAAAACCAAATCCAAATTAAACTCCTTTAATTTTAGCAATCTAAAATCCTATTTCAGATAAAATAAACATCTTTATTTTAAACTTATATCAATTAAATAAACCATTTATTTCAATTGAAGGAAAAAAAAATTCGGATTCTGCTAGCCGGCGCAGCTGCGCTGCTCCCCAGAAAAAAAAAACGATTCTGAGTTTCGGCGCAGCTGCGCTCTAGAATGAACTGGAGGCGGCGCAGCTGCGCCGTGTCGCTGATTCAAAAAAATTTTTATTCTGCCCAAAAATTTCGATCCAATCATATCAAGCATACATGGAATTATCAAAATCGATAATTAGCACAAGATTAGGCGTTCATACCACTGTTAGGTTTGTATATAGCGCGAACATGCAATCAAATTACGTAAATAGTGCAGAAGCGCGATAAAATCGGATTTTAAAATTTTATACAAACCATCACCAAGATCAATCCTTGTGCTCAATTAACGATATAAACAAAAGAGAAAGAGAATAAGAATTATACCCTCGTAGAACAAAGCTTCATCGGGTACAAGTTCAACTCCTAGTCCTTCGTATTCTCCTCGAATGCTACAGTGTGATTCCTTCCTTTGATCAACGTTAGCCACCCCAATTGTTTGGCCTCTAGAGGTGATCCACAAAGGAAGAACAAGTATTTAAGAAGTCAGGTATTTGGCAAAACCCTGGTTTCTATCTCTATAGAAATTGTAAGTACTCTCCACAATCTAATGCAAGAATGTGTAACCCTAATCTATGATAAGACTCCTCTTATTTATAGATGTAGGAATAACCATTCCCTAAACTATTTAGGATTAGGGTTTCAATTATAATTAAACTCCTTTAATTAATTATGCTCCTAATCCAATTAAGAATTTGTGAGAGAGTACTTCTATTAATTAATTCTCAATCCCTATTAGGAAATAAATAATAGTTCTATTAATTAATTCTCAATCCTTATTAGGAATTAAATAATAGTAATAGTAATAATAATAATAATAATAATAAGACTCCTCTTATTAATTTATATTTAGTATTTCCAAAATATTAAATAATAAATATTAAGCTATTTAATTTATTCTATCTCCATAGATTAAATTAAATACACTTAACTTATTATTTCAATTATGCCATTTACTTCTTAAATAAATATTTTTCTTTTGCGGTGTGACCCTCTAGGTTCTCCATATTAAACCGGTTGTGAATAAATCAATTAGAACAATTCTAATCTTATTTAAATAAATAAATTAAACTATTTAATTCATTTAAATAAATAATATTTATTCTACAATAAGGGTAAGCCCCCTTAGCGATCAACGACTTTCCAGATAATATAGATTTCAACATCAATCACAAAAGAACCTTTGAGTAAATAGTACCGTACAATTCAATCTTTCTACCATACAATGTCCCAATTAAATATAAGACATGGATTTACTGTCAAGTCTTATTTTATTTAATTATATGCATTTCGATTCCCAAATGCACAACTCTAAATAATACAAATTAGAAACTCCTTTCTAATTTCATTCTGCCTTGGCCAAGGACTACTGAGTTGTCATTTATCGAATCACATAGGACATTCACATCTTTTACTAGACGTGGTAGATTCTTTGTTGATCATTCACCTATCTCCATGTACAACTTATTATACCCAATCATACTCTTTGATATACCCCAAAGGTCTTAAGGGACATGTCAAAGTATAATTCATCATACACAAGATACTATGATGATCTCAAGTCCAAGGATCACTTGTACTACTATCACTAGAGGAATTCTATTGACAGGCGAGTAAAACTCCATTAGGTATTCCTTAGCGAGTCACGTTCAGTGAACTTATTCTCTAATAAGCACCTACATACTTGCTTTAGTGTCTCCACACAAATGATTATGAGATCAATCATCCTCTTCCTAAGATCAAGCAACATATGTACTAATCTATCCGGATTCACTAATCCCCAATTTAGTAATCCAACGATTAGGAACAATTTTAGTTTGTGAGCTATCTAGAATTTAGATCTCATTAGCATGATCACCATCATGATTCTAAAAGCATTGCTCAAAACTATGGGTCTATCACATTTAATATAACAACACCATGTAGATAATATAAAATGTCTTTTTAAGAAAATCAATTCTTTTATTAATAAATGAATAAGATTACAAAGTATATGCTACATCATATCAAATATGATTGGCTTGTGTGCATACTACAATCAATTATATTATTGCATAATATAATTTTTAACTTAATAATATTCAGTTAATATCATTTTCGTAACAATTTCATTTATTATCTTCAATGGTTTAATAAACTATTAAACCTCATTTTCCCAAAGTAAATAAATATTTCTCTTCTATATTCCACTTAATCTTTTCACACCAAATCACATATTTCAAAAATATATGACACATATATTTATTCGAAATCGACACTTCTAATAATAAGAATTTTATTTATTAAATTCTTATTTAATAATTACTGAAAATTCGGGTTGTCACATCATTCCCCTCTTATAAGGATTCCGTCCCCGAAATCACCGAAACCCTCCTTACTCGATTTTCATTAAATTTCCTTCAAATTTTATCGTTGAATAACTTCAACGCATTACCTTAATATAGGTTTTAAAATTTCTACAATACTCATTTTCTCAATAAATTCTTGTAGGTTTTACGTCATAATCTGGATTTGAACTCGATACTATACTGAGTATTACATTTTTTTTAACCCATTCATTACCTCTTCCTAAGAATCATCGCCATAGGCTCAATTCATAAACACTCGAAATATTACATTCACCCCTTCTTCTAAGAATTTCGCCCTCGAAGTTTTAACTTACTAATCTTCGTTCATTCGATATATCAAAATAAACTTCATATTAATCTTTATTCATTTATTAGGTTCCATGATCAAATTTCTTCTCTAAGGATCTTTCTAAAATCGTTATATTCTTCACACTTTTATCTCTAAGTGTTCACTTTTTCCTTGATAACTTCACCCCCTTCTCTTTTCAGAATTTTATTTTTTACTTGTTTAATTTACTCATCACTACTTGTCGCATTCTACAACTTACTTCTTTCTAAGGAATATCCTTCCTTACCACATTCACCTTTCAAAATAATAAGAATCTTCCACAATTGATCAATAATTGGGAAGCGATATGAGTAACTTAAGAAGTTTCAATATTGTAACGACCCCAAATCCGGGTCACCTTGACCTCGGGTCCGGTTCGTCACGATACTACGCAAACAATACAATTCTTACAACATAAATGTAATCTCTATAATATTACAATACATCTTAATCTACTCCCAAGTTTTCTAACCTTTAATCGTACGCATCATTCTAAATCAGAGTATAGAATACATCAACTTATAAATAATAGTGCAATATTAAAATAATATAATATCGCAACATAGACTTTAGTTTCTCGTTTAAATGTCTTTCCTGCAGTCATCTTCTTCTGACCATCCAGGTCCTTGTTCGCTAGCTGCAAAAATCTGTTTGTGGCGTGGGTGAGCAACAATGTTGCCCGCAAGTTTAACAGTTACACATAACACATAAATCATGTATCATGCATGCTTCACAATATATCCATGTATAACAGTTATACATGTAAACATATTAACACATAAGTCATATATCATCATGTTTTTCACTGCACAGTATAAAGTTTAATTGAACAGTTGAAATGAACATATCAGCTTAAATTAACAGTCATAGAATGTTATAATGTAATAACGCATTAACATATAATGACATTTTACATATAAGAACAAGTTCTGAAAAACTTGCCTCAGTCCGTAGATCATCGCGTATATTATTCGCATCGAATATTTTATTTGTTCCTTCGATTGACAACCTAATTTAATGAAATAATATTCATCAATTAAGCATGTTAAATATTATGCTTAAATATTATTAATATAACTATAATACTCCTTATTTGTATATTAATATTATAATTATATAATATTAATACAGTTAAAATAATCATCACTAACATATTAATATTATAATTAAATAATATTAATATACTTAAAAATAATCTTCACTTATATATTAATATTATAATTAAATAATATTAATATACTTAAAATAATCCTCACTTATATATTAATATTATAATTAAATAATATTAATATACTTAAAATAATCATCACTTATATATTAATATTATGATTAAATAATATTAACATACTTAAAATATTCTTCAATTATATATTACTCGAAGCACTTAATACCATTACTTGGATACTTTTAAGTCTCAATGTTTAGATATACAATTTCTCCTAGGCATTTTATCGAGCATGTTGTATGCATTCATTAACAATTTACATGTTATGAACTACATATAAGCACATAACATCAATATTTATCCATCCTTATACACCGGATTCACTATGATCCCCAACATGTCAATGTATGTCATCACATGACAACATATATCATTTTCTAAAATTTTATTTCAAATAAAATTATAAAATCCATTTTCACAATTTCTTTAACAAAACGTTGTTTTCGTTTTTAACGTAACTCCTTCGTTACATGACTCTTTTTGTTCCTTCTTATATCAAATTAAACCTTACTCAGTGTACTACAACCTCATCTAGGCCTTAAAGTCAGACCCTTAACCATTTAAAACAGATTCTGAAATTTCATCAACTAGTCTAGAAAATTTTATTTTTTGGACAGCTTTAATAAATAATTTATTTCGAACATGATCCGTTCCATAAAATGGCTCAATCTCGCGAGTCCAGCTAGAAAACTTCAATATCTACAACTTTACAGTTTTAAGTTTCTTCAAATTCTAAACACACGAGGATGTACATCTCAAGGAATGACTAAATTAAAACTGTTTCGCGAGAAAACTGGCTGACAGACCTTAGCTCGCTTAAACAGTCATAACTTCTTCGTTTTTTACAATATTTGGATGATTCCAGCGGCCACGCGAAGATAACTTCTGTATCTACAACTTTGTCCTACTGAAAATTTTCCAATTCTCAACACATCAATACAGGAATCGCACGTAAGGGGGCTGACCAAAATTCGCTGGACAGTTTGGCACGACAAACTAGATTGGTCATAACTCTTTGCTCCGAAGTCGGAATCAGTCCGTTCTAGAGTCTATGGAAAGCTTATTCAGTGTATAATAACATACCAAAAGCCCATAATTTTTAGAGCAACCTAGCTAGCCCCGAATGTTTTTTTTTGGACAGCAGCTCACTAAATCATTTAATTTGAGGAAAATAACATTCGCTTCTCTCCTTTCGATTTTCATATTTTGAGTTTTACACAACCAAATCAAATGATTTCAAGTTCTATGAATTTATAACTCATAATATTACAACATATTAAATCTATACAATTTTTCATCAATACCCACTATGCGGATCCAAGGATCAAAGAGGAAAGTGACGGTTTTAGAGTTTTAAGAAATTATTTCTCAAATCTAAGTTTAATAACCCATCAAACATCTAGATCCAACCATGAATCATTATAAATCATGTAGATCTATCATTATCTAGTTCAATCACAACAACCCAACACTAGATCTAAGTTAAATTACAATAAAGTGGGTAAATTTTGAGTTATACCTTGCGTTCTTCATTTTTTCTTTCTTTCCTTCCATGGATCTTCTTCCATGGCTTCTTCCTAAGCTTTCTTTTTCCTCCTTTTTCTCCATTATTGGTAGCCTTCTCCCTTTTCTTTTCTCTCTATTTGGTTGGGTGAGAGTGTGAAGAATGGAGGATGAAGTGTTAAAAATTTGTCTAATTAAGCTTAATCATTTAGCCAACATCAAGGGAAAAAGGGTCATTAACCATGGCTAGGAAAGGGCATAATGGTCTTTAAAACATCTTAAGGAAATTTCCTAGAAATTTTCTCCTAGGACACAATGGTCATAAGTAATTTTTTTTAAGGATAAAATTGTCATTCTCCAATTACTAGGAAACTTCCTAGCAATTTCCTCTTAGGACACAATGGTCTTTAATAATTTTCTCTAACGACAAAATAGTTTTTCCCTCACTATTAGGAAATTTCTTTCAAGGATACCATGGTCATTAATACTTTTCTTTTAGGACAAAATAGTCATTCCCCAATTATAAGGAAACTTCCCAGAAATTTCCTTCTTAGGACACATGAGTCATTAATCACTTTTCCTTGGATAATATAATCATTTCTCACAATTTCCTACATTTAACTCAAACATGATTAGTTCCTAACCATAGTTATTCTACTAACATGTCTCATTATTTTGGGCTACTAAATTAAATTCCCATTAGACTTCTTCATTGGACTTATCACAAGTTTTTAATTAAATAACTTGGGTCATCTTAATTCTTTAAAATTGGGTTTGACACTATAATTCTTTGGACTTTCTCATATAAAGTTAGACCAAAATTTGGGTCAACTTAATTCTCCACAACTATTTTATACACGGGGCTTGTGACGCCCCCAAATTCGGGTCTCCAAATACCCGGATCCGGTCATCACGATCCAACATAAACATCCACCTATAACAACATATGGTATCTAAAATGCGGAATAAAATAAACATACGTTGTTCATTACAAGGTGTTACTAATCCCAGAATACGATTAACCTTAACAATTACACAATCCATACCCTACACATGGGGTCTTAGAAATAGATTTTGTATTGGGTTTAAGGTCGATACAAAAATTTGATTTGACGGTGTAGGGGTAGGCCAAGAAGTTCTTCGGGAAATATGTCATGAAACTTATTAACAACCGAAATATCAATTAAATTTGACGTATTTTTATTTAAATCAGTTACATGGGCTAAGAAATTTTGACATCCGTTTTTCAATAAACGAATGACTTTGTGGATAGAAATGACAGTTATTGATTTCAACGGTTTGGTTGCTTGAATTCGAATAATAGGTTGATTAGGAATATAAAAACTAGCAACCTTACGAAAGCAATCACTTTTAACATGATGAGTAGTTAACCAATCAATTGATTTTTCCAAAGAGGTAATATCAATGGGTAAGGTGAGTGTACCGTCTTGAACAAAACAAGATTTATAGACTGTAGATGTAACGAATGTTTGTTCTAATGGTGTTTCAACAAATAAGTCAAAATTTAATTTCTCAGGGGTCAAGTTTAAACGTTGGGCACAAGCAAATAAAATAAAAGAGTGGGTAGAACCAGTATCTAATAAGGTATAGACTCGCAAGAGTTTACGATTAGCTCACCGGTTATGACGTCATCTGGTTGTAGTATTTCTTTCTCCTGCTCCACTAATTGAGTCATATCCACGACATCCGAATATAGACAAATTTTATGAGAAATGAGATATTGACGAATTTTTGGTTTCAAACCTCGTAAAAATATTCGCGCCATCCATTCCTCAGTATCCACCAAATGGGACGCAAATCAAGACAGCTCGACAAACTTAGCCTCGTACTGCGAAATGGTCATGTTGTTCTGCTCTAATTTGATGAATTCTACCTCCTTCATATGGCGAATACTCTCCGGAAAATACTTCTCGTTAAACAATTCTTGGAACTCGACCCAAGACATCTCGAGTGCTGAGTGACGGGTACGTTTCACGGATTCCCACTAATGATCCGCTTCTCCTCGCAACATAAAAGTAGCGAAAGGAACCTTTTGTTCGTCAGTGCAATGCAGTACATCGAATATCTTGGTTCTCAGATGTCATTCTTAAATGTGATCACAAAACAAAGATTAGTTAAATAAATAGACACGCAACATCTTGTCCCTATAACCAAACCAATTACTTAAATAATAAAAATAGCTTAGGTAGGACACACTAGCGAAGGATTATACTCGTCTCTCCCCTCCTAGTTTTAATCCTAGATCTCTACCAGAGATCATATCCCTAAGCTCTGATACCAACTGTGACGCCCCCAAACTAGGTCCACACAACCCATTTTGAGTCGCCAATAACATTCCACAAAATACAAATACAAATACGAATTTTTCCATTTACAACTAATAAGTATCGTGCAAAATACAACAACACAATACAAATACATCTTAAATTCTCAATACACTTATTGCCACACTAATAGTAAGGTATTGAGACACTTCTATTGCCTCGGACCATCACTCCATTCCCCGGCTAGTCCCCGCTACACTCTATTTTTCTGAAGAGAACAAAGGAAAAGGGTGAGCACAAATAGCCCAGTAGAAAATATCATGACTAAGATAATGAAGAATAAAAATTATCTTTAGTCTTCAACAGAATTAAATCAGAGATTTAAAGATATTATAATTGTTCAATAACAACAACTGCAGCGGAACAAATAATCCATTAGAAGAGTCAAGTAGATTATAATATCTACCATCTTCTATAAATTAAAGGATCACCACCAATATTGTATCCCTGTAACACCAATCAACAATTCCTGTTTATGAACATCCAAATCAACAGTTTATATTCAACAGCCTCTCTTTGCAGTACGTGCCAAAGATATTTATTTGTAACACCAATCAACAATTTCAACAGCCTCTCTTTGCACTACGTGCCAAAGATATTTATTTGGAACACCAATCAACAGTTTCAACAGCCTCTCTTTGCAATACATGCCAAAGATATTTATTTGTACCATCACTGGTCAAGATCATGCCAAACGCCAGTTCATCTTTGCACTACGGGCCAAAGAGAACTTTCATCATACGCCTTTGTTTGTAACACCAAAAGTCATGATAATACCAATACACAGTTTGGTCAAAATCATGTCACGCCAGTTCATCTTTGCACTACGGGCCAAAGAGAACTATCACCACAATTTAAGTATGAGGATGAGGATGATGACAATGATACAGTGAGATCAAGGATAAGAAAAGCTTTATAATTTAATCAGTATCAAAGATTGACCAAATTGTCAACACGATGACCAAATTGTGGAGTCAAAATTCAAGAATGATATTCAAGAAATTATTTCATGCTTCAACTATAACGTATAAAATGAAATAGAAAGATTCAAGTGAAAAGATATTAGATGAAGCACAAACTATTAAGGATATTCTACTAATTTCAAGGATTTTCTCCATTTAAAAATAAGGTTTTGGAAAACAAACAGAGATTTCTTATCATAAATGGAGAAATGTGAAAGAAAAGATATTCCGTAAAGAGTACAAAAGAAATGATACGTTATACGAGTATAACAGAATATATGAAACTGCAAATGGGTTTTCACCCGTCATGCGGTAATCCGCGTAGACAGATTATCTCCCCAAAAGATTAATAAGTAATGAATACGAAGGGTTATTCACCCGTCATGCGGTAATCCGCGTAGACAGGTTATCCCCACAAATTAATACGGAATGAATAACAACCTTTCTGAGTATAATATCACTTACGAACAAGGAAGCAAATGATATTACATAAGAGTATGAAAGAAATGATATCCCCTACAAATTAATAAGGAATGAATAACAACCTTTATGAATATAATATCACTTACGAACAAGGAAGCAAATGATATTATATAAGAGTATGAAAGAAATGATATCCCCTACCTTCGTTAACAAGTGACTGGATGTTGCTTTCTATGAAGCTTACTAACTTGGACAATACTAGTATTCTCACAAATACTCACAATAGCCTAGCACACTTAGAGAACTCAAGAAATTTAAAGAGAGAGGAAGTATATGCAAGGAAGGTGTGAAGATTTCTTAAGATAACCCCTCCTATTTATAGGAAAACCAAGTTTCATTAATTGCACAATAAGGGCTCGACTTATTACACTTTAGTACCTCCATCTTTGCCTCTACTTTTTAATATAATCCCTCAAGTATTATCAATCTTGCATAACATCCCCTAATAGTTCCCACATGTGAACCAATAGTTCCATCATGTGAACCAATAGTTCACATCATGTGAATTTCAAAATTTCAATTAGGTACCCCTAAGTTAGACTCCATTTTTAATCCATGAATAATGCTAAAATATCATAACAAATAATATGAGTTACAGTACTATGATAAATAATAAAAAGTACTATGCAGATGTTATTGTAATTATTGAATCAAAATACTGTGCAATTGCTACTTTATCAATTATTGAATCAATAATTTAAAATACTGTGCAATACCGTGTGCCTGTGAAATACCGCGTACTACTGTAGAATAACGCGTTTTACTGTTCTTTTTATTACCGGGTATTTCAACAGTTGCCGGTGATAATACTGTTGACAAAATACTGTCGCTTTCAGTATCCGACAATGGGGCCCACTATCGTTGACAATATTACCATCGTGGGGCCCACTAATATGTTGATATTTCGGCGCCGTCGTACTTTACCGAATATAATATTCTCCGACAGAACGAATATTATCCGACAGAAGGAATATTCCCCGACATACAGGTTTGACTTTTTGTATAAATGAATAGTATATTCGTATGAATAGTACTTTCGTATTTATACCGTATAATTTTGTATCCAACTCATATAAACGTTATGACGTAATTCGAAGATCGAAGAAAATGTAAAAGCGTTTTAGCGTGAATAGTCCCCCGTGAATAGTGATCGCGTGAATAGTGATTTAGTGTTATTACTAGATTTCTTAATTTTCACATTTCACTGGTAACTTTATCATTATCGATTTAACACCTTTCTGTTTAAATAATAATAAGAAGAAAAATAAATTCTCTTTGTTAAAATTATCGGGGTCTTACAAAAGTGCAGCAATAAAGATATATCATGATAAAGGGATATCAAATGAATTTCAACAATAGAATAATCAGAAGCAAAAACATTAAATGTTTTTAGAACAATTGATAGTCAAATAGACTTTGAACGATAACTTCCAGAGGAGTCAATAGCTGGTTGACCCTCTGGTTACTGGCTACAGAATAACGTACTTGAGGGGATCAGCCTCGCGTACCTTATGTATATGCATAACATTTAATTCTGCTATTTGTACCTTATATACGGTACGTGGGGTACTCCCCTATAAATAAAGGGGGTGTTCATACAGTCTACGAATCCTTACCAGTGATTGGTTCGGATAGCTTTTATAAATTCATAATTGCCTGACCGAACAAGGGTTCAGACTTAACCATGAGTAGTTTCAAATTTCTGAATTTAAATAATTATATGAAATCAAATGCGCGAGTACGAATGTCAATAAATATATAGATGTGGAATAATTTTAAAAGTAATTAGACCACTTAAAGCATACTCGGAAATAAGATTCAAGCTTAAAGAATAACTTGCAACAATATATACCTCTTTGCATGAATTAAAACAATGCATAAGGTTTAAAAGCTTGCTCAATGCGAAAATTGAGTGAGAAGAACTTGCAAAAATGAAAGAAGTTTAGGGTTAGGAACTTGCAATATTTAAAGTTTCGGAATAGAGAACTTGCCTGTTTGCTCAGCTACAGATAAATTCTAGCTTTAATTAATTGATCTCGAGTGACCTATCATTGGACAAAGTCGGCTTATCAATTATTATAACATGATTGTATCTTGGCACGCTTCACTATACCATTTACTTAGCAAATAAAGAATTCATCATCTATAATTAATTACCATTTAACATTAGTTAAACGGAAATTTATTAATGACCCTTAGCTATTATTTAAACAGATAATAATTAATCATGGTCACTATCATTTGAATACTCAATTTATTTCCTTTAATAGTATCTAGGTATGGTTTAACAAACTTTATTTATCATCTATAAAATAAATTTATTTTAGTTTAGAGATGACAGGAACCATTGATCATTTATTTAGTTTACTCTTAATTACCATTTACCTTAGAGGTAGCTTAGTAATTATTACTCTTGTTCCTTATTCAACATTAATTAAGGTATAAATTTACACACAATTAATTATTATTAAATATTAATAATCGCTAAGTGTTTATTATCTTTATTTATTAAGGTCCAAAAATAATTAAACTTATTAATCTCCCTCATACTTAATCATCATTTTCATTGATGATTAAGTACTTATCATCCTTATTATTTCGTAACTTTATTTATACTTAATTAGTATTATTATTAAATAATAATTAAATACTTAGTACCTTTATTTATTATTTATTAATAAGTAATACATAATTATTTTGTTAACTTTATTCATATTTAATTATTATTAAAGAATAATTAATACATATTCATTATCTTTATTTATTATTTATTAATAAATAATAAATAATTATTTTATTAACTTTATTCATATTTAATTATTATTATTATTAAATAATAATTAAATATTTATTATCTTTATTTATTATTTATTAATAAATAATAAATAATTATTTTATTAACTTTATTCATATTTAATTATTATTATTATTAAATAATAATTAAATATTTATTATGTTTATTTATTATTTATTAATAAATAATAAATAATTATTTTATTAACTTTATTCATATTTAATTATTATTATTATTAAATAATAATTAAATATTTATTATCTTTATTTATTATTTATTAATAATAACTAATTATTTTATTAACTTTATTCATATTTAATTATTATTATTATTAAATAATAATTAAATATTTATTATCTTTATTTATTATTTATTGACAACTAATACAAAATTACTTAATTAACTTTATTATTTAATATCAATTAAATAATAATTAAAATATTTATTATCTTTATTTATTATTTGTAAATAAATAATAAATAATTATTTATTGACTTTATGCAGTTATGACTTAAATCCTTCTTAGTGTTACTGAAAACAATGGTGGTAATCTTGCACATTGCGAAGCAATGGTATTTATTTATCATAAAAAGGAAATTTACCCAGCAATTTGTCCTGCCCAGCTTTCCCCCTACACTGCGTCGACTGCCCATAGGCGCGACTGCCGCTCACGGTCTGCACCCAGCCCCAACCATTAGCGACATAAGCTCTCCCTAACCTTATGCTTGGTTTTGACAGCAAAACATACAATGGTTCTAACCAGCGAACAACACGCACTACTATAATAGTTTTAAAAGAAATCTAAAAGCTCTATACCCCGTGGCTGAATCGAAATCATAGCCCAAATTTGGCTCATTCAGACATTATAACAAACAGATGGTGTGCCTACTATAACACAAACTGGCCTAAACACAGTGTAAAGCAAAAATCAAGTTGCCAGAATTTTAAAGTACTTCAATAACCAGGGTTTCAACCCAACAATCAAGCCCAATAAAATCAAGCAACACAAATTCAAGTACAGAAATAGAGAAAGAAAACCAAAATCAAGCCACAAGAAGGCTGTCACAGCAGCTAGGTGGACAAGGAACCATTGTTTTACCTTGAGGTTGGGTTTGGTCCGAAATGGTTCCTAGTGGCTGTCCTCCTTCTCCTCCCGAAGTAGACAACAAAATTAGTGGACATCCACACCACAGCTAGCACCTTCGGAAGGGAATTTCAGCCTGTAGATGGCTTCCACCGATTTCCCTCTTTAATTTGGAACCCTAAACTTTCTAACTGAGAACTCACAAAACAGGGGAAATTCGGCAGCTAGGGCCTTCAATTTATAGGGAATTGGTTACCCAATTGTTGGGCAATATCCCAATTGACCTAACCATTGTCCAACGGTAGGAGGTGTAGGCTGTCAATTGCTCACATCAACCCATCCACCCAAGCCGCGATTTGCCGGCAAACCCTCGAGCTGTGAACACCACTGGTCACGTCGCCGCACGCTCAAACCCTTTGGTCCGTTCGTCGAGCGTCCGGTCGCCCGTGGCGAAACCCGCTTCGCCTGCTGGTTCTTCTTCACGCCGTCGGTCGATTCAAGCCCTTCGCCGGCGCCTTTTTCCCCCGTTCTTTACTCGATTGATGGATTGAAGCTTTGACAGAGGGTTTGACTGATTGAGGCGCTATGGATTTCTTTAGGATTTCTTTTCCCAACTGATTTTGGCTTCTTTGAAACCCTTCCCAATTGCGTCTATCAGTTATCTGAGATTTGAGGGGAAACGGATACAACCCGTGGTCAGCCTCAACCCTGTTAGCTGGAATGGTATAGGATGGGTCGACCCGACATGGAAGAGAATTAGAATGGGCTCAATCCAGATAGGGTTGGGCCGGCGGTTTTAAATAAGAGGTGGCCCAAATTGAAAATAAAAGAAAATAGCCCATTTTGTTTATTAAAATTATTAACATTATTTCCCAAATATTTAAAATGAATTAATTACTTAAACTAATTAATTATTCATAATATTTATTTCAACAATAATTCTTCATGCGAATTATTTAGACCCGATAATAGTAACGCAAATTAAATTTCCCAATTTTCTTGAAATTAAATACTAGGATAAATTTATAAATTTAAATAATACTACTCACATGGATCCAATTAAATTTATAAAATTGTATAAAATGAATTTCATTGGTCAAAATAAATTGTATAATGCTTTGAAATTCCTGGACATTACAGGGCTTGCAACCTAGATTAATCTCTTACTAGTAAATACATAACACACATACTAACAAATAAATATATATCACATATATTTATTTACTCATCACACTTATACAAAATATTATCCATATAAACTTTATTTTATTAGAACAAAGTACATACATTAATTCACTAATTTTAACTAAGTGAATTAATTAATTCATATATGAAAATTTAGTTCATAATAATTTTATCGCCGTCCAAGGCTCAATATTCAAATTATATTATTTAATAATATAATTTCAATTTAATCTCAATCGATTAATATTAATTAATTAATTCCATCCATTTTTTTAATGATTTAATTAAATATTAAATCTATTTTTCCCAATATATGTATATATTTCACATCTATATATACACATTTAGTCCATTACGCAAAATCACATACTTCACATTATATGAAATACATATATACATATGTATCCAAATCTACTTTATCTCTTAATAAGAATTTTATTTATTAAATTATTATTTCAAAATTTTAAAATATCTAGGATATTACAAATATTACACTGAGGAGTCGTAAAGACTTGAATCTTGTCCTAGGTTAACAGATATTCTAACTGTAACTTTTAACAGTCAAAAGACTATGGACCATCCTTTCTCGTACTCTAGGTGATCAGCCCTTTGTAATATATATTGTGCACATACATATTAACGCGGGTGCGTAGCCCCTATTACAGGGTTGGTTCACCTCAAACTAATATAAATTCCGCACCAGCACAATCCGGTTTGGCATAAATTCTTAAAGAACGCTTTGAACTTCATAAACATCTTTCAACAGTCGTCTAGCCGAATCAATTAGCTTAGACCTAGAACAACAATTCGGATATCAAAGAAACTATTTTTAGCCAACTTAATTGGTGTATCTTTTCATAGTTTAAAAGAAAACCAAAATTCTTTTTATGACATCATGATATCGTACAGTTTTAATAGTACGTTGAGGATTTCGTCATTTTATGACGTTGTCATACTACATCATACTGTTGCCTCTTTTTAAGTCTTTAATAAAAGAGCTCTAACTCGTGCAAGTGTACACGGTCAACAAGTAATACAGAGAAAGTAGAGTATCGTCCCACAGAGAAAGGATTAAATTAAATCACTATGCATCAGTTCTATCACTATATTTATTTGCCTAAACTATTGACTTACTTTTGGTGACAAAATTATTTCTATATCAATTAATAACTAAATATGCAAATACTAACGAAATATATCAAGCTTGGAATTAATAGGATCCTAACTTCATTTAATAGTTCATCTAATTACCACTATCAAGCTAGAAGGTTCACACATCACAGAAAAGTAGCCAAGGGCACTAATATAGACATAACCATTTGTCAATGCATTATGACCTACTTACATAATATCCATACTCGATAGACACCATGTAATCACCACTATAATCAAAATCACTATATTTCTATGTGAAATTGCAATTATATTGATTTTAAGCACAAGCCCTTATTTTGACTCTTACGGCGAAGCAGTATATTTCTATCTGATTCACAAAATATTAAGCTATCCAATTAAGCCTCATATTCGCAAGCTATCATGATTACAATCCATACTTATATATTATTTTTCAATTCTATACAAGCACTGAAATTGAATGGTGATCAAGCATTCATACATGCAAAACAATCATGATAGAAATTCCTTATGATATGCAAAACAATCTAAAAATCAAGTTTATAATTAGACTACATATTAAAATCCGTTAGAATCCCATAATGAAGATTAGTTCATGTCTGAACCAAAAGCCATTATGAGATCAAAATTAAACATGGAAAAATAAACAATCAATTGAAGTAAGAAGAATTAGATTGATCAAACCCAATTGAAGAAATAAAATCCAAAGTAAAGTTCAATCCACATCAATATCCAGCACTTGAACAATAATAATCCACGGTAAAACTCCACACCAACTAACTCTAGAAAAATAGAATAATAATAATAAAAAGTCTCTAAGTTCCCTCTTAGGGTTTCCTTCTCTAAATCTAATCAATAATCACTAGAATCCTCTTCCGAATTGGCTTCCTTTTCTTCCTCCAGCTGCACATCAGCAACCAAATGCGTGCCCTAGCGCCTCTGACGCTAGCTTAGTACTAACCCTAGCGCCTTTGGCGCTAGGTCATGCCCACATATTTATAAAAATGCCATCAAGTGTCCTTTAAGCTTCAAATTTACCCTTTTGCCCCTCTAGCTCTAATACTACAATAAACAAACACAAAAATGAATAAAACAATACTAAAAACACTTAAATACCACAATAATTAAGTCTAACAAGACCTGATTCGTAGGTATAAAATCCACTCATCAAATACCCCCAAACTTAACCAATTGCTTGTCCCCAAGCAATGCAATGATATAAATGCAAATTAACTATCATGCCTACGAATTAAACAATTAACCAACATAGTATCCAACACCAGGCCTCAACTGTGACGCCCCCAAATTCGGGTCTCCAAACACCCGGATCTGGTCATCACGATCCAATACAAACATTCACCTCTAACAACATATGATATCTAAAAGTGCGGAATATAATAAACATAAGTTGTTCATTTAAGGTGTTACTAGTCCCAGAATACAATTAACCTTAATCAAGTACATCAACCCATACCCTAAGTAACTATTAGGGTTTAAATTACATGAACAGTAATTAAATTACACATGACTATAAAGTCTGCTACAAGGAATCTATTGTTTCATCTTTTCTTTTCCTTTGTTCTTCCCTGAAGTCTCGGGTTTCGCTGCAGTAAAGTCATGATATAGCAAGAATGAGCAACGAGTTTGCCCAGCAAGTTTAAAGTACAACAATGAAGATATATCATGATGAAGGGATGAAAAAAAAAGGGATTTCAACAATAGAATAATCAGAAGCAAGAACATTAAATGCTTTTAGAACAATTGATAGTCAAATAGACTTTGAACGATAACTTCCAGAGGAGTCAATAGCTGGTTGACCCTCTGGTTACTGGCTACAGAATAACGTACTTGAGGGGATCAGCCTCGCGTACCCTATGTATATGCATAACATTTAATTCTGCTATTTGTACCTTATATACGGTACGTGGGGTACTCCCCTATAGATAAAGGGGTGTTCATACAGTCTAAGAATCCTTACCATTGATTGGTTCGGATAGCTTTTATAAATTTTCACAAAATTGTCTGACCGAACAAGGGTTCAGACTTAACCATGAATGGTTCATAAAACTTCTGAATTTAATTCAATATTCGAATTCAAATGCATGAGCGCGAATGCCAATAATACACAGATGTGGAATAATTTTAAAAGTAATTAGACCACTTATAGCATGCTTGGAGATAAAATTCAAGCTTAAAGAATACTTGCAATAATATATACCTTTTTGCATGAATTAAAATACTGCATAAGGTTTTAGAAGTATTACTCAAAGTAAAAAGTTACGTAAGGAAGAACTTGCAATAAGGTAAGAAGTTTAGAGTTAGGAACTTGCAGAAATCAAAGTTCGAGATAGAGGACTTGCCTGTTTGCTCAGCTACAGATAAATTCTAGCTTTAATTAATTGACCTCGAGTGACCTATCATCGGGTAAAGTCGATTTATCAATTAACAGTTGTATATTGGCACCTCTTACTATGCCTTTTACTTAACAGGTAAAATTCATCACCTATATTAAATTACTAATTGACATTAGCTAAACAGAAATTTATTAATGACCTTTAGCTATTAGATAATAATTAATCATGATCACTATCATTTGAATACTTAATTTATTACCTTTAATTGTGTCTAGGTATGGTTTAATAAATTTATTTTGGTTTAAAGATAACAGAAAATCATTGATCAATTCTCTAGTTGGTTTACTCTTAATTACCATCTACCTTAGGGGTAAATTAGTAATTATTATTTGATCACTGTGTTAGTCTTACTAAATAATAGTCAAGTGTTTATTATTTAATATTAATACTTAAATAATATGTAATTATTCCATTAACTTTATTCATATTTAATTATTATTATTACTAAATAATAATTAAATATTCATTATCTTTATTCATATTTAATTATTATTATCGCTAAATAATAATTAAATATTCATTATCTTTATTTATTATTATAATAAATCATTATTCATTAACTCTATTCATATTTAATTATCATTATTAAATAATAATTAAATATTTATTATGTTTATTTAGTAATTACTCATACTAAATAATTACTTTACTAATTTTATTTATAATATTAACTAGTTCGCAATGGCATTCTTAATTCAAATAATAATGGGAAAAACTACCAAGTTGGTTCTCAAAGGCATTTTGACAAACACATGGTGGGAAATTCTAACATTTGACAGTGGCCAATGCTCAGCTCAGTACCAAATTGCCAGGACCTGAAGGTCCTTTAGAATACAGGGTCCCCAAACAATGAATCACACAGCCAAAAAAAGAAACACAATACAGATTTCCCAAAAAATAAGCCAAACTAAACAAATCAAAATTACACCAACTGGTAACCAGGTTTTAAAATCTCGAAATGATAGTACAACTCTAGAACTCTAACACAGCATAACCCATAGCAAATTTCCAACCCATAAAGCCAATACAGGGATCAATTTACCAATTTAAAACCAACTTAACCAGAACATTAAGGTTCTATGATACACAGAAGTTTAAACCCAAAAATCAACCCAATACAATACAGATTTTTTTTCAAATTCCAAATCAAACGAAAGTGTTAGCAGTTTCGTTACCAGATTTTAACCCAATTCAAAGCTGCTAACAATTTATTTCAACAAATACCTAGAACAATTTTCCCATACAGAGGAACAATTCGTTCAATACAGCAGGAAGTAAGAATTTCAAAATCCCTCAGTCCCTCACGGTTATACCTTCGGGTAGTCCGAGTCGCCGTCCGAAGTAGTTAACCCAGCCGGACATCCACAATGGCCTCCCCTGTCTCCCCTGTTCTCTGTATTTGCTCACAAAAAAAAAGAAAAAAAAACCCTAGTTTCTAATTGGAACTCACAGACAAGGGAAAAATCGGCAATTTGGGGTTCATCTTATAGGGCAGGGTTTGCCCAATTTCTGTGGTTAATACCCTAATGGAACCGGTCAATACCTAAGGGTTTGAGGGAAGTAGGCTGTCAATCGTTCACCTCAAGCCCCATCAAGCCCAGCTAGCTTCGCCAGCGGTCCTCCGAGCCGTGTGTCCTCACCGGTCGCGTCACCAGTTTTTTCTGGGACCCTTGGTCCTTGCCGCGTTCGCCTCGGTCGGTCGCCGACGTTTCTTCCCCCCCTTCGACCCGCTGGTTGCCTCGTGGTGTCGCCGGCGCACGCTTGGCGTCCCTCCTTCCAGTCACCAGCTCATGTTCCGAACGATTGAATTGATGGAGGGTTTGTGCGCTTAGGTTGGTGTCGACTGTGAGGGGCTAGGGCTTGGGATATACTGACATACTAATTTGGCTTGATTTTGATCCTTTTTCCCCAATCAATATGCCGGCAAATCCTAATACCAATCACCATGGATCGACCCGACTGAAAAAGGGAATTTGGGCCCAACCCAAATGGGGTTGGGTCGGCTGAAATAGGAAAGGAGGTGTGGCCCAAATAGGAAAAATGGAAAGGAGAGGGTTTTGGCTTAAATTATAAAAGTGATGTGTTAATGAAAGAAAAATTGGCCCAACTTAAATTAACCATTATGCAAATTATTATATTTTTATTTGAATTACTTAGCCAATTAGTTGTTTATAAGAAAATATTTATTTGTAACCATAATTCTTCATTCGAATCATTAAATCCGATAATGATAAAATTTATTCATTAATTCCCCAAATTTTCTTGCAAATAAATTCTTTAGGGCTAACTCACTAATTTATTCAAACTATCAGTGAGTCCCTTTAATGCACAGAAAATTATTGGACCACGTATTTATATAATTAAATAATAATACTCACCATGGATCCAACTGAATTTAAAAATTGAATATAATGAATTTATTTCTTATTAAAATAAATTCGATACAGTGTTTAAAATTCCTGGACATTACATCCTCTCCCCCCTTATAAAAATTCCGTCCTCGGAATTTCAATCTAAGGTCATTCAAACAACTGAGGGTAATTTGCCTCTCATCTTTTCTTCGAGCTCCCACGTGGCCTCTTCCACCGCGTTGATTTTTCCAGAGAACTTTAACCGAGTGAATGATTTTTATTCCTCAGCTTCTGCTCTTTCCTATCCAGTATTTGAACCTCAGGAACCTCCTCTTACGATAAATCCTTTTCGACTTGGATTGGTTCATAGGAGATGACATGGCTTGTAGTCCGGCTTATACGGACGCAACACTGATACGTGAAAAAACACATTGTGAATGTGCTCAAGTTCATGAGGTAATGCTACCGACACATCGTACGCCACTTCGCCGATCCGCCTCAAAATTTCGAACGGTCCTATGAACCTAGGGCTCAATTTGCCCTTCTTCCCAAAACGGATCTTGCCTTTCCAGGGAGATACCTTCAAGAACACAAAGCTACCAACTTCAAAGTCTCGTTTCTGACGGTGTAAGTCGGCATACTTCTTTTGGCGTTCCTGGGCTGCTACTAAAACTAACCGTTGTCTTATTATTTTAATGATCTCCACGGTCTGTTGTACCATTTCTGGCCCCAACAATCTCCGCTCACCAACTTCATCCCAACACAACGGCGTTCGACACTTTCTCCCATATAGTGCTTCGTACGGTGGCATACCAATACTAGCATGGTAACTATTATTGTAGGCGAACTCTACTAGTGGCAAGTGATCGTCCCAGCTGCCAACTTAAGTCCATCACCACTGCTCGGTCAACAGCATATCCTCTAGAGTCTGAATTGTTCGCTCACTCTGAACCATCAGTCTGGGGATGATATGCCGTACTCATTCTTAAACTGTGTTCCCAGTCTCTCCTGTAGACTTCTCCAAAAATTTGACGTGAAGCGCGGATCCCTGTCAGACACAATGGATACCGGCACTCCATGTCGTGATACTATTTCCTTCACATAAAGTTTTGCCAGCTGTTCCAATTTGTACCTGATCTTGATCGGTAGAAAATGGGCAGACTTGGTCAACCGATCTACGATCACCCAGATGGCGTCTAGACCCTTTTTTTGGGTTGTCGGGAGTCCCACCACAAAATCCATAGTGATGTGTTCCCACTTCCACTCGGGAATCTCTAAGGGTTGCAACAATCCGCTCGGCCGTTGATGCTCAGCCTTGATCCGTTGACAAGTTAAACACCGGCTGACGAACTCTGCAACTTCCCCTTTCAAATGCGGCCACCAATAATGTTGACGAAGATCTTGATACATCTTGGTGCTACCTGGATGTACCGAAAACCTTGTATTATGGGCCTCCTGCAAAATCTCTTCCCTTAAGTCTGGTACGTAGGGTATCCAGATCCTCCCCTCGAATCTCAGCAATCCTGTGCTGTCAACCTTATACTTCGAGGCTTTTCCCTCCGATAACTGTTTCTTAATGCCAATACATTCCTCGTCAAATTCTTGAGCCTCCTGTATCCTATCCAGTAGAGTTGGACCTACCGTCACGGCGAACACCCTTTCGTCCACCTCCATTGGATACCTAACTTCCAGCTCCAGACGTTCGAAGTCTCGTATCAATTCCTCCTGGACTGTCAGCTGCATCAATTTCACCTTGCCTTTTCTACTCAAGGCATCAGCCACTACATTTGCCTTGCCCGGATGGTACAGAATTTCACACAGTCGTAAGTCCTTGATCAATTCTAACCATCGGCGTTGCCTCATGTTCAGCTCCTTTTGAGTGAAGATATATTTCAGACTTTTGTGATCTGTATATATCTCACACTTCTCCCCATATAGGTAGTGCCTCCAAATCTTCAAAGCGAACACACCACCGCGGCTAACTCCAGGTCATGAGTCGGGTAACCCTTCTCATAATCTTTCAGCTGACGTGATGCGTACGCCACGACCTTGCCGTGTTGCATCAGTACACAGCCAAGACCCTTGTGTGACGCGTCGCTATACACTACAAAACCCCCAGTGTTGTCTGGTAAGGTCAACACTGGTGCTTGGCTGAGTCTCTTCTTCAATTCCATGAAACTCTCCTCACACTTCTCCGACCAAACAAACTTGACTGTTTTCCTGGTGAGATTGGTCAACGGCGATGCTATCTTGGAAAAATCCTGGATGAATCTTCGATAGTATCCCGCTAATCCCAAGAAACTCCGGATCTCTGTCGGCGTCTTCGGCTGTTCCCAGTTGATAACTGCTTCTACTTTTGCTGGTCCACCGAAACACCATTCTTGTCTATGACATGACCCAGAAACTGTACCCTCTGCAACCAAAACTCACACTTAGAAAACTTTGCATATAATTTCTCCTTCCTGAGAGCTTCTAATACAATCCTTAAGTGTTCAGCATGCTCCTCCTCTGTCTCCGAATACACCAAGATGTCATCGATGAATACGACTACGAATTTATCCAAGTACCTTTTTGCTTGAACACTCTGTTTCATCATATCCATAAATGCTGCTGGTGCATTCGTCAATCCAAATGACATTACCAGGAACTCGAAGTGCCCATAACGAGTCCTGAATGCAGTCTTCGGGATATCTTCCTGCCTCACCTTCAGCTGATGGTAGCCGGTTCTCAAGTCGATCTTTGAAAAGTACTTCGCTCCCTTGAGTTGATCGAAACAGATCGTCAATTCTGGGAAGCGGATACCTATTCTTAATCGTAACTTTGTTCAGCTCCCGGTAGTCGATACAAAGCCTCATTGAACCATCCTTCTTCTTCACAAACAGGACTGGTGCTCCCCACGGTGACACGCTCTCGGCCTGATATATCCTTTATCTAACAGCTCCTGCAGTTGCACCATCAACTCTTTCATCTCTACAGGTGCCATTCGATACGGCGGCTTCGATATTGGTGCGGTTCCCGGTGCCAAATCGATAATGAACTCGATTTCCCTGTCCGGCGGCAGTCCCGGAAGCTCTTCGGGAAAGACATCGGTGAATTCTCTCACGACTGGTATTTGACTCATCTCATCCCCTACTCGACGAGTATCAACCACATGGGCCAAATAACATTCGCAACCCTTCTTGAGTAATCTCCTTGTTTGCATCATAGTAAGACAACAAGATTGGCTTGGTGACTTACTACCGTAGAATACTACATTCGACTGATTAGAAGTCTTCAGGTGTACACACTTCTTTTTACAGTCGATGACTGCTCCGTGAATCGATAACCAATCCATTCCAAGGATCACATCGAACTCCCCCAAACGAATCGGTATCAAATCCACGCTGAGCTTAAATCCTCGTAACTCGGCACAACAATTCCTATGAATACATTCTACGGGGATAATTTCCTTGTTTGCTACTTCTACGTTCATAGGGTATTCTAACTTTTCACGAGGTAAGTCTAACCGTTTAGCAAATTCTTCGGAAACAAAAGAGCAGGTAGCACCCGAATCGAATAACACATAAGCATTTATATCATTGATTGGGATGATACCTGACACCATGTCCTTGGACCCCACGACATCCTTCCGTGTGACCATCATGGCTTTTCTGATCTTGGTTGTGCTTTGTCAACGCTTCATTTCCTCCTCGGCAACGATTGCTTCCTTAAGTAACGTAGGAAATGTGTTGATCTGCAAAAGCACAACCTTACTATACGCCCAGGGCTTCAACCCTTGATCAAATCTCTTCGCTCGCCTAGCTCCGGTGTCCACTTGGTGTGGATCAAACCTAGCTAGTTTGTTAAACTTCGTTGCGTACTCTGCTACTGACATATCATCTTGCTTCAGATCCAAGAACTTTATCTCCATACTTGCCTGCGTGCTTTCTAGAAAGTAATTTTTTGAAAAACAGCTCCTTAAAACGAGTCCACGCAGTCGCGCCTTCCCCAGCTCGGCTTCTATTCGCCTTCCACCAGTAATTTGACTCACCCTTCCTCATGAGAGTGGAAAACGAAGTCTTCTGTTCCTCGGTCACTCTTGCGACCTTAAAACTTTTCCCATTTTTTCTACCTATATCTGGGCTTCACTCGAATCCGGTGGTCCTAGTAATTTGAAACCCGTAAAGTTCGCCATGTGATTTCATGGCCAAACAACCGCAATGGCTGGTCTGCCTTGCATCGTTTCCTCTAACAAGTTCGCAAAGGTCCTCTTGGGGTCAGTCTGACCCTCCTCGTTATTCACTGACTCTTCCACCCTCGTGTATCGGGGTTGTCTCCTTGACGGCATTGTTTGTTCTAAACAAAACCTTACATAAATCCTTCTTGTTTTACACATCGTGCAAAATTCTACTGATGTTATCATTTAAGATTCAAGGCACAAATCGATCACAATCAATCATGTAATAATAATACCACATTTATATTCATACACCCCTTAGTGTGTCAAACACTTATAATTCCGGCATATTCCTATAAATGTTAACTATCCCATTAAGACACAAAAGATGGGATTAATAAGAACTGCATTCCCCTAGATCTGAAAAGTGGGGATGTATCATCATCATATCAACTCAAGGCACCTTTAGTAAATACTAATAAGCTCATCTTAGTACCTCGTACTACTTACATCATATAGCATTACTGATATGCACTTATCCCTCTGTTACTAACAACAAGATGGGATTCACATAACTACTCCACAACTTACACAAAGTTGGGACTTACAACAGATATACTGCTAGTTGTACAAAAACTGAGATTCACATTTCTTATAATCTCTCCGTTGTCTCTCCTTTCTAATCATCAAAACAATCTAAATTGCCATCAGTCATCTCTTAATTTATTTTTTTTTCATATAACATCATTCATCTCAATACTCTCAACTTTTGCTTAACAACTCTATATGAGTCCATTACCTTTGTCTCACCTGGCATTCCACCATAAAGCTTAATAACTTAACTAACACTTCAAAATATCGATATATTCATTATTTATCGAATCAATCATTTCCTTCTTGCAAACCTTAACCCCACAGATTCTAAGGTACCCTCTCTTCATCACAAAGAAACTCCATACCACATCACTCCAATATCTTATCTAATGAATAGCCACAAAAATTGATCAATAGCCACAAAATTGATCAATAGCATCAAATGATTAATTTAATTACCTCGAATATCTATAACTCCAGCTTACAATGGATCGTCCATACTTAATGGTCTTCACTTTACCATATTATCTCATCAATACACATTCCTCAAATTATCCTCAAGCTTAATAACACCAACGTATGATCCAAATCCTCAATTTTAATATCAGAATAAATTTCTACCCAAAAATAACTCTATATGAGTTCTATCCCCTTCTATTCCTCTATATTCTCTCAGGTTATAGCCTAAGGACTCTTTCTCCTAAGGGTTATAACCTATAGCTTTGATACCAACCTGTGACGCCCCCAAATTCGGGTCTCCAAACACCCGGATCTGGTCATCACGATCCAATACAAACATTCACCTCTAACAACATATGATATCTAAAAGTGCGGAATATAATAAACATAAGTTGTTCATTTAAGGTGTTACTAGTCCCAGAATACAATTAACCTTAATCAAGTACATCAACCCATACCCTAAGTAACTATTAGGGTTTAAATTACATGAACAGTAATTAAATTACACATGACTATAAAGTCTGCTACAAGGAATCTATTGTTTCATCTTTTCTTTTCCTTTGTTCTTCCCTGAAGTCTCGGGTTTCGCTGCAATAAAGTCATGATATAGCAAGAATGAGCAACGAGTTTGCCCAGCAAGTTTAAAGTACAACAATGAAGATATATCATGATGAAGGGATGATAAAAAAGGGATTTCAACAATAGAATAATCAGAAGCAAGAACATTAAATGCTTTTAGAACAATTGATAGTCAAATAGACTTTGAACGATAACTTCCAGAGGAGTCAATAGCTGGTTGACCCTCTGGTTACTGGCTACAGAATAACGTACTTGAGGGGATCAGCCTCGCGTACCCTATGTATATGCATAACATTTAATTCTGCTATTTGTACCTTATATACGGTACGTGGGGTACTCCCCTATAGATAAAGGGGTGTTCATACAGTCTAAGAATCCTTACCATTGATTGGTTCGGATAGCTTTTATAAATTTTCACAAAATTGTCTGACCGAACAAGGGTTCAGACTTAACCATGAATGGTTCATAAAACTTCTGAATTTAATTCAATATTCGAATTCAAATGCATGAGCGCGAATGCCAATAATACACAGATGTGGAATAATTTTAAAAGTAATTAGACCACTTATAGCATGCTTGGAGATAAAATTCAAGCTTAAAGAATACTTGCAATAATATATACCTTTTTGCATGAATTTAAAATACTGCATAAGGTTTTAGAAGTATTACTCAAAGTAAAAAGGTTACGTAAGGAAGAACTTGCAATAAGGTAAGAAGTTTAGAGTTAGGAACTTGCAGAAATCAAAGTTCGAGATAGAGGACTTGCCTGTTTGCTCAGCTACAGATAAATTCTAGCTTTAATTAATTGACCTCGAGTGACCTATCATCGGGTAAAGTCGATTTATCAATTAACAGTTGTATATTGGCACCTCCTACTATGCCTTTTACTTAACAGGTAAAATTCATCACCTATATTAAATTACTAATTGACATTAGCTAAACAGAAATTTATTAATGACCTTTAGCTATTAGATAATAATTAATCATGATCACTATCATTTGAATACTTAATTTATTACCTTTAATTGTGTCTAGGTATGGTTTAATAAATTTATTTTGGTTTAAAGATAACAGAAAATCATTGATCAATTCTCTAGTTGGTTTACTCTTAATTACCATCTACCTTAGGGGTAAATTAGTAATTATTATTTGATCACTGTGTTAGTCTTACTAAATAATAGTCAAGTGTTTATTATTTAATATTAATACTTAAATAATATGTAATTATTCCATTAACTTTTATTCATATTTAATTATTATTATTACTAAATAATAATTAAATATTCATTATCTTTATTCATATTTAATTATTATTATCGCTAAATAAATAATTAAATATTCATTATCTTTATTTATTATTATAATAAATAAATCATTATTCATTAACTCTAATTCATATTTAATTATCATTATTAAATAATAATTAAATATTTATTATCTTTATTTAGTAATTACTCATACTAAATAATTTACTTTACTAATTTTATTTATATTTAATATTAAACTAGTTCGCAATGGCATTCTTAATTCAAATAATAATGGGAAAAACTAACTACCAAGTTGGTTCTCAAAGGCATTTTGACAAACACATGGTGGGAAATTCTAACATTTGACAGTGGCCAATGCTCAGCTCAGTACCAAATTGCCAGGACCTGAAGGTCCTTTAGAATACAGGGTCCCCAAACAATGAATCACACAGCCAAAAAAGAAACACAATACAGATTTCCCAAAAATAAAGCCAAACAAAATTTTACACCAACTGGTAACAGGTTTTAAAATCTCGAAATGATAGTACAACTCTAGAACTCTAACACAGCATAACCCAAGCAAATTTCCAACCCATAAAGCCAATACAGGGATCAATTTACCAATTTAAAACCAACTTACCAGAACATTAAGGTTCTATGATACACAGAAGTTTAAACCCAAAAATCAACCCAATACAATACAGATTTTTTTCAAATTCCAAATCAAACGAAAGTGTTAGCAGTTTCGTTACCAGATTTTAACCCAATTCAAAGCTGCTAACAATTTATTTCAACAAATACCTAGAACAATTTTCCCATACAGAGGAACAATTCGTTCAATACAGCAGGAAGTAAGAATTTCAAAATCCCTCAGTCCCTCACGGTTATACCTTCGGGTAGTCCGAGTCGCCGTCCGTCGTCGCCGTCCGAAGTAGTTAACCCAGCCGGACATCCACAATGGCCTCCCCTGTCTCCCCTGTTCTCTGTATTTGCTCACAAAAAAAAGAAAAAAAAAACCCTAGTTTCTAATTGGAACTCACAGACAAGGGAAAAATCGGCAATTTGGGGTTCATCTTATAGGGCAGGGTTTGCCCAATTTCTGTGGTTAATACCCTAATGGAACCGGTCAATACCTAAGGGTTTGAGGGAAGTAGGCTGTCAATCGTTCACCTCAAGCCCCATCAAGCCCAGCTAGCTTCGCCGGCGGTCCTCGAGCCGTGTGTCTCACCGGTCCGCGTCACCAGTTTTTTCTGGGACCCTTGGTCCTTGCCCGCGGTCGCTCGGTCGCCGACGTTTCTTCCCCCCTTCGACCGCTGGTTGCCTCGTGGTGTCGCCGGCGCACGCTTGGCGTCCCTCCTTCCAGTCACCAGCTCATGTTCCGAACGATTGATTGATGGAGGGTTTGTGCGCTTAGGTTGGTGTCGACTGTGAGGGGCTAGGGCTTGGGATTATACTGACATACTAATTTGGCTTGATTTTGATCCTTTTTCCCCAATCAATATGCCGGCAAATCCTAATACCAATCACCATGGATCGACCCGACTGAAAAAGGGAATTTGGGCCCAACCCAAATGGGGTTGGGTCGGCTGAAATAGGAAAGGAGGGGTGGCCCAATAGGAAAATGGAAAGGAGAGGGTTTTGGGCTTAAATTATAAAAGTGATGTGTTAATGAAAGAAAATTGGCCCAACTTAAATTAACCATTATGCAAATTCTTATATTTTAAATTGAATAACTAAGCCAATTAGTTGTTTATAAGAAAATATTTATTTGTAACCATAATTCTTCATTCGAATCATTAAATCCGATAATGATAAAATTATTCATTAATTCCCCAAATTTTCTTGCAAATAAATTCTTAGGGCTAACTCACTAATTTATTCAAACTATCAGTGAGTCCCTTTAATGCACAGAAAATTATTGGACCACGTATTTATATAATTAAATAATAATACTCACATGGATCCAACTGAATTTAAAAATTGAATATAATGAATTTATTTCTTATTAAAATAAATTCGATACAGTGTTTAAAATTCCTGGACATTACATCCTCTCCCCCTTATAAAAATTCCGTCCTCGGAATTTCAATCTAAGGTCCATTCAAACAACTGAGGGTAATTTGCTCTCATCTTTTCTTCGAGCTCCCACGTGGCCTCTTCCACCGCGTGATTTTTCCAGAGAACTTTAACCGAGTGAAATGATTTTATTCCTCAGCTTCTGCTCTTTCCTATCCAGTATTTGAACAGGAACCTCCTCGTACGATAAATCCTTTTCGACTTGGATTGGTTCATAGGAGATGACATGCTTGTAGTCCGGCTTATACGGACGCAACACTGATACGTGAAAACACATTGTGAATGTGCTCAAGTTCATGAGGTAATGCTACCTCGTACGCCACTTCGCCGATCCGCCTCAAAATTTCGAACGGTCCTATGAACCTAGGGCTCAATTTGCCCTTCTTCCCAAAACGGATCTTGCCTTTCCAGGGAGATACCTTCAAGAACACAAAGCTACCAACTTCAAAGTCTCGTTTCTGACGGTGTAAGTCGGCATACTTCTTTTGGCGATCCTGGGCTGCTACTAACCGTTGTCTTATTATTTTAATGATCTCCACGGTCTGTTGTACCATTTCTGGCCCCAACAATCTCCGCTCACCAACTTCATCCCAACACAACGGCGTTCGACACTTTCTCCCATATAGTGCTTCGTACGGTGGCATACCAATACTAGCATGGTAACTATTATTGTAGGCGAACTCTACTAGTGGCAAGTGATCGTCCCAGCTGCCACTTAAGTCCATCACCACTGCTCGGAAAAGCATATCCTCTAGAGTCTGAATTGTTCGCTCACTCTGACCATCAGTCTGGGGATGATATGCCGTACTCATTCTTAACTGTGTTCCCAGTCTCTCCTGTAGACTTCTCCAAAAATTTGACGTGAAGCGCGGATCCCTGTCAGACACAATGGATACCGGCACTCCATGTCGTGATACTATTTCCTTCACATAAAGTTTTGCCAGCTGTTCCAATTTGTACCTGATCTTGATCGGTAGAAAATGGGCAGACTTGGTCAAACCGATCTACGATCACCCAGATGGCGTCTAGACCCTTTTGGGTTGTCGGGAGTCCCACCACAAAATCCATAGTGATGTGTTCCCACTTCCACTCGGGAATCTCTAAGGGTTGCAACAATCCGCTCGGACCGTTGATGCTCAGCCTTGATCCGTTGACAAGTTAAACACCGGCTGACGAACTCTGCAACTTCCCCTTTCAAATGCGGCCACCAATAATGTTGACGAAGATCTTGATACATCTTGGTGCTACCTGGATGTACCGAAAACCTTGTATTATGGGCCTCCTGCAAAATCTCTTCCCTTAAGTCTGGTACGTAGGGTATCCAGATCCTCCCCTCGAATCTCAGCAATCCTGTGCTGTCAACCTTATACTTCGAGGCTTTTCCCTCCGATAACTGTTTCTTAATGCCAATACATTCCTCGTCAAATTCTTGAGCCTCCTGTATCCTATCCAGTAGAGTTGGACCTACCGTCACGGCGAACACCCTTTCGTCCACCTCCATTGGATACCTAACTTCCAGCTCCAGACGTTCGACAGTCTCGTATCAATTCCTCCTGGACTGTCAGCTGCATCAATTTCACCTTGCCTTTTCTACTCAAGGCATCAGCCACTACATTTGCCTTGCCCGGATGGTACAGAATTTCACAGTCGTAGTCCTTGATCAATTCTAACCATCGGCGTTGCCTCATGTTCAGCTCCTTTTGAGTGAAGATATATTTCAGACTTTTTGTGATCTGTATATATCTCACACTTCTCCCCATATAGGTAGTGCCTCCAAATCTTCAAAGCGAACACCACCGCGGCTAACTCCAGGTCATGAGTCGGGTAACCCTTCTCATAATCTTTCAGCTGACGTGATGCGTACGCCACGACCTTGCCGTGTTGCATCAGTACACAGCCAAGACCCTTGTGTGACGCGTCGCTATACACTACAAAACCCCCAGTGTTGTCTGGTAAGGTCAACACTGGTGCTTGGCTGAGTCTCTTCTTCAATTCCATGAAACTCTCCTCACACTTCTCCGACCAAACAAACTTGACTGTTTTCCTGGTGAGATTGGTCAACGGCGATGCTATCTTGGAAAAATCCTGGATGAATCTCCGATAGTATCCCGCACGCTGGCGCCTGCATGCCGAGCTGCCGAGGCTGCCGAGCCATGCGCGCGCGCCCGCGCGCCCCAGGCGTGCGCCCGCGCCCATGCGCCTGGATGCTGCAGAGCCATGCCGCCCATGCCGCCCGTGCGCGCGCGCCCAACGCCGAGGCTGCCGAGCGCCCAACGCACGCCGTGCCCGCAGCTTGGTCGACGCCGCACGCCGTGCACGCACTCCGACGCCGTGCACGCCCAACTTCCAAATGTCATCAAATTAAGTCCCGAGCATCGCCAAACATAAATTTTCACCGTGTTATCATTTGGGCACAAATATCTATGCACGGGCATTGAGTCAATACAAACAACGATCCGAGCGGTATTTATTTCAATTCCTACAAACATAATGAAAATGCATCAAAGCAACATAAAACATGTAAAAATAACTAAAAACTAAATTATGTAGAAATATGATAAAAATAACTGAAAACCACATAAAATACCTGAAGACTTGCAAATTATCAAGGCCAAAAGTACCCAAATTGTGTGTATAAAACACACTCATCAAATACCCCTAAACTTAAATCTTTGTTTGTCCTCAAGCAAAACAAACCTAAACTAAACAATTCAAAAACTTCTAATATATCCTAACTTGAGCAATGAATTAATAAGCCGACAATGGTCTCAAAGGCATCAACACATAGAACTCAAGAGAACAAACAAAGCGTTGCAAGTCTAAAATTTCAGTTAGCTAGTCATACTTTGCTTAAGGCCTCTTCCGTATGTGTGTGTGTGAGTACCCAATAGCACTAAACCAATCAAGCTCGAATGAAACTATGCAACCACATTACCTTATGAAATAATCAAAATAAACCCCAAAACAACATGCTTAACACATCACTCAATACAAAGGTGTATAAATCACAATTCCAAAAATTTTGAGAACCAAGGGCTCTAGGTGAGTGCATTTTATGCTCCATCTCAATCCTTAAGCATGCTCATATGGGCGAGTGCGTTTTACGCTCAACCTCAACCCTATGCAAAATTTGCAATAAACAATTTTTTTTCTTTAATCACAATTATAAGAGAGTGCGTTTTACGCTCTATCTCTCCTACGCATGTGTCCATGAGTGAGTGCGTTTTACGCTCCATCTCAACTCACCACATGACCATCAATTCAAACATAACAAATTTAGACACCTTGCTTCGAGTGATGTTTAAACGAGTTCTAGAGTTTATAGATACTTCTCACAAGCATTCGGTTATAAAAGCCTTTTCTAAGCATACAACTAGCTTAATACTCATAGGTAAGTGCATGAACGTGAAAGGACGCATAAGCAAAATAATAACCAATAAACGTTAAGCACAAAGACTAAGCAACAATTGTCTACGTCTCATGAGTTGGATTCTCTTCAAACAAGCCATTATCATAGACCATGGATTATAGTTCAAATCAAATTAAAACAATGCTCAAGGGACACATCCTAAAAAAAAAAAAATTTTTTTTTTTTTTTGAATAAAAAGAAAAACATACTTAAATCACACAAAAACTAAATTAAACACACAAATATGCAAATACGAAGTACTACCCCCAAACTTAAATGTGACATTGTCCTTAATGTTTATAATAGACAGAATTAAAATAGAGAACTTCACTGAGGGTAATCAAGCAACATCATTATAGTGTGGTGTCGTTTGGACGCTTCCGGACTAACAAAATTCTTGTCATGGGCTTTGGTTGGCTTGGACGATGAAGCGTCACCCCATTTGTTGCTTGGAAGCCATACCAGAACAATGCCTCATGAAGAACAGCCCATATTAGCTAAGAAACTCTCTCAGCCAAATATCAAACACGTGGCGTGCACCTCCCAAAATCTCAGTTGTCAATGCATTGGGAAGCAGGGATAGCCCTCCACAAAGTCTTGCAATGGGAGAATTGGAGTGTTCCTGCAATAAAACTCAACCCAAGCACAGTCCCAAGCAAGTAAAATTTGAAATTAACAGACCTTGTTACCTTTTCTTGGAAAACTAATGAAAAGCCATGGGAATTCTTCAAAATATGCTAAATCCTTGTTGAATTTCAAGTTAGAAGATGGCAATGCTGATGGATTGCAGAGATTGGATGCCCAATTGGAGTGATGGGGCATGAATTTGAGTTTGGGAAAAATGCATGTAAGTTGGCTTTGGAGTGGGAGGAGAGAGACAAAAGAGTGGAATGCCAAAAAAATTGCATTTGGGCTGCTATTAAGGACAAGCATCAGCTAGCTGGTGCTATGCTGCTGTTATGATTTTCAATGTTGGATAACTGCAACAAGCAATATTACACACATTAATCACACTTAATCTTAAAATCAAAAATAAACTACACCAAACTTTTTTTTTTTAAATAAATTAAAAAAAATAAAAAAATAAAATCAAAATAGCTCTAAATATAAAAGGAGATTTGGGTTGCCTCCCAAATAGCGCTTGAGTTAAAGTCCTCAGCCTAACTAGCTTTCTGTTTCCTTTTAGTCCGGCTCGATTGCAAAAATGACCTTAGCATGCCTTCGTGCTGTCATTTCCTTAATTTGCATGGCATGCATGCATACTAGGCGACTCCCAAACTCAGTTTCTTCTATCAGCAAAAAGAAACTTTCTTCATTTGCTTCATTGTTGCCTCTTTTTAAGTCTTAAATAAAAGAGCTCTAACTCACGCAAGTATACGTGGTCAACAAGTAATACAGAGGAAGTAGAGTATCGTCCCACAGAGACAGGATTAAATTAATTCATTATGCATCAGTTCTATCACTGTACTTATTTGCCTAAACTATTGTCTTACTTTTGGTGATAAAATTATGTCTAAGTTAATTAATAACTAAATATGCAAATACTAACGAAATATATTAAGCTTGGAATTAATGGGATCCTAACTTCATTTAATAGTTCATCTAATTATCGCTATCATGCTAGACAATGCACATATCACAGAAAAGTAGCCGAGGACACTAAAATAGACATAATCATCTGTCAATGTATTATGACCTACTTACATAATATCCATACTCAATAGACACCATGTAATCACCACTATAACCAAAATCACTATATTTCTATGTGAAATTGCAATTGTATTGATTTTAAGCTCAAGCCCTTATTTTGACTCTTACGGTAAAACAGTATATTTCTATCTGATTCACAAAATATGAAGCTATCCAATTAAGCCTCATATTCGCAAGTTATCATGATTACAATCCATACCTATATGTTATTTTTCAATTCCATATAAGTACTGAAATCGAATGGTGATCAAGCATTCATACATGTAAAACAATCATGATAAAAGTTCCTTATGATATGCAAAACAATCTAACAATCAAGCTTATAATTAAACTACATATTAAAATCCGTTAGAATCCCATAATGGAGATTAGTTCATGTCTGAACCAAAAGCCATTATGGGATCAAAACTAAACATGAAAAATAAACAATCAATTGAAGAAAGAAGAAATAGATTGATCAAACCCAATTGAAGAATAAAATCCAAGATAAGCTTAAACCCACATCAAAATCCAAAGCTTGAACAAAAGTAATCCACTGAAAAATCCCTCTCTCTAGAAAAGTAAAATATATCTATGATATCTCTCAAACTACTAAAAGTCCCCAAGTTTTTATACTTAGGGTTTCCTTCTCCCTATCTAATCAATATAGACTAGAATCCTCTTCAGAATTGGCTTCCTTTTCCTCCTCCAGCTGAACTTTTTCAACCAAAAATCGAACCTAGCGCTATTAGCGCTTGATGGAGCGCATCTGGCGCCAATATGCAGTAGGTGTAGCGCCTCTGGCGCTTGAATGGGCGCTTCTGGCGCTCACCCTTGTCCAGCAAATTACAAAAATGCCACTAGGTGTGTTTTAAGCTCCAAAATCACCCTTTTGCCCCTCCAGCTCCAACCTACAATAAAGAAACACCAAAAACAAGTAAAATAATACTATACGCACTTAAAAACCACAATAATTAAGTCTAACAATACATGATTCGTAGGTATAAATCCCACTCATCAAATACCCCCAAACTTAAACCAATTGCTTGTCCTCAAGCAATGCAATGATGCAAATGCAAACTAACTATCATGCCTACGAATCCAACAATCAACCAACATAGTATCCAACACCAGGCCTCAACGATATCATACAATACTTAAGTAGAATCTCTAACCAATGCAAAGTTTCTAACTTTAAACCAATGAGTTAAGTTACACCTGTCATCACCCATGTCGTGCGTGTGTGTATATCAACCATTCCAATCAATTACAACTCAAATCCATCACATAATTGACTTCTTAGAAGAAAACTTTCAATTGTAACTCAATTCAACCCGTGAACACAACCAATTCAACTGATTCAAGCAATCACTAAGCATAGGGGTTTTTCGAAAGTTATTTAACACATATAAATCCTTTTTAAACCCTTCCCCAGAAATATAGAACAAATTTTTTTTTTCTTTTTAGTGAGTGCATTTTATGCTCCATCTCACTTTCTTCTGAACGAGTGCGTTTTACGCTCCATCTCGTTCCATGTGTTTATGAGTGAGTGCGTTTTACGCTCCATCTCAACCCACCACATGATCCACTCTTCAATTGGGAAAGGTTCAAAATTTTCCAAATTTTTCTTCTTCTTTTTTTTTTTTCATTTTTTTCACCCCAAGATTCCCCCAAACTTAGATTCTTGCCTGTTTTCCATTTAATGGACGTTTCACTGATATTATCAAGTTTTAACCCAAATCTTCTACCAGAAGAAAATTATGCAACAATTTGAATTTAATTGGTCAAAACAATTGATTATGTGCTTTCCTTGCCAACAAAAGTTTCAGACAAGTTAAACTTCACTTCCTAATCAAAGTCATCACTAAGCACCAGTTTTCAATTCTTCTCAAGTTAAAACCATGAAACCAGTCTTATCATTGGCCACATTAGATACTATATCAATTTATGCTTAATTCATGAAACTAAATGCATAACACAACCTAAAACACAATTAACATGCAACTAAATGCTTGACACACCCTAAAATATAATGCACTACCATGCAACAAGTCTAACACAATGAAACCAAAACAAACTACATGCATGAAAACAAAAACAAAAAACTACCCCCCAAACTGAACAAGTCAATGCCCTCATTGAAAAAAAAAAATAAAACATTAAGAACAGAGGACTCCCCTGATGAAGAACACTACTCGTCATCATTGCCATCAGCAGCGTCATCATCATCCTCATCATCCGCATCAGGAGGCGAGTCAGGTGGTGGGTAAATAGATAAAGGAGGAGCTGGAGGAAACTGAAAAGGCCCTGCTGCAGGATTCAACCGCCCAAACATATCCGCCAAGGCTGTGGAACAATTAACATTATAAGCATAAATCTCCGCCTGGCGTAGAGCAAGGCGATTCTGCTGTCTAGTCATCCGATCAAAACCCCTCTGAATCGACCCTGCTACGAGATCTATCCGACGAGTATGATGCCGAAGGTCCTGTCGGATAGTCTCAACTATAGTAGGAGCTGGAATTGGATCCTCAACAGGTGGTGGCTGTTCCGGTGCCTGCTCCTGTGGCTGCTGCTGGGGTAGAATGAAACCTAAACCCCGCGGATGCGACTCACCTCCACCCCAGACTCTATAACGTCCCATAGCAATATGATCAATAGGCGGCAATGGGACCTGCATCAATTCATCTTTATCCCAGTGGACTCCAGCGCGACGGCACAAATCAGTGATCAAGGAAGGGTGAGGCAGTCCACCTGTGGTACTACCCTCAAGCGTGTGTATGATAGATTCATGAATTATCTCCCCTATATCCACTGTCTTCCCTTTAGCAATGCAAAACAATAACGACGCCCGCACATTAATGACATCGCTCATATGGCGGCAAACTGGCATCAATTTAGCACAGATAAAAGCATGCCATGCTTTTCCATATCGACTCAATTTGGATGATGGAAAATGTACAGCTTCGTGTTGGTCAGACAGCTTCCATTCAGTTCCTGGTTCACAGAGGGCTTCTATAATCTCAGAATAATCCAAATCTTCTTCCAAGTATTTCGTATAGCCATCCCTGTGAATTTTCTGTAACCCATAATACGCATCAATATTTTTACGGCCCACATTGATTTCCTTACCCCGAACCATAACTAGATTCCCATCAGCTTCTTTAGCATTAGCATAAAACTCCTTCACAATATTCACGGCAGCTGGTTCGGGTTGTGAAGTAAATGCCATCCAATTTCGACTGCGTATCATTTGAGCGAGCTCTCCATCTACCCGATCAATAGGTAGCAAGCCACGCTCCGGAATTAGAGATTTCCCGGAAGACCAATTTTTAAACCTATCACTTGCTTCAAGGCTAACAAACTTCTTCTTATCATACTTGACCACAGCTGATGAACCTGAACTTTCCCCTCTATGTCTTTTGGGAGCCATTGATAACCAAGTAAGCACAAATCAAGACCCAAAAGAACTCAAAATTTCGTTAGGGCAATATATCAAACACTTGGCGTGCACACTTGAAAAACCCTTGTGCAATGGTTCCCCCCAAACTTATGAATAAACCAAATTAGCACAATAAAATCCCCCACACTTACAAGCATAAATATAGACAATTGAAATTGAAACCCAATCCCAATTGAGCCAACACAAGTTCAATTGGGTGCACAATCAAAAACTTGTTCCAAATACTAGCAACTCAAATCTTTAGCCAACAATTTCAAGTTTGGAGGGATCAATAAAGTAAAGCTTACTTGAAGTTGGAATTACCCATGTGAAAACCTTTACTCCTTCTTGGCTATGGAAGTTCGTGGTTGTACTTGTGGAGAGTCGATGGTAGTGGGAACTATGGGTGGGTGATTGTTGATGTTTGATTTGGGGAAACAAATGCTTCTATGTAGCAACAATGGTGAGAAGTGAGCTGGAGTCGGCCGAAACTAGGTAGAGGAAGAATAAAATTGATTTTGGATTGAAAAGCCTTTAAAAATCCCGACCTAGGGTTTAAAATTTTTTTTTTTTTTTTTTATACCGGGCGCTTCTAGCGCTATGAACTGAATGGGGCGAGCGCTAACAGCGCTATGGTGCAGTGTGTTGGAGTTTTAGCCAGCGCCGTTGGCGCTATGTGGAGCGCTATTAGCGCTTGGGGGCAAACGGTGTGGGCGTTGAGCAGCGCCATTGGCGCTTGAGTCGTGCATTGATGGGCGCTGCTGGCGCTGAATGGCAGTAGCTGGCGTGGGTGTGTTGCACATCAAGCGCTGCAGGCGCTAATCTTGTGGGAATTGGGCGCTATGAGCGCTGAATGTCAGTAGCTGCTGGTTGATGTAGCGCTTCAAGCGTTTGGTAGAGCGCTGCCAGCGCTGTTAGGCACACTTGGTCAAATTGTTGGCCAATTTCACGTTTCCACCTGCACAAACATCAACCTAAGTCCAAAATTAGTTACAGAAAGCTATTTTTTTTTTTTTTTTTTTTTTTTTTTTGAAATAGAATAAATTACAAAACGAAAGATGAATAAAAGATTAAAATGCTGGGTTGCCTCCCAGATAGCGCTAAGTTATAGTCAATTAGCTTGACTGACTTTGATTCTCATGTCGCAGAAAGGAGTACGGTGACTTTCTGTCGATCCACCTCATCCCCAAAGTAATGCTTCAACCTCTGCCCATTCACCTTAAACGTTTGATCCGGAAATTTGTCGTATACTTCAATCGCGCCATGTGGAAAAACCGTCTTTACTGTGAATGGTCCCGACCATCTCGATTTCAGCTTCCCGGGAAAAAGTTTAAGTCTGGAATTGAAAAGTAAAACCCTTTGTCCCGGTTCAAATGTTCTCTCAATGATCTTACGATCATGCCATTTCTTCACCTTCTCCTTATATAGCTTCGAGTTTTCATAAGCCCGTAGTCGAAATTCGTCCAACTCATTGATTTGGAGTAAACGCTTCTCCCCTGCAGCTGTTGAATCAAAATTCAACTTCCGAATCGCCCAATATGCTTTGTGTTCAAGCTCCATCGGAAGATGACAAGCTTTTCCATATACCAGCTGAAACGGTGACATACCCAACGGAGTTTTGTATGCAGTCCTATATGCCCACACAACGTCATCTAGCTTTAAGGACCAATCCTTCCTCGTCGGATTCACAATTTTTTCGAGGATTCTTTTTACCTCTCGATTGGATACTTCCGCTTGGCCGTTTGTCTGGGGGTGATAAGCTGTAGCAATACGATGATTTACCCCATACTTAGCCAGCAACGCTGTGAGCTGCCTGTTGCAGAAGTGACTACCTTCATCACTGATAATAGCCCTAGGAGTCCCAAATCTCGTGAAAATACTTCGATGCAAAAACTTTAGGACTACCTTGGCATCATTTGTCGGTAGTGCTGCCACTTCTACCCATTTAGACACATAGTCAACGGCTAACAAGATGTAGAGATTACCGCACGAAGACACGAAAGGGCCCATGAAGTCAATCCCCCAAACATCGAAAACTTCTACTTCAAGGATCGTACTCAAAGGCATTTCATTCCTCTTTGAAATATTACCTACTCTCTGACATCTATCACACCGCTGAACAAAACTATACGCATCTTTAAAGATTGTCGGCCAGTAGAATCCTGCTTGAAGTACTCTAGCCGCTGTTCTCTCTCCGCCATAATGTCCTCCATACACAGAAGAATGGCAATCATGTAAAATCCGTTCAGTCTCACTATATGGGATACACCTTCTTATCATTTGATCCGCACATTGTTTAAACAAGTACGGCTCATCCCATATATACCATTTAACACCGTGCAAGAACTTTTTCTTTTGGTGCCCCACCAAGTCAGTAGGTAACGTCTTACTCACCAAATAATTTGCGTAATCTGCAAACCATGGGAGTTCCCCTTGCACCACAAACAACTGCTCATCCGGAAAAGATTCATTGATTTCAACTTTGTCTTCGATCTCCCTTTCCGGCTGCTCTAGTCGAGATAAATGGTCTGCTACTTGATTTTCGGTACCTTTCCTATCCTTGATCTCCAGATCGAATTCTTGCAACAGCAATATCCACCTGATCAACCTGGGCTTTGCATCCTTTTTCGCCACTAAGTGTCGAATTGCCGAGTGATCCGTATACACTATTACCTTTGTACCTATCAGATATGCCCTAAATTTATCAAAGGCATACACCACTGCCAGTAACTCTTTCTCCGTGGTGGTGTAGTTTAATTGCGCCATCTGTGAGGGTTTTGCTGGCATAGTAAAATCACATGAAAAACTTTTCTCCTTTCGTTGTCCCAGAACAGCCCCCACAGCATAATCACTGGCGTCGCACATTATCTCAAATGGCAAATCCCAAATCGGTGCAGTAATGATTGGTGCTGAAGTTAACCGTTCCTTCAAATGCTCAAAAGCCGACACGCAAGCCTTATCAAAATTAAACTGGGTATCCTTCTCCAATAAACTGCATAGTGGTTTAGTTATCTTGGAGAAGTCCTTTATGAATCTGCGGTAGAAGCCTGCATGTCCAAGAAAACTACGAACACCCTTTACGGAAGTAGGTGGTGGCAAGTTCTCGATAGTCTCCAGCTTAGCCCTATCCACCTCAAGTCCCTTCTTTGAAACTTTGTGTCCCAAAATAATACCTTCTTGTACCATAAAATGGCACTTTTCCCAGTTTAGTACTAAATTAGTTTCGACACATCTCTTTAAAAACCCATTACCAAATTTTCAAGACATAGATCGAACGAATCACCAAATACCGAAAAGTCATCCATAAATACCTCAACATTCTGTTCGACCATGTCTGAAAAAATCGCTGTCATACATCTCTGAAAAGTAGCTGGAGCATTGCACAACCCGAAAGACATTCTTCGAAAGGCAAAAGTGCCGTATGGACATGTAAACGTAGTCTTTTCCTGGTCTTCGGGAGCTATCGTAATCTGATTGTAGCCTGAATACCCATCCAGAAGGCAATAGTACTCATGACCCGCCAGTCGGTCCAACATCTGATCGATAAACGGAAGTGGAAAATGGTCCTTCCTCGTAGCTTTGTTAAGCTTGCGGTAGTCCATGCAAATTCTCCACCCTGTTACGGTTCGCGTTGGGATCAGCTCGTTATTCTCATTGGTGATCACGGTCATTCCACCCTTCTTTGGTACGCACTGCACAGGGCTCACCCATGCACTATCCGAGATAGGGTAGATTATTCCTGCATCCAGCCATTTCAGTATCTCCTTCTTAACCACTTCTTTCATTATAGGATTGAGCCTTCTTTGCTGTTCAATTGTCGGCTTGCTACCATCTTCCAATAAGATCTTATGCATGCAAAAAGACGGGCTTATCCCCTTGATATCGGCTATTGTCCATCCAATAGCTGATTTAAACTCTCTAAGCACTCGTAGCAGTTTTTCCTCCTGAAAAGATGTTAGTGCAGAAGAAATAATCACAGGTAGCTTTGAATCTTTATTTAAAAATGCGTACCTGAGATGTTCTGGAAGTGGTTTAAGTTCAAGTTCAGGAGGCATCTCAAGAGATGGTTTCAACTTTACTGATGTCTCTCCCGCTTTCGTAAGTGGCTCGATAGGTGTTCTGAACTTTCCGAATTTGGGGGTGGTATTCAGATATTGCACAATTTCAGCACATTCTTCATCCTCCAAATCTGAATTTTCAGCAATCACTCGCTGCAGTGGTTCATATCCCAATAAACTTCCAACTTCATCATGCCACTATACTATCCACCAAATCTACTCTGAAGCATTCTTCTTCATCGGTTGGAAGCTTCATTGCTTTGAAAACGTTAAACGTCACCTCCTGGTCATGTACACACGCATTGTAAGCTCCCCTTTCTGCACGTCTATCAAAGTCCTCCCAGTTGCTAGGAATGGTCTTCCTAGTATGATTGGTATATTTTTGTCCTCTTCATAATCCAGAATGATGAAGTCCGCCGGAAATATAAATTTGTCCACCTTCACCAGTACGTCTTCCACTATCCCCCGTGGATATGTGATAGATCTATCGGCTAACTGCAGAGATATATTTGTTGGTCTTGGTTCCGGCAATCCCAACTGACTGAATACTGACAACGGCATCAGGTTGATACTTGCCCCAAGATCACACAAACATTTATCGAAGCTCATCTTTCCGATCGTGCATGGAATTGTGAAACTGCCCGGATCTTTCAGCTTTGGAGGTAATTTACGTTGAAGCACTGCACTGCATTCCTCTGTCAAGGCCACTGTCTCAAACTCGTCTAACCTTCTCTTCCTTGACAGTATACCCTTCATAAACTTTGCATAACTTGGCATTTGTTCCAATGCCTCCGTGAAGGGTATGTTGATCTGCAGTTTCTTAAAAACCTCCAAAAATTTTCTGAACTGTTTATCATCCCTCTGCTTATTCAATCTCTGCGGATATGGAACTCGCGGGTGAACTTGTGATTCTGTATTAACGGGCTTCTTATCTGAACTAGCTTTCTCCTTCTCTACTGACTCGTAGTTATCCTTCTTCTCTTTCTGTTCATCTTCAATTTTTATCTCAGTTTCTACCCCAATGTCATCCCCTTGTAAATTCGGTGCTGCTGAGTCTGGTACATTTCCTGAATATTGCTTTCCCGATCTGAGTGTAATGGCCTGACACTGTTCCTTACCTTCTCTCCGTGGATTTGCCTCTGTGTTACTTGGTAATGAACCCTGGGGCCTGCTGTTAAGCATAGTCGCCATTTGCCCCATCTGAGCTTCCAGATTTTTAATAGCCACTGCCTGGCTTTTGATCATCACCTCTGTATTTGCCATGTACTTTAACATCATCTCCTCCATTTCTGATTTCTTTTCCTGCGGAGGTGCGTATGGAGTAGGATGTTGTTGTTGAGAATATCCCGGTGGAAAAGGTGGTCGTGGAGCATACTGTTGCTGCGCGCGCCGGCTGAAACTGATTGTTCTGCTGAAAAACTGCTGCTGCTGATTTCCTTGGTTGTTTGACCAACTAAAGTTTGGATGATTGCGGTTGTTGGGGTGGTATGTGTTCTGAAACTGACCTTGGTCTTTCTTATAAGTGTTCACATATTGCACACCGACTCCGAGTTGATAGCACATTGATCTGTTGAGTGCGACCCCGCGCAAATCTCACAAACGAAGGCAACTGACTTGGCTTTGCTTTCCGACAATGAATCTATTTTCTTTGCCATAGCTGCCATCTGTGCTGACAACTGGGTAATAGCATCCACTTCCAACAAACCTGCAACTCTGGGCTGTGACGTTCTGGCTGTAGGATTTTGAAAATCATTTGCTGCCATAGTCTCAATAAGGTTATAAGCCTCGTCATAGCTCTTTGCCCCTAAAGCTCCACCCGCAGCTGCATCTACCATCTGCCTAGACTGCCATCCCAATCCATTATAAAATGTGTTGATCACCATCCAATCTAGCATCCCATGGTGTGGACACTTCCTTAGCATCTCCTTGTACCTATCCCAAGCCTCGTATAAGGACTCACCCTGTTGTTGCTCAAATTGAGAAATTGCCGTCCTTAGTTTTGCAGTTTTAGCCATTGGGAAAAACTTGGCTAGGAATTTTTGTGCTAAGTCCTCCCATGTAGTAATTGATCCTGCAGGCAAAGAATGAAGCCAACTTCTTGCTCTATCCCTTAATGAGAATGGGAATAGCCTTAGTCGAATGGCATCCTCCGTCACTCCGTTGTATCTGAATGTATCACAAATTTCAATGAAACTCAAAAGATGTTCATTAGGATCGTCTGTAGCAGCACCCCCAAACTGGACCGAATTCTGCACCATTTGAATGGTTCCTGGTTTAATCTCAAAGGTATTTGCTGCTATTGCCGGTCTTACTATGCTAGACTGCAATCCCGTGATGTTTGGCATGGAATAGTCCCTCAGAGCTTTATGTTCCTCTCTTTGCTCAATTCTTTGTTCCTCCGCCATCTTTGGAATAGTTCTTTCTAACTGTGCTTGCAAATTCCTACGCACTCTTGCTTTCCAACCTCTTCCGTCAATATTATCCTGAGCTGGTGTTATTTCTGAGTTGGAAGAGCGTGTGTGCATAAAACTTCTACAAGTACCTGAAACCCAAAACAAAGGTAAAAATAGAAATGAGAAAAGATTAGAGTTGTCTAAGTCAAACAATATAGCTTAAAACTTATGATAATAATAAAAATCTAACGCCTGTCCCCGGCAGCGGCGCCAAAAACTTGTTGCCTCTTTTTAAGTCTTAAATAAAAGAGCTCTAACTCACGCAAGTATACGTGGTCAACAAGTAATACAGAGGAAGTAGAGTATCGTCCCACAGAGACAGGATTAAATTAATTCATTATGCATCAGTTCTATCACTGTACTTATTTGCCTAAACTATTGTCTTACTTTTGGTGATAAAATTATGTCTAAGTTAATTAATAACTAAATATGCAAATACTAACGAAATATATTAAGCTTGGAATTAATGGGATCCTAACTTCATTTAATAGTTCATCTAATTATCGCTATCATGCTAGACAATGCACATATCACAAAAAAGTAACCGAGGACACTAAAATAGACATAATCATCTGTCAATGTATTATGACCTACTTACATAATATCCATACTCAATAGACACCATGTAATCACCACTATAACCAAAATCACTATATTTCTATGTGAAATTGCAATTGTATTGATTTTAAGCTCAAGCCCTTATTTTGACTCTTACGGTAAAACAGTATATTTCTATCTGATTCACAAAATATGAAGCTATCCAATTAAGCCTCATATTCGCAAGTTATCATGATTACAATCCATACCTATATGTTATTTTTCAATTCCATATAAGTACTGAAATCGAATGGTGATCAAGCATTCATACATGTAAAACAATCATGATAAAAGTTCCTTATGATATGCAAAACAATCTAACAATCAAGCTTATAATTAAACTACATATTAAAATCCGTTAGAATCCCATAATGGAGATTAGTTCATGTCTGAACCAAAAGCCATTATGGGATCAAAACTAAACATGAAAAATAAACAATCAATTGAAGAAAGAAGAAATAGATTGATCAAACCCAATTGAAGAATAAAATCCAAGATAAAGCTTAAACCCACATCAAAATCCAAAGCTTGAACAAAAGTAATCCACTGAAAAATCCCTCTCTCTAGAAAAGTAAAATATATCTATGATATCTCTCAAACTACTAAAAGTCCCCAAGTTTTTATACTTAGGGTTTCCTTCTCCCTATCTAATCAATATAGACTAGAATCCTCTTCAGAATTGGCTTCCTTTTCCTCCTCCAGCTGAACTTTTTCAACCAAAAATCAAACCTAGCGCTATTAGCGCTTGATGGAGCGCATCTGGCGCCAATATGCAGTAGGTGTAGCGCCTCTGGCGCTTGAATGGGCGCTTCTGGCGCTCACCCTTGTCCAGCAAATTACAAAAATGCCACTAGGTGTGTTTTAAGCTCCAAAATCACCCTTTTGCCCCTCCAGCTCCAACCTACAATAAAGAAACACCAAAAACAAGTAAAATAATACTATACGCACTTAAAAACCACAATAATTAAGTCTAACAATACATGATTCGTAGGTATAAATCCCACTCATCATTCATCTTTCCGTAGGGGTGAAACATCTGAAGGCATTGCTTCGGTGAGGTCCAATGTCTCAAGCTCACCTAGCTTATTGTTCTTATATAAATTCTCCTGTATGAACTGACAGTAGCTAGGGGTCTGCTCTATTGTGTCTATGAATGTCATAGTGACATTAAGTTTCTCAAGCCCAAGTGGATCCTCATCGATCCTTTCATGAACCTCAACTTCATCACGCCATGGCTCAAACTGTAAACTAGCTCCTATATCACCTAGAGCTTTGCCTATGACATGACTACTCAATGGGCACGGGACTACAAAACCATCCAGATCCTTGAGCTTTGGAGGAGAAGGTATATGGGATACACTCGAGATTAGCTCAGCATCATCATTAGGGTTCAAGGCTAGATCCTCGACCTCCTTTTCTTGTTTCCCACATGTCTCTTCCATATCAGAATCATCATCAATTAGCACGTCTGGTTGCAACTTTGACACGTGAAATCCATCAGTTTTGGGAACCATGTCATTGGGCCATTCACCTTGATATCTATTGTTGAAGGCGATAATAAGCTGTCCCAATTGGTTCTCGAGATTTCGAAGCGACATTTGCTGACTTTTCACAATCTCCTCAATCGATGTTCTGGTTTGGCACCCAAGTTCCTTCACATTTAAATTTTCTTCTTGTGGCAATGAAGGTGGACATGAGAATTCCGGTGCATATGCAGGACTCGGAGCATAGTATTGATCTTCATAATTGTAGCTCCATGTAAAATCTGGGTGATACCCCCAATCTTGGTGATAAGCATCGGAACAGTCATAACTGTTGGAGTAATCGCCGACGTTGCTACCATACCATGTCGACTCGAAATTAATGGTGCATAGATGATTCGGATGGTTTTCATCACAATAATCACAATTCACCGCAACACGTTGAGTACGTTGGGCCACTAGAGCGTTAACATTCCTTGACAGTTCCTCTAAATGAGCCACCACCTCATCAAATCCATCCATCCATGCCGCTCCTGATTGGGTCATTCCCGTGTGAGGCCATTGATAATTATAGTTGGCCATGGTGTACCTCGTAACGAAGAAAGCATTAAATAGAAAAAAAAATGTTAAAAAAAATGTATTTACAAGTTTAAATCAAGATCAAATCGATTGAAATTAATATTGGTAAAATTATTAGAACAATTCCCCGGCAACGGCGCCAAAAACTTGTTGGTCGATTTCGCAATCGATAACACACACGTGCAAGTATACACGGCCCACAAGTAATATATGATAAGATAAAAGTCGAACCCACAGGGAATTGTGATAAATAATAACCAAGTATCAATCGTATATCAATTTGATCTAATTTAAACGATGAAGGTTGATTGTTTGTTGATTGTTTGAGTTCACAAGTTAAGTAATGAATAAAGTGCGGTAAAATATCAAGATAGAAGGGTCTAAGATTACAATTTCCCCCAACACGTCATTTGAATCTCCTAACTCTCTCTTTTCAATCAGTTATAGCATACGAATCGACAACCGAGAAATCAAAACTACATAAGAGCCTATGTCGATGGTCAATCACGAATCTTCCTAAGTGGTGCATAGGTATATGTCTATCCTATACACTATCAAGAGACTAATTTCAGGAATGATTAATAGACACGTGTCACCAAATCTAATTAATCCTCCCTTCAATTACCAACTTTCACATCGGAAGTCATTAAGACTAGATTCTCAATAGGTTGCATGCGGTAATTAGGTATATATCTATCCCAACTACTATCAAGATACCTATTATTGCAGATAATTAATAAGACACATGTCACTTAATCTAATTAATGACCCACAACAATCTATATTTTCGCATGTTATCATAACTAGGTCTTAACCTATAATCCGTTCGTCAAGTTCATATAGGTTCCCACGGTAATTACGGGCCAAGCAATTAATCTAGAAGCAAAGGTTATGAAAATCAATTCACAAATGCATAACTAAAATCAATAGAGAGAGAATTCGATTCACATTAAGCGTTGGGTTCCATTGCAATCTTAAAATAGAAGGTTAGTTCATGATAGCTACAATAAACATCATTTTCAATTGATACATTGTCAAATTCGAATTACAAAGGAGATGAAAATCTAGAAATAAAACCACTTTTGAAGCTATTCAGCTGGTGTTCCTTAGGTTGCTATTGGTTTCTAGCTCTCCACCTTGGCCTTGCAATTCTTCTTGACTGAGTTCCTTGGCTTTTGGCTTGATTCAGCTTGATTTCCAGCCTTGAACCCTGTTGGTTCATGTATTTTGTAGCCTCCCTCTCTCTAGATATCTGATATGTAGCTTCAAAGAGAATATATATAACCTCCATCAAGAAACCCTAGCAAAAATCGGACAAAATGGAGCTCAGATCGCACTATGGGCTGTGTCAGATCGCACTCAGCACGGCGGCGTGCGCCCGCGCCCAAGCGCCTGCATGCCGCCCATGGCGCTGCCGAGGCTGCCGAGCCAAGCGCGCGCGCCCCAGGCGTGCGCCCGCACGCTGGCGCCTGCATGCCGCCCCACCTGCCTGCCGAGCTGCCGAGGCTGCCGAGCCATGCGCGCGCGCCCGCGCGCCCCAGGCGTGCGCCCGCGCCCATGCGCCTGGATGCTGCCGAGCCATGCCGCCCATGCCCCGCGCGCGCGCGCGCGCGCGCGCCCAACGCCGAGGCTGCCGAGCGCCCAGCGCCCAACGCACGCCGTGCCCGCGGCTTGGTCGACGCCGCACGCCGTGCACGCACTCCGACGCCGTGCACGCCCAACTTCCAAATGTCATCAAATTAAGTCCCGAGCATCGCCAAACATAAATTTTCACCGTGTTATCATTTGGGCACAGATATCTATGCACGGGCATTGAGTCAATACAAACAACGATCCGAGCGGTATTTATTTCAATTCCTACAAACATAATGAAAATGCATCAAAGCAACATAAAACATGTAAAAATAACTAAAAACTAAATTATGTAGAAATATGATAAAAATAACTGAAAACCACATAAAATACCTGAAGACTTGCAAATTATCCAGGCCAAAAGTACCCAAATTGTGTGTATAAAACACACTCATCATATAGCCTAAGGTACTCTTACCTAAGGTTTCTAACCTATCAGCTCTGATACTAACTATAACGACCCCAAAATTTATACAATTCAACCCTCGACTTCGGTCGTTATTAACACATCAAACGTCTATTAATATATCACCAATCGATGACAAAATCATAAAAATGTGGAATAATTAAAATTTTTCTATTACAATCCCAAAACTTTTAAACTTTACATCTAAATATCTTAGAATCATGTTAATAATAGGATTCGCCTTAACGAACTTATTATAAAAGTTTTCATCTCAATACAAACTTTACAACTCGATATAATTACATTTATCAAACTCTTAACATAATACAAATAATAACTTCAACTAAAAAATAGTTAATCTTCATGCATTATTTTGATCAATGTCATTCAGGAAGCACTTAACGTTACCTTGATCCTTAACCTGCAAAAATAGTTATTTGCAAGGATGAACTCGACAGCTCAACGAAATCTAATAGTTGTCATGCTTTACGTAGCACGTAAATAACATACTCATCTTATAAAACATAAACATCTGAATAAACATAACTTTCATGTTGTACATCATAAAGATTGAATTCCATAATTCAATCAGCATTCTTTACTTAATTAGTGTAGTCATAAATTGACCATCACATTTTGTACTTACAACATAAATAATACATCATGTTTTTTTTACAATATAAATTAAAACAGTTAATCATCGGGTTCACATAACAATTAAGAACTGAAAGACTTGTCTGGCTCGTAGATTACCAATTACCATAAACATCTTATAACTCTCTGCGCCTCACGTATCCTACACAATATATAAATTATGTACATCATTTATTAGTCACATAGCAACGTTTAGTAAACGTTTAAATAACTCTACTCTACATTCCTTAATCTTTCCTTTTAATCGGTACATAATATTTAGTGTTTAAGTCCCGTTAGGACTCTTCATTAACCATACGGTTTATTAACAACAACCTCCTTTCTCATTACGTTCCATTTTAATCGATACTTAACAATTAGTTAAGTAATTAAAGTTTACATACACATTGCATTATAAGTATATTAGGCTTATTCAATTCAATTAGGAACCTTAAATAGCATAAACATATGGCTTAGCAATTAAACAACATTATTATACCTCACGAACATCAAACTTAAGTTTTATATAACTTACTAAAACACAACCTTTAAAACATCATTTGTTTTTATTAAGCCTCATGAAAATATTTTAAAATTGAAAATAATATATTTTTTTTGAACACTGCACCCCAGCGCGATGTTTCCTCTTCAACATCTCAAACTCCCACAACCCAAACAAGGTTATCTATAAACATTAACCAAAGTTCTATCTTATATTGTTTTTGTTTTAATCCTAACTCATTCGTTACTTATCCGTTTTTATCCATCCTTACGTCAAATTAAACCTGATTAATTCTACTTTTAGACCACCATGGCCCAAACCTTAGGTTCCTTTCTAATTAAAACAGATTTTCATGATTTTCAACTTAGGTCAGAAAGTATAATTTTTCTGACCAGCCGTAGAAAATAATTTCTCAAAAATAGCATATTGCATGAAAATGGATTAAACTCGCGCGTACAACAAAAAACTTCAATATCTGTAACTGTGCAGTTTTAAGTTTCTTCAAATTCCAAACACACGAATTTATACGATTTTTACAAAGTCAGAAACCGTAACAGATTTTCTGCTTCAGCAGACTGTAAATGTTCTGAACCAGCCTCACTAAATCAGTCGCTACGGATAAACCAAAAGGAAATTTTATGCGATTCTTATTCCTGTGTTTAGCTTACTTCCATACCTTTAATTTGATATATAGCCCATTCTCTAACCCCTAAAACTCGATGTTATATGATTTTTACAAAAAGAACGGATTGGTTACTCATTTTCTGCGAATTTGTTCTTCAACTTCTTCTTTTAAAACAAAAACCCAAATTCGATTACTCCAAATCATGTAAAGATGATATATAATAGATTTTATATATATATACACACACACACACTCACAAACACATATAACCTCATATCATTCATCAATTCATGTAACCAACATGAACTTTATACAAAAATTTAAGAAAACATAGTAAAGAACTAAAAATATAAAAATTACCTCTTTGATTCCTTCATTAGTTTGTATAGATGGTAGAGAGGTTTGATTATTCATCTTCTTGATTCCTAGAATTCTTTTTCCTCTTCCAATTCTACAGAAATCTCTCCCAATTTCTCTCTTTCTCTCTTTTTTTTTCTCTTTCTTTCTCTCTTTTCCTTTCTATGTATCCTTAGTCTTAGGCTTAGGAAAAGAATGTAAGAATAAAATCTCTCCTTCAGTTACTAGAAGGCTTAAGGTTTAGTCAGTTACAAAATACCAAGGGTCTAGGCCACGTTTGTCTAGAACAAAAAAATAATAATCTATTTTTCTCATTATTTTAATATTCTTCTTTTTATATGGTATACTTGTCACACCTTATTTAATTATACTTATTTTATTAATAAATCTAAATAAAGTTTACTAACAAAATTATAATATCTAATTAGACAATTATAATTTTTATTTAATAAATCATTAATCTTCTAATTTAATTATTTAATTAAATTATAATATTACCATTCTATTAGCGTAATAAAATACACACCAATTATAAAATCATTTAATTTACTCAACATCATCATACTTAAATAAGTTATTCCATAATAATTTGTATCAAATATTTATTCTATTTAATAAATATCACAGCTAAAATATTTACTTTATTTGATAAATATTTTAACTATTTACGAAATTCGTCATCGAATTACATTAACATATTACATATATATGTAACGTCTAGCTTTCTCATTTTATTGAAACAAATATATGTTTACATTAATTCACTATTTTAATAAAGCGAATTAATCTCCTCTTTTATGAAACTTAATTCATAATCTCTATTACCGTTCAAGGCTTAATATTCAAATTATATTATTGCATAATATAATTTTTAACTTAATAATATTCAGTTAATATCATTTTCGTAACAATTTCATTTATTATCTTCAATGGTTTAATAAACTATTAAACCACATTTTTCCAATGTAAACAAATATTTCTCTTCTATATTCCACTTAATCTTTTCACACCAAATTACATATTTCAAAAATATATAACACATATATATTTATTCGAATCCGACACTTCTAATAATAAGAATTTTATTTATTAAATTCTTATTTAATAATTACTAAAAATTCGGGTTGTCACACTCGCAAATCGTAGAGTGGACCTGACTAGTCTTGGAGCCAATCGTAGAATGAGTTGTACGATCGTAAAGCAGCTCTGCTGATCGTAGAGTTTCACTAGGCCATCGTAGAGTGGGTTGGTCAGACCCCGAAGGTGATCGTAAAGTTTGACCAGTCAATCGTAGAGTAATTCTGCAGACCGTAGGGCATTACTGCCAATTGTAAGGTGAACTCTCCTGATATCAGAGCTTTATCAATGATCGTAGAGTGACTGCATCAGCAGTATTAAAGCCTTATCAATCGCAGGGCTGACACAGCAGACCTTGAATAGTGTAATGGGACCATAGGACATACAAGAGTCTCTTAAGCAAGTTATTTAATCTTGTTGATGCTTAACTATAACTGATCGTAGAGTAACTATAATTACTATAGGACTATTGCAGAGCAGAATCGTAGGGTAACTTGTAAGCAGTACATCAGGCAAGTTCTCTAGTCTTACCCAATCTTTTATATTGAGCAAGTTCTTAACCCTAATTTCGCACCTATTGGAAGTTTTTCTTATTCTGAACTTGTCAGATTCATTGTTATACTGTTACGCATATTGTTACGAATTTCCTTATTTAAGCTCGAGTTCTATTTTCTCAAGCATTTGTTAAGTGGTATAAATACTTTAAAATTATTCCACGTCAATATTATTGCATTCGCACCTAGTGCAGTTGAATACGGTTCTATGGTTGGACTGCACTACTATTTCAGGTTCCGTCATTCAAGAACTATGCAAGATAAGTCTAAACTATTTGTTCGGTTAGACCTATATGAGTTTATTAATTTTAAAAGCCATCCGCATCAGTTATTGGCACGGATTCTTGGACTGAGATGAACAAACCCCATGACGGGGAGTAACCTAAGTATCTGAAACAGGGTATAAAGCAGAATTAAATGGTATGCATATCCATAGGTACAAGAGGCTGATCCCCTTGTGTACAAAACTCTGGTAGTTATAACCTAATAGGGGGCTGTCAATGCGACTGATTCCCTAAACCGAGTTCATAGTCTATTTTGACTGTCAGCAGTAAATAATCAATCTTCCTACTTTTATTTGAACTTTGATTATCTTGTGCAAGTTGTTTCATCAATACTTGTGATTGTTAAACCACGCTATTATTCTTTATATTCATTCATGATATATCTTTTGTTCATTTTACACTTGCCGAGCAAACTTGTGGCTCACCCTTGCTATATCATGAAACCATTACAGTTAAGCCCGAGAGCTCAAGTAGAGATAAGGGCAAGGAGAAGATGAAGTTCTAGGCTGCGGATGGACATAATTATCTGTTTTAATGTTCTGATTTAATATCAGTTATGTAACGCGAATACTAATTATCATTTTGGAACTTCGTGATGTATGTATTTAAGGTTATAGACCTTGGGACCCTAGTAAACCTTTTGTAATGAATAACATATGTTTATTTATTCCGCATTAGTTGAGTTATGTTGTTTAGAGGTGTATGGATGTACTTTATCGTGAGCACCAGATTCGAGGTTGGTACCTGAATTTGGGGGTGTCACAAATTATATAACCCTATGAAACAAAAGCGGGTTCTAACTGCATCTAGATACATAATAAGACTGTTAAAATACTATTACTATGTGCCCCGAAAAATAGCATCCTCGTGCTTCAGCTGTACAGCTCAGTCCACCACTCGACGTCGTACCGAGCGACTGGTCTGACCTTCCTCCATGGGATATACCCTATCTCTACCTCTCTAACTCCCATAGGCTGCATCAAATGCCAACCCTAGAGTCTCAATCCTAATTACACCTTCCTGAACCTCTCTTTTCAACTGATCTACCCTCTTGGCAGACCTAACCCAATATCCTGCTATGCAAATCTTATCTGCTATCTCTAGATCAAATCTGGCCTTAATGGCCTCATGCTCTACCTTCAGCTCCGCCAGCTCCAGCTCTGACTGTTCCAGCTTTTCTGTGAGTTCAGCCTTCTCCCCGGTAGCTGGTATGCCAACAACTTGTACTGATCCTCCATATCTTAGTGGATCTGATTCTGCTCCTCTAAGTCTCTGACTCTATCCTCTAACTCCATATTTCTATCTGCCAATTACTCAATCAGGTGATCCTCAGATGGAAGCTCTTCCTTAGTCTCATCCACCTGATCCTCCTCGGGATCTAGCTCGACCTCAGCCATTAGCGGTTGCTCAGTATCTATGTGGATATCAATGATCTCAGGCATCCTACAACCACAACAAAAGACAACAGTGTCACAATAAAATATATTCATTGATGAAATGAAATAATATTTTATTATGCACAACATCGGCTCGATGAATTTTCACAATCCATCTTCCAAACACAACTCGACTAAATGGATCTCCTCGACCCATAACCTAGCGTACTCTATACAAGTTTAATTCTAAGGTTATAACCTAGGTTTCGCATTCCTAAAGTTTATAACCGACAACTTTGATACCAACCTGTGACACCCCCAAATTCAGGTACCAATACCTCGAATTTGGTGCTCACGATAAAGTACATCCATACACTTCTAAACAATATAAATCAACTAATGCAGAATAAATAAACATATGTTGTTCATTACAAAGATTTATTACGATGATATTGCCATAATTAGGCTTACAATTTCTGAAGTGAGACTGATAACCAGAAAACAGTTTAGATATTAAAATAAAAATTGGATGTGAATGAATCCTGAAGTGTTTATAATACTGTAACTAATTTTGTTACTGCTTTATAAACCGGATGTATAGGTTGATTAAAGAACGTGAATTTTAATTTATAATCTACGCACAAGGCAAGTTTTCTATCCTTAATCTTTTATTTCATCGAAAGCAAGTTTACTACTCCTAATCTTTTTATTTCGTTGAAAGCAAGTATCTCATCCTTATTTAATTATTTCTGCGCAAGTTCTTGAATTTCATCCTTTTATTATGCAAGCGTTATAATGTTATTACTTATTCGAGTAAGTTCTTAATTCTATTTCACTCAATTGTATCTTTTGTGAGATTCAGTCTTTGATTCTCGAATATCAATTACATTTTTATTGAACCTTGATTGACTAGCGAACCCTTATTGATTCGACTAGTCCATAATTGATAAGCGTTCTAAATTCTAGAAACGTTATTGAAGTAAATCCAAACCAAACTTCCTTTGGTGCGGACTCCGATGTCAAACTGAGATGAACAACCCTTATACAGGGGATTTTATTTACGCGTTAGCGTTAAGATGTTGCGCACATACATAGTACAAAGGGCTGATCCCCCTGAGTATGAGAAATAAGGTCCATATAGTATTACGACTGTTAAAGGTTTAAGGTAGAAATACTGATAACCTGGGACATAGTTCGTGGTCTTAAGACCCTCAGATGTTCTTTTGATTCTTGCTTATATTCTTGATTCAAAAGCTGAACCTTCGATATCCATTCATTATTTCGCATGTTATTATTGTTGTTGTTGTTATACTTGTTGGGCAATTGTTGCTCACCCTTGCATAATAACATTACAGCTAAAGTTGAAAGAACTGATGAACCATCCATTAGTAAGGATAAAGGAAAAGTAAACAAGTGATGAAGACTTGTTATATTTGTTTAAATGATGTTTATGTAATAGAATTAAGTTATGTTTCCGCATTGATGTTTATTTAAGGTTAGATGACCTGAGATTTATTTGTTAAAGATGTTGTAACCCTTTAATGGGAGATTTCTACTTTAATTAAGAGTTTTCATCTATATTTGAATGGGTAGTTAGATGTGATGTGATGTATTTGGATAGTGAACACCAAATCCTGAGGAAACAAAGTACCCAGATTTGGGGGTGTCATATTTTATTCCATGAAAGTATATTTCAAGTTTTCTGTAAAGAAAATTCTATGGTTTAATTTTTAATAAATTAATGTTAGATGTTTGTAAGTATGCATAAATGTATTTATTATGATTTGTATGTGATTTAGAGTAATTAAATCCGTGAAATCATGTTTATATTAGTGTTCTGGAATTTACAGAGTAGTTGTATACGAACATAGTTTGAATGTAGGAAATTGATGTTTGTTTTGCATATTAATCAGTTAAATTGATGACTAATTATGTTTATGCATGTAAAAACGAAGAAAACAAGAGTTAAACAGATTGAATTGGTTAAGAAACGAATTTACAATGATTAATTACGTTAACAGTATGAAAACATGTTAATAAAGTATGAACAGTGAAAATTTTAGCCTTTAATTGGGTTGTTTAGTTTGTCTATGATGTTAAAATCACTGTGTATGGAATGGGTGTTGATTTCATACCATATATGATAAATGGGTAGTGATTTAATCGGTGAATTGTGAAAAACTTTGGCCAAATTTGGCATTTTTCTGCGTTCTTCGCGAACTGCAGAATCTAAAATTCGTCTTTCTCGTCCCGGCGAGCTCAATGAACTGTGTTTTCTCGCCCCGGCGAGCTCATTGAATTGAGTTTTCTGGCCCCGGCGAGAAAACTGTAAAGGAAATTCTCGCCCCGACGAAGGCTCGTCCCGACGAGAGATTTTATGAAGGAATTCTCACCCTGGCGAGCTCATTGCAGGAAATGTTAAAAAATTTCTTTCTTTGTAGTTATGCTATGTCACCCTATGTATGTTTGAAACTTAGATTAATGTGTTGAACGAATACCAAGATGTTGAGTTGGATACTAAGCATATATGTTAGTTTCCAAAGGCACAAAAGATATCTAGAAGGGGGGTTGAATAGATATTTTAAAAGACTTTTCTTTTTCTTTCCAAAAAGGATGACTTAACAGTTTAGTTAATGTATCCAATAATGAAGCACAACGGAATATGATTTGTATGAACCCCTTGTAGAAAATAGAGCAGTGGTAAAGCAGTGATATGGCAGTTATAGCAGTTATAAGTGTAAAGAGATAGGGACAAGGCTTTAAATGGTTCGGAGCACACAAGACTCCTACTCCACTGTTCTACTCCTCGAGTAGCAAATCCACTAAGGATATCATTACAACTGAATCACTAAGATTCCTTCAAGACCCTCAGTCTTGGAACACCAGTACTCAATGTACTCTTCAAAGCCAGCAGCCTTGGAACTCTATAATCTAAGACTAGCAGCCTTAGAATCCTTGGTACCCTTTGGTACTCCACAAGTCCAGCAGACCTGTCTTGGGTTGGTCACCTATTGACCCTTTCACTTGATGAAGAGTGATTTGTTTTTTTGCTACTGAGTTGCTTGAAACATTAGGATTGATAAACTCAGCAGCGAAACAAGATGTTTCCCTTAGGTTGTAGAATGATGGAGTTTCAAATATGATCTTTTTTTCGTTGTTCTTGCTTGACTTGAACCTTCAATCCTTCTGCCTTATGTAGATGCTGTTGAGAATCTTCCTGTTGAAATGTGGCCGTTGCATCTGATTCTTCCGTTGAGATGTGTTACTGAGTTTTGGATTAGTTTAATCCTTGTTAACTGTGTAAGTGGGGTGAGTCAGCTTCCATTAGTCTCCTTTAAGATAGTGCTCTGACCGACTGCAAACTGTAGCTGTTTGCTCCCCACTCATTTGTTTAATATTCAGCAACTGTCTTGGGCAGGTCATTCTACTGTCACTTTGTTATGGGCATCTTAGAATACACATTCTTAAATCTGAGTTGCTCATCAGTTGTCTGTCTCTACGTTCTTGCTTAGACGTAGCGTTTGAAGAGTTATAGCTCTGTAGTCATTTGATGCTTGTAGATATGCACTGTGATCTTCATATTTCATCCTGATCATTCTGAAATAGCATCGATGTTTTGCCTTTATATTTTTCTTCAGAAGTGCTGATTTATTATGTGAGCACTGGCATAGACAACTCTACGATAGGTGAGAGTTTGTCTTGTGATGCAGGGACGACTCTTTGTTTTGTCGAGAAGGCTCTACGTCTTGCTGAGGAAGCTCTACGTCCTGCCGAGGAAGCTCTACGTCCTGCCGAGGAGGCTCTGCGACCTGCCGAGCAACCCCTACGTCCTTTTACTTGGAGTATGGCAGTACTCTACGATCAGCACACAAGATCAACCTAACAGCTTTGATCTTTTCTATACTAAGTTCTTTGTACATCACCTTCAATAAAGGACTTTACAATTTTCTAGGATATTACAGATATTGAATACAGCTTAGATCATCCTAACATATTTGATCTTCTATTCTAAGTCCTTGTACATATACTTCCATTAAGAACTTTACAAACTTAGCTACTGATATACATATTCATTAAGTGAACGATATCAAATTTAAACCATGATATCTAACAATCTCCCCCTATTTGATGTTGACATAACCAATAGTTGAATCATATCATCAGTTCTAATGCAGATACTTAAGGAAATAAACATGTCTTATAGTACAGTGAGCAACTGTATTTCTAGATGAAATTATGAATTTTATTGATGATAAAATGCATATTACATTGTATGACAGTTTCATCAATACAGGGAAAGAGAAGATTTACAAAAGATTTCAAACCTTAGCATATCCTTCCTCGTGCTGCTCCTCTCTTGGTCCTTGGGGGATTGGCTCTTTCATATGCAGTTCTTCTTCTGTAGATTTCCCTGCCTTCTTCGGTCATCTGCTGGAATTCTTCGATCTGCTCTCGACTGAGACCGGAAGAGGGCACATGGCTTCCTCCTTCACCATATGGGTGAGTTCCATGCAAGTGTTTGTTTAAAACTGCAGGATTTCCTGATGGTATGCGAACTCCTGTTGGAGTTACATCAGGCATTCTTCTGTAAGATCCAGTAACTTCACTCCGTATGGGAATTGCATTGATGGGCTCCTCTTCTCCTGGTATTGATGATTTGGGCTGCCTTGGCCTTGGTTGCTTTCTTCCCCTGCTGCTGCTTGATTCTCCTCTTTCATTTCCTTTTGATTTCTCCCCCTTTATGTAAGCATCCAATCTTCTAACATCTTGGGAGAGTTTCTCAATACCTCGCACTAATTCTTACATTTGTGACTGGGACTGAGAATTGTCAGCTCTTTGCTCTACGAACTGAGCTTCAGTTCGTTCTCGTTGTTGGTGCATAAGTGCTAGTGCATTGTCAGTCCTTTCCATTTGTTGAAGAGATAGGCGCTGAAAGTTGTTGATGGATATGCTCAGATCGAAAAGTTTCTCAGTTACTAGCTTGTTCTGAGCAATCTAGGACTCATGAAGGGAGATAACTGCGGATTTGTGATCAGCAATTTCCTTTTTGTATAGCTGGTCCCTTCTGTCAATGCCGTTCATCAATTCCTTGATGATTTCCCTTAATCTTTTGGTCAGCTCAGTACCAAGTGTAGACACCCAAATTTTGTGTTCCCTATACTAACCGTGACAGGAGGAGGAAATCGTCAATGGAACCCGCCTGCGAGAGCAAAAGACTCGGCATTTGACGCCACCGCGATGATGCGTAGTCAAAACCAACGTGACGACATAGCCATCCAAAAAAGGCGTTCCTGAATAATATGTCACGTCCTACAGTAATTTTTCGGACTGCAAAATACAAGCATTTTGGATAAAACTGACGGCGTGACGCAAGAATCGAGGTGCGATGCGGGAACCGAGAAGAATTAAATAATCAAAGTGGCTGGCGTGCTGGGTGGAAGGCAGGCGCCAGCCAGCCGCAGATTGATCTGCGGCCAGCCTATATCAATCCATTTCAGCATACAGGGGAACGATCGGAAGAATTTGAAGGAAGAAGAATTCTGCAGCAGCAAGAACACGAAAATAGAGAGAAAAAGGAGCAAATTTTACAATCAAATAGGAAGAAAAGAGAGGAAAAAAGAGAGGATTTATATTCTTTGATTTTAATTGTATCAAATATACTCCTTATCTTAGTCAAATACACAAGTTCACATCCATTTGAGATCATTTGCAAGGTGAAAATTCCCTTTGTTCTAGCAATTTATATCATATTATTTGGTTAAATTAAATGTAGTTTTTCTTGTATATTGTTGTGGATCTATGGATTGAGGACTATTAGTGAGGGTTCCCAAATGGAACGAAATTCCTCCTAATGGCCCGATGATATCCATTTGGTGAATTTTAGCTCGTTGTAATGATGTATTATGCATAGTTTATTTAGATTGTTATTTTTAGGATCTTGTGGGTGTGTAGCGATTTTGGATGTGAGCCTAGGAGCGCGACCCCGTGGTCCAAATCCGATGATGGACATTCTTTTGACATATGTAATAAATTCGAGGTACCTTTCATTGTAAATATGTAATCGTCGGGCCTTAAAACGACGCCAAGGCGAGAATCGTGTTTAAGGCCCCGAAATAGTGAAACTTGTGATTGTAGGCGTTTGGGGTTTATTTTGATGGCTTACATGCCCATGAATAGCCCCGACGCGTGTTTATGCTCGATTTGATTTATGAGATGAAATTGACTTCAAAGCTAAACGATAAGATTTCATAAAATCAATCAAACTAGGTTATTAGAATCACGAGGCTAAAATTTGAGAAATGCTAATGAATGTCGATTTATATGTAAACGAGAAAGCTAAAGGAAATCGTTTTCAAACATCACAAGAAATGGTTTTGTGAAATAAATGACGTTTTATTAAACCGTTGTGCATAGGGTTAAAGAGATTCTAGAAGTTGCCCATCATGGTATTTATGAAAGCAACGTATAGATCTCGATTCCTATTTTGACGAAGGTTTAGAAAACTCCTGTTTTTTCCAAAACGACACCCAATGAAAAAATCTCATAGTTTTGATAAAATCAAACCTTTCTCATAAAGCTTTCCTGTATAAGCCGAAGGACATTCTAAAGCACTCCCAAAGCACGATTTTCCCTAAAAAATCCAAATGTTTCTTTCATACAAACTCACCACAACATTCACATAGGCACACACACACACACACGCGCATACACACACATTTCATGAATTTAAGGATAGGAAAGCATCGAGATTGCGGTAACCGTGTTTCACGGAAGTCGGGGGGTGCCTAACACCTTCCCCTCGCTTAAGCAAGCCCCCGAACTCTATGAATCTCGGTTCACAGACCAATTAATTCGGAGTCACATATGAGCCATTGATTTATAAAAAACGAAAACTCGGATGAGTTGGTACATCCATTTCAAGTATACCAACTGGCGACTCTGGTTAATTGGCTCATCATAAAAAACGATCTTTCAAAACCCCGTCGACATTGAGTGCCGATCCTTTCCAAAACATCATCTAATCAAAAGGCCAAAATCTGAAAAGGACAAATATCGCATTTAGAGGCGAGAAACCGGCGTCGACAGCTGGCGACTCCGCTGGGGACATTAGAGGGCTTAAGCCGCGTTCAAATCTTGATGCTATCCTATCTTTCAAAAATGCATGAATATGTGTGTGCATGCGATATTTTGATCATTTTTACTTTTGTTGTGTGAATGTGTGTTTTGTCCAATAAGTGAATGATTGAATGGGATTGCTTTAATTTAAAGTAAAATCATTTGCATACGGTGAGGACGATGAATGTGAATGTATGTTGAGAGAGTACCTCCTCCTGAGGCGAACCTGTCGGTTGCTTATTACTGGACTTGAAGGGGCTGCTCCCCGGAGATGGCTCAGGAAACACACCACCCAAATCCGCTCCAATCGAAAGGATTCAGACGAGTAGATTGCGAAGATTTGGGGACCTTCATGCCGAAAAGCCCGCGAGAGTAACCCTAGGGTAGGTCAGCCTCTGATAAACCTAACGAAAGGGAAGCTTCTTCATGCCCTTTTATCATTCAGTCAAATAAATAAATGTCATGTAAATGGCATATAACTGTCATACCGGCATCATCGTAATAAATATGTCCTGTATCATGTGATTACATCACCTGCACATATAAAGAAAATACTGACATGGTTTTGCAGGAGGGCAATCCGTGCCACGTACCAAGGTTTTCTAAAAACTTCTAAATACTATCCTGTCATCAAACACTGACCTTGTTTTGCAGGATAAGATTAAGAGAACCGTGAAAGCGTGGCATAACGATCACAAAGAACCCGGAGTAGGGGCATATTCGACCACACAAAAAAAAAGGAAAAAAAAAATAATGATAAACATGCATCAGTGTTGACATGCATCTGCCAACTTGTAACTGGCACAGTACTAAACTACGGCCCTGGTTTGTTTTGCGAGACTGCCCCTAAGACCCAACTAAGAGGCCGTAAAATCCATACTCCATCCATCCAAATGGCAGAAGCCGGTAGCCATAAAATACACTGGCTTCCCTGATTCACACATCACGGTACGAGATGAGCTTTAAGGGGGAAATTGCGGTACAGACTTGTCCGGCCTGCGAGGATCAGATCGGAGGGATCTCCCATAGTGACGCCCCTCCTAAATGGGTTTGGTATCAAAATATTAAAGAGTTCCTTCGAGACAGCTCCTCTCCCGAAAATGCAGATCTGACCAAGGAAAGAGAATCCAAAGATAGGCAGTGAAATTCGTCCTAAGCGGAAACGATTTGCATGAATAGGACCTAGCTACGGGATTGCTGAGATATCTGGAAGCCCAAAGAAGCCCACAGATTAATGAACGAAGTACATGGCAATGTGTGTAGAGCCCATATGAGTAGAACATTTTTGGCAAAGAAAATCATGTGAACGGGTCGCTAATGGCTAACCACGAAAACTGACTGCGATACTCATGTCAGGAAATGCCATCAATGCCAGATCCATGCCAAATGCGATCCATGCACCTCCTAATGAGCCCCATTGCTTGACCTCACCGTGGCCAGTTGGACCGTGCAGCAGGTGATATCCAGGAAGGGGGTAAATCCAGGAGTGTGGTAGTGAATCCCGGCCAGTAGAAGATCAATGGGTTTTAAAATTCTGAGTTTTATTTCAAATCCCTGCACGCTCATGTCATTTTGTCATATTATCCAAAAGGAAGATCATGTGCTGAAATATTTTATATATATGACAAGCATTTTTGTTTTATGTCAGGTACCCCGATTTGAGGCATTCTAGCCTGATGAGTGTATTTTATACACATAATTTGGGTACTTTTGGCCTTGATAATTTGCAAGTCTTTAGGTATTTTATGTGGTTTTTATGTATTTTTATCTTATTTCTACATAAATTAGTTTTTAGTTATTTTTACATGTTTTATGTTGCTTTGATGCATTTTCATTATGTTTGTAGGATTTGAAATAAACACCGCTCGGATCGTTGTTTGTATTGACTCAATGTCCGTGCCTGGACGTCTGTGCCCGAATGGTAGTATGATGGAAATTTGTGCTTGGCGACGCTCGGTGCTTAATTTGACAACATTTGGTAGTTGGGCGTGCACGGCGTCGGAAAGCGTGCACGGCGTGCGGCGTCGGCCAAGCCACGAGGGCATGCCCGTGCTTAGATATTCGTGCCCGAATGATAACACTGTGAAAAATTATGTTTGGCGATGCTCGGGGCTTAATTTGATGACATTTGGAAGTTGGGCGTGCACGGCGTTGGAAAGCGTGCACGGCGTGCGGCGTCGACCAAGCCGTGGGCACGGCGTGCGGCAGACGGGGCGCCAGCGTGCGGCCCAGGCGCTGGGCGCGGGCGCATGGGCGCGGCGTGCGGGCGCGCGCTGGGCGTGTGCGGGCGTGTGCGGCGGGCGCTGGGCGCCAGGCGCTGGGCGTGCGGCAAGTTGGCGCGCGCGGGGCCTCGGCAACGGGCGTGGGCGTGCGGCCAGCGTGCGGCCCAGGCGCTGGGCGCGGGCGCGCGCGCTGGCGTGCGGGCGCGCGGCGTGGGCGTGCGGTGTTGGCGCGCGCGGGGCCTCGGCAGCGGGCGTGGGCGTGGGCGTGCGGCCAGCGTGCGGCCCAGGCGCTGGGCGCGGGCGCGCGCGCTGGCGTGCGGGCGCGCGGCGTGGGCGTGCGGCGTTGGGCGCGCGCGGGGCCTCGGCAGCGGGCGTGGGCGTGCGGCCCAGGCGTTGGGCGCGGGCGCGCGCGCTGGCGTGCGGGCGCGCGGCGTGGGCGTGCGGCCAGCGTGCGACCCAGGCGCTGGGCGCGGGCGCGCCAACGCCGTGCTGAGTGCGATTCCAGCTGGCCTTTTGGTGCGATCTGAGCGGATTTTTGACCCATAATCTGATTTTTGCTAGGGTTTTCATGGAGGCACTATATAATATCTCATTGGGGCTTCATATTTGAACAACTAGGGATTGGGAGGCTACACTAAAACACCAATTTGAGAGCAAAAGTGCTGCAATACAAGGAAAAACTCAGCACAAGCCATAGAACCAAGAAGGAAGGGATTGTCAAGGCATATCTAGACCTTGGGAGGCTGCACATACATCATCAAGAGGAGCTTGAGGGCTACAAATCAAGAAAATTCCAGCAACAAGCTCAGGAGCAAAAAGAGAAACGAATGCCAAATGAAGAGGAAAAGCTAGAGATTGACATCAACCAAGTAAGCAACATATGAATATCTTCTAAATGGGTTTTATCATCTCTTGCTTTCCTTTGAATTTGTATTTCAATTTTATGATGAACACCATGTGTTTGATGTTTTGCTTAGCTACCATGAACTAAAGCTTGTATTCTAAGATTTCAATGGAACCCAACACATAGTTGAATTGAATTCTCTCTCTATTGATTTTAGTTATTCATTTGTGAATTGATTGTCATAACCTTTGCTTTCTTGATTAATTGCTTGGCCCGTAATTACCTTGGGAACCTATATGAACTTGACGAACGGATTATAGGTTAAGACCTAGTTATGATAACATGCGAGAGTATAGATTGTTGTGGGTTATTAATCGGATTAAGTGACGCGTGTCTTATTAATTATCTGCAATAATAGATATCTTGATAGTAGTTGGGATAGATATATACCTAATTACCGCATGCAACCAATTGAGAATCTAGTCTTAATGACTTCCGATGTGAAAGTTGGTAATTGAGGGGAGGATTAATTAGATTTGGTGACACGTGTCTATTAATCATTCCTGAAATTAGTCTCTTGATAGTGTATAGGATAGACATATACCTATGCACCGCTTAGGAAGATTCGTGATTGACCATCGACAGAGGCTCTTATGTAGTTTTGATTTCTCGGTTGTCAATTCGTATGTTATAACTGATTGAAAAGAGAGAGTAGGGAGATTCAAACGAAGTGTTGGGGGAAATTGCAATCTTAGACTTGTTAATATTAGATTTACTTATCTTTTACCTGATTATTATTATCTTATTCACTACCAACAACAAAAATATCAAATCATCATTTGTCTAATTAAAATCAAGACGATATATAGTTGGTACTTGGGATACACTAGAACAATTCTCTGTGGGTTTGACAACTCTCTTATCATTATATTACTTGTTGACCGCGTATACTTGCGCGTATTTATCGGTTGCGAAATCGACCAACATAGCCTGACAAGCGATAGGCCAAATTTGAAGGAGGATCACGATTTTGGTATAGAGCTAGATTTCAATCTGATGGGGATTGAGCAGGACAAGACAGATATCGACAATACGCCTGACGAGATCAAATGAGGGGTCAAAGATAAACCTAAGCCCGACTTAGACCAAACCATCGCCATCAAACATCAGAACCCCTAACGATCACAAAGAACCCGGAGTAGGGGCAAATTCGACTTAAAAAAAAATAAAAAAAAAATAGCCGAGTTGTTGAGCCTGTACAGAGATATGTTCGCTTGGTCCCGTGGTGACGTGATTGGATTGTCCACAGACGTTATAGGACATCGACTGCCCATCAAGGAGGGTTCCGACCAATTAAGCAAAAGTTGAGAACGTTGAAGCCTGAACGGAGGTTGAAAATAAAGGACGAGATTGTCAAGCGGTTTAAAGCAGGAATCATCACGGTGTCTATTTACCCTGAATGGCTTTCCGATAGAATCCCAGTACCACAGCCTGGAGGAGAAGTAGGGGGCCGCATCGACTATAGAAATCTGAACGATGCCCTCAAGGAGGAGATATATGGCAAATTCAAGATCAAACATTTTGATTCAGTCATTTACCGGCCCAAAATGAATGGGGCAGTGGGGGCTGCAAATAAAACACAAAGACGATCACGGGAAGAATGTCCGCCAATCATCGGGGATGGCCGGATTTATTGTCGCTCACCCTGTTTGCCTATCGAACCTCAGTTCGCACATTTGCAGGGGCAGCCCCTTACGCATCTCCCGGGCATATGACAAGAGGGTACGATCCCGGAAATTCAAACGATTTAGTCTTCAAAAGGATCGCGCCCTGCCAAGACGAAGTTATGGGGAATTTCGCTCTAAATTAAAAGGAGCCGTCACAAAAAAAAAAAAAAAATCCTCCCTGGGGGAGCCCTCATCTTACAAGGAATGGACGGAAAGGCGTTCCCCAGCCCGTTAATTCTGACTCTGTGAAACAACCCTGTGAAAAAAAAAAAGAAAAAAAAAATCTCAAAAATCAAAGATCCCCCAAACCTTTCAACAAGTCAAAGGACCGGATCTTTTGTCAGCCCAGCAGGATACCGATGCAACCAGTACGAGGGATATCACAAGAAAAGCAACTTAACACTGGGGCATTTGTCACTACCCAGGAAATGATGACGTGCAAATTGGCACCCATGCAACAATCCCATCGACATGCACCATCGTCATCAAATGCTACCTCATGACAATTCAATCTTCAACGGTACGATCATCTGGCATTTGTCAAGCATAGTTTTCCCGGGATACGATGATCCGCGTGAAAGGGGATTCTATTTGACTTGATAGGAATCGGATTATTTCTGACAAGTAACCGTGGAGCACGATTGTGAGTATGATTAGACGAAGAAGGCTATTCAACCTTTTGATCAGGTACAAAGCCTTAATTCAAAGCAACGTTTGTGACAGAATCGACCTCATGTGACAGCCTTCACTTTGCATTTGCACAAACTTTCAGTTGTGGGGTATAAAACTATGACGACGTTGATGGCGATTAACACGTAATCAGACAATCAATAATTATCAATATCAAGAAGTCAGACGATAAATGATTATCAAGCTAATGTCTCGAATCGTGGCCTGGGTTATTCGAGTAATTAAGCCCGAGGGGTGTCTCTACACCTGGTGCCCTAAAGCCATCTGGTTTGGGAGTCGCTGGCCCAACACTCGTTACATGGGTAACTCAGAGCCTAAGAAAACGAGCATTACAGTAGAGGAGGCCCGAGCAGATTCAAATCGTGGAATGGACTACTCGAGTAATTAAGCCTAAGGGGTGTCTCTACATCTGGTGCCCTAAAGCCGTCTGGTTTGGGAGTCACCGGCCTAACACTCGCTACATGGGTAACTCAAGCCTAAGAAAACAAATCTTGCGCAAGGTCAAGCAAAGAATGAGTGGGGCAGACCACCAGCTTGTCTCGAACCGTGGCCTTTGTTACTCGAGTAAATAAACCCGAAGGGGTGTCTGTACACCTAATGCCCCAAAACCGTCTGGTTCGGGAGTCATTGGTCCAAAACTCGTTAAATGGGTAACTTTGAAAAGCCTAAGAAAACAAGACAAGTGAAGTGGACTAATAAAGAGAAAGGATAATGCGAAAAAACTCTCGGCCTTAAACAATGAGTCATGGAAGAGAATCCCCTACTGAATGCTGCATTGCATAGTGCATTTGTCATATGACGTCAATCCTGCTAAGGACGTTGTCAAGAATGGAGACAGAGTGCCTTTGACGAGGGAAGGTAGTCCTTTTGAATTCGACCTTACTCACATACAATGACCATGAATGCTTGAAGGTGCTCTTACGATTTCATAACTCGTCAAAAAGAAAATCATCAACTCACGAGGGATTGAAAAAAAAAAAAAAAAAAAAAACCGGTTCACAACTTGCTAGATTGTACAATCAATAGATATTCAATTTCATGTGCTTTAACTGCATTTTTGTCGAGATTATAATACCTTTGTGTTGAACTAACACTAACGGCCCGAGCTTTCAAGTTTTGGCATTTGTTAGTCATCTGATATGCAGGATCTTGCAGAGCTATGGATAACTCAGCACGGTCAACATCGCGAGTTTTCGATAGAAATTCTTGGCAGCGACACGCGCTAAGGCAGGGGCAGTTAAGAATCATGAAATGGAAGGAAGCTGAGGATGCACAGAACTTCTCGTCATTGGGCTTCTCCCCAATCCTGACTATCATTGCCTCGACATCCAAATGATCCACGTGCATGAGCATATACAAGGATGATATAATGCGGGACAACAGCATATCGGCCATCAGAAATGATCAAAAAGCCAAGGAGCCCAACATAGCTGTCAATCATCACAGAGAGCGAAACAGACTGCCTCGGATGAAGACGACCAAGAACAGGCAGAGTACCAAACCCATGTTGAAGTCTAGAAACTACACCTCGCGACGAGGCGTGATCCGATCAAATGTTGGCAAACAATGACGACGGTCGAATCGTATCATTTGACTAAACATGGGTCATTTCTATCTAAACATATGTTGTGCACATGCATTTGTCCATAACATATCTGCCAGATCATGCATAACATCTTTTGCATGCATACATGTACGATCAAAATGAAAATCTTCAGGGGAAAGTACAAGCACGTCGCTTTCAACCCCGCGAATGATCAGACTATGATGGCTTTTGCGGCGTGGTACGTGGACGATGTTGGTGGGAGATCCAGGACATGAAGCCGATCACATATCTCATATAAAAAAAAAACACTCAAATCCAAGCAGGAAGTGATCCCTGGGAAGGGCTGGTATCCAAGCAATCAACGACCCCTGGGAAGGGCTGGTATCCGAACAATCAATGACCCCTGGGAAGGGCTGGTATCCAAACAAGAAGTGAACCTGGGAAGGCATCCAAGCAAACCACAACAAGATGGTGAGCACCCTGGGAAGGGCTGATATCCAAACACTAACACCTTGGGAAGGGCTGATATCCAAACACTAACACCCTGGGAAGGGCTGATATCCAAACACTAACACCTTGGGAAGGGCTGATATCCAAACACTAACACCCTGGGAAGGGCTGATATCCAAACACTAACACCTTGGGAAGGGCTGATATCCAAACACTAACACCTTGGGAAGGGCTGATATCCAAACACTAACACCCTTGGAAGGGCTGATATCCAAACACTAACACCTTGGGAAGGGCTGATATCCAAACACTAACACCCTGGGAAGGGCTGATATCCAAACACTAACACCTTGGGAAGGGCTGATATCCAAACACTAACACCCTGGGAAGGGCTGATATCCAAACACTAACACCTTGGGAAGGGCTGATATCGAAACACTAACACCCTGGGAAGGGCTGATATCCAAACACTAACACCCTGGGAAGGGCTGATATCCAAACACTAACACCCTGGGAAGGGCTGATATCCAAACAACTAACACCCTGGGAAGGGCTGATATCCAAACAACTAACACCTTGGGAAGGGCTGATATCCAAACACTAACACCCTGGGAAGGGCTGAGATCCAAACGATCGACCGGCGACGATAACCGGTGATTACGAGATGGATGTCCGGCGACGAAAACCGGCTCCGACAAGAAAATCAACCGGCGACGATAACCGGGGGTTACGAGACGGGTGACAGGCGACGAAACCCGGCCCCGACAAGACGATCGACGGCGACGATAACCGGCGATCACGAGACGGGTGACCGGCGACGAAACCCGGCCCCGACGAGACGATCGACGGCGACGATAACCGGCGATCACGAGACGGGTGACCGGCGACGAAACCCGGCCCCGACGAGACGATCGACGGCGACGATAACCGGCGATCACGAAATGGGTGACCGGCGACGAAACCCGGCCCCGAACGATACGATAGATTGGAAGAGTGAGCCTAACGACTAACAAATACGGTCAGGGGGTTGAAGCATCGACACTCTTGCGAATGTTTTTTTTGCATACATTATATCTTGTGTTGCATTGTAGGCTACACATGTTGCATCATATATGTACTGTCATCCTTAGACACTGTCATTCATGCATCAGGTGTCTATTTCTTTATCATGTTCATTTCATTTAAACATTGCATAAACGTGATAAAGAGGGGCAGCTGTAGACACCCAAATTTTGTGTTCCCTATACTAACCGTGACAGGAGGAGGAAATCGTCAATGGAACCCGCCTGCGAGAGCAAAAGACTCGGCATTTGACGCCACCTATAGACGCATAGAACTCCCGAACCCCCGGCGATGATGCGTAGTCAAGACCAACGTGACGACATAGCCATCCAAAAAAGGCGTTCCCAAATAATATGTCACGTCCCACAGTAATTTTTCGGACTGCAAAATACAAGCATTTCGGATAAAACTGACGGCGTGACGCAAGAATCGAGGTGCGATGCGGGAACCGAGAAGAATTAAATAATCAAAGTGGCTGGCGTGCTGGGTGGAAGGCAGGCGGCCAGCCAGCCTATATCAATCCATTTCAGCATACAGGGGAACGATCGGAAGAATTTGAAGGAAGAAGAATTCTGCAGCAGCAAGAACACGGAAATAGAGAGAAAAAGGAGCAAATTTTACAATCAAATAGGAAGAAAAGAGAGGGAAAAAGAGAGGATTTATATTCTTTGATTTTAATTGTATCAAATATACTCCTTATCTTAGTCAAATACACAAGTTCACATCCATTTGAGATCATTTGCAAGGTGAAAATTCCCTTTGTTCTAGCAATTTATATCATATTGTTTGGTTAAATTAAATGTAGTTTTTCTTGTATATTGTTGTGGATCTATGGATTGAGGACTATTAGTGAGGGTTCCCAAATGGAACGAAATTCCTCCTAATGGCCCGATGATATCCATTTGGTGAATTTTAGCTCGTTGTAATGATGTATTATGCATAGTTTATTTAGATTGTTATTTTTAGGATCTTGTGGGTGTGTAGCGATTTTGGATGTGAGCCTAGGAGCGCGACCCCGTGGTCCAAATCCGATGATGGACATTCTTTTGACATATGTAATAAATTCGAGGTACCTTTCGTTGTAAATATGTAATCGTCGGGCCTTAAAACGACGCCAAGGCGAGAATCGTGTTTAAGGCCCCGAAATAGTGAAACTTGTGATTGTAGGCGTTTGGGGTTTATTTTGATGGCTTACATGCCCATGAATAGCCCCGACGCGTGTTTATGCTCGATTTGATTTATGAGATGAAATTGACTTCAAAGCTAAACGATAAGATTTCATAAAATTAATCAAACTAGGTTATTAGAATCACGAGGCTAAAATTTGAGAAATGCTAATGAATGTCGATTTATATGTAAACGAGAAAGCTAAAGGAAATCGTTTTCAAACATCACAAGAAATGGTTTTGTGAAATAAATGACGTTTTATTAAACCGTTGTGCATAGGGTTAAAGAGATTCTAGAAGTTGCCCATCATGGTATTTACGAAAGCAACGTATAGATCTCGATTCCTATTTTGACGAAGGTTTAGAAAACTCCTGTTTTTTCCAAAACGACACCCAATGAAAAAATCTCATAGTTTTGATAAAATCAAACCTTTCTCATAAAGCTTTCCTGTATAAGCCGAAGGACATTCTAAAGCACTCCCAAAGCACGATTTTCCCTAAAAAATCCAAATGTTTCTTTCATACAAACTCACCACAACATTCACATAGGCACACACACACACGCGCATACACACACATTTCATGAATTTAAGGATAGGAAAGCATCGAGATTGCAGTAACCGTGTTTCACGGAAGTCGGGGGGTGCCTAACACCTTCCCCTCGCTTAAGCAAGCCCCCGAACTCTATGAATCTCGATTCACAGACCAATTAATTCGGAGTCACATATGAGCCATTGATTTATAAAAAACGAAAACTCGGATGAGTTGGTACATCCATTTCAAGTATACCAACTGGCGACTCTGGTTAATTGGCTCATTATAAAAAACGATCTTTCAAAACCCCGTCGACATTGAGTGCCGATCCTTTCCAAAACATCATCTAATCAAAAGGCCAAAATCTGAAAAGGACAAATATCGCATTTAGAGGCGAGAAACCGGCGTCGACACCAAGATTGTTTGTGTGAGCATTGGCAGCATCAACAAGCTCATTGAATCTTCTATGGAGGATGAGAGAGTTGGCTGCAAGATTTTCTTCCATGTCTTTCGTCATTCCCACAGTAAGATTTGTCAATTCATCTTTTGTGGGGATGAGTTTGACCCGCTCAAGAATTTGCTTGATTTCCGGTGTAGATGCTTCCTTATTGCTTTCTTGAAGATTTGCTAGAGCAATGGCCAAGTCAAAATATTCATTTTGAGAGGAGGATGGGATGTCACTAGCAGTGGTTTGAAGTGTGGGAGAGAAAGTAGTTTGATTGATGTTTGAAGGATCAACACACTCTACGTTCATGGAGTCGATCGTAGAGTGAGCTGACTCTACGAATTGTGTTTGAGGATAAGGCTGAGCATCAATCATAGAAGTTGGGGGCTCTATGGCCGAAGATGGTTGAGCATTTGGTTCATCAAGGACAGAGTTTTGAGACCCTGTACCTGGAATAGGGTTCCTTAGGTCACAAATGACTTCATTCCATCTCAGTATCTCATCAAAACAATAGTAAACTGGTAATGGAGAGTGTTTTAATTTAAATGAGGAGGGAACAAAGTATACCTTTTGCTCGTTGACTTGGGATGAATGGTTGGTCAACAACTTTTGAGCAAAGGGTTCACTGCTGGGGTATTGCTGGGCAAACACTGAAAATGGCTGGATAGGTCTTGAAGGCCCAGAACATGTGATCCCATGAGTTAAGTATAAGTGCTTGATGGAGCGGCATTCTGGGTAAGTAGTTGAAAAGGCAGTTATATGTGTAATGCTTTTCTCCATTCCTTCCTTCAGCAATGATTTCGAGGTTGTCATCCTCATCTTCATCATTTGTACTATCACTAATCTCCACAGCCTCATTCTGATCATTTATTCTTTCTTCCTTTTCTTCATGTTGACCAGCATAAGTATCAAATCCTTCAGGGATGGAGGGATCTTCATATGGATCTTCAGATTGCTCCCCCTCAATCTGTGCATTAGGTGTCTCCCCCTCAGTATGAGCACCTCCTTGATTATCAATTTCTTGTTGCTCCCCCTCAGCTGGAGCGGCGGTTTGATCTGCCAGTCTCATTTCTTCCTCCTTGATCCTTAGCATTGCTTCATTAAGCTCTTTTTGAGCTAAGGTCATCAGTTTCTTCTTCATCTTCTTTTGCTTGGGTTCAGCAACCTTCCCGGCTAATGGTTCAGCGAAAGTGGCCATAGTGCCAGGCTGAACAACACTTTCAGCTACTTCTTCAGTTCTCAACTCTACGAACGTAGAGTGAGTTTCCTCAGCGATCTTGGGAAGGCTTTGTTTGGAGCTGCGTTTTCCCTTCTTATGGTATACCTTCAAGGTTGGTTGTGATTCTCCACTGCATTCTTCCAATTATTTTCTCTTCTTCTTTTCTGCTTCAGAAGATGGAGAGGGCCTTGCTTGAGCAAACGGTGATGTGGGTCCTTCATTTGATGACCCTTGTGGTTCTTCTTCAGTCTGGGATACTACCTTCTTTTTCCCTTTGCTTTTCCTGGTTAATGCTGGCACTTCCTGTTCTACTTCATCAGTTTCTGCAACAACAGACATGTTTTTCATAGAAGGCTTTCTCACTTAACTCTGAGTCTTTTCATTGTCTTCTGTCTGGGCTGATTTCAAATTTCCAGCTGGATTCTTTTTCCAGTTTATAAATATCCTTTGAGTTATCCTTTTGTAAAAATTTATAGCCTCTCCTTCATCATCCCCAATGCGATCTCCCAGTGCTTTTTGAATGATAATACTGATAAATCTGCCATAAAACATTTTCCTTGCCCCTTAGGTTTTTCCATCATTTGATATCCAATTTCCAATCCATTCTAAGAGAAGGGCACCATAATTCAATTGAATCTTTTTCACAATAGCAGTCATGATTCTAAGCTGAATGTCGTTGACAGAATCATGAGCTGAATCTTTGCAAAGAATACATTTACCCACAATGTCAGCAAGGAACTCATACTTTTGAGGGAATTCCTTTTTCTTTAATCCCCTCAGCTTTGGGTTGTTCTCATGATGCATTCGCTTCAGCCCTTCTTCTGTGTTGATGAACTGGATAGTAGTGAGCCCGTCATTTTTGAAACCTAGGGCTACATTGATCTCTGAGGCACATAGCTGAAGTGGGATTCCTTTAACCTTCATGGATAGGATTCCGTCTCCAATGATTCCATTTGAATAGAATTCTTTCACCAATGCTAGGTATATCAGAGTGTTGGTGTCGAGGGCTTCGTAGAGTCCTGATCGTCGCAGCAAGGAGATGATTCTCTTGTACTTTGTTTCTGCTGAAGCAAAATCTTCAAAGTCGAGGGAGTTCCCTGAGATTACTGGTGAGAGTGCCATTTGAGAATTTCTTTGATTTTGCTGCACAAGGACGAACTTTGCTCAGAGTTTGATTAACGCGGAGAGCTAGGGTTTTAGTGGAGATGAAGAGGAAGAGTTTTTCAGAAGAGATAATTTGAAATGAGTTAGTGAGAAACTTCCCTCTTTTTCTGCTGAGTGGGCTAATGGTCACGTGTTGGGTGTATGCTTGTTTTAATCCAAAGAGAAAAGACTATTTTGCCCTTAGCTTCTTCTGAGATCTACGTTTCATTCCTGAGCCCTTTTTACTCTACAACCTTCATATTTTCTTGACGATCGTAGAGTACCTCTAGGCGATCGTAGAGTCCTTTCTTCTCTACGACCTCCATTTTTCTCGACGATCGTAAAGCTGTTTTTCCAATTTATTCTACGAACCATCTTTCTGTAGAGTTAGTAGATTTCAAAGCATAATATTATGGATGTAAATTTAGCATTCCAAGTTCACTTATCAGCATGTTGAATCTAGATTCATCTAGGGTTTTGTAAATACATCAGCAAGCTGATTTTTAGTAGGAATATAATGTAATGCTATATTTCCACTTTGCACATGATCTCTTATGAAATGATATCTTATATCTATGTGCTTGGTTCTTGAATGCATGACGAGATTATGAGTTATAGCAATTGCACTAGTATTGTCACAATGAATTGGAATGGATTTAAACGCAAAACCATAATCAGCTAATTAATTTTTCATCCATAGGATTTGCGCACAGCAACTCCCTGCAGCAATATATTCAGCTTCTGCAGTGGAGGTTGAAACTGAGTTTTGCTTCTTGCTAAACCAGGAGACAAGTCTATTTCCAAGGAATTGACATGTGCCACTTGTGCTTTTCCTATCTATCTTGCACCCTGCATAGTCAGCATCTGAATATCCCATTAACTCAAAGGGTGACTCTTTGGGATACCAGAGTCCCAAATTTGGTGTTCCTTTAAGATACCTGAAGATTCTCTTAACAGCCAATAAGTGAGATTCCTTAGGATTAGCTTGAAATCTAGCACAAATACAAGTAGCAAACATGATATCTGGTCTATTGGCAGTTAGGTATATAAGAGATCCTATCATACCTCTGTATTGAGTGATGTCAATACTTTTACCTTTTTCATCTTTGTCAAGCTTGGTTGCAGGTGTCATGGGAGTTTTCATGATGGAAGCTGATTCCATGTCATACTTCTTTAATAGGTCTTTGATGTATTTGGCTTGGTTGATGAATATACCTTCATCAGTTTACTTTACTTGAAGTCCAAGGAAGAAATTCAGTTCTCCCATCATACTCATTTCGAACTTACTCTGCATCAGCTTGGCAAACCTTTCACACAGTTTTACATCAGTTGAACAAAATATAATATCATCCACATAGATTTGAACTAGCAGTGATTTATCCTTGTGCTTTCTTAGGAATAAAATGGTATCTACTCTACCTCTAGTGAATCCTTTTTCTGTGAGAAAATTGGTGAGTGTTTCATACCATGCTCTAGGTGCTTGTTTTAATCCATACAGTGCTTTGTCTAATCTATAAACATAATTAGAAAGGGTAGGATTGATAAAACCTGGAGGTTATTCTACATAGACTTCTTCTTGAAGTTCTCCATTGAGGAAAGCACTCTTGACATCCATTTGGAAGACTTTAAATCTCATGTGGGCAAGAAAGATTCTGATTGCTTCCAATCTTGCAACTGGAGCAAAGGTTTCATCATAGTCAATTCTTTTTTCTTGTGAGTAACCTTTAGCTACCAGTCTTGTTTTGTTTCTTGTGATAACACCATCTTCATCCATCTTGTTCCTGAAGACCCATTTGGTGCCTATGACTGGATGTTGTGTTGGCCTTTCAACTAATCTCCAGACTTTGCTTCTTTCAAACTGGTTGAGTTCTTATTGCATAGCCTCTATCCAGTTTGAATCTTCTAAGGCTTCTTCTACCTTTTTGGGTTCTATTTGAGAAAGAAAGCTTAGGTAGATGCATTCATTTTGAGTTGCTGATCTTGTTCTGACTCTTGCATTAGGATCACCAATTATTAGACCTTCAGTGTGATCCTTTGTCCACTCTCTCCTCTTTGGAACATCAGTTCTGGTGCCTTCTTGTCTGAGTTCTTCCAAGTTGATTTCTGGTTCAGGTCGTAGAGACTCATTGTCAGGCATAGTGAGCTCTATGTTTGCTTCTTCTTGCTCTGCGATTTCTGCTTCTGGTTTGTCGATCGTAGAGCCTAACTCTACGATTTTGGACTCAGTGATCGTAGAGTCTTCCTCTGCTGGATCATTGAGTGAGGAGGTTTTCTTCTCTGACTCATCAAATGTGATATGAATAAAGATTTCAACACTTAATGATTCTTTGTTGAATACTCTGTAAGCCTTGCTGTCTGTAGCATAGCCAAGGAAGATTCCTTCATCTAACTTGGGTTGGAATTTGGTTAGATATGTTTTTGCCGTTGTTGAGGATGTAGCATAAACAACCAAATGCACGAAAGTAACTGATGTTTGGCTTCCTTCCCTTTCATAATTAATAAGGAGTGTTCTTGAGGAGGGAGTGAATAAGAGACCTGTTTTGAGTGTAGCATGCAGTGCTGACAGCTTCTGCCCAAAAGTACTCAAGGAGTTGAGCAGCTGCCAGTAATGTTCTTCCAGCTTCAATCAATGTTCTATTCTTCCTTTCAGCTACTTCATTTTGTTGTGGAGTTCTTGGGGCTGAGAAATTATGATTGATGTCATTTTCCTCACAGTATAGTTCTACCTCAGTGAAATCAAATTCTTTTCCATGATCACTCCTTATGGCTTTGATCTTCTCCTCTTTCTCATTCATGACAAGTTTGAACATCTTGATCAAGTGAGAGCTTGTTTCATCCTTAGAGCTCAGAAGGAATACCCATGTGAACCTGGTGTAGTCATCCACAATCACCAGAGAGCATTTCTTTCCACCAAGACTTGTTGTTGGGATAGGCCCGAAGAGATCCATATGGAGTAACATGAGGGGCTTATCATTTAAGCTGATTGCTTTGCTTTTGAATGAGCTTTTTGTTTGCTTCCCAAACTGACATACTTTGTAGGGCCTTTCTTTGATGAAGTTGAGCTTTGGCAGTCCTGCAACTAGGTCATTGGAGGCAAGTCTTGACATGCTTTTAAAGTTTAAGTGAGATAACCTCCTGTGCCATAGCCAACATTGATCTTCAGAGGCTTTGGCAAGAAAACATACAGCTTCATCAGGTCTTAACTCTGCAAGGTTGATAGTATAGACATTTCCTTCTCTGGTTCCTATCAGCTTTAATGAGTTGGTCGTCATGTCTCTGACTTTACACTGATTGTTGAGAAACGTGACTTGATGATTTTTATCACACAGTTGGTTGATACTGAGAAGATTGTGTTTTAGTCCTTCAACGTATGCCACTTTGCTGAAGGACACAGCACCATTCCCAGCAGACCCATATCCTCTTGTTTTTCCAAAGTTGTTACAACCAAAGATGACTGCAGGACCATCTTTTTCTTCATAGTTCATCAGAAGGGCCTTATTGCCTGTTATATGTCTAGAGCATCCACTATCAAGGTACCATGTTGATTCAGTGGAGCTTTGTACCTGCAGAAAGGATCAGCTTTCATTTTGGTACCCAATATTGCTTGGGTCCATATTTATTAGTAACCTTGGGAACCCAAATCTGTTTGATGTTGGGTCTGTGCAGTACAGGATAAAAATAGTTGAGATGACCTTCTGCAGTTTTATGACCATGTTTATGGCAGGTGTAACATTGAATGTAATGCATGCTTGTGTGTGAGTATGAATTCCTTCGTGGATGGTAGTAACTCACACCCTTCTTCTTCTTCTACGATTCATAGTTTTCATAGAGTGGAGGTTGTCTCTACGATCCTTGTGGTTCGTAGAGAGAGTTTTGACATAGTCTACTACCCTTTGTAGCCTAAATGCAGATTTTGACTTACTCTTTGAATTCTTGAATCCTAGAGTTGTGTGGGAAACAGTATCTTGGTTTGTAGGAGCTGAGTGTAATGTATTACCAGTCTGTAAGGATTTAACAAATACAATTCTCTTATTAGATTTAGGAGAACTGTTATCATTAGCTTCCATAGGTTTGACCACTGAGGTTTCTGAGGGAGAATTACAGAAACCCAATCCTGATCTGTTAGCCATAGATCTTTGGCTAGAGATCATGGTATCCATAGACAGAGAGGATTTGTTCCATGCTGAAATAGTCTTTTCTAGTTCCTGGATTTTGGAAACTAGAATTAACTCTCTCTGAGTGTTAAGCTCAATTACCTGTCTTAAGCTGACATTCTCAGCCTCAAGATTGGCACAAGATTAGCAGTTCGTAGAGCAATTTCCAACTCTACGACTGCTTTCTCTTTTTCCTCTTGAAGAAGAGAATGATCCTTTGATAGAATTCTAAACATCTTCATATATTTATGCAGTTCTATCATAGAGTCATGCATTCCTTCTCTAAGGTCATCAATAGTTAAATCAGGAGAATAGAAGTCAAATACCTCATCTACATTGAATTCTTTCTTGCTTTTTCCTTCTTTGGCCATTAGGCATAGGTTGGCTTTTTGAGTTTCTTCATCTTCACCTGATTCAGGACTTGAGTCATTGTCTAAGTCACTCCATGAACTTTCAACGACGAACCCTCTTTCCTTTTTCTTGGCCTTGAAGTGGCTTTTGAACTCTGATCTTTTCTTGTCCTTCTTTGGATCATTTCTTGGAGGCTTGGGACAGTTTGCGATGAAATGTCCTGGTTGTTTGCAGTTGTAGCACAAGTCATTAACTTGTTCTTTAGAGCTGCTACTGAACTTCCTCTGTCTGTTGTTTCTGCTTATGAATCTTTTGAAGTGTCTGACCAGCATAGCAACTCCTTCATCATTGAGTTCATCATCTTCATCATCATCTGAGTCAGCTATTTTTGAAGTAGATGCCTTTAGAGCAATTCCTCTTTCTTTCTTCTTTCCTTCTGACAGTGTTTCAGCTCTTTGGGTCAGCTCCAGTTCATAAGTGAGAAGATTTCCATATAACATCTGAACAGTCATTTCGTGAAGATTCTTTGATTCTCTAATGGCAGTAGTTTTGGCATCCCATTTGCTTGGTAGGGCTCTCATGAACTTGATGATGAGATCTTTGTTTGGATAGGTCTTTCCATACGCTCGAAGAGAGTTAAGTAGTACGTTGAATCTTTCATATGTGGAAGTGATGTTTTCCTCTGAGATGTGGGTGAACATTTCATACTACTGAGTGAGCAAGGATTGCTTGTTTTCTCTGACTTCTTCCGTTCCTTCATTCATGATCAGCAGTGCATCCTATACTTCCTTAGCTGTTGTACAATTGACCACGTTTTCAAATAATTCATCTTCTAGAGCCATGAACAAAATGTTTTTGGCTCTTTTATCTAACTGAACTGTTTTCTTCTCTACATCAGTCCAATCTTTCTTTAGTTTGATTGAAACTTTATTTGGATCTTCAGCAGTTGGCATCAGCTTAGTTGGTATATAAGGCCCATTGATGACAGTGTCAAATAGATCCTCGTCAATGGCATCCATGTATGCCTGTATGCGAACTTTCCAGTTGGCAAATTTTTCCTTGTTGCACATGGGTGGTTTGTTTCCTCCACCTTGCTCAGATCCATTTCTGGTTTGTGCCATTGATCTACTCAAGCGGTTTAAGCTTTAAATAAGAGAACCTGCTCTGATACCAATTGTTAGTTTATAGAGGCACAAAAGATATCTAGAAGGGGGTTGAATAGATATTTTAAAAAACTTTTCTTTTTCTTTCCAAAAAGGATGACTTAACAGTTTAGTTAATGTATCCAATAATGAAGCACAACGGAATATGATTTGTATGAACCCCTTGTAGAAAATAGAGCAGTGGTAAAGTAGTGATATGGCAGTTATAGCAGTTATAAGTGTAAAGAAATAGGGATAAGGCTTTAAGTGGTTCGGAGCACACAAGACTCCTACTCCACTGTTTTACTCCTCGAGTAGCAAATCCACTAAGGATATCGTTACAACTGAATCACTAAGATTCCTTCAAGACCCTCAGTCTTGGAACACCAGTACTCAATGTACTCTTTAAAGCCAGCAGCATTGGAACTCTATAATCTAAGACCAGCAGCCTTAGAATCCTTGGTACCCTTTGGTACTCCACAAGTCCAGCAGACTTGTCTTGGGTTGGTCACCTATTGACCCTTTCACTTGATGAAGAGTGATTTGTTTTGTTGCTACTTAGTTGCTTGAAGCATTAGGATTCATAAACTCAGCAGCGAAGCAAGATGTTTCCCTTAGGTTGTAGAATGATGGAGTTTCAAGTATGATCTTTTTTTCGTTGTTCTTGCTTGACTTGAACCTTCAATCCTTCTGCCTTATGTAGATGCTATTGAGAATCTTCCCGTTGAAATGTGGCCATTGCATCTGATTCTTCCGTTGAGATGTGTTACTGAGTTTAGGATTAGTTTAATCCTTGTTGACTGTGTAAGTGGGGTGAGTCAGCTTCCATTAGTCTCCTTTAAGATAGTGCTCTGACCGACTGCAAACTGTAGCTGTTTGCTCCCCACTCATTTGTTTAATGTTCAGCAACTGTCTTGGGCAGGTCATTCTACTGTCACTTTGTTATGGGCAACTTAGAATACACATTCTTAAATCTGAGTTGCTCATCAGTTTCCTGTCTCTACGTTCTTGCTTAGACATAGTGTCTGAAGAGTTGTAGCTCTGTAGTCATTTGATGCTTGTAGATATGCACTGTGATCTTCATATTTCATCCTGATCATTTTGAAATAGCATCGATGTTTTGCCTTTATGTTTTTCTTCAGAAGTGCTGATTTATTATGTGAGCACTGGCATAGACAACTCTACGATAGGTGAGAGTTTGTCTTGTGATGTAGGGACAACTCTTTGTTTTGTCGAGAAGGCTCTACGTCCTGCTGAGGAAGCTCTACGTCCTGCCGAGGAAGCTCTACGTCCTGACAACAAAGCTCTACGTCCTGCCGAGGAGGCTCTGCGACCTGTCGAGCAACCCCTACGTCCTTTTACTTGGAGTATGGCAGTACTCTACGATCAGCACACAAGATCAACCTAACATCTTTGATCTTTTCTATACTAAGTTCTTTGTACATCACCTTCAATAAAGGACTTTACAATTTGCTAGGATATTACATATATTGAATACAGCTTAGATCATCCTAACATATTTGATCTTCTATTCTAAGTCCTTGTACATATACTTCCCATTAAGAACTTTACAAACTTAGCTACTGATATACATATTCATTAAGTGCACAACATCAAATTTAAACCATGATATCTAACAATATACTTGCTGATTATAAATATAAAGATTGTTGAACCTTAACTTGATGATGAGTTTTAAGAATTCTTACGTATGATATTGCTATAATTAGGCTTATAACTTCTGAAGTGAGACTGATGACCAGAAACAATTGAGATATTAAAATAAAAATTGAATGTGAATGAATCCTGAAGTGTTTATAATACAGTAAGTAATTATTGTTACTGCTTTATAAACCGAATGTATATGTTGATTAAAGAACGTGAATTTTTAATTTGTAATCTATGCACAAGGCAAGTTTTTTACCCTTAATCTTTTATTTCATCAAAAGTAAGTTTACTATGCCTAATCTTTTTATTTCGTTGAAAGCAAATATCTCATCCTTATTTAGTTATTTCTACGCAAGTTCCTGAACTTCATCCTTTTATCATGCAAGATTTATAATGCTATTACTTACTTAAGCAAGTTCTTAATTCTATTTCATTCAATTGTATCTTTTGTGAGATTCAGTCTTTGATTCTCGAATATCAATTACATTTTTATTGAACCTTGATTGACTAACAAACCCTTATTGATTCGACTAGTCCATAGTTGATGAGCGTTCTAAATTCTAGAAACGTTATTGAATTAAATCCAAATCAAACTTCCTTTGGTGCGGACTCTGATGTCAAACTGAGATGAACAACCCTTATACACGGGATTTTATTTACGCGTTAGCGTTAAGATGTTGTGCACATACATGGTACAAAGGGCTGATCCCCTTAAGTATGAGAAGTAAGGTCTATATAGTCTTACGACTGTTAAAGGTTTAAAGTAGAAATACTTGATAACCTGTGACATAGTTTGTGGTCTTAAGACCCTCAGATGTTCTTTTGAATCCTATCTTATAATCTTAACTCAATAGCTGAACCTTCGATTATTCGATATCCATTCATTATTTCGCATGTTATTATTGTTGTTGTTATACTTGCTGGGCAATTGTTGCTCACCCTTGCATAATAACATTGCAGCTAAAGTTGAAAGAACTGATGAGCCATCCACTAGTAAGGGCAAAGGAAAAGCAAACAAGTAATGAAGAGTTGTTATATTTGTTTAAAAAATATTTATTTAATAGACTTAAGTATGTTTTCCGCATTGATGTTATGTTAAGGTTAGATGACCTAGGACTTATTTGTTAAAGATGTTGTAACCCTTTAATGGGAGATTTATATTTTTATTAAGAGTTTTTATTTATATATGAATGGGTAGTTAGATGTAATGTGATGTATTTGGATAGTGAACACCAAATCCTGAGGAAACGAAGTACCCGGATTTGGGGGTGTCACATATATTCGCCTCAAATCTTTATTAAGGAAGGACGTCTCCACATCAATTTGCCAGATTTCGTAATAATAAGCTGCAATCATAAGCAAAATCCGAATGGACTTGAGTATTACTACCAGTAATAAGGTTTGTATCACAGTCAACTCCTTGACTTTATTTGAAACTTTTTAAACAGGTCTGGTCTTATAGGTCTCCACCTTACCATCTGCTCTAGTCTTTCCTTTAAAGACACATATACACCCTTTAGGCTTTATGCCTACTGGAGGGTTAACCAAAGTCCACACTTGGTTTTTCATATATGGAGTCCATTTTGGATTTTATGGTCATCTGCCATTTCTCTGAGTATCTACTACTCATAGCCTCATCGTATATACCTGGATATCATCCTCTATGATGTGTACCTCATCATCATCCTATATGATGAATCCATACCTCCTAAGTATCTTCGGTACTCTTCCAGATTTACGATTCGGTTGTGGTACAATAGGTCTATCTATAGGTTCCTCGATTTGACTTAAAGTGCTTTGTGGTTCTTGAACTCCTTTAAGATCTATTACTCTCCCACTAGCTCCTTCAATGATAAACACCTTTATTCAAGAAGGCAAGGTGTTTCACAACAAACACCTTTCGCTCAGTAGGATTATAGAACTCTTCTCCTAAACTTACTTTAGGAAGTTCCACAAATCTGCACTTGTCATATTTTGCCCCAAGCTTATCCTTTTGAAACTTTTTCACATAAGTTGGACAACCCCTTATCTTAACATACTTAAGACTAGGAATCCTCCCTATCCATAACTTATATGTAGTCTTGGGCCGAATTTTGAGGCTACCTTATTTTGTAGATATGCAACCATTTCTAGGGCATAACCCTAGATGGATACTAGAGTGTCGGTAAAAATTATTATGGACCGCACCATGTCTAACAAGGTACGATTTCTCCTTTTAGATACACCAATCAATTATTGCGTATCAGGAGGTGTCTATTATGAGAAAATACCATTTTGAGATGATCTAGAAGCTCATTGCATAAGTATTCCTTCCTCGATCTGATCGAAGTATTCCTTACAGTTTTATTTTTAGTGTCCAAGCGTATTGCAATGGAAGCAAACTCCTTTCCTATCTTTATCAGTTTTGTTCTTATTGTCCTTTGTTTTTGCCTTTCCTTATACCTTATTTGAATTGTTCTTCCTTTCAAAAGATCCTTTGGCCCTCTTCCGCTTCCTAAAAGAATCATCTACCAGTAAGACTTGGTCTTTCTTGGTTGAAAAGTAACTCTTTGCAGTTTTCAACATGTTTAAGCAACTCAGGCAAGCTGACATATAGCTCGTTCATGTTGAAATTCACAACAAATTGTGAGAAAGAGTCCGGGAGTGACTGCAAGATCAAATCTTGGATCAACTCTCCGTCCATTACAAAACCGAGTTGTCCCAATTGTTCAATCAGATTGATCATTTTTTAGGACATTTGTCTATACTGTAGTGTCATTGGTTATTCTAGATCGGAAGAGCTCCTTAGATATCTGATATCTAGTAGTCCAACTTTCCTCACCATTCAACTCTTTGAGGTGTAGGAGTATAGTAGAAGTATCCATAGTTTCATGATGACGCTGAAGCTCGTTACTCATGGATGCAAGCATGATGTATTGAGCCACGGTTGCATCATCTTGCCACATTGTAAAAGTAGCAATCTCTTCCTCAAAGGCATTGTTTGCAACCATTGTAGGGATAGGCGTATTAAAGACATAAGATAGCTTTTCAGCCTTAAGAACTATTCTCATATTTCTTAACCAATCTGTATTATTTGGTCTGGTTAATTAGCATCTAATATGCTCTCCAGTGATAGTAAATTAGACATTGTAAAATTCTATAAATGAATTTGTAATTTAACAACATTTTAGCATACATTGATTTTATTAATTACCAAAATAAATTAGGTCTTTATTTAAATTGGTATCTCCCACTATTTTCATCAAAATATATTACCCTTAATATATAGTTCTGCAAAGCTAATTAAAAATTTGCTAGTGAGAATTTCAAATGTATATAGCCTTGTACTGACACAACAAACGATATATAAATAAATATGTAGACAACTTTTGTCAATTACATCACTATGTAACTCCTTGTATTTTGCCTCTTAGATTATTTTGATCAAGTGGTGACACATCCGAATCAAAATTATCCAAGTTAAGTCCAACCTAGTACTTCTATATATGTGAAGACAAAAATACTGTCATTGTGGTGACATAACAAAACAGTAATGTTCAATTCCTTAATAAGCATCAAATATGATAAGGCAACATCTTAAATATTTAATACTTACCTTGTGGTGACACAACAAACTCATATTAAATATTTAATACTCTAATGCTTTACCATGCTAGAAGGCGACGTTCAATATTCCAAATATCTTTGAACGTTTAAGACTTAATACAATTTCGTTGAGAGGTTTGTTATTATTTGTCTGATCTTGTTTAGTGTGCATGCACACACACACACACACACACACACATATATATATATATATATAATACGCGTCATATTATTTATCATACAAAGCATGTTGAATAATATATAATATAAACATAGTTAGCATGCACATATAGAATACTATATTCTACCCAGATTGATTATGGACTTTTATTCTAGTTTGGTTCACTAGAGCCACCAAGTGAACCAAAAGGTCAAACCTAGGGTGCAAGAATTGAATTTAAATATAACTATTACATTTAAACCCGAGCTCCATTACAAATGGGTCTTCAATCGCTCCTTGCTCCTTTGTCTCCAAATTTTCAAAATAATTCTAACTTATCCTATTACATAAACTATTTACAATAAATGGAAACCTTGAGCAGCAATCAAGGGGAAGTACATAGGAGAGAGATAGAATTCATTCAAGAATCCTCTAAAATAATTTCAATCACACATTGATCAATAGTCCATAATCAATCCCATTTATTATCATACATAGCTCAATATGCATCAATAAATAACATTCATCTCATAAATAATAAAGAATTTTCATATATGGATTGATATTATTTAATAGGCAATACTAGTTAGTATAAAATCTAATTTAAACTCCATTTAGTTATCATAGAATCCAATCCAACTATAATTAGTTATCATGAAATCCAATTCCAATTAAAATAAACTTCTTTATTTTAATCCTATTATAAATCAAAATTAACTCTTTTATTTTAATTTATCCAATTTTGAATAAAAATAAACTCCTTTACTTTTAATCAAATTCCAAATCAAAATAAACACCTTTATTTTAATTTACAAAAAAAAAATGAGGTCAACCCTTGATCATAAACCTTTAAAAGAAATAATCAAACAAGCCTTTAAATTAAACTTCAAACACAGAATTATATAATTTAAATATTAAACATTCTAATTCATAATCAAAAGTAATTCTGGTGTAGTGGTAAGGCTTCCAAAATATGACCAATAGGTCAAGGGTTCAAAACCCTCTAGCCCCAAATTTATTATTTTATTTTTAAAGGTTGACTAGTCATCGCCACATCAGCAGTCAACAGTTGACCAGTTAGCACCACATCAGCAGCAAGTGCCACGTCATCAGTTGACCAGTCAACGTTTGACCGTTGAATTTGACCAACGTTTTTTTTAATAAAAATAAAAAAAATAAAAAAGTAAAAAAATAATAATAATTTTACACAAACAGCTATGCCTAGTTAAATTATTCTAAATACATATCAATGTATATACAGAATCAAAACAATTAATAATTCGCACAAAGTTTGGCTCTTGATACAACTGTTAGGTTTGTATATAGCGCGAACATGCAATCAAATTACATAAATAAAGTGGAAGCGCGATAAAATTACAGGTTCTAGCTAGTGTTAAAATGAATTGCAGGAAAATTAGGTTTTGAGTAATGAGTCAGTGTGCACAGTTGTTGTTCCATAATGGCTAAGTTGGATATTTGTGTTGATCATATGATAGATATTTGTGTGGATGTGTTCTGATTTGGAAGATGTTTGTGGGGAATGACAGAGTTGTTGTTGTTGTCAGCTGGTTTATGAGGTGTTGGTCAGGTTTCTGTGATTGGTGTTATTATTCCATGATGTTTATTTAGAGACCTTTGAAATCTTAGTTGAATGAGTCAGATAAGATTTTCTTGATATGATTTCTGTTCTGTTTACACGACGACATGTAAAGTCTAAGTGTGGAGAAATTTGATAGGTGCATAATATTTGATTATTTTTATTCCTTTATGCTTAGTTTAGTTGCATGTTATCTGTTATGTAAACTTAATTAAGGTGTTTATAGATCTTTGGAAGAATTGGAATGATTTGGCAAAATATGGAGTTAATGTTGAGTTTTATGTTGTTTTGCAGAAATACTTTACGATCAACATTTGTACTCTACGATCGTTGGGTGATAGACTTTACGATGTGTGTTGAAGGCTTTACGATTATGGCATATACTTTACATTCGTAGTGTTATGCAGTTGAGCAACTCTACGATCGCAGAAGACATAGGCAGAATCACTCGACGATTTGATATAGTACTCTACGTTCGTAAAATGGAAGCTCTACGATTGGCTAGTTGTGGACTCTACGATTGCTGTAATTCACTCAACGATCAGACTTGTTGATCTACGATATAATACTATATGATGGTGCTAACTCGACGATCGTTCCAGTTTACTCTACGATGCCATCTTTACACTACGGTAGCTGAAGGAGAGTGTTACTCTACGATTTTGGTTGACTTGCGTATTTTCGATTCTAAGTAGGATTTGAGATGCTAGAGCTTAAGGATATAATTCCTAACATGATTTGGAGATGGAATTATACATCAAAAAGGAAGCTAAATCTGATATGGAAACTGAGTATGATCAGAATTCGAATAAGGAAAGGAAACGGAAGAAGATTTTATTTTGGAAACTAAATCCTAAATTGATAAGAAGCTACTTAAAGCTGGATTTTAGAAATTGACATGGATTTAGAAACCTATCATACCTGTAGAGTGAAGACTTCCGAAGTAGAGTTAGATTAGAATTCTTCTAGGGGTTAGAGATTTATCTATAAATATTCTTACTTGTAATAGCTGAGAGATTATTGAGAGTTTTATCATATTCAAGAGTGTTCATAGAAGCATGTCAGACTAGTTTTCTTTTATTTAGTTTGAAGGGGATGTGGATCCTTATTTACAGCTGTGACACCCCCAAATTCGGGTACCCATACCTCGAATTTGGTGCTCACGATAAAGAACATCCAACCACCTTTAAACAACAAATGACAACTAATGCGGAATGAATAAACATATATTATTCATTACAAAAGGTTTACTATGGTCCCAAGGTCTGTAACCTTAAATAAGTACATCATAGAATACTCTAATATTACAAATGGGTTCTATGATTTATAAACTGGATAATAGCATATTTATACTATTATACAACTATCCCTTAAGCTTTCCTTTGCCTTCGTCCTTGCTGGAACTCTCCGACTTAACTTCAATTTGTTTCATGATATAGCAATGGTGAGCAACGAGTTTGCCCAACAAGTTTAAAATGAATAAGGAGATATATCATTAATGAATAGGAATAACAATAGCATAGATCAACAATTTAAAACAATTGATGAAATAACTGAATAACACAATCAAAGTTCAATTGAAGAAATAAATATTGATTATTTACTACTAAGTGGTCCAACCGACCCTAAACATGGCCCAAGCGTCAGTAATTCAGCTGACTCTTTTAAACCGGACCCCGTCAGTGGTACTCAAGGGGATCAGCCTCTTGTACCCCATATGTATGCATAACATTTAGCTCTGACGTATCAGATAATTTAACACTTATACTCCCCTATCAAGGGTTGCTCTCTCAGTCCAAGAATCCTCACCAACTACAGGTTTGGATAGCTCTCAAAATAACAACATGTGTAAGTCTAGCCGAAATAACTAGCGTAGACTATTTCTTAAACAGTTCATAAATGAAAGAACCTTAAACAATGTACTGTTCAATGATAGAACAGAATCCCAAATGCCCATCGGCAAATGTCAATAATTGTTAATGATGTGGAATAATTTTCAATAACTAATCCAATAATGCGATTAAGGAATAACATTTCAAGCTAGAATTTAAGAGACTAGAAACCATTGTATATAAACAACGACATAATCATAAATAGCTCGCTCAAGGAGATAACTTGCACACACGATAAACCAAGGTTAAGAATAGAATCAGAGAACTTGCAATATGTAAGTAGTCCAAGGTTAAGAACTTGCTTGATATAATTAGAGTAAGTTTAGAGAACTTGCTCGATATAATTTGAGTAATAATCAGAAGCTTACAACATTATACCGAAACTTGCACAATATACATAAAGTTGTGTAAGTTAGGAACTAGCACTAGGTGCGAAGATCAATAACTTTTATTGATGTGGAATAATTGACAATAATTAATCCACTAACATGCTAAAATAATAACTTGAGTTTGAGTTATAAAACTTGCTCAATATAAATTTGAGTAAATTAGGGGACTTGCCTGAGTAGTCGACTAATTTCCGACCTTGACTTCTTATCCTTTGAATAACCTATGATTATCATAGTCATTCTAACGGTTAATCTCTATAATTCCCATATGTAACTCTAATCAATCTATCTTACTATCCTCATATAATTAGGATTCACAACCCATCTACTCATATTCTATTTAACTCATTATACCATTATTCACTCCTCCTTTTATCGCATTCACTAGCCTTCACTTACAAATAAAATGATCTTTCATTAATCCGCTTGTCTATTATATAATGAGAGTTATCTCTCCCTTACATTAATCCATAATTAAATAACTTCTAATATTATCCAATCGTTTATTCTTCATTAATGTGTACAATTATCCCTCTAGAGAGTTAACCTTTTCAAAAATAATCTTTAATACAATTTCTTAATAAAAAAATTATTAACTCACAATTAAAACAATCTTTATTATTATTCTAATTGTCCAATCATTGGTAAGGTAACTTTTAATATATAATAAAAAAATTCTTATTATTATTATAAAAAAAATTTCTTTCCTGACCCGGTTTGACCCAACCCGACCTTGGTCACACCCGACCCAACCCGGTTTGACCCGGATCCGGTAAACTGGGAAACCAACCCAGCGCCCCGATGTTGGGTTTATGCCTTGGGCTAGTGCCTCGACGCTAGAGGTCAGGGAAATCTAGTTCCATTTTCCAATTTTTGATCTATGACTCATTTTGCTTCCTTCTTTCATACCTTGCTCATTTCTTATCCAAATGAGCTCAAATCAGTTTCATTATTCCATCAACTTGTATATTTCAAAACTTATCCTTTTAAACCATTTTCTTAAATACTTATTGGATTAAAACATTGATTTTTCAAATTAGGGTTTTAATTCCGATATGCTTTACTAAATGATTTGTCATTAATTCATTTTAACTCCGATTTTGATGATTCCACTTGGAATGTTTTCAAATTTTATAGATCTTCAACACAAGGTTTGTAGACCAAAGCACATAACTTACACATTTAAGACATTTAACAACAAACCTCATGTTTTCAAGTATTAAAACTTAGACTATTGACACAACTTCAACATATGAACATTTTACACATCAAGACATGGTTTAATCACAAAACCTCCAACATAACCCACCTTATGTCTTCGAAATCCATCATGATTCCCACACACAAAGTCCTCCCACAACTAAGCATGGCAAGATTATCTATATAACTAACTATACTTATAAACTTAAATATATTATAGGGAGAAGCATTATACCTTCGATGAGCTCTTTTCCTCTTGGAGATGAACTTGTAGAAGGCCTCCCCATTCTTTTTGAACCACCAACTTGGAAGAACTTCCTCTAGATTTTCCTTTTTCTCTCACTCTCTATTTTCTCTCTAACAAGCACTTAGCCAATTTTCAAGCAACTAGTTCAATGAATTAGGAACTCCTATTTATAGGAGAATTCCCATACGTATATTATCCATATACATGTCACTACTAAAAATTTGACCTATAGTGACGGTCGGAAAGGAACCGTCGAAATAGGGTATCTATAGCGACGGTCACGGGCTGTCTGTCGGTATATGCGTTTAAAGATAGTCTATTCCGAGGGTCATAATTTGGCCGTCGGTACAGAGCTTTTTTTGGAGCTTTTAGCTAGGGTCATGAACGGGCCGTAGATAATAGGTTTTAGCTAGTTTGGGCGCACACAAATCCCTCCCATTTTTCCCCAAATCAGTATAACATTTTTCTCTCAAACTCACTCACTCGATCAATCCTCTCCTCTCTCACCCTTTCTCACTCGATCGATTGGCCATTATACGCGCCCCGTCGATAAGAGGCCCTCCGCTAGTAGGCCATCGCGTGTTCTCAGATCTGAATCGTACGACTTTAGGTCAGAATTTCGAATCCCAGTTCGTGATTTTGTTCAGTTTTAGATTTTTAGATTGTGACGATATAGGTATGATTTCATGTTAATTAATTTGCAATCTAAATGACGCATATGGAGATTTGTATGCTTTTTAATCTTGTTTTAATTCTTTTGGCCCTTATTAATGGAGTTACTTCTCTCTCTCTCTATCTGTATGTATGTGTGTGTATGATATATGTGGTAAGTATGTATATTTCTTACAGGATAAATGTGTTGTTATTAATACATGTTAATGGTTTAGCATGACTAGCTAAATATGTTTTGTTCTTTATTGTGGATTAGATGGCTGCTTTTAGCAGCTGATGCTATTTTGAGTCTTAAAATTCAATTCCATTGTTTTGTATTTGGTTGAATTTGTGTTACCAACTTGAGGGTAGATTAATGCCTTTAGTTAGGCAAAATGATTAGTTTGATGAAGTTTTGTGGAGTTAATACTGCTGGGTGTAGGAAAAGTTAATTGGTTGGATGGGTTTGAGATGCTATTGAGAGATACAAATTTGTGAATAGGATGGGGTTTCTTCTTTTTTTCTACAACTAAGTCCGTTGAAATTATGATGTTTATATGCTCTTGTTGTGATAAAAATATGTAACTGCAAGTGCACAGTGTCAAATTGAAGAACTGGCAAGTACAAGTCGAATCCACAGGGACTAGATTAATTTTAATATATCCTTAATATCTATTTTAGGCGAATTAGAAATAAAGATTGAGAATCAATTAACTATAATTAAACTAACTAATAATAAGGAAACAATCTAGGAATCCGAATCCATTAAATAATAAACATAACAAGTAATTCAATCTCTGCTATTTTTATAACTTAATTATGATTTTGATCTCCCTTCCCTTTAATTTAGTAATTTTATAATTAACGTGGGCACGCATAGACTATGAAATTAAGGAATTAACTATAACCCATCAAAACTTCTTTGAGCAAGCATGGATTATGAAAAACTCATATTTTAACAATAATCTATCAAAACCTCTTAATTAATTTAAAATCACATAAGAACTATAAAACGAAGGTATTTCAATAACGAAACATGAAGGCGAAATCAATTAAACATAAAAGCATAAATAATAAAAGAGATAAAAAATATTATCATGAATAATTATTTAATTTCATCTTCAACCTAGATTAAAGAAATTAGCTAGACATGAAAAAATAAATAAACTAACTAAGATAAAGAAGAAATAGAAAATTAAAAATAAAATAAGAAAACTCTCTTTAATTAACGATCCTCCAACAAACGTACAATGAAAAATAATTTAATTTACTCCTACTCCTAACCTAAACTGATACTTCCTCCTCTCTAAAACAAGAGACCTATTTATAGGGAAAATAAATTTGTGCCCTAATTTACATTCATTGAACTTGGCCTCTTTTATTCCCTTTTTGATTTCAATCTCTATATGGTAATCTCTCAAGAGTCCCTTTTCCATGTAGGTTTCAACTTCCTAGTGGCAATCAACTTCACAAAGAGATCTTCTAGATAAACTTTCTTTTTCTTCATTGGATTTGACTTGCACACCAAGATTGTTCCACCTCCTTCCTTTTCCTTGTAGAATTCTTGAATATTTCCTTACATGAATAAGAGCATTAAATATTGCTTGATCACCAATATTTTGACTTTATTGCAACAAAATATTAAATGCTACAAAATAAAATAAAACATATTAATTTAATAAACTAATATAATTAAAAGGACAAAATTAGGGATAATAAAATGTATGAATTATGTGTCTATCAAATACCCCCATACCTAGCTTTTGCTCGTCCTCGAGTAAAATAAAAAATAAACAAAAACTATACTACCCCATTTTCGTAGAAAACACGATTGCACTTAGCATGTGCAACAAGCCTTTAAACCCCAAGGTTACCCCAAGTGGACGAGTTGTGTCTCGTGAGGGTTTGCAGTGAATATACCCACAAAATTCAAATTTCAAAATTCAAAATAAAATATTTTTGGGTTCAACAAATTATGAAATCGAAAGAAAACTTCTAAGTATACATGGGCATTATACATAAGCAAAATCAAATTCAAAATCACATTTTCACCTTATCAAAAATACTCAATCTTCATTCTAGACATCATCCTTCATAAAATTAATTCCATATGATCCATGCATTGTGTATGTGATGTAACTCTTAGTAGGGATTATTACCATGAAAATCAAGCAAATTCATTTTTCTTTTTCTTTTTTTTTTCTCCTTTTCTTTTTTTTCTCATTTTTCTCCTTTTTTTTTTTGACTTGTGCAATGTCTCATTTTCTTAGGCTTTTCAGATTTACCCATGTAGCGAGCGTTGGACCAATGACTCCCAAACCAATTGGCTTTAGGGCACTAGGTGTAGAGACACCCCTAAAGGCTTACTAACTCGAGTAACAAAGGCCACAAAATTTGACTAGTCAAGCTGCTTTTATCCATCATACTTTTCAGCGTGAATATCGATGCTTCCTGAGGCTTGGATACTCAGTTATTTCGTTCAATGGACATTGAAGCAGTTATTTTCTTTTCAACTTTTTTTCCAACTTTTTTTTGTTTTTTTTTTCTTCAAATTTTTTCCTTTTTTTTTCAATTTGCTCAAATCATAGTTTATACCCCACAACTAAGAGTTAGTGCGAACGTGAAGTGCCGAAAATGCATAGAAACTTTATTTTACTCAAGATGGTGCATCAAACTAAGATTTTATATCTAATCAAAGTTTCAAGAGTGCTAAATCTTTTAATCTTACGCATGAGTTCTGCTCCACAGATACTTATTAGAATTAATCCAACTCACAAAAAGTCAAACAAATTTTTTTTAAAATTTTTTTTTTTAAAACAAAAAAAAAATCTTAAAAATTTTCCTAAAAAAAAAATAAAACAAAAGGAAAAAAAATAAAATAAAAAATATCTAATATTGTTTTTTTTTTCTTCAAATTTTTTCCTTTTTTTTTCAATTTGCTCAAATCATAGTTTATACCCCACAACTAAGAGTTAGTGCGAACGTGAAGTGCCGAAAATGCATAGAAACTTTATTTTACTCAAGATGGTGCATCAAACTAAGATTTTATATCTAATCAAAGTTTCAAGAGTGCTAAATCTTTTAATCTTACGCATGAGTTCTGCTCCACAGATACTTATTAGAATTAATCCAACTCACAAAAAGTCAAACAAATTTTTTTTTAAATTTTTTTTTAAAACAAAAAAAAATCTTAAAAATTTTCCTAAAAAAAAAATAAAACAAAAGGAAAAAAAATAAAATAAAAAATATCTAATACTATAAATTTTTTAATTTTCCTAAATTCCTAAAAAAAAAAAAAAGGAAATAAAAAAAAATCTAATACTATAATACAAACAAACTCCCCCATACCTAAATCATGCATTGTCCTCAATGTATGCAAATGAAAAATAGAGAACAAAGATGTGAAAGAATTGTACCTTGTATGCGGGGCAGTTGTTCTGCAAGAAAATGTGGTGAAAAAGAAAACAAATGTACATACCTACGAATTTCATATATCCTAAAAAGTATGTGACTACAAATGAATGATACAAATGGGCAAATGAGTGTGGTCTTTTCATGATTTTCTGGAGGTCCAAGGAAATTGAAAATAGTCATAATTTTTCATCACAGTTTATGTTTAAAGTCTACCTCGGAAAAATATTCACTAATATGCTCAAAGTGTGGACGAATTGGTTCAAATGTATTGGGCGACTTATGTGAAGTGGATCTCAACATCTCATTAACCTTATCTAAATATTCAGATTCATTCCACTTTTGGTCAAGATGATTTAAGAAAAAATCAATTGGATCATCTTTAATCACGAGTCTATTTTCATTCATTTCTTGAGTCATAGACAACTCTTGGATCATGTTTACTTTTATGGGCTGGGTCCTACAAAATCACTCGGTTGTTTTCTAGGAATAAGTCTTTCAGGATATAGAGCTTTAGGCTTATAGACTTGTTCAACCGACTCATTAAATGTGACATGATCAATTTTAGGCATGGACTCATAATTTTTAGACTCCTCAAATTGGCTTGACTCAAAGGGTGTCGAATTAAATCCAAATTTTCATTTTCCTCATCATTTCCACAATCATCATGATTTTCAAAATTAACCTCAGAGTCACTAGAAAATTCATCCACCTCTTGTTCATTTATTATGGTGGCTAATCGACTCATTTGAATTTCTAGACGAGATATAGCTTGATTCGTGTTAAATTTGATTTTCCATTAAAGCTTCCATAATTTTCTCTAAGGTATTTAATCTTTCCTCTTCTTCTTTTGAAAATTCTTGTGGATATTGAGGCTCTGGATTCGAATATGGATATGGATATGGATAGGAATATGAACTTAGATAAGGATTTTTCATAAGTTGGAAAAAATTGATTTACTTGGTGTGCATTAAAATTTTCATAGGGTTCTTGATTCCAAGTAAAAATTATTATTCCAACTATAATAGGAGTCCATCTTTCCACAAATCACAAGACAAATAAACTAACCACGAAAGTCACCACAAAAGGGAAAAAAAAATTAAAAATAAATATCCTAATTCTACGGTTAACCTAAATAAAATCTAGACAGCTCCTAACTGTTCCAAGTTACACCTTAAGGTCCACAAAATTCAAAATTAATCAAGTCACTAGCCATGGTAAGTGTAAAAACAGTGGGAGTCTCTCCGTGGGTACGGTGACTAATTAAAATAACCACACGTTCTTTAGGCGTTTTGCCTCTTTGAACCACTTGCCTAGACACCAGTAGTTTGATTAATTAAAAATTTCAGCCTCCTCTTGGAGTTTCTTGTCCTAATTGAGCTCGAGAGTCCCTAGGGGCTAACGTCTACTTGATTTTATTAGGTCAAAGTTATGCAAAATGCAAGTTGGGTTGTTTGTGGGCCAAGGAAAGGTGATGAAATCCCCACCTTATCTTGTTATAGGTTTTTGCCCTTAATGTTAGATTAAAGATGAAAATGCACAAATAAAAAAAAATGGTAAACAAATAAAATGTCCTAAAACTATGTGGATTACGAAGTGAAGAGAAATTTGACGTACCTCAATCCTCCAGCAATCAACACAGTTTATATTTGACAAAAAATAAATAAAATAAAAACCTAAACAGGATGTGCTCTACGTGAGTGAATGCATGTATGCGGCAATTAGTTTTCTACTAACAATAAAAACTAAAAAAAAAAAAATAAAAAAAATAAACAAAAAAAATAAAATAAAACTAAGCTAACTATTTTTTTTTGAGTTAAGATACAAAATGCCAGGAATAAAGCAACAATAAAATCTTTATCTTTTCGCTCCTTCGATCCGCTTCGATAATCCTGGAAAGAAAAAAAAATAAAATAATTAAAAAAAAATTAGAGTTGAAAAAAACTAATTCGAATAAATAAATATTAAGGGATAAAAAAAAATTAATTCTAGTCCCCGGCAACGGCGCCAAAAACTTGTTGTGATAAAAATATGTAACTGCAAGTGCACAGTGTCAAATTGAAGAACTGGCAAGTACAAGTCGAATCCACAGGGACTAGATTAATTTTAATGTATCCTTAATATCTATTTTAGGCGAATTAGAAATAAAGATTGAGAATCAATTAACTATAATTAAACTAACTAATAATAAGGAAACAATCTAGGAATCTGAATCCATTAAATAATAAACATAACAAGTAATTCAATCTCTGCTATTTTTATAACTTAATTATGATTTTGATCTCCCTTCCCTTTAATTTAGTAATTTTATAATTAACGTGGGCAAGCATAGGCTATGAAAATTTAAGGATTAACTATAACCCATCAAAACTTCTTTGAGCAAGCATGGATTATGAAAAACTCATATTTTAACAATAATCTATCAAAACCTCTTAATTAATTTAAAATCACATAAGAACTATAAAACGAAGGTATTTCAATAACGAAACATGAAGGCGAAATCAATTAAACATAAAAGCATAAATAATAAAAGAGATAAAAAATATTATCATGAATAATTATTTAATTTCATCTTCAACCTAGATTAAAGAAATTAGCTAGACATGAAAAAATAAATAAACTAACTAAGATAAAGAAGAAATAGAAAATTAAAAATAAAATAAGAAAACTCTCTTTAATTAACGATCCTCCAACAAACGTACAATGAAAAATAATTTAATTTACTCCTACTCCTAACCTAAACTGATACTTCCTCCTCTCTAAAACAAGAGACCTATTTATAGGGAAAATAAATTTGTGCCATAATTTACATTCATTGAACTTGGCCTCTTTTATTCCCTTTTTGATTTCAATCTCTATATGGTAATCTCTCAAGAGTCCCTTTTCCATGTAGGTTTCAACTTCCTAGTGGCAATCAACTTCACAAAGAGATCTTCTAGATAAACTTTCTTTTTCTTCATTGGATTTGACTTGCACACCAAGATTGTTCCACCTCCTTCCTTTTCCTTGTAGAATTCTTGAATATTTCCTTACATGAATAAGAGCATTAAATATTGCTTGATCACCAATATTTTGACTTTATTGCAACAAAATATTAAATGCTACAAAATAAAATAAAACATATTAATTTAATAAACTAATATAATTAAAAGGACAAAATTAGGGATAATAAAATGTATGAATTATGTGTCTATCAGCTCTCATACTGTTGGCGAGTATATGGTTTAAACCTTCTTGGTTTTTCTTGATTTTGAATTGTATTTCCGTTTGATTGTTTGTTCAAACTTGGGCTCTGTTTCTCTTCTCTGGTTAATTGGTGTCATAGTTAATTTTCCTTTTCCCTGTATGCCATATGATTTTTTTAATAAAAAAATAAAATGTCATTTTAAGCGTTGGTTTCTATGATCCTCGTGTAAATCCTTCCCTAATTTGAAAGATAATATCTCCAAAATGCTTTTATTGTGGTTGAATGGGATGTTGATTAATTGATTTGATTAAATATTATAGAAATTTTATGTGTTTAGGTTTCTTTGAATGTATAGTACTGGTCAGTTTAAGTGGATTTAGTAAGTTCGTTTGTTTTGTTTGTTTTTTTTAATTTTTATTATTGATGATGTTTTAACCGTTTGAAGTGATAAATTGTTTATTTGATATTTCTCTATCCTGATCAGCTTCTAAGGCTCTGGCTCTCCTAAACCATACTGAATGGAAGGAAAAATCCATGAAGATAATGTGGTGTCAGCGAGACCCTCTTACTAGAAAGACTGGTATTACCAATCTGTTTGTGAAGAACCTTGACTCCTCGGTCACCAGTGCTCGCTTGCAGACCATTTTCTCTAAATTTGGAGCAATACTTTCTTGCAAGGTAGCCGAGGAAAATGGGAAGAGTAAGGGCTTTGGATTTGTTCAATTTATTTCGGAAGTGTCGACCCTTGCTGCCCTTGCTGCTCTTCATGATTCTGTTCTTGAGGGGAAGAAGTTGTAAGATCATCTACCATATTTTCTTTTTGTTCCGTGGTTCTTCTTGTCTAATGTTGTTTTAGTATATGCTTTATTCTCTTGTTTAGTGGTGTTTCATTTCGTTTAGGGTTAATTGGATTATTTAATTGTCCCCAACTAATCTAATATTTCCTTCCCCCTTCGCTGTATGTATCTTAATTTCATATATTTCATTCTTTCTTTTTATGGTATGTCCTTTTTACTCATGGTTTTCTCATCTGCTAGGAAGTGGCATCACATGACTTATAACAACCAAATAAACTTGTGTAATCTCTGTTCCATTTTGTTTGACTTTGTTTCCTTGATAAATATTTCTATAGTGCAAAGTTTCTGATTGCTTGTCGTTTCAGTTATGATTGAAAGATATGAAATATTTTTTTTATTCATGAATTTATGGTTCTTATTAGTTGTTTGTGGTTTCTATGTTCTAGACTTCTCTACTATGTGCTGCCTAGGGACTGCATTCCCTTCTTCTCCTCTTTCCTTTTATCCTTTACAAATTGAGATCTTTTCTCATCTATGGATGCTAGATTTATGATTTAATAAAGGTCCATATATTCTTAACTTTCGTTGGTGCTTTGACTACTACTTAGTTGCATTAGACGAAGAGTTTTTATACTGTCAACTCACAATGTGAGTTGTGTCAGCATACGATTTCTCATAATTGTCAATTCTAGAATTATACTGATATTTCATATTTTATTACAACATTTTCTAACTTAACTTCCTGCCATGATTTTTGGGATCAAGTATTATTTTTGTTCAATTCAGTTATCCCGTCTCCATTCAGATATGTGTCCAAATTTGTCAAGAAGATTGAGAGAGAGGATTACTGTGAAGGAGCACACAATTACTAGGGAAATTATTCCACATATGTAAGGAAATCATATATGTTAGCTCTTTGCTTGAAGAAAAACAATTTATGGTTATTATTATAAATTATTTTAGAAATACTTGGTCAATGGTAATAGAAAATAGAGAAAGAAAGTAATCCTATTCGATATTAATTGACCCCCTTATTTTCTTAGTTGGTGTTAAAGTAGAAACCTTTTTGTGCCCAGTTTGATCTCCTTCAAAATAATTTGTTCTGCTCTAAAATTCTACTAGTTGATAGATGAACTAATGCTTGAAGGCTGTGTAGGTACTCATAGAGTAAAAGTTGGATATAATATTATGTTAAACAATTTCCTATGCTTGATTCATTTATATTTTATTGTGAAAGAGGGAACTGATTCATGAGTCTTAGATAGCCATTAGTTTTTAAGTGCAACTCATTGAGTGGGTTGCACAGCCTTCAGCTAATAGTTTGGACATATTACTTATTTTCTTTTCTGTTTGCCCTTTTCACTCCTTCCAGTATCTGGAATTTTAAGTTATCTAATGTACTTTCCTTTTGCTGGATCTCTGTTGTACATGGATGATTGTGCATTGATTGCCAAGTTGTATATGTTTTTACTACATTGTATGGAATGGAGTAGTAAGTAATTTTTTATGTTTAATTTTAACTTAAAGATTGGCTTTTAAGGGTCTGTTCTCACTACGGATTTGCTGGGTAATTGTTTTCATTACACTATGAATTCAACATAGCAACTAAGTAATTTTTTATGTTTATTTTTTATTGATTGGCTTTTAAGGGCCTGTTCTCACTATGCATTTGCAGGGTTGACTGTTGTTTTAGTTGTTGATTACTTTGATACGTTCATATCAAGTTTCTGCATTCAAAATGATAAGCCATGGATGAGTCAACTAGCTACTGTTGCTTGCCTTTCTATAGCTGCCAAAGTTGAGGAGACCCAAGTGCCTCTTCTTATAGATTTCCAAGTATATTTTTGTGTCTTTTGTTATTTGTGTATTGGTGGATGTGCAATGTGTGTTTGTCGAAATGCCATAATGTGAAAATTTATTTGGAATTTTAATCTCTCACTAATGTGGGTTCTATTGACGGGTATCTAGCTAGAAGAATCAAAGTTTGTGTTTGATTCCAACAGTATTCCGAGAATGGAGCTTTTGGTACTCTATTCCCTTGAATGGAAAATGAATCTAGTGACCTCATTTTCATTCATTGATCACATCGTAAGGAGGCTTCGATTGAAGACCTATCCACATTGGGAGTTTCTAAGAAGGTGTGAGCATATCCTCTTCTCTTTCATCATTGGTAAGCATATAAATTACCTCTTATTTTTATCAAATTTGCAAGAGGTTATTAATATGGCAGTGGAAACAAGAATGTTGTGGATATATTTTTAAATTAAGATATCCAGTTTAGTTTATCATCTTAACATTATACATTACATACAGATTCCAGGTTTTTTTGTTACCTTCCATATATGATAGCTACTGCAATAATGTTTGTGGTTATCAAGGAAGTTGATCCTTGTAATTCATTGGAATATTAGAATCAGCTCATGGGTATTTTAAAGAAGCAACATGTGCCAGCCTAAGCTTATTATATTTCTTAGTTTTGACTAAATAGGTGTTAGACTGTATTCAACTTAATATAAAAATGTTTGTGGTTGAGTAGAAGCAAATCAGTAGACTTAATTCAAATGCATTTTAAAGTGAATAACAGAAATACATTTGGTATATAAATCTCTAGACTTTGACTTTTAATTTGCAATTATTTCCCTGATACTTGATAAAAATAGCAACTCAAGCATAAGTAGGAAACTAGAAATGAATGAGATATCATATGGCAATTTGTTTTTTTTTCATTACTAGACTGGACTGGACTATTAGTCCAATTTAAAAAACGGAGTTTATTTAAGGGATTTTGTGTCTGTTACTGATTTGGTTTGTGAAATTAATGTATCAAATGAAATTCACTGTTGTTGATTCCAGGGTTTTCTTTATTGTTGTACCAAGTTTTTGTAATATTTTATGTTCTTGCTGTTTTCTCATACGAAGGAACTCTGATTCTAATGAATGAGTTTAAATATCTTGTAGAGCTGCAGAATATTGTTGGAGTTGAAGATTCTGGATAACAACATCATTCTACAGAAAATTCATCAACTTGGATGTTCTTCCTTCACAAAATATGTCTTCTATGGACTTAAATTTTCTGTAATTTGTTAGATGCTATGTATTTATGGTGGTGTATTGCGATGTAAATGATATTAAATGATATATATATAATATTTTTATGTTTTATTTTATATTGTATTATGTTTATTCAATAAATATGTGCATCGCTAATTTTTTTTTAAATCTAAAAAGGCTATAGCGACGGTCAGGACCGTCACTATATAATCTAAAATTCGCGCTACAAATTCATATAGCGACGATCAGGACCGTCATTATAGGACCTAGACATTCGCACCAAAAATGCTATAGCGATGGTCAGGACCAACTGACCGTCGCTATAGATATGTACTGGTCGTCGGTAAAAGCCTTCAAGCGCATTTTTGTGTGTTTTCTAGCGTCTGTCCGACCATCGGTATAGACATATAGGACCGTCGCTATAGGATTTAGCGACGACTCCTATGGCGACGGTCGTCGACCGTCGCTATAGCCTTTAGCGACGGTCTTTTAGCCTATAGCGACCGTCGCTATAGGTCGAACTTCTAGTAGTGTGAATAATACACGTATTTTAACCGTCATAAGATTTCTTTGTCCAATGGTCGTCTAAGATTAGGTAAAAAACTTACCTAATGCTACATTTAGGTCTTACCCTCATTTATCATTACTACCACCTAGTACATCGCTTCCATCACATGGCTAAACAATAGAAATAACTGCCATAAGATTGCTTTATCCAATAGTTGCCCAAGATTAGGTAAAAAGCTTACCTAATGCTACATTTAGGCCATCAATTATGCCTCCTAGCCCATCTCTTCCATCACATGCCTAAAACAATAAAATAAAGGCATTATCATGGCTATCTAGGCCCCTTTGGCCGATTTTAAGGGAGGAGGGAGTACTGTCTATATTTTTTTTCTTATTTCCTACATGGTGCTTTTCTAGAAAGTGGCCACCTAATTGGATTTCAATTAGGCCTTCCACATGGAGACATTTACTATCATATAGGACTTCCTGTAATGCCCAGGAAATTCTTAAACATTGTATTAATTTATTTTGATATATATAATTCGTTTTATTTAAATTTGCGAATTTAATTGGATTCATGTAGGTATTATTACTTAATTATATAAATATGTGGTCCACTAATTTTCTTTGCATTAAGGAGGCTCATTAATAGTTTAAATAAATTAATGACCTAATCCCTAACAATTGATTGGTAAGAAAATTGGGAAGGAATTGAATAAATAATTTTATCATTTTTGGAGTAAATAATTCGAATAAGGAATTATGGTTAAAAATAAATATTTAATTAATTAAGTTGGTGTGGTCTTATTAATTCTAATAAATGGATTAACCCATTTCTTTCTTGAACCCAATTTCCTAAGTTATTCTCTAATTGGGCTGCTTCCCATTCTTCTGGCCGACCCAACTAGTGGGTGAGCCCAATCCTCAAACCACTCGGCTGACCCAATTCCTTTGAGCCCATTCCAATTCCAGCCGGGTTGTACCAAATCCAGCTGGGTCAGATCCGTTTGGGGCCATCTGCCGGTTAAATTGGGGGAAACCGAGCTAACGAAATCAAAGCCTCAAACCTCAATCAGATTCAATCATGAAGGAGAAGAAAGCCAGCCGAACCTAGCGACTCCCAGCTTTCAATCAATCAACCAGGTCGGGAGAGTGACGAGAGAGGGTCGCCAGGCGCGCCGGCGACGAGTTGAATCAACCAGCGGGCTGACCAGAGGTTCGAAGGAGTGACTGGGTATTAGCGAACGGACCAAGGGATCCGGGCGTTCAGCGACACGACCGGTGAGGGCACGCGTGGCTCGAGGGCTGCCGGCGACGTCACAGTAGCTTGATGGGTACGATCGGACGGCCACTTCTTCCAACCGTTGGGTTTTGGTAAATTTAATTTAGGTAATACCCAATTATTTGGGTAACAAATTTTCTATAAATTGGACACCCAAAACCCTAAATTAAGCTGCTAGGATTATTTTTGCAATTCGAATTAGAGGGAGGGCAGCCACTGAGAGGAGAAGAAGAACAGAGATTCGATCGGATACAAGGTATAGCCATGGGTAGTTAAATCACTGTGATAGCAAAATTTTTTAGGTTTTATTTCTTCTGTAATTGGAATTGTGTGGCCGATTGGGCTTGGTTGGTTTGTACTTTAATACATGGTATTGGTTATAAAATATGCTGTTTTGGGATGGTATTAAATTGTTGAGATTTAAACATCTAGTATAGTATTGTGTTGATTCATAGTTGGGACTCTGTGCATTGAAAAGTCCTAAAGGATTTTGGCAGTAAATTTGTACTGTGCTAGGCTTATATTGCATGAACATTTGGGATTTGGTTGCAGGTATTGTTTCGTTTGCTGTTGATCATGTAGTCAGTACATATTGCCTATAGGAAATCAAACCATAGTCTAGGCTGGTATTAATTTATGTTATGCATTGTTTTGGAACTGTATTGTATGGCTTGATTGGGAAGACCTGATATTGTGTTGTTATGTGGTATTGAAGCCCTGTGAACCTTAAGGTTCTGGCTTTTGATGGTGCACTAAGATTAGGCCAGTGTTATGTTCTGGAAATGTTTGAATAGTGGACTGCACAACTGAAATAGAATTACAGGAAATTGGTGGTGTAATTCATTTGGGTTATTCGAATAACTAACAAATAAAATCAATATAGTAAATATTTATTATCAATAATAATAAATAAAGACAATAAATATTATAAAAAGAAATAAAGTTAATAAGTAATTATTTATTTTTAGTTACTAAATGTTTAATTAAGTATGAATAAAAGTAATAAAATAATAGCCTTATATGCTATTTTCCATGTGAAGTAAATTGTTTATTTATTTACTTATTTATTTATTTATTTATTTATTTATTTTGATTAACTTTAATTGATAAATAAACCTAATTAGTTATTTACTATTAGATAATAACTAAAGGTAACTCTTACTCACTAATTAATTATTTATCATTCGATTAAGTAATAAATAAAACTTAATTAGTTATTATTTATTATTAAATAATAACTAAAGATAATTCATTAATGATTATTTGATTAACTAATCCTAATTAGTTATTATTAAATAATAACTAAAGATAATTTTTACTCACTAATTAATTATTTATTTTAAACAAACCTAATTAATTGTTATTTAATCTTAAATAATAATTAAAGACAACTAAAATTTATAATTCGATTATTATTTAATTAATAATTGAATAATAAGTGAATATAATTAGTTATTAATTACTATTATTAATAACTGAATATAATTAATTAATTACTATTAAATGAAGATAGAGTTAATAAAATAGAGAGAGTTTAAATAACTCATTAATTAAACAATTATAATTAATTGTTTAAGGGTTTAATAAATGAATATTACTTAAAAAGTAATGTTAATTACACAATTAAAATTAATTGCTTAAGGGATTAATAAGTATTTATTACTTAAGGGATACATGGTTGATTTATTTAAATCATCAACCTAAAAGCCAATTAAGTGCCTTATGAAATTTGCTATAGTTTATTTACTGTGTGCTATGTGAATTTCTTAAATTGTTAAATAAATAGCATAAGTAAGCGTATCGGCGTACAACTACGCAGTACTAATTGATAGACCGACATTATTTATGTTAGGTTTCTTCAAAGGACAAATAGTTAAAGCTAAAATTATTTGTAGCTGAGCAATCAGGCAAGTTCCTAAACCTAAACTCCTTACATTATTGCAAGTTCCCTAACTCAACTCGAGTTATTATTTTTGAAGCATGTTAGTGAATAATTATTGTTGATTATTCACCTCTGTACTAGTTATTGAGATTCGCACCTTGTGCTATTGAAATTCCTATTCTATTATTATTAAATGGTGAATTTGGTTAAAGTTCTTTCAAGCAGAAATTGTTACGAGATAGATATATGCTAATTGTATCAGCTAGATCAAGCATGTCTAATTTGTTAAATCAAAGGTATTTTAAAAGCTGTTCTTATTAAATTGCTATGGTAAGAACTCTTGGCTGAGAAAAGGATAAACTTGTTTAAGGCATGATATCAATGTCGGTTATTAAGTGTTTATGCATAAATCACGGGGTATGAGAGGTTGATCCCCTCGATTACCAAAACTTTTAAGAGGTCCAGTTTAAATGCTGAGAACCTTGGAAAACGTCCTTGGTTATTTCAAACCACTCAGTAATTGTTATTCAATTATTCGAATATTCCACTGTTGTTTACTAATCCATGTTCCTTCACACTCTTATACGGTTGTTGAACATTGAAAGCGAAACTTCCTTCCATCATGATATATCTCTTGTGTATATACTTGCTAAGCAAATTAGTTGCTTACCCTTGCTATATCATGATCTTTATTTCAGCTAAGGCAGAAACGTCTAGAGGAGACAAAGGAAAAGGGAAGGTGCAAGAGTAGATGCCCGTTAGTGCCTACGGACTAGCTATTTCTGAATGTGGTTTGATTAAGTGAGCCTTTATTTGTGTTAAGAGTACGTTTTATGTTAAGGTTAAAGAACCTTGGGACCAGAATTGTAAGACTTTATTTCCATTCGATAAACAATGTATGTTTATTATTCCGCATTTAGTTAGATAGTATGTTTGTCATCGATTATCGTGAGCACCGAATTCGAGGTTTGGAAACCTGGATTTGGGGGTGTCACACTTCCCACGCTTAGGTGTAAGATAGAATTATTGGGCCAAAAAGTGATCCTACTAATTCATTAGCAATTAAAGCTTTGGGCTATCCAATTCCTATGCAAGCTTGTGACACCCCCAAATTCAGGTACTAATACCTCGAATTTGGTGCTCACGATAAAGTATATCTATACACCTCTAAACAACATAAATTAACTAATGCAGAATAAATAAACATATGTTGTTCATTACAAAAGATTTACTACGGTCCCAAGGTCTATAACCTTAAATAGAATACATCGCAGAATACAATAATATTACAAAACGATTCCACGATTACATAATAGGATAGTTCATATAACTATTTCTTAAGCTTTCCTTTGCCTTTGTCCGCTTTGGAACTTCCCGGCTTAACTGCAATAGGTTCATGATATAGCAAGGGTGAGCAACGAGTTTACTCGGTAAGTTTAACAATAGATAATGAAGATATATCATGAATGAATAAGAATAATAGCTGCATAGATCAATAATTTATGAACATTGATGAAGTAGCTGAAATGACATAATCAAAGTTCAAATGAAACAATGAATATTGATTATTTACTGCTGAGTGGTCCAACCGACCATGAACTTGGCCAAAGAGTCAATCATTCAACTAACACTTTTAAAAACCTGGCCCCGTCAATTGTACTCGAGGGAATCAGCCTCTTGTACACCATGTATATGCATAATATTTAACTATAACTGCATCGAATAACCGACACATTAAAATCCCCTAAATAAGGGTTGCTCTCTCAGTCCAAGAATCCATACCAACAACTGGTTTGGATAGCTTTTAAAATAATAACCTGTACATGTCTAGCTGAAACAAATAGCGTAAAGTATTTCCTTAAACAGTTAATAAATGAAGAACTTAAACATTTCACAGTCCAACAACAGATAATGAATTCAAATGCATAAAGTGCGAATATCAATAATTATATTGGATGTGGAGTAATTTACAATAATTAATCCACTAACATAACTTGAAAGTAATAGCTCAATTTGAGTCGTGAAACTTGCAACAATATATAACATTTGTATAAAATAGGAAACTTGCCCAAATGTAAAGGTAGAGTAAGTTTAAGAATCTTGCATTCAATATATAGAAAGAATGAAGTTAGGGAACTTGCACAATATTCAACATTTATATAGGATAGAAAACCTGCTCAATGTAATTCGAGTAAGGTTAGGGAAAACTTGCTCAATAAATAAATTGATTTAGGATAGGAAACTTGCTCAACACAAGGGTTAGATAAGCGTTAGGAAACTTGCACAATATTCAACATTTGTATAGGATAGGAAACCTGCTTAATATAATTCGAGTAAGGTTAGGGAAACTTGCTCAATAAATAAATTGAGTTAGGATAGGAAACTTACTTGAAGCGCTGCTACAATATTACAACACACGCTCCTTAATATCCTACACAATTAAGTACATATTCACATAACAATTAGTCACATACTGGACACCAAATAATAGTTTATACTACTCTATGATGTTTCATTCTTATTAGAAACATAATATTAAACAAGATTATACACACTAGTTACGGCGTTACGACGCTTGCACGTTTGTATGCTAACCTTGCCTATTCGAATGCCCAAGCGACACATATTTGTGTACGCTTAACACGCCCATTCGATTTATCTAATACTCATTGGTTAATAATGAGTATCATTATAATTCATAACATTCATGTTTTAGAACTTAGAACAACATTTTACATTGTCGGGAGCATTACATATGCTTACACGCATACCCGACACCCTCCGATTGCCTCCAATTACACATCAATCCTATAAATTGAAAAACTCAAAGAACGAAAGTTGTAGGTCTACTCGTCCTCTTTCCGAATCATCTTGAATCACCTAAAGCCGACTTCGTATGAGAAAGTTATGCCCATTTTAGTAAAAGACGTCAAAGCTGATTATGGCCTAACATTGGCTCGGCATATATACGCCCAAAATGTGCCTGTGACCGGTGTATATATGCCCAAGACAGTAGCATCGGCGTAAAGGCAACGTATATATGCCCGAACACAGCTTTGTGCTTCCTTGGATGCTCTGTTTTGACACACTTGCTACAAACCTTCATAACTTCTTCTATACACGTTCAAATTGGTCCATTTCGGACTCTATGGACTCCTAATTCATGGGGCTATAACATATCAACAATTCAGAGCTACCCATTAATATTAACATATTCAAATCGTAGGCCAAAGTACTAAGTTCATACTCTATTTTGAATGTTCTAAGTGTTCTTCTCTAAAACCACCACAAAATCTTTGTTTTAATCCCTTTTTACTCCATTCCAACTGGGTTAAACTCATAACCCATGGAAGTACAACATCATAACAACAAATGACTTAAACAAATACGAAATCATAGCTACAAAGTCCTCTAAATCATCCAACGGTCCATGTTCATGTCCAAAGTCCATTGTTCTTCATATTCTTCATCCTCCTTAAGCATAAGTACGGGTTTATTACGTTTTTGTTCCAGTTTGATGTTATTAATTGCTTATATAAACTCTTAACAACATTTACAAACATCCAACACAAACAAAAACAACAAGAATCGCAAGAAAATCGAATTATAAACTCAAGAGCTCAAAAACTACAAAAACTTGAAAACCTTAACAAGAAATCGAGTGGAAAGGATTTGGTTAGTGTTTACCTCTGTAAATCCCTCCTAGATGATTAAGAAGATTGCTAAGCTTTGCTTTGAGGCTTCTTCTTGCTTGGATTCTCTTCTTCCTCCACCCGTGCCTTCTTCTTCTCCCTCATTGCTTTTCCGCGACTTCCTTCTCTTTTCTGGCGACTTCCTCCTTCTTCTTCCTTTCTTATTGTAGCTCTCTCTCTCTCTCTATCTGTTGAAACAAGGAAGAAAGGAAATGTGGAATGGGAGGGAATGAGGCGCCGATGGAATGGGGAGAGAAGGAATGGGTTAGGAGAAGTGGAGGGAGTGATTTAGGGAGAATGGGTTAGTTGCTCAATGAGCTTGCCAGCAACTCCCTCATCTCTCAATTCTAATTGGCCAAAAATAGAGGGTTGGTTCCCTCTTTGAGTAACAAGCCAAAATAAATACCCAAATACACCAAAATTATATCCGAAAACTCCCACTTTTGTACCAAAACTGGTAAATAACTCCACCCAAAATTAAAATGGGTACTCCCATAAATATTGGGATGGGTAAAAATAATTATTATGGGATTTGTCCAAATATTCGGAACACCCATATAAAACATTTCGGATACGAATAAAATCACGTATCAGCTCAAATAAAATTTCCGACGCTTGGAAAAATTATTCGTATGCATACATGTATTTATGAAATTTATTAAAATCGAAAAAGACACAAAAATATTATGGTGTGAATAGGGTCTTGGGAAACGTGCCCCGTGGATAGTGATTTAGCGACGCTATGCGAAATGAATTATTCACTTAAATAAAACTAAAACACGTAAAATTTTATGCATTCATATAATCCAGGTTGTCACACAACCTTTAAACATGCAACGTAAAAATAATATTCATAAAATATAATATATTCATTAATATTCAAAATTTGAATTACATGGCAAATCCAGAATTCCCGGTCATTACATCCTCCCCCCCTTATAAGAATTCTATCCCCAAAATTACAATCTAGGTAAGAAAAACTCAACCTGGGTTCACTCAAAAAGATGCGGATAATTCTTCCTCATCTCCTCTTCTAGCTCCCACGTGGCTTCTTCAGATGCGTGGTTCCTCCAAAGGACTTTGACCGAATGAATGACCTTGTTTCTTAACGTCGGCTCCTTCCTATCTAATATCTGGACATAAATCTCTTCATATGACAAGTCTCGCTCGACTTGAATCGGTTCATAAGAAATCACATGCTTGTAGTCGGGTTTATACGACCGCAACACAGAAACGTGAAACATATTATGAATGTGCTCCAGTTCAGGAGGTAGAGCTACCTCGTACGCCACTTCACCTACTTTCTTTAAAACTTCAAATGGTCTTACGAACCTAGGACTTAATTTCCCCTTCTTCCCAAATCTGATCTTGTCAGGTCCCAACAGTCTCCGTTCACCGACTTCGTCCCAACACAGAGGTGTTCGATACTTCCTCTCATATAATGTTTCATATGGCTGCATGCCAATACTCGCATGATAACTGTTGTTATAGGCAAACTCCACCAATGGTAGGTCTTCAAGAGTCTGAATCGTTTGTTCGCTTTGCCCATCCGTTTGAGGGTGATACATCGTACTTAACCTCAACTGAGTTCCCATCCTTTCTTGCAAGCTCTTCCAGAAATTCGACGTGAAACGTGGATCTCTATCAGATATAATAAATACCGACACTCCATGTCGTGACACAATCTCTTTCACATATAACTTCGCTAGCTGCTTCAGATTGTACCTTATCATGATCGGTAGAAAATGCGCAGATTTAGTTAAACGATCCACGATCACCCAGATTGCGTCGTAGCCCTTCTGAGTTGGTGGAAGCCCCGTCACAAAATCCATCGTGATATGCTCCCATTTCCACTCTGAAATCTCTAGTGGTTGTAGTAGTCCACCCGGTTTCTGATGTTCTGCTTTTACCCTCTGACATGTCAAACATCGCCCAACACATTTCGCGACCTCCCTCTTCTTGTTCGGCAACCAGAAGTGTTGGCGTAAGTCCTAATACATCTTGATACTACCAAGGTGTATCGAATATCTTGTAGAATGAGCTTCTTGTAAAATCTCTTCTCTCAACTCCGCAACCATCGGTATCCATATCCTCCCTTCAAACCTTAGCAATCCCGTGCTATCAGAATTGTACTTTAATTCCTCTCCTTCTGAGATTCACTTCTTTATGGCAACACATTCATCATCCTTTTCTTGAGCCTCCTTTATCCTGTCTAATAAAGTCGGACTCACCTCTACTGCGAACAGTTTCTCGTCTGCATTCATCGAATACTTGACTTCCAACTCTAGTCTGTCCATATCCTTGATCAGCTCCTCTTGAGCTGTCAGCATCATCGACTTATCTCTGCCCTTCCTACTTAGAGCATCAGTTACTACATTGGCCTTACCGGGATGGTATAGAATCTCACAATCGTAGTCCTTGATCAACTCTAAACATTGCCTCTGTCTCATGTTTAATTCCTTTTGAGTGAAGATATACTTCAGATTTTTGTGGTCTGTGTATATCTCATACTTCTCCCCATACAGATAGTGCCTCCAAATCTTCAGAGCAAACACCATTACCGCTAGTTCCAAATCATGAGTCAGATATCCCTTCTCATAGTCTTTCAATTGTCGTGACGCATACGCAATGACCTTCCCATGTTGTATCAATACGCACCCAATAACTTTGTGTGACGCATCACTGTATACCACAAATCCCCCTGTATCATCTGGCAGTGATAACATATGTGTTTCACTAAGTTTCTTCTTCAACTCCAAAAAACTCTCTTCGCACTTATCCGTCCACTGAAACTTCACAGTTTTCCTTGCCAAATTTGTTAACGGTGTCGCTATCTTTGAAAAGTTCTGAATAAATCTTCGATAGTAACCTGCTAATCCCAAGAAACTTCAGATTTCTGTTGGCATCTTCGGCTGTTCCTAGTTTATTATAGCTTTTACATTCGCAGGATCCGTTGATACACCATCCTTGTTAATCACGTGCCCCAAAAACTGCACCCTTTGTAGCCAAAATTCACACTTGGAAAACTTTGCATATAGCTTCTCCCTTCTTAGTGTTTCCAGGGCTATCCTCAAATGCTCGACGTATTCCACCTCCGTCTTTGAGTAGACTAGGATGTCATCTATGAAAACGATAACAAATTTATCTAGGTATTGCTTGAACACTCTGTTCATCATGTCCATAAATGCTACTGGCGCGTTCGTCAGCCCAAACGACATCACCATAAACTCAAAGTGACCATATCGAGTTCTGAATGCTGTCTTTGGAATATCTTCTTGCCTCACCTTCAGTTGGTGATATCCGTCCTCAAGTCAATCTTCAAAAAGTATTTCACTCCCTTCAATTGATCGAGCAAATCATCAATCCTGGGCAATGGGTACTTGTTCTTAATCGTGACTTTTTTCAACTCCCGATAGTCAATGCAAAGCCTCGTCGATCCGTCTTTCTTCTTTACAAACAGGACTGGTGCTCCCCATGGAGATACACTCGGACGAATATACCCCTTATCTAGCAGCTCATGTAGTTGAACCATTAGCTCTTTCATCTCCACTGGTGCCATCCTGTATGGTGCCTTTGAGATAGGTGTTGTCCCCAGTACTAAATCGATTACTAATTCCACTTCTCTATCCGACGGCAAACCCGGTAGATCTTCTGGAAAAACATCTGGGAATTCCCTTACTACAGGTATCTGACCTAGCTCACCCTCTACTCGTCGGGTATCAACCACGTAAGCCAGATAACCTATGCAGCCCTTTCTAAACAATTCTTCGCTTGCATCATCGTCAAACAACAAGATTGTCTCAGCGATTTACTACCGTAGAATACGACCTTCGACTTATTCGGAGTCTTTAAGTGTATACATTTCTTTTGACAGTCAATCAAAGCCCCGTGACTAGACAACCAATCCATCCCAAGGATTACGTCAAATTCTATTAGTCGTATCGGAATCAAATCTACGCTCAGTTTATACCCGTTTATCTCGACACAACAATTTCTATGAATTCATTCCACAGGAATAACTTCTTTATTAGCTACTTCAACATTCATAGGATTCTTTAATTTCTCACGAGGTAAGTTTTACTGTTTAGCAAATTCATTCGACACAAATGAATAGGTAGCACCCAAATCAAACAATACATATTTACTGATATTATTGATTGAAATAATACCTGACACCACAGCTTTCGATTCCATCGCATCCTGCACTGTCACGTTGAAGGTGCATTCTACTGGTCTGTTCTGATGTGCTGGTCCTCCGATAGTCAGCTTCTTATTGATCCCTTGGTTAGCACTGCCTCCATCGCTCTTCCTCTTTGGGCAATCCTTCTTCTGATGATCTGAAGCGCCACAAGAAAAACAACTTCCTGCCTTCGCCTTTGGGCATTGTGGGGCAATGTGCCCCAGTTGACCACAATTGAAACAAACTCCTTTTCCTTCATGCATTCTCCAAAGTGATTCCTTCCACATTTCTCGCATTTATTGCCCTTCTTTGCATCCCCTCCAGATTTGCTTCCTGACATCTGACTATCGTTCCATTTTCTCTTATTTAGGTTACTTCCCCCACTGCTACCTTCCTTATGACCATCATGGCTCTTCTTCTTTTTATGATCTTTGTTGTGCTTTGTCAAAGTTTCATTTCCTCCCTCAGCAATGATTGTTTTCTCAAGTAACGTAGAAAATATGTTGATCTGTAAAACCGTAACCTTACTATACACCCAGGGCTTTAACCCTTGTTCAAATCTCTTCGCTCGCCTAGCTTTGGTGTCCACTTGATGTGGAGAAAACCTAGCTAACTTATTGAATTTTGCGGCATACTCTGTAACTGACATGCCTCCTTGCTTTAGTTCCAAGAACTTTATCTCCATACTTGCCTGCGTGCTTGCTGGAAAGTAATTTTCGAAAAACAGCTCCTTGAAACGAGCCCATGCAATTGTGCCTTCCCCATCTCGACCTTTGTTCGCCTTCCACCAGTAATTTGCCTCGCCTTTCATCATGAAAGTGGCAAACGACGTCTTCTGTTCTTTGGCCACTCGTGCGACCTCAAAAACTTTCTCCATTTCTTCTACCCATGTCTGGGCTTCAATTAGATCCGTAGTTCCACGAAACTCCGGTGGTCCTACTAATTTGAAGTCCTTAAAGTTCGCCATGTGGCTTCCTGGCTGATCGACCACAACAGCTGGTCTGCCCCGCATCGCTTCTGCTAATAAGTTCATAAATGTCCTCATAGGGTCTGCCCGACCCTCCTCGTTATTCACCGACTCTTCCACCCTCGTGTATCGGGGTTGTCTTTGCGACGACATTGTCTGTTTAATAGAAAACACTTAACGTTATAATCCCATCACACCTTGTACGCATCTATTCTAGAGCGACAATAAAGCAACACATGTAACACAAACGTTTATACTCATGTGCTAACAGTTAAAACATCACACATGATTACTCTATAGCATACCGCTATGAATGACATCATCCATCCTTTCTCACCACAAAAGGTGGGGATTTACTACTAACAACCACCCCTAACATAAACTAAGGTTGGGGTTTACAAACACAAATCACATACTGTTAGGCATACAAAAAAAATAGTCTAACCAAGCATATTGCGCTCCACAGTGCTAACATACTCCACCTACTCTAACTGGGTTATTAACTCTTGACTCAAGGTGAGATGAGTATGTCCCTCCTCAACTGGATGATGGTGCACACCATCCATCCACTTATTACTCGCTATGCTAAATGCATAGCCCATTCTATTCATCTTTCTCTAACTAGGTTCGCTGAGCCTCCACCTCTATTTGTAGGCTCGTTCCCTATTGCTCTGACTACTCTAGTCTACTACTCCACCCAACATCTCTTGCCAAGAGTTGATGTAAGAGGGTACTCCACTAAATAGGACCTACCTGCCCCAACTCGACTGGCTAAACGTAGGAATCATACAGCCACAACAAAGACATCATAGACAATCAACACAAATAGTACCATAACAAAATACATTCATCGATAGGATGAATTTATATTTCATTATGTACAAACTCGACTAGATGAATTTCCACAATCTACCTCCGACACATAGAATTTGATGAATCTCCCCGATTCATCTCCTAGCATACTCTATACGATTTTTCTTCTAAGGTCATAACCTAGGTTTCACGTTCCTAAATTTTATAACCAAAAGCTCTGATACCAACCTGTGACACCCCCAAATCCAGGTACCAATACCTCGAATCTGGTGCTCACGATAAAGTACATCCATACACCTCTAAACAACATAAATTAGCTAATATGGAATAAATAAACATATGTTGTTCATTACAAAAGGTTTACTACGGTCCCAAGGTCTATAACCTTAAATAGAATACATTGCAGAATATAATAATATTACAAAATGATTCCACGATTACATAACGGGATAGTTCATATAACTATTCCTTAAGCTTTCCTTTGCCTTTGTCCGTTTTGGAACTCCCTGGCTTAACTGCAATAGGTTCATGATATAGCAAGGGCGAGCAACGAGTTTGCTCAGCAAGTTTAACAATGGATAATGAAGATATATCATCAATGAATAAGAATAATAGCCGCATAGATCAACAATTTATGAACATTGATGAAGTAACTGAAATGACATAATCAAAGTTCAAATGAAACAATGAATATTGATTATTTACTGCTGAGTGGTCCAACCGACCATGCACTTGGCCAAAGAGTCAATCATTCAACTAACTCTTTTAAAAACCTGGCCCCGTCAGTTGTACTCGAGGGGATCATAACTTATCTTGGATAAGGTGCGAATATCAATAATTATGTTGGATGTGGAGTAATTTACAATAATTAATCCACTAACATAACTTGAAAGTAATAGCTCAATTTGAGTCGTGAAACTTGCAACAATATATAACATTTGTATAAAATAGGAAACTTGCCCAAATGTAAAGGTTGAGTAAGTTTAAGAATCTTGCATTCAATATATAGAAAGAATGAAGTTAGGGAACTTACACAATATTCAACAGTCGTATAGGATAGGAAACCCACTCAATGTAATTCGAGTAAGGTTAGGGAAAACTTGCTCAATAAATAAATTGAGTTAGGATATGAAACTTGCTCAACACAAGGGTTAGACAAGCATTAGGAAACTTGCACAATATTCAATATTTGTATAGGATAGGAAACCTACTCAATATAATTCGAGTAAGGTTAGGGAAACTTGCTCAATAAATAAATCAAGTTAGGATATGAAACTTGCCTGAAGCGCTGCTACAATATTACAACACACGCTCCTTCATATCCTACACAATTAAGTACATATTCACATAACAACTAGTCACATACTGGATACCAAATAATAATTTATACTACTCTATGATGTTTCCTTCTTATTAGAAACATAATATTAAATAAGATTATACACACTAGTTACGGCGTTACGACGCTTGCACGTTTGTACGCCAACCTTTCCTATTCAAATGCCCAAGCGACACGCATTTGTGTACGCTTAACACGCCCATTTGATTTATCTAATACTCATTGGTTAATAATGAGTATCATTATAATTCATAACATTCATGTTTTAAAACTTAGAACAACATTTTACATTGTCGGGAGCATTACATGTGTGCTTACGCGCATGCCCGACACCCTCTGATTGTCCCTAGTTACACATCAGTCCTATAAATGGTCAATTTAGGCTATGCTACAGACCTGAAGGAACGAACGTTGTAGGTCTACTCGTCCTCTTTCCGAATCATCTTGAATCACCTAAATCCGAGTTCGTATGAGAAAGTTATGCCCATTTTAGTAAAGGACGTCAAAGCTGATTCTGGCCTAACATTGACCCGGCGTATATACGCCCAAAATGTGCATGTGACCGGTGTATATATGCCCAAGACATTAGCATCGGCGTAAAGGAAGCGTATATACGCCCGAACATAGCTTTGTTCTTCCTTGGATGCTCTGTTTTGACACACTTGCTACAAACCTTCATAACTTCTTCTATACACGTCCAATTGGTCCATTTCGGACTCTATGGACTCCTAATTCACGGGGCTATAACATATCAAAAATTCAGAGCTACCCATAAATATTAACATGGCCAAATCTTAGGCCAAAGTACTAAGTTCATACTCTGTTTTGAATGTTCTAAGTGTTCTTCACTAAAACCACCACCAAATCTTTGTTTTAATCCCTTTTTACTCCATTCTAACTAGGTTAAACTCATAACCCATGGAAGTACAACATCATAACAACAAACGAATTAAACAAATATGAAATCATAGCTACAAAGTCCTCTAAATCGTCCAATGGTCCATGTTCATGGCCAAAGTCATTTGTTCTTCATGTTCTTCATCCTCCTTAAGCATAGGTACGGATTTATTGCGTCTTTGTTCCACTTTGATGTTATTAATGGCTTATATAACCTCTTAACAACATTTACAAAGATCCAACACAAACAAAAAAATAAAGAATCACCAAAAAATCGAATTACTAGCTCAAGAGCTCAAAAACCACAAAAACTTGAAAACCTTAACAAGAAATCGAATGGAAAGGATTGGTTGGTGTTTACCTCTGTAAATCCTTCCTAGATGATTAAGAAGATTTCTAGGCTTTTCTTTGAGGGTTCTTCTTGCTTGGATTCTCTTCTTCCTCCACCCGTGCCTTTTTTTTCTCCCTCCTTGATTTTCCGGCGACTTTCTTCTCTTTTCTGGCGACTTCCTCCTTCTTCCTCCTTCCTTCTTGGAGCTCTCTCTCTCTCTCTATCTACTGAAACAAGGACGAAAGGAAATGTGGAATGGGAAGGAATGAGGAGCCGATGGAATGGGGAGAGAATGAATGGTTTAGGAGAAGTGGAGGGAGTGATTTAGGGAGAATGGGTTAGTTGCTCAATGAGCTTGCCGACAACTCCCTCATTTCTCAATTCTAATTGGTCAAAAATAGTTGGTTGGTTCCCTCTTGGAGTAACAAGCCAAAATAAATACCCAAATACACCAAAATTGTGACGCCCCCAAAATAGGTCCACACAACCCATTTTGAGTCGCCAATAACATTCCACAAAATACAAATACAAATACGAATTTTCCTATTTACAACTAATAAGTGTTGTGCAAAATACGACAACACAATACAAATACATCTTAAATTCTCAATATATTTATTGCCACACTAATAATAATGTATTGAGATATTTCTATTGTCTCGGACCATCACTCTATTCCCCGGCTAGTCCCCGCTACACTCTCTTTTCATGAGGAGGACAATGGAACAAAAATGAAAAGGGTGAGCACAAATAGCCCAGTAAGAAATATCATGACTAAGATAATGAAGAATAAAAATTATCTTTAGTCTTCAACAATAATAAATCAGAGATTTAAAGATATTATATTTGTTCAATATCTACCATCTTCTATAAGTTAAAGGATCACCACCAATATTATGTCCCTGTAACACCAATCAATAATTCATGTTCAACAGCCTCTCTTTGCACTACGTGCCAAAGATATTTATTTGTAACACCAATCAACAATTTCAACAGCCTCTCTTTGCACTACGTGCCAAAGATATTTATTTGTAACATCACCGGTCATGATCATGCCAAACGCCAGTTCATCTTTGCACTACGGGCCAAAGAGAACTTTCACCTTACGCCTTTGTTTGTAACACCAAAAGTCATGATAACACCAATACACAGTTTGGTCAAAATCATGTCACGCCAGTTCATCTTTGCACTACGGGCCAAAGAGAACTATCACCACAATTTAAGTATGAGGATGAGGATGATGACAATGATACAGTGAGATTAAGGATAAGAAAAGCTTTATAATTTAATCAGTATCAAAGATTGACCAAATTGCCAACACGATGACCAAATTGTGGAGTCAAATTCAAGAATGATATTCAAGAAATTATTTCATGCTTCAACTATAACGTATAAAATGAAATAGAAAGATTCAAGTGAAAAGATATTAGATGAAGCACAAACTATTAAGGATATTCTACTAATTTTCAGGGATTTTCTCCATTTAAAAATAAGGTTTTGGAAACCAACAAGGATTTCTTATCATAAATGGAGAAATGTAAAAGAAAAAGATATCCCTTAAAGAGTACAAAAGAAATGATACGTTATACGAGTATAACAGAATATATATGAAACTGCAAATGGATTTTCACCCGTCATGCGATAATCCGCGTAGACAGATTATTTCCACAACAGATTAATAAGTAATGAATACAAAGGGTTATTCACTAGGCATGCGTCAATCCGCACGGACAGGTTATACCCACAGATTAATACGGAAAGAATACAAAGGGTTATTCACCAGGTACGACACTCGTACATACAGGTTATTCCCACAGAGTAATAAGGAATGAATACAGAAGGGTATTCACCAGGTACGACACTCGTACATACAGGTTATTCCCACAGAATAATAAGGAATGAATAACAACCTTTATGAGTATAATATCACTTACGAACATGAAAGCAAATGATATTATTTATGAGTACGAAAAAAATGATATCCCATACCTTCGTTAATAAGTGATTGGATGTTGCTTTCTATGAAGTTTACTAACTTGGACAATACTAGTATTCTCATAAATACTCACAATAGCCTAGCACACTAAGAGAACTCAAGAAATTTAGAGAGAGAGAGAGTATAAGCAAGGAAGGTGTGAATATTTCTTAAGATAATCCCTCCTATTTATAGGAAAACCAAGTTTCATTAATTGCACAAAAAGGGCTCGACTTATTACACTTTAGTACCTCCATCTTTGCCTCTATTTTTAATATAATCCCTCAAGTATTATCAATCTTGCATAACAACCCCTAATAGTTCCCACATGTGAACCAATAGTTCCATCATGTGAACCAATAGTTCACATCATGTGAATTTCAAAATTTCAATTAGGTACCCCTAAGTTAGACTCCACTTTTAATCCGTCAATAATGCTAAAATATCATAACAAATAATATGAGTTACAGTGCCATGATAAATAATAAAAAGTACCATGCAGATGCTATTATAATTATTGAATCAAAATACTGTGCAATTGCTACTTTATCAATTATTGAATCAATAATTTAAAAATACTGTGCAATACCGTGTGCTTGTGAAATACCGCGTACTACTGTGGAATAACGTGTTTTACTGTTCTTTTTATTACCGGGTATTTCAACAGTTGCCGGTGATAATACTGTTGACAAAATACTGTCGTTTTCAGTATCCGACAATGGGGCCCACTATCGTTGACAATATTGCCATTGTGGGGCCCACTAATATTTTGTTATTTCGGCGCCGTACGTTACCGAATATAAAATTCTCCGACGGAACGAATATTATCCGACAGAACGAATATTCCCTGACATACAGGTTTGACTTTTTTGTATAAATGAATAGTATATTCGTATGAATAGTACTTTCGTATTTATACCGTATAATTTTGTATCCAGCTCATATAAACATTATGACGTAATTCGAAGGTCGAAGAAAGTGTAAAAGCATTTTTAGCGTGAATAGTCCCCCGTGAATAGTGATCGCGTGAATAGTGATCGTGTGAATAGTGATTTAGCGTTATTACTAGACTTCTCAATTTTCACATTTCACTAGTAACTGTATCACTATCGATTTAACGCCTTTCTGTTTAAAATAATAATAAGAAGAAAATTAAATTTTATTTATTAAAATTTTTGGGGTCTTACAAAAATTATATCCGAAAACTCCCACTTTTGTACCAAAACTGGTAAATAACTCCACCCAAAATTAAAATGGGTACTCCCATAAATATTGGGATGGGTAAAAATAATTATTATGTAATTTGTCCAAATATTCGGAACACCCATATAAAACATTTCGGATACGGATAAAATCACGTATCTGAAAGTAGTATGTACACAAGCCAGTCATATTTGATATGATGTAGCATATACTTTGTAATCTTATTCATTTATTAATAAAAGAATTGATTTTCTTAAAAGGCATTTTACATTATCTACATGGTGCTGTTATATTAAATGTGATAAACCCATAGTTTTGAGCAATGCTTTTAGGATCATGATGGTGATTATGCTAATGAGATCTAAATTCTAGATAGCTCACAAACTAAAATTATTCCTAATCGTTGGATTACTAAATTGGGGATTAGTGAATCCGGATAGATTAGTACATACATTGCTTGCTCTTAGGAAGAGGATGATTGATCTCATAATCATTTGTGTGGAGACACTAAAACAAGTATGTAGGTGCTTATTGGAGAATAAGTTCACTGAAAGTGACTCGCTAAGGAATACGTAATGGAGTTTTACTCGGCTGTCAATAGGAATTCCCATAGTGATAGTAGTACAAGTGATCCTTGGACTTGAGATCATCATAGTATCTTGTGTATGATGAGTTATACTTTGACATGTCCCTTAAGACCTTTAGGGTATATCAAAGTGTATGATTGGGTATAATAAGTTGTACATGGAGATAGGTGAATGATCAACAAAGAATCTACCTCGTCTAGTAAAAGATGTGAATGTCCTATATGATTCGATAAATGACAAACTCAGTAGTCCTTGGCCAAGGCAGAATGAAATTAGAAAGGAGTTTCTAATTTGCATTAATCAGAGTTGTGCATTTGGGAAATGAAATACATATAATTAAATAAAATAAGACTTGACAGTAAATCCATGTCTTATATTTAATTGGGACATTGTATGGTAGAAGGATTGAATTGTACGGTAACTATTTACTCAAACGTTCTTTTGTGATTAATGTTGAAATCTATATTATCTGAAAAGTCGTTGATCGCTACGGGGGCTTACCTTTATTTTAGAATAAATATTATTTATTTAAATGAATTAAATTGTTTAATTTATTTATTTAAATAAGATTAGAATTGTTCTAATTGATTTATTCATAACTGGTTTAATATGGAGAACCTAAAGGGTCACACCGCAAAAGGAAAATATTTATTTAAAAAGTAAATGGCATAATTGTAATAATAAGTTAAGTGTATTTAATTTAGTCTATGGAGATAGAATAAATTAAATAGCTTAATATTTATTATTTAATATTTTGAAAATATTAAATATAAATTAATAAGAGGAGTCTTATTATTATTATTACTATTACTATTACTATTATTTAATTCTTAATAGGGATTGAGAATTAATTAATAGAACTATTATTTATTTCCTAATAGGGATTGGGAATTAATTAATGGAAGTACTCTCTCTCTCATGAATTCCTAATTAGATTAGGAGCATAATTAATTAAAGGAATTTAATTATAATAGAAACCCTAATCCTAAATAGTTTAGGGAAGGGTTATTCCTACATCTATAAATAAGAGGAGTCTTATCATAGATTAGGGTTACACACTCTTGCATTAGATTGTGGAGAGTACTTACAATTTCTATAGAGATAGAAACTAGGGTTTTGCTAACACCCATCTTCTTGAATAGGTATTATTCCTTGGTGGATCACCTCTAGAGGCCAAACACTTGGGTGGCTAACGTTGATCAAAGGAAAGAATTTAATCGGTGGAATTAAGGAGAACACAAAGGAATTGGAGTTAAACTTGTACCTAAGGAAGCTAGAATTCTACAAGGGTATAATTCTTATTCTCCATCTCTTTTTTTTAATTAACAATTGTGCACAAAGAAAGATCATGGTGATGGTTTGTATAAAATTTTTAAAATTTGATTTTGTCACGCGTCCGCTATATTTATGTAATTTGATTGCATGCTCGCGTTACATACAAACCTAACAGTGGTATCACACTACAAAAAATCACACAAAAAATGACGCTAAAATTTGTCACATAAAATTCTTTTTTCGTCACTAAAACATTTAGTGACAATTGTTAATCGTCACAGAGACCGTCACCGTATGAGCGTGGTATTAGGTTTATTTGACAATATTTGATGTCGTCACTAAATGTTTTAACTTATGGTGACGATCTACATCATTGTCACTATAATTAATTACTTTTAGTGACGTTAATAGCATCACTATTTGAATGAAACTTTCGTCACTCTATATTATGTTTCGTCATCAAAACTTGGTGCATTAAATGACAAAAATCGTTTTTCGTCATTAAATGATATTGTTTTAGTGACGAAAATATGTTACTCTATTTAAATCATCTAATTTTAATGACGACAATATTGTCATATTTATGATTATTCTTTCGTCATGTTATTGTGTCTAGCGTCACCAAAAATAAGAAAATAAATGACGACAAAACAATTTGTCACCTAATAATATATAACATGACAATTATGTCGTTGTCATTTCATATTTTAAATAATATTACAAAATAATTTGTCACCAAAGAGTTATTTTTGGGACACATTTTTCAGTGTCACTAATTGAATACTTATGGTGACGATTCACCTCGTCACAAAAAGAGTTACTAATAGTGACAAAATTAGTTGTTGTGACTAACTGAATATATACAGTGACGATATAGTTTGTCACCAAAGAGTTAATTTGTATGACACATTTTTCTATGTCGCTAATTGAATAATTATGGTGACGACGATGGAACTCGTCACATAAAGAGCTATTAACAGTTACAAAATTAAAAGGCATCACTAAATGATATATAATAGTGACGGCATAACTTGTCGGCAAATAGTTAATATTAGTGACAATATCAGTTGTCATAACTAAATGAATATATATAATGACAATACTATTAATTCTAAAGAGTTAATATTATTTGTCATTAAATTTTAATTTTCATTGACCAAATATTATTTGCCAATAAATGATTATAAATCGTGGTACTGTGGTGGTCATATTAAGTTGTTTGACATTCAAAATGTATTGTTACATTAACAATTTTCAATTAAAAATATATAATACATTTAGTGAGCTTTTTAAATTAACTTTACACCTGTATATAATATAAAAGACAAAAGGCAATAAACATTTAAAATAAAAAGTAATTATCTTATAAAAAAATAGTAGATTCATTGATTCAACAATTCTCTAATGCACCTATTAATGTATTATTATCTTGAGTGGAGGATAAACCACCGTAAATACCGCTCGAAAGCAGTCATTGAAAAGAGCAGTCATTTTTCGGTGTAGATAAGCTAATTTGAGCTGGAGGTGTTCCAATTGACAAAAGATCCAGTAGAACATCAGTACCGGTCTTCTGAACCTGATTTGTACCTGAATTTAATGGATGAACCAAAAATCATGTTAGAGAATATTGAACTGAACAAAAGTCACATCAGTTCCAAAAGAAATTTCCCCTAGTACCACCACCCAAACCCATGCATCCCAACAACAAACTATAGAAGAAAGGCAGAGTACAGCTAAATGTGTATTTGCATAGACTATTCATATTGCCAATGGAGATTTAATTCATGAGCAAGTCCAGCTCATGTGAGAGCATTTGGTGAGAGTGACCTTTTACGAGAGATAAATGAACTGGAAGAAGTCGTGACTTATGACGCATAAAGGTATCATTAGAACCGAAGACAGCGTGTTTGGTTAATTATGGTTTGGCTAGTTTTAGGCTCAGATATAGTTGATAGACAGAACCTTGTTTTTTACTTATTTTACATAGAATTGAGTTATTTGAAAGTGATACATCAACATTTACATACTTGATCATGCAGTTAAAATAATCTTGCAGTAGCCCCTTATTGATTTTAAATGAACTCATATATAAATATTTGTTTCAACCTGAAATCCTTTATATGTATACATTCATGAACTCATAAATAAATTCAGGAAATCTTTTCTTTTTTTTTTTAACTACAAGTTCAGGAAACATTAATACACAAAATAGAGTTATGCATGTGATAATAATATAATCATACCATACTGAATCTGAAGCTAACCTGTTTGTGATGAACCAGATGACAAATCAATACCAAGAAGATAATGAAGAAAATCGCCGCCAGAAGAACTTGGCGCCAGAGCATCATCTGAACTTAAATCTAGTAAATCAACAAGAGGAGCACTAGTGGGTTTGGCAACTCCATTTGGAAGATTAAGTCCAGCTCCCTGCGAAGATCAGCAGCCTTGTGAAACTCTCGTGACATGTAATAAGATAGTTATACGGTGCAAATAAGATAATAAGATTTTTATCAGTGATTGTTGATTAAGATTTTACAAGCTAATGCAAGTAGGCTTGAAACAATACAAAGTTAATAAGTGTGGCAAATCTGTTTGGACACCTATTCAAGAAATTGTCATTTAAGAAATTCAGTACAGGAAATTAGATGTTTGTAAAAGTACATATAAAACTCTTTGCTGGTTAATATAACAATTTTAATAATGTTTGGTAGCAAACAGTGGGAAGGCCAACACTTTTAAGTCACTACAGGCTAAAAAATTAAAAATATATAATGAATGGAGAGGTTCAAGTCCATCTGTTATTGACACAATCACCTTGATTAGTTACTTAGAACAAACCTCAAGGTAAATCGATTGCATTATTTTCAAAACTATAAGAACAAGGAAACTGTGCAATGCAATGTAGAACAAATACAGGATTCCACAGAAGATCCAACCATCTAGAATTATATGGAAGACAGAAAGAAAGAACCTATATCACCTTAGAACATGAAGATGGAAACAAGAAGAGGTTTATAAAAGATACTAACATACCAAAGAGAGGTGCAGACTATGGAAGTACTGAAAATCTAGTGAAATTTGCAAATGTACAAAATAATGTGTGAAATAATTCGGAATTTGAAAAAATAAAAATTCAGGAAAGACATTAGAAGCTAGCCAAAAGTGGTGCAATTGTAAAAAAAAAATGTACCTTCATTCCATAATTATCAGGTAAGATGAGTATTAACGATGTGATACAACATATTCAAACAGATTCTAAGAGTTGAGGATAAAGTGATAGGATTTCGATTGATTCTTTCTAAGGTACTCTTGATCCAATCACCAATCTAAGCCTAACCCCCCTTTCAAGCATATAAAGTAGTTTGCAGTATTTTAAAAATTGCACAGGCACAAAGCAAAGATTTGTGTATACAAGCAATGGACAGCAAGACTTATCACAATTTAGATAATCATTAACTATCAGAAATATTCTTACGAGTACCATTCAACCTGAATCGAACAGCTATGGCAAGTTAAAATGTTGCCAAGAATCCCATCAAAAGGCCCAAGGATAGTTTGCTTCCATCTTTGATGTTCAGTTTGGGCCACCCTCCTCTCTAAACAAAGAATCCTACAATTAGCCAAGGCGGTCGCATCTGCTAGAGATCCGTATTTTGAGACATACAATTCTACAAGTTCTTCCCTTAAAGAAGATAATAGCAAAATTCTGTTACACTGACATTTCTTTAATCTATATAGCGAGTAATAACAAGTCAACTAAAACAATATTCCATGGTTTTTAATAATTATCTAAATAATAATGATCTACAAAATTCAATAATTATATAATACATTAAAAATAGTGTTATGAGTTTTTTATAACTATCTTTACATTAAACATTTCAATAAGTATCTAAAATATCAAGAATAATATTTGGTCGGACTTGTATAAGTATCTAAAACATTGAATAGTTACCTACATTTCAATCGGTGTATAAAAAATCAAAATTTTAAAAAAAAAATTGCATACATTACATTACTAACTTAGAAATTTGCTTGATATTCTGATTTACAAACCAAACACCAAAATTTATTTAAGTAACATAAAAATAAAAACCTACAATATGTGCCCAACCTAACTCTGTGTTAAGTACCCAACAAATATTTGGCCTGAAACAAGATAAGGATTGTAATGATAAAAAAAACATCAAAAACAAGAATTTTGTGCATATTTTCCATATGGTTCAGCAGATTCCCCATTCTTTGCTGCTTCTCCTTAACTTCCCCTTGTGTATACCTCTAAGAATACATAATGTACAAAGCAAGATTCACAGAACTTAACGCGGTTAATGACCAACAACAAAATTATCCAAATGACTCTTATTTAAGGTGTACTGCAACAAAACTGGGTTTCTTCCTATTTTTTTGACCGTCCCCAAAATGTCAAGTGACAAAACACTGCAGGTGATTTCTAGTCCAAAAGCTCCATTGCTGAAAAAACAGGTAGTTTATCATGCAGGTCGAAGCCTGATCAGGGAAGAAAATAAGAATGTTTTTCTGATATTCTGGACATTCCAGCCAAATTCAAGCAGAATTCTCTCTTTGTTAAAACTCTTTCATATATAAGATACACTTGAACTACACATGAAGATAGAGAGGAAGAAATAGGATCACAAAAAACTTGGACTTCAGACTTTGACATAACATGAATTAAGAGAAATACAGAATATATCTTTTCAGCGCTATTAGAGAAGTGCAAGCAAGCGTAGTCCTGTGCATGGAATTAGCTCCCGATAACTTAATATGGAAAATTCATGATATAGTCTCATCTTGCAGTGCAGTTAAATTCCTCACTCTGGCACTTCTACATCTCGAAAAAAATTCCTGATAAGAAGCCTGTTACATACCAAATTCTATCAATAAGTAAGCAGGGAAAAAAATCATATGCTGCTTAGTATCTCTTGGAGGATAACAAAATATGGTGTGCTCTCTTGTAAATTGTTATACCACCCAATAATAGAAACTATAGAAAAGATACCTTTACTGCCACTGACAAATAACAAACAGAACCAACCATGATTTCAATGCGAAAGTGTTATATCTCCAGTCATTGGAAGAAGGAAAATCCAAAGAAGCCCACAATTTGACGAGGCCCTTCTAGATGAATTTGAACATTTGGTGTTTCAAATGCTCTTTGATTAGCCAGGAATATGAAGGGAAATCCAGTTTATTTGAAAAAAGGAGGGGGGATGAAACAGAGCTCACAATATGCCAAGAATTTCCCATATCAATTTGATAAATCGGTAAGGGAAACTAATAGTTATAAACACAAAATATGTAGAGAATATCCGACAAGTTGAAAGCCAATCTAGCAGGTAGCGCTTGTGGCACTTGCAGCTTAAGAGATACTGGTAGTTTTGACATGGCCAAAATGTCCAGTGAAAATTTTGTACAATACTACAACAGTCCATATAGAGTAATAAAACCTTATCGGTAGCAAAGATCTAATAACCCTTCAACAATAGTAGCCTTAAGAAATGGTGAGTATTAATATTGTAGTCTTGAGAAAGTAAATAAAACTCTGTTAAAGCTACAACCACTGCAACCTCAAAGAACAGTAATCATTACTACTATGCATGACAATATTAGTAAGTAATCCAAAACTTCAGTGCATTAACTAAGTCAAGCAGTGTGAGTCAATCAATTATCTAGGAGGACAATTTCTTGAAATCTGGCAGTGAAAGAGAATCTATTTGAGCAAGCATTGTAATTACCAGGAAAAAATAAATAACCAAAAGAAATCAAATACCTTCATTGATCCATTGGACTAAGATCCATGTCTCTACTCTCTAACATTCACCTTTTTCACAAGACGATTTGGATACTTTATCCTCTCATAAAGTTATTCAGGGTGATAGCGAAGCCTAATTTTGAAAAATTGGAACACAAAACAGTAGGTGTGACATTTTATCAAACACCTCATGCACAATATTAATATCCAATAGAAATATGTAATATGGACAAAATCTAAACTTACTCTGATTTTTCGTAAAGTGTAGATCGATCGATTCACTTCTTCGTATTATCCGGAGGGTGTTTTGATCAAAGGATCGAACAATTGCTAGACTTCTTTGAGGGCTGTGAGGAAGGCTGTGAGGCACGAGAAGATGCAAGAGTTTCTTTTCCTCCTCTTTATATCTCGTATTTTGGCTTGATGAAATTGTTGTTAGATATTTTATCAGGGGATGAGAAGTAGAAGTATGTAACGCTTCAGTTGAACATCAAAGAGGATAGAGAAATGGAGATAATTAGTACAAGGAAGAGTTAATATTAATGGATTAATAGAAATAAGGAAGAGTTTAATCATTGGATTAATAAAAGAGCAAGCGTCTAAGTGAAACATCGGTGCAGTTTAATCGGTGCGGTTTAGTCGATTGTTGGTATAATTTCGGGGCGATTCGGTTCTTTACTCCATCCTTGTCAAAACGTGTGTGTGTGTGTGTGTGTATATATATATATATATATATATATATATATATATATATATATATATATATATATATATATATGCAAAACAACGAGTTAAAAGAAAAAATTCGTATAAATTATTTTAAAAATTAATTACTCTTTTTTCCCAAAATTATAAATGAGCATGTATGATCATTATAAACTACATCTAATTTATTACAAACTCTAATTTTTGTAAATTAGAAAATATATCTATATTTGCTCAATTTTAATATCAAAAATTATAACTTTGACAAAAAAATTAAAACTGGACATTTATTTTGAGACGGAGGGAGTAAAACATTTGACTGTATAAATTTGAGTCCAAATAAATAATAATTTTAAAAAGCAAAATTATGCCTTTTGGAAAAAAAAGGCTGAAACGTGCTTATTGGATTTATATTAATTTTGGGCAACAATTTACTAGTCGTTGCAAAAAATTTATAAAATATGCAACGGAAAAAAATTGTTGACAATGAATATGACCCATATTAGGCTACAAAATATAGCAACAAAAAATTTTTCGTTATCCAATATGAGGAGAAATCACATCGGCAACAAAAAATTAAATAGGCAGGTAATTATTTTTTTCCCGCCAACGAATTGGCAACGAAATTTTGCAACGAGTTGTGAATTTCGTTACGAAAAATGAAAGTCTTTAAGAAACTGAAACGAATGACAAATTTCATTGCTAAACATGCATTTTTGGCAACGACTTATAAAGTCGTTGCCCGAAAAATCGTTGCCGAGGTTTTTTGTAGTGAATACAGTATATATTAATTTTTTTTTTTACTAAAATCCTATTTTAATATATACTTAAAATTTGGACTCTTACATTGTCTTTTTTCAACACTATATATGCGTACATAACTAATAGAGCAGCCTTATGAATTTAAGTCTCCTGATAAGCAAAATCACTACTCTCATTTTCTTTTCAAGAAAGGAGAACAATTCTATGATGTCGATTTAGTACTACAATTACTAATCAAAGTTGCTTCATCAAAAATTTAAACCAAATAGTGATTTAGATTATCAAAATTGTACAATAATAGTAACCATTACAACAAAAATGACATGAAATCATTTCAAAATCGTAGTTGTTCAATTAGAACAACTACTAATTATCAATTCAAATCAAAATCTAAAAACATACCTAAAATATCAAATAATTTCTGCTATCAATTTGAGATTATTAAAAATTGATAATGGAGGTTCTTGACTAAATGGCGGATGCCAATGATGAAAGAAAAATCGGTGACAACGCTTGGATACAAGAAACTTTTGCCTCCATATAAAAATGTGACGCTATTGCATACTTTGTCACTAAATATAAGAATTTATGACGAACTATTTTTGTCACTTATCTACTCATCTAATTAGTGACGCACTATTATCTCGTCATATAAATTTGATATTTATGACAATACAATTTGTCATAAATTAATATTTTTTCATCTTCAAAAATTTCCCTCCAAAATTCTTCAGAAAAAATTTGCCTCCAAATAAAATTGTGACGATATTATGTACTTTGTCACTATATATAAGCATTTATGACGAATGATTTTTGTCCCTTATCCACGCATCTAATTAGTGACGCACTATTATCTCGTCATATAAAATTGGTATTTATGACAATACAAATTGTCATAAATTATTATTTTTTCGTCATTAAAAAATTTTCCTCCAAAATTTTGCCTCCAAATAAAATTATGACGAATTTGTATTTGGCGTCACTAAATGTAAACATTAGTGACGAAAGCACATTGTCACTAAATTTTATAAATAACAAAAGCACATTGTCACTAAATTTTACAAATAATTCATGACAAACTATTATGTTGTCATCGAAAGAAATATTTTGTGACAATAAATACTGTCATCAATTATTACAAAATGTCACTAAAAAGTTTCCCTCCAAAATTTTGGTACGAAATTCTACCTGCAAAATAACTTGTGACGAAATTTTGTTAATCGTCATCAAATGTGTAAATTAGTGACGATATAAATGATTAATAGTGACAAAATTAAAGGTCGTCACAAAAGTTAAAGTTTTAATGACGATTAAGAATTTCGTAATTATTAATTAACAAATTGTGACGAAAATTTGTGCGTGGCAAAAAATTCGTCATAAAATGTGTGATTTCTTGTAGTGCAAGAGCCAATCTTTATGCAAATTATTAATTATTTTGATTCTATTTATATATGGGTATGTATTTAGAATAATTTATTGGGCATAATTAGTTGTATAAAATTATTATTTTATGAAAAACGAAATAATTTGATTTAATTAAATGGGTGTAACAGGATTACATTATATATTATATATTATATGTAATCCGTATGTTATATATATATATATATATATATTATATATATATATATATATATATATATATATATATATATATATAACGCCAGGGGGTTCGGTATATATAATATATATTAATCACGTCTAAATATATATATTATATACGTAATCATGTTACTACGGTTTATAATATATATATATATATATATATATATATATATAATATTCTTAATAATTTTATAATTAAAATAAAGAGTTTATTTTAATCTTGAAATTGGATTTCATGCAACTTAAAATTGCCCATTAATGATACTCATATATATATAGAATGATTTTATTATTCATGAGATGAATGTTATTTATTGATACATATGGAGATATGTATGATAATAAATAGGGATTGATTATGGACTATTGACCAATGTGTGATTGGAATTATTTTAGAGGATGCTTGAATGTATGAGTTTTTATAAATGGGGTCTGCGTACCTCGTCTTTTTCTAATTTTTCTTAATATAAATTCTATCTCCCTCCTATGTACTTCCCGTTGACTGCTGATCAAGGTTTCTATTTATTGTAAATAGTTTTTTGTAATAGGATTAGTTAGAATTAATTTTTGAAGAATTGGAGACAAAGGAGCAAGGAGCGCATGAAGACCCGTTTGTAATGGAGCCCGGGTTTAAATGTAATAGTTATATTTAAATTTAATTCTTGCACCCTAGGTTTGACCTTTTGGTTCACTTGGTGGCTCTAGTGAACCAAACTAGAATAAAAGTTCATAATCAATCCGGGTAGAATATAGTATTCTATATGTGCATGCTTACTACATATATATTATATATTATCCAACATGCTTCGCATGTTAAATAATATGACGCGTATTTTATATATATATGTGCATGTGCGCTAAACAAGATGAGACTAATAATAACAAACCCCGTTATATATTAAGTCTTAAGCGTTCAAAGATATTTGGAATATCGAACGTCGCCTTCTAGCATGGTAAAACGATAGAGTATTAAATATTTAATATAAGTTTGTTGTGCACACACAAGGCGAGTATTAAATATTTAAGATGTTGTTTTATCACATTTGATGCTTATTATGGAATTGAACATTACTGCTTTGTTGTGCACACACAAGAGCGGTTTTTTCTCTTCACAAATATGAAAGTGCTAGGTTGGACTTAACTTAGATTATTTTAGTTCGGATGTGCACACACTTGACCATCATAATCTAAGAGGCAAAATACAAGGAGTTACATAGTGATGTAATTGACAATAGTTGTCTACCTATTTATTTATATATAGTTTGTTGTGCACACACAAGGCTATATACATTTGAAATGGGATCCTTAATCTCACTAGCAAATCTTTAATTAGATTTGCCGAACTATATATTGAGGGTAATATAGTTTGATGAAAATAGTGGGAGATACCAATTTAAATAAAGACCTAATTTATTTTGGTAATTAATAAAATGAATGTATGCTAAAATGTTGTCTATTTCACATGCAGAATTTAAAAATGTCAAACTCACTATCACTGCGTAGCATACTTGATGCTAACAAACTGACCGGGCCGAATTACACGGACTGGTTAAGGAATCTGAGAATTGTTCTCACTGCTGAAAAGATTTCTTATGTCCTAAATTCGCCAGTCCTTGCAAATGTTGCAGAAACAGCCTCTGAGGAAGAGATTGCTACTTTCAGAAAGTGGCAAGATGATGCAATCCTGGCTCAATGCATCATGCTCGCATCCATGAGTAACGAGCTTCAACGTCAGCATGAAACTATGGATGCTCCTACTATATTGCTGCACCTCAAAGAGTTGTATGGTGAGCAAAGTAGGACTGCTAGATATCAGATATCTAAGGAGCTTTTCCGATCTCGTATGACCGAGGGCACTGCTGTTGAGACTCATGTCCTTAAGATGATCAATCTGATTGAACAACTTGGACAGCTTGGGTTCGTGATGGATGGGGAGTTAAGTCAAGATTTGATCCTGCAGTCACTCCCGGACACCTTCTCACAATTTGTTGTGAATTTTCACATGAATAAGTTGGACGTCAGCTTGCCTGAGTTACTTAACATGCTGAAAACTGCTGAAGGTCACTTCTCATCCAACAAGAACCAAGTCTTACTAGTGGATGATTCTTCCAAGAAAAGGAAGAGGCCCAAGGTATCTTCTGAAAAGAAGAAAGACAAGAAGGCTAAAGGCAAGGCGAAGAGAAAGGATAAAAAAAAACCTGATCCAGATAGCAAAGGAGTTTGCTACCATTGCAACAAGCCGGGACATTGGAAGAGGAACTGCAAGCAGTATCTTGCGGACCAAAAGAAGCTTGGAGAAGCTTCAACTTCTGATCTAGGTTTGTTCATGATTGAAGTTAATTTTTCTGAAAGTCAAAATTCTACTTGGGTATTGGATACCGGCTGTGGTTCTCACATATGTAATAATATGCAGGGACTAAGCAGAAGTAGAAAGCTGAACAAGGATGAAGTCGTCCTACGAGTGGGAAATGGAGCAAAGGTTGTTGCATTAGCTGTAGGGACTTATTGTTTAGCACTGCCTTCGGGCAAGTTCATTAGTTTAAATAATTATTATTATGTTCCGACACTCATTAGAAACATTATTTTAATTTTTGTATTAGATATGGATGGTTTTGATATTACAATAAAGAACAACAGATGTTCTATTTATAATAAAAATGTTTTATATGGTGTTGGAAACTTACTGAATGGACTTTACATACTTGACTTGCATGAAAATATACTTCAAATTAAACAAACTAAGAAAAGAAAAAGAGATGATGTTAATTATACCTTTATGTGGCACTGTAGACTCGGTCATATCAATGAAACAAGATTATCCAAGTTGCATAAAGATGGACTTTTAGAGCTATCTGATTACGAATCATATTCAACTTGTGAATCTTGTCTCATGGGTAAGATGACTAAATCTCCTTTTAGTGGAAAAGGAGAAAGAGTTACAGAGTTGTTAGCGTTGGTACACACAGACGTATGTGGACCTATGACAACGAATGCACGAGGAGGGTATTCTTATTTTATTACTTTCACTGATGATCATTCTAGATTTGGATATGTGTATTTAATGAAATACAAATCTGAATCGTTTGAAAAGTTCAAAGAATTCAGAAGTGAAGTAGAGAAACAAACTGGTAAGAGTATTAAGATTCTTCGATCGGATCGAGGAGGGGAATACTTAACCAATGAGTTTCTCAATTGTCTCAAAGAAAATGGTATAATCTCACAATGGACTCCGCCAGGGACGCCATAGTTGAATGGTGTATCTGAAAGGAGAAATCGAATATTATTGGACATGGTTCGTTCCATGATGAGTTTTACCGACCTTCCTGTATTCTTCTGGGGTTATGCCCTATAATCGGCTGCATACATACTTAACAAGGTACCTACCAAATCCGTCCCAAAGACCCCATATGAGATATGGACAGGGAGGAAACCTAGTCTTAAGCATGTTAAGACTTGGGGTTGTCCAGGTTATGTCAAAAGGTTTGAGCATGATAAGCTGAAGACTAGATCCGACAAGTGTAGATTTGTGGGATATCCTAAAGAAAGTTTAGGATATTATTTCTATCATCCAACTGATCAAAAGGTGTTTGTAGCAAAACACGCTGCCTTCTTGGAAAAGGAGTTTATCCTCGAAGGGGTCAGTGGGAGTAAGATATATCTTGAAGAAGTTCAAGAACCACAAAATACTTCGGATCAAAGTCAGGTACCTGACCAAGTAGAAGAACCTACTGTACCACAACCTATTCGTAAATCTGGAAGAGTACCGAAGATACCTGATATGTATGGATTCATCATAGATGATGATGATGAGGTACGCATCATAGATGATGATGATCCATTGACTTACGAACAGGCTATGAGTAGTAAAGACTCAGAGAAATGGCAAGAAGCCATGAAATCTGAGATGGACTCCATGTATGAAAACCAAGTATGGACTTTGGTTTCACCACCTGAGGGCATTAAGCCTATTGGGTGTAAATGAGTCTTTAAGAGAAAGACTGGAGCGGACGGCAAGGTAGAGACCTATAAGGCCTAACTGGTTGCAAAAGGTTTCAAACAAAGACAAGGAGTTGACTATGATGAAACCTTCTCACCAGTAGCTATGCTCAAGTCCATTCGGATTTTTCTTGCAGTTGCAGCTTATTATGACTACGAAATCTGGCAAATGGACGTGAAAACGGCCTTCCTCAATGGAGAGCTTGAGGAGAATGTATATATGATACAACCAGAGGGTTTTGTTTCAACGGTTGGAACAAATCAAGTCTGTAAGCTACAACGATCCATTTATGGATTGAAGCAAGCTTCTCGAAGGTGGAATATCCGTTTTGATGAGATAATTAAAAGGTTTGATTTTATCAAAAATGAGGATGAACCTTGTGTGTACAAAAAGGTTAGTGGGAGCGCTATATCATTCCTAGTATTATATGTAGACGATATATTACTGATAGAGAATGATGTTCCTATGCTACAGTCGATCAAAATTTGGTTATCTAAACACTTCTCCATGAAGGACTTGGGTGAAGCATCCTATATTTTGGGGATAAAGATCTATAGAGATAGATCTAAAAGGATGCTAGGCTTGACCTAAGGAAAGTACATTGACTCGATGCTAAAGAGGTTTAGCATGGAAGATTCCAAGAGAGGTCTCATGTCGATGAGCCATGGAATACATCTCTCCAAGAAACAGGCCCCAAAGACACCTGAGAAGAGAAACCGAATGAGTAAGATTCCTTATGCTTCAGCAATAGGATCTATCATGTACGGTATGATATGTAGTAGACCAGATGTCGCTCATGCACTTAGTGTAACAAGCAGATATCAGTCGAATCCAGGAGAAGAGCACTGGAAGGCAGTGAAAAACATCCTAAAGTACTTGAGAAGAACTAAGGATGTATTTCTTGTCTACGGTGGATCTGAATTGAAACTAGAGGGCTATACAGACTCAAGTTTTCAAACGGACCAAGATGACTATAAATCCGTTTCAGGGTACGTGTTTACCTTAAACGGTGGCGCAGTGAGTTGGAAGAGTTCCAAGCAGCAAACAGTTGCTGATTCAGTGATAGAGGCAGAGTACATAGCTGCAAGTGAAGCTGCAAAGGAAGCTGTTTGGATGAAGAAGTTCATAACTGAACTTGGAGTGGTTCCTAGCATTAGAGCAGCCGTACCTTTATTCTGTGACAACAACGGAGCTGTTGCGCAGGCTAAGGAACCCAGGTCTCATCAGAAATCCAAACACGTGTTGCGGCGGTTTCATTTGATTAGAGAGATCATTGAAAGAGGAGATGTCACCCTGGAGCGTGTGGACTCTCAAAACAACATTGCAGATCCATTTACTAAAGCTTTAACACAACAACAGTTTGATCGTCACTTAGAGAAGATGGGTATTAGATACCATGGCGATTGGCTTTAGTGCAAGTGGGAGATTGAAAGTAGTATGCACACAAGCCAATCATATTTGATATGATGTAGCATATACTTTGTAATCTTATTCATTTATTAATAAAAGAATTGATTTTCTTAAAAGGCATTTTACATTATCTACATGGTGCTGTTATATTAAATGTGATAAACCCATAGTTTTGAGCAATGCTTTATGATCATGATGGTGATCATGCTAATGAGATCTAAATTCTAGATAGCTCACAAACTAAAATTATTCCTAATCGTTGGATTACTAAATTGGGGATTAGTGAATCCGGATAGATTAGTACATACATTGCTTGCTCTTAGGAAGAGGATGATTGATCTCATAATCATTTGTGCGGAGACACTAAAACAAGTATGTAGGTGCTTATTAGAGAATAAGTTCACTAAAAGTGACTCGCTAAGGAATACCTAATGGAGTTTTACTCGGCTGTCAATAGGAATTCCCATAGTGATAGTAGTACAAGTGATCCTTGGACTTGAGATCATCATAGTATCTTGTGTATGATGAGTTATACTTTGACATGTCCCTTAAGACCTTTAGGGTATATCAAAGTGTATGATTGGGTATAATAATTGTACATGGAGATAGGTGAATGATCAACAAAGAATCTACCTCGTCTAGTAAAAGATGTGAATGTCCTATGTGATTCGATAAATGACAAACTCAGTAGTCCTTGGCCAAGGCAGAATGAAATTAGAAAGGAGTTTCTAATTTGCATTAATCAGAGTTGTGCAGTTGGGAAATGAAATACATATAATTAAATAAAATAAGACTTGATAGTAAATCCATGTCTTATATTTAATTGGGCCATTGTATGGTAGAAGGATTGAATTGTACGGTAACTATTCACTGAAAGGTTCTTTTGTGATTAATGTTGAAATCTATATTATCTGGAAAGTCGTTGATCGCTAAGGGGGCTTACCCTTATTGTAGAATAAATATTATTTATTTAAATGAATTAAATAGTTTAATTTATTTATTTAAATAAAATTAGAATTGTTCTAATTGATTTATTCACAACCGGTTTAATATGGAGAATCTAAAGGGTCACACCGCAAAAGAAAAATATTTATTTAAGAAGTAAATGGCATAATTGTAATAATAAGTTAAGTGTATTTAATTTAGTCTATGGAGATAGAATAAATTAAATAGCTTAATATTTATTATTTAATATTTTGAAAATATTAAATATAAATTAATAAGAGGAGTCTTATTATTATTATTACTATTACTATTACTATTATTTAATTCTTAATAGGGATTGAGAATTAATTAGTAGAACTATTATTTATTTCTTAATAGGGATTGAAAATTAATTAATAGAAGTACTCTCTCTCTCTCATGAATTCCTAATTGGATTAGGAGCATAATTAATTAAATGAGTTTAATTATAATAGAAACCCTAATCCTAAATAGTTTAGGGAAGGGTTATTCCTACATCTATAAATAAGAGGAGTCTTATCATAGATTAGGGTTACACACTCTTGCATTTGATTGTGGAGAGTACTTACAATTTCTATAGAGATAGAAACTAGGGTTTTGCCAACACCCATCTTCTTGAATAGGTATTATTCCTTGGTGGATCACCTCTAGAGGCCAAACACTTGGGTGGCTAACGTTGATCAAAGGAAAGAATTTAATCGGTGGAATTAAGGAGAACGCAAAGGAATTGGAGTTGAACTTGTACCTGAGGAAGGTAGAATTCTACAAAGGTATAATTCTTATTCTCCATCTCTTTTGTTTAATTAATAATTGTGCACAAAGAAAGATCATGGTGATGGTTTGTATAAAATTTTTAAAATTTGATTTTGTCACGCTTCCGCTATATTTATGTAATTTGATTGCATGCTCGCGTTACATACAAACCTAACAGTATGAACTCAAATAAAATTTTCAACGCTTGAAAAAATTATTCGTACGCATACACGTATTTATGAAATTTATTAAAATCGAAAAAGACACAAAAATATTATGGCGTGAATAATGTCTCGGAAAATGTGCCCTGTGAATAGTGATTTAGCGACGCTACATGAAATTAATTATTCACTAAAATAAAACTAAAACACGTAAAATTTCATGCATTCACATAATCCAGGTTGTAACACAACCTTTAAACATGCAACACATATATAATATTAATAAAATATAATATATTCATTAATATTCAAAATTTGAATTACATGGCAAACCCAGAATTCCCAGTCGTTACAAAGCTTGCATTCCTTAGTCCATCCAATACTAATTCATATTGGGCCAAAACACATAATCAATAGAATTCAATTATTCTTTATTGAAAACTAAATTCATAGGTTAAATCAATTATCCTCTTGGATTTATTACCTATCATCTTCCATGAATAAATCACAGACTTGATTAATCTATCATCTTAATTATTCATCAAGCCATACAAAGCTTATTCTTCTAAGCTTAGTTATTTCTTAACTTAAGCTTGTTCATATTCTCATAATTTAATAGTCTCATATTTAATCAAATTCTTATTCATGGAATTTTTTATTTCCATATCTTCTTATCACATAAGTTCACATGCACACAACAATTATCAAATAATTCCTCATTTCTATTACTAATTCGCTATACGAAATTTAGGTCATTACAACAGCTAATGGTTTGATTGAATATAGAATATTTATTTCTTCTTATATGAAACTTATTCTGATAATCTGTTTTAAATGTTGAATGTTATTTGATTAACTGGTTTGATTTCTGCAAGATTAAATTAGTTAATTGATAATATCTGCTAGATTCAGGAAGAGTATTACGTAATTGATATTGTTTCTAATAATAAGTAGCAGTTAGTAATACTGATTATGGTCAAACTTTTGGTTATTGCTATGGTTATCAGAAGGCAAGTTAAACAAACCGAGCTTATGTGTTTGTTGCTTGGAATAGTCTAATTCCTTAGTTCTTAATGTTGCTTTCATATTAAATCTAAAGAGCTTGTTTTAGGCTATATGATAGTTAGAATCTTGTGAAGAGCTTATTTCATTAAGTGATAATCTAAGAGGAATTTCGGGTAACAGAGCTTTTTGTTATTTAGGACTATTAGTTTCATTGAAGGTTAAATATTGTCATACTTGATTATTTTATTATTGTAAGAAAGTGAAAATGAACTGGAAAAACTGAAGTTTTAAATCATTGGTTAATTTCATTATTTTAAATCTTTTCTTGTTAATTAGTTTTATAAATTCAACCCCCCAATCGTTTATTTATTATTAAATTGTTAGAAACATTAGGATAACTTAAAAATCAACATTATTTTCTATGAGATCGACCCTTGCTTATTGTTATACTGTGCTGAAGTTTTGAGTTCATAGAGTTAAGGAAGGTTTTTATTTTTGGTAACACTGACGACAATTCCCATAATAATATATGATTGTGGTCAAACTTTTGAGTATTATTATGCTTATCAGAAGACAAGTTAAATAATCTGCGATTATGTGATTGTTGCTTAGAATAACTTAATTTCCTAATTTTTAATGTTGTTATATTAAATCTAGACTGATTATTCTGGGTTGTATAATAGTTAGGGTCTAGTGGAGCGATTGTTACGCTAGATTTAAAACCTAAGGGGGATTTCGGGTAATTAGCGATTACTGTTATATAGGGTTATTAGTTTCATCGAAGGAAGAAATAGTGTTATACTTAGTTATCCTATTGATGTAAAAAGGTGATACTGAACTGAAGAACTGAAGTTTTTAATTCATTGGTTATTCATATTAATTTAAATTCTGTTTTTATTAATTAGTTGATCAAACTCAAAATCCCCATCTTTTACCGATCGTTAGAAACGTTAGAATAAATTTAGGACAATATCACTCTCTACGAGTTTGACCCTTGTTTATCACTATACTGAATTTTGTGTTCATAGAGTAATAATAAGGTTTTAATTTTGGAGTGTAACGATAACTTCCAATTAACCATAAACAAACAAAGCCCAAGTACAATAATTGACATAATATGTTAGATCTAAGCCAGATTTAGTATAAAGATGAGAACTTTAACTTTGAGAGTAGGAGTTTCTTGCTTAAGCTTTGTATGGATGGCTTGACTATAGATTAGTGGGAGCTTTGATGAAAAAAACTAGATCTAGATTAGATTTAGAAAGGTTTTTCTCTTCCTTTCTCTATTTCTTTCCCTAGATAACACATTTTCTCTCTCTAAAATACCTTCTTCTTTTTAAAAAATGAGCAAAATGCCTTATATAGGCACCCTAGGCCTATCGCAAGTCCACCTATGGCAGACCAAGGGTGGGGCCCACTTTTCTCGATTTTCGTGTCACGACGTCAATTTTTTGTGTTATGCGCTGAAATGTCCATAACTTTCAAACCGGAAGAGTTAGAAAACATTTCATACCAATCCGGAAAGCTATTTCCTAGAGCTACCTAATGGCATTAAGTTTGATCAATTTTGAATTCGGGAAGATGGAGAAAAAAGAGAAAACGTCAACTAGTCGTTCGTCCTCCTTTGTGTAGCTTGTTGCTGGAAGTTCATTATGGGGACTCCAAATACTCGTTCTGAACCTTGGAATCTTTATTTAGACGTCTTGACTTTGAGATGAAATGATACTTTTGCCCTCTTGCCAATGTTAGAGAAAAGATGTGTAAATTTTGGGTGTCTACAATTACCCATAAAAATAATCCAACTTGAAAAATGATTTATTCATTACCTTAATATGTAAATGTGATCTCTAATATGATTTGGAGAATAATTTGTTAGCTAGGAATATGTTGTGGGCCTGAGGTTGTTTCCATTGCATAATAGGAATGAATTAAGAAAAGTATTATAAATAAGGCTATGAGATAGTATTATTATTAAGGGAGAATCTCGTTAACAAGAAGGTGTTGAAAGAATAAATTGAGAGAATTATAGTTTATTACTCGTGGGTTTTCATCGCCACATCCGTACAATTGAAAGATAGAAGACTTTATTGGTTTGGGGTGTTTTGGATGGTGAAGTTAATAAGGTTTTTTAACCTAATTAAAAGGTAAATTTGTACTCTCTCAATTTATTGTGTAACCTTAAGTTTTAGGGTGCAAGAGGATTACTATAAGTCCATTATTATTAGTATTGTGACTCCCCCAAATTCAGGTACCTCTACCTCGAATTCGGTGTTTCACATTAATACTCATACCATAACTAATTAACATCTCACATCAGAATAATAATGATTTCATAAATATTTAATAACATAATCCCAGGTATGCTTAACCTTACTAATACATAATTCTAATTAAAACACAAATACTTAACATAAGTCCCATTGACTAGAATCATTTAACTAACACATGTCTTAATGCGGCTAACATTGCCCCTTAACACTTAGTGGGTGGATGCTAATTTGTGGCCTTGCCCTTTCCCTTGTCTTTTCTAGAGCCACTGCCCTGCTCAGCCTTAACTATAAAATTTATGGGAAGCAAGGGTGAGCAACGAGTTTGCTCAACAAGTATAACGCCAATGATAGTTAATATACTCAGGGTTCAATGATAGCATCGTTAAATTGATTGATAGACAGATTATGAATAACTGTAGAATAAAATAAATATTATAGTTTCAGTTCCTAATACTTTTCTTACTGAGTGGTCATAAAGGACCATGTACACATAGAAGGATATGCAGTTGTTCTGCCACAAGACCTATGAAACAGGCATATGAGGTGATCAGCCCCGTAGCACCCACATTATGCATAACGTTCAAACATAGCGCGCGTGTCAGTTCCCCGACATAATTTATAATACCCCTTACCATGAGAGTTGTTCATCTCAGCACAATATATAAGTTCGCACCAAATAATTGGTTTGGATAGCTTACTGAAGCATTGGATTGTTGACCAATTTATCTACTCATTAGTCTAGCCGAATCAATTGGCTTAGACACACTTCTTAGGATAATCCCAATAATATTTGAAAGGATTCTCAATATGTTCAATCAAGATTTATCAAGTCTGTCATGCTTAGATGGATATATATATATATATAACCAAGCATATTCAACATAAGTTATACGACATAGCATTTAGGTAACTGTACCAACAATGACAGTATGCAGAAAAGATATTTTAATATATCGGAAGACTTGCCTACAACAGTAATTGGTTTGCTCAGAATGAGGGACTTGCACAATATTCAGAGTTGTGTATCTAACGATCGGAAATTTTGAATTTCCTTGTAACCCGAGCTATGTGTGAATAGAATGAATTTTTATTTTTATTCATGTTATTATGTGTTATGTGGCTAAATGTGGTGTTACAACCTAGAATATGTGTATGCGTTGGATTTTTACGTGTTGTTGTATTGTTGGAGTGAATATATTGATTTCGCGAGAAATCGCAAAATCACTATTCACGGGGCACGTTTCCAAAAGCACTATTCATGCCAACCTATTTTTGCGTATTTTTCGATTTTAATAAATCTCATTAATATGCGTATGCGAATAGATAATTTTTCCAAGTGTCGGATTTTCATTTTGAGCATTGTCGACGCCGGTTTTTGTCCTTTCCAATTTTAGCCTTTTGATTAAATGATTTTTTTGGAAAAGGTCGGCATAAATGTCGACGGGGTTTTGAAAGATCGTTTTTTATGATAAGACAATTAACCAGAGTCGCCAGTTGGTATATTTGAAATGGATGTACCAACTCATCCGAGTTTCATTTTTCGTAAATCACTGGCTCATGTGTGACTCCGAATTAATTGGTCTGCGAACCGAGATTCATAGAGTTCGGGGGCTTGCTTAAGCGAGGGGAAGGTGTTAGGCACCCCCCGACTTCCGTGAAACGCGGTTACCGCAATCTTGATGCTTTTCCTATCCTTTAATTCTTGAATGTGTGTGTGTGTATGTACGCGTGTGTATGTGTGTGCCTATGTGAATGTCGTGGTGAGTTTGCATGAAGAAGCCATTTGGGTTTGATGAAAAGTCGTGCTTTCTTTTGAGAATGCTTTAGAATATCGTAAGGTTTAACGAGAAAGCTTTATGAGAAAGGTTTGATTTTAATTGTCAAAAACTTATGAGATTTTCATTAGGTGTCGTTTTGGCAAAAAACAAGAGTTTTCTAAACCTTCCTCAAAATAGGAATCGAGATCTATACGTTGCTTTCGTAAATAGCATGATGGGCAACTTCTAAGATCTCTTTAACCCTATGCACAAAGATTTAATAAAACGTTACTTATTTTTATAAAATCATTTTTGTGATGTTTGAAAACGATTTTTTCTTTAGCCTTCTCGTTAAATAGGAATCGACATTCATTAGCATTTCCAAATTTTAGCCTCGTGGTGCTAATAACCTACTTTGATTGATTTTATAGAAATTTTTTATCGTTTAACTTGAAATCAATTTTTGTGTCACAAATCAACCAAACATCAAAATACGTGGGGGCTATTCATGGGCATGTAAGCCATCCGAATAACCCCAACGCCCACAATCACATATTTCACTATTACGGGGCCTTAAACCCGATTTTTGACTTGATATCGTTTTAAGGCCCGACAATTACATATTTACAATAAAGGATACATCGACCCTATTACATACATCCAAAAATGTCCATCATCGGATTTGGACCACGAGGCCGCGTTCCTAGGCTCGCATCCAAAATTACTACATCGCTATAATGAGCTAAAAATCATCAAATGGATATCATCGGGCCTTTAGGAAGAATTTCGTTCCATTTGGAACCTTCACTAATAGTCCTCCATCCATAGATTCACCATAATATACAAGGAAAACTACATTTGATATAACCCAAATGACCAAAAGTTTAACAAAATGATATAACAAAAATGCTGTAAAAGAGGGATTTTCACCTTGCAAATGACACCACAATTCGTATAAACTCGTATATTAATTAGAGTAGAGAAAGTATATGATACAATCTAACAATAGGGATATAAATCCTCACTTTTTTCTCTCTTTTTTTCTCCCTAACTCGCTGCTGCTGTTGCTATTTTCTTCCTCTCTCCCAATTCTTCCGCCGCTGCCAACTCTCTGTATGCTGAATGAGCTGAAATAGGCTGGCCAAGGGCAGCCGCAGATAGATCAGCCGCGGATTGATCTGCGGCTGGCCTCGGTTTCTCCGCGCCCGCCGCGCACTTCAGCCCGCCGCGCACTTTAGTTTATTTTAATCATTGGCCGCAGATCAATCCGTGACTGGCTGGCTTGACTTTCTCAATTTTCGTACCGCACCTCAATTCTCGTGTTGTACCGTTGGTTTTCGTTGAGAGGCTTATATTTTGCAGTCCGGGAATCGCCGGGAAACGTGCCACGTCATCTGGAAATGCCCATTTCGGACAGCCTTGTTGTCACGTCGGTTTCGGTTGTAAATCGTCGCGGTGGCGTCGAATGTTCGTACTTGTCCATCCTTTGTTCTCGCAGGTCGGTTCATTTGCCGAATTTGCCCTCCTGTCAAGGTTAGTATTCGAAGTGCAAAATTTGGGTGTCTACAGCTGCCCCTCTTTATCATGTTTATGAAATGTTAAATGGAATGAACAGGATAAAGAAATAAAAACCCGATGCATGAATGACCGTGCATAAGAAGGACAGTACATACGTGATGCAACACATATGACTTATGATGCAACGTAAGATGTAAGGCATGCAAAATATTCGTAAAAGGGTGTCAATGTGGATGATCGTCTCGTCGGGGCCGGGTCTCGTATCCGGTCACCCATCTCGTAATTGCCGGGTCTCGTCGCCGGTCGATCGTCTAGTCGGGGCCGGGTCTCGTATCCGGTCACCCATCTCGTAATCGCCGGGTCTCGTCGCTGGTCGATCGTCTCGTCGGGGCCGGGTCTCGTATCCGGCCACCCATCTCGTAATCGCCGGGTTTCGTCGCCGGTCGATCGTCTTGTCGGGGCCGGGTTTCATTGCCAGTCACCCATCTCGTAATCGCTGGTTATCGTCGCCGGTCAATCGTCTTGTCGGGGTCGGGTTTCGTCGCCGGTCACCCTTCTCGTAATCGCCGGTTATCGTCGCCGGTCGATCGTCTTGTCGGGGCCGGGTTTCGTCGCCGGTCACCCATCTTGTAATCGCCGGTTATCGTCGCCGGTCGATCGTCTTGTCGGGGCCGGGTTTCGTCACCGGTCACCCATCTCGTAATCGCCGGTTATCGTTGCCGGTCGATCGTCTTATCGGGGCCGGGTTTCGTCGCCGGTCACCCATCTCGTAATCGCCGGTTATTGTCACCGGTCGATCGTCTTGTCGGGGCCGGGTTTCGTCCCCGGTCACCCATCTCGTAATCGCCGGTTATCGTCGTCGGTCAATCGTCTTGTCGGGGCCGGGTTTCGTCGCCGGTCACCCATCTCGTAATCACCTTATTCCATCGCATTGTCATCAGAGGAAGTTATTCTCCTGACTAACTTGAAAGGCATCCTTGGGATTCATCCTCGTACGTCGTTCTTGGCAGCCATCACTTTTGACTCAGATAGGCTAGGACCTTGACACCTAACCTGCATGGATCACGTACCGAGTTATCATCTATTCAATGCATGTGAAACAACATTTAAAACGCAAATTTGATGAAAAAATGACCCCTGTACAGTCTCTTGATACTGTTCTACAGATGTCATCATTTGCCGGGGTTTACTTGGATCTCAGCCCTTCCCAGGGATTGCTCACTTTTTGGATATTTGCCCTTCCCAGGGGTTGTTCACCACCTTGTTGTGGTTTGCTTGGATGCCTTCCCAGGTTCACTCACCACCTTGTTGTGGTTTGCTTGGATGCCTTCCCAGGTTCACTCACCACCTTGTTGTGGTTTGCTTGGATGCCTTCCCAGGTTCACTCACCACCTTGTTGTGGTTTGCTTGGATGCCTTCCCAGGTTCACTCACCACCTTGTTGTGGTTTGCTTGGATGCCTTCCCAGGTTTGCTCACCACCTTGTTGTGGTTTGCTTGGATGCCTTCCCAGGTTTGCTCACCACTTTGTTGTGGTTTGCTTGGATGTCTTCCCAGGTTTGCTCACCACCTTGTTGTGGTTTGCTTGGGTGCCTTCCCAGGTTCACTCCTTGTTTGGATACCAGCCCTTCCCAGGGTCATTGATTGTTTGGATACCAGCCCTTCCCAGGGTCATTGATTGTTCGGATACCAGCCCCTCCCACGGATCGTTTATTGGTTGGATACCAGCCCTTCCCAGGGGTCATTGATTGGTTGGATACCAGCCCTTCCCAGGGGTCGTTGATTGGTTGGATACCAGCCCTTCCCAGGGGTCATTGATTGGATTTGAGTGATTTTTTTTGAAATGGGATGTGCGATCGGCTTCATGTCCTGGATCTCCCACCAACATCGTCCACGTACCATGCCGCAAAAGCTATCATGGTCTGATCATTTGTGAGGTTGAAAGCGACGTGCTTGTACTTTCCCCTGGAGATTTTCATTTTGATCGTACCTGTATGCATGAAAAAGATGTTATGCATGATCTGGCAGATATGTTATGGACAGATGCATGTGCACAACATATGTTTTAGATAGAAATGACCCCTGTTCAGTCAAATGATATGTTTCGACAGTCGTCGTTGTTTGCCCACATTTGACTGGATCACGCCTCGTCGTGAAGTGTAGTTTTTGGACTTCAACATTGGTTTGGTACTTTGCCTGTTCTTGGTCGTCTACATTTCATCGAGTTGAGGCAGTCGGTTTCACTCTCTGTGATGATCGACGGCTATGTTGGGCCCCTTGGCCTTTTGATCATTTCTGATGGCCGATATGCTGTTGTCCCGCATTATATCATCCTGGTATAGGTTCATGCACTTGGATCATTTGGATGTCGAGGCAGTGATAGTCAGGATTGGGGAGAGGCCCAATGACGAGAAGTTCTTTACAGCCCCAGTTTCCTTCCATTTCACGATTCTTAACTGCCCCTGCCTTGGTGCGTGTCACTACCAAGAATTTCTATCGAAAACTCGCGATGTTGACCGTGCTAAGTTATCCATAGCTCTGCAAGATCCTGCATATCAGGTGACTAACAAATGCCAAAACTTGAAGGCTCGGGCCATTAGTGTTAGTTTAACACAAAGATATTATAATCTCGACAAAAGAGTAAATGCAGTTAAAGCACATGCAATTGAATATCTGTTTATCGCACAATCTAGCAAGTTATGAACCGTGCATGTACTAGATTGGAAGTTATTTTCGATCCTTCGTGAGTTGATGATTTTCTATTTAACGAGTTATGAAATCGTAAGAAGACCTTCAAGCATTCATGGTCATTGTACGTGAGTAAGGTCGAATTCAAAAGAACTACCTTCCCTCGTCAAAGGTATTCTGTCTCCATTCTCGACAACGTCCTTAGCAGGATTGATGTCATATGACAAATGCACTATGCGATGTAGCATTCAGTAGGGGTTTCTCCTTCATGACCTTTTGTTTAAGGCCGAGAGTTTTTTTCATATCATCTTTTCTCCTTATCAGCCCACTTCACTTGTCTCGTTTTCTTAGGCTATTCAAAGTTACCCATTTAACGAGTTTTGGACCAATGACTCCCAAACCAGACGGTTTTGGGGCATTAGGTGTACAGACACCCTTTCGGGTTTATTTACTCGAGTAACAAAGGCCACGGTTCGAGACAAGCTGGTGGTCTGCACCATTCATTCTTTGCTTGACCTTGCGCAAGATTCGTTTTCTTAGGCTTGAGTTACCCATGTAGCGAGTGTTAGGCCGGTGACTCCCAAACCAGACGGCTTTAGGGCACTAGATGCAGAGACAACCCTTAGGCTTAATTACTCGAGTAGCGCATGCCACGATTCGAATCTGCTCGGGCCTCCTCTACTGTAATGCTCGTTTTCTTAGGCTCTGAGTTACCCATGTAACGAGTGTTGGGCCAGCGACTCCCAAACTAGATGGCTTTAGGGCACTAGGTGTAGAGACACCCCTCGGGCTTAATTACTCGAATAACCCAGGCCACGATTCGAGACATTAGCTTGATGATCATTTATCGTCTGACTTCTTGATTTTAGTCTTGATAATTATTGACTGTCTGACTACGTGTTAATCGCCATCAACGTCGTCATAGTTTTATACCCCACAACTGAAAGTTTGTGCAAATGCAAAGTGAAGGCTGTCACACGAGGTCGATTCTGTCGCAAACGTTGCTTTGAATTAAGGCTTTGTACCCGATCAAAAGGTTGAATAGCCCTCTTCGTCTAACCATACTCACGATCGTGCTCCACGGTTGCTTGTCATAATTAATCTGATTCCTATCAAGTCAAATAGAATCTCCTTTCACGTGGATCATCGTATCCCGGGAAAACTATGCTTGACAATATGCCAGATGATCGTAACGTTGAAGATTGAATTGACATGAGGTAGCATTTGATGATGATGGTGCATGTTGATGGGATTGTTGCATGGGTGCCAATTTGCACGTCATCATTTCTTGGGTAGTTGACAAATGCCCCAGTGTTAAGTTGCTTTTCTTGTGATCTCCCTCGTACTGGTTGCATCGGTATCTTGCTGGGCTGACAAAAGATCCGGTCCTTTGACTTGTTGAAAGGTTTGGGGGATTTTTGATTTTTTTTGATTTTTTTTTGATTTTTTTTGATTTTTTTTTTTTTTAGATCACAGAGTTGTTTCACAGAGTCAGAATTAACGGGCTGGGGAACGCCTTCCCGTCCATTCCCTGTAAGATGAGGGCTCCCCCAGAGAGGATTTTTTATCGTGACGGCTCCTTTTAATTTAGAGCGAAATTCCCCATAGCTTCGTCTTGGCAGGGCGCGATCCTTTTGAGGACTAAATCGTTTATTTTGAATTTTTGGGATCGTACCCTCTTGTCGTATGCCCGAGAGATGCGTAAGGGGCTGCCCCTGCAAATGTGTGAACTGAGGTTCGATAGGCAAACAGGGTGAGCGACAATAAATCCGGCCATCCCCGATGATTGGCGGACATTCTTCCCATGATCGTCTTTGTGTTTTATTTGCAGCCCCTACTGCCCCATTCATTTTGGGCCGGTAAATGACTGAATCAAAATGTTTGATCTTGAATTTGTCGTATATCTTCTCCTTGAGGGCATCGTTCAGATTTCTATAGTCGATGCGGCCCCTTACTTCTCCTCCAGGCTGTGGTACTGGGATTCTGTCGGAAAGCCATTCAGGGTAAATAGACACCGTGATGATTCCTGCTTTAAACCGCTTGACAATCTCGTCCTTTATTTTCAACCTCCAATCAGGTTTCCACGTTCTCAACTTTTGCTTAATTGGTCAGAACCCTCCTTGAGGGCAGTCGATGTCCTATAACGTCTGTGGACAATCCAATCACGTCGCCACGGGACCAAGCGAACATATCTCCATACAGGCTCAACAACTCGGCTATTTTTTTTTTTATATTTTTTTTAATGTCGAATTTGCCCCTACTCCGGGTTCTTTGTGATCGTTAGGGGTTCTGATGTTTGATGGCGATGGTTTGGTCTAAGTCGGGTTTGGGTTTATCTTCGACCCCTCATTTGATCTCGTCAGGCGTATTGTCGATATCTGTCTCGTCCTGCTCAATCCCCATCAGATCGAAATCTAGCTCTATACCAAAATCGTGATCCTCCTTCAAATTTGGCCTATCGCTTGTCAAGCTAGAATGCCTCAAATCGGGGTACCTGACATAAAACAAAAATGCTTGTCATATATATAAAACATTTCAGCACATGATCTTCCTTTTGGATAACATGACAAAATGACATGAGCGTGCAGGGATTTGAAATAAAACTCAGAATTTTAAAACCCATTGATCTTCTACTGGCCGGGATTCACTGCCACGCTCCTGGATTTACCCCTTCCTGGATATCACCTGCTGCACGATCCAACTGGCCACGGTGAGGTCAAGCAATGGGGCTCATTAGGAGGTGCATGGATCGTATTGGCATGGACCTGGCATTGATGGCATTTCCTGACATGCGTATCGCAGTCAGTTTTCATGGTTAGCCAGTAGTGACCCGTTCACATGATTTTCTTTGCCAAAAATGTTCTGCTCATATGGGCTCCGCACACATCGCCATGTACTTCGTTCATTAATCTGTGGGCTTCTTCGGCTTCCAGATATCTCAGCAGTCCCGTAGCTAGGTCCCGTTTATGCCCTTTGGTGCTGTATATTCCCATGGCCTGCCGGAAGACCAATTCGGAGTCTCCAACTACTATTATCCTTTTGATTCCCATTCCCAGGACTAATCTCAGTCCTAGGATGAATCCCTCGTATTCGGTCATATTGTTGGAGTGGCAGAACTGTAATTTCATGGCTATCGGCCTCTGCCATTTGGATGGATGGAGTATGGACTTTACGGCCTCTTGGTGCTGTGCCAATTACAAGTTGGCAGATGCATGTCAACACTGATGCATGATTATTGTTATATATATATATATATATTTTAATCTTATCCTGCAAAACAAGGTCAGTGTTTGATGACAGGATATTATTTTTTGAAAACCTTGGTACGTGGTATGGATTGCCTTCCTGCAAAACCATGTCAGTATTCTCTTTATATGTGCAGGTGATGTAATCACATGATATAGGACATATTTATTACGATGATGCTGGTATGACAGTTGTATGCCATTTACATGACATTTATTTATTTGACTGAATGATAAAAGGGCATGAAGAAGCTTCCCTTTTGTTAGGTTTATCAGAGGCTGACCTACCCTAGGGTTACTCTCGCGGGCTTTTCGGCATGAAGGTCCCCAAATCTTCGCAATCTACTCGTCTGAATCCTTTCGATTGGAGCGGATTTGGGTGGTGCGTTTCCTGAGCCATCTCCGGGGAGCAGCCCCTTTGAGTCCAGTAATAAGCAACCGACAGGTTCGCCTCAAGAGGAGGTACACTCTCAACATACATTCACATTCATCGTCCTCACCGTATGCATATGATTACTTTGAAGTAAAGCAATTCTATTCAACCATTCATTCATTGGTAAAACACATTCACACAACAATAGGTCAAAATATCGCACGCACACACATTCATGAATTTTAAAGGATAGGACAGCATCAAGACCTTGAACGCGGCTTAAGCCCTCTAATGTCCCCAGCAGAGTCGCCAGCTGTCGACGCCGGTTTTTGTCCTTTCCAATTTTAGCCTTTTGATTAAATGATTTTTTTGGAAAAGGTCGGCATAAATGTCGACGGGGTTTTGAAAGATCGTTTTTTATGATTAGCCAATTAACTAGAGTCGCCAGTTGGTATATTTGAAATGGATGTACCAACTCATCCGAGTTTCATTTTTCGTAAATCACTGGCTCATGTGTGACTCCGAATTAATTGGTCTGCGAACCGAGATTCATAGAGTTCGGGGGCTTGCTTAAGCGAGGGGAAGGTGTTAGGCACCCCCCGACTTCCGTGAAACGCGGTTACCGCAATCTTGATGCGTTTCCTATCCTTTAATTCTTGAATGTGTGTGTGTATGTACGCGTGTGTATGTGTGTGCCTATGTGAATGTCGTGGTGAGTTTGCATGAAGAAGCCATTTGGGTTTGATGAAAAGTCGTGCTTTCTTTTGAGAATGCTTTAGAATATCGTTTGGTTTAACGAGAAAGCTTTATGAGAAAGGTTTGATTTTAATTGTCAAAAACTTATGAGATTTTCATTATGTGTCGTTTTGGCAAAAAACAAGAGTTTTCTAAACCTTCCTCAAAATAGGAATCGAGATCTATACGTTGCTTTCGTAAATAGCATGATGGGCAACTTCTAGGATCTCTTTAACCCTATGCACAAAGATTTAATAAAACGTTACTTATTTTTATAAAATCATTTTTGTGATGTTTGAAAACGATTTTTTCTTTAGCCTTCTCGTTAAATAGGAATTGACATTCATTAGCATTTCCAAATTTTAGCCTCGTGGTGCTAATAACCTACTTTGATTGATTTTATAGAAAATTTTCATCGTTTAACTTGAAATCAATTTTTGTGTCACAAATCAACCAAACATTAAAATGCGTGGGGGCTATTCATGGGCATGTAAGCCATCCGAATAACCCCAACGCCCACAATCACATATTTCACTATTACGGGGCCTTAAACCCGATTTTCGACTTGGTATCGTTTTAAGGCCCGACAATTACATAATTACAATAAAGGATACATCGGCCTTATTACATACATCCAAAAATGTCCATCATCGGATTTGGACCACGAGGCCGCATTCCTAGGCTCACATCCAAAATTACTACATCACTATAACGAGCTAAAAATCATCAAATGGATATCATCGGGCGCTTAGGAAGAATTTCGTTCCATTTGGAACCTTCACTAATAGTCCTCCATCCATGGATTCACCATAATATACAAGGAAAACTACATTTGATATAACCCAAATGACCAAAAGTTTAACAAAATGATATAACAAAAATGCTGTAAAAGAGGGATTTTCACCTTGCAAATGACACCACAATTCGTATAAACTCGTATATTAATTAGAGTAGAGAAAGTATATGATACAATCTAACAATAGGGATATAAATCCTCACTTTTTTCTCTCTTTTTTTCTCCCTAACTCGCTGCTGCTGTTGCTATTTTCTTCCTCTCTCCCAATTCTTCCGCCGCTGCCAACTCTTTGTATGCTGAATGAGCTGAAATACGCTGGCCAAGGGCAGCCACAGATAGATCCGCGGCTGGCCGCAGATCAATCCGCGGCTGGCCGCAGATTGATTTGCGGCTGGCCTCGGTTTCTCCGCGCCCGCCGCGCACTTTAGTTTATTTTAATCATTGGCCGCAGATCAATCCGCGGCTGGCTGGCTTGACTTTCTCAATTTTCGTACCGTACCTCGATTCTCGTGTCATACCGTTGGTTTTCATTGAGAGGCTTATATTTTTCAGTCCGGAAACCGCTGGGAAACGTGCCACATCATCCGAGAATGCCCATTTCGGACAGCCTTGTTGTCACGTCGGTTTCGGTTGTAAATCGTCGCGGTGGCGTCGAATGTTCGTACTTGTCCATCCTTTGCTCTCGCAGGTCGGTTCATTTGCCGAATTTGCCCTCCTGTCAGGGTTAGTATTCGAAGTGTAAAATTTGGGTGTCTACAAGCATAATCACATTTTAATCTGTATCCGAAATGTATAATATAGGTGTTTCGAATAAATGGATGAATCCCATTATTATTTCTTTTACGCTTTCCAATATTTTATGGGATACCCATTTTAATTTTGGGTAGAGTTATTGACCAAATTGGGTACAAAAGTGGGAGTATTTGGGTACATATATTTGTATGTCACCCAAATAGCAACCATTATTTTGAAATTGGCCAATCAAAGAAGGAGAGAGGGAGAGGTTGTCGGTAATGCTGGGCATTTGCCAAGCCAAATGTATTGAGCAACCAAATGTCTCCCCCTCATTGCTCCACCCGAAGCCTCCCACTCCCAAAGCCATATTCATTTACTCTCCCATTCCTTGTTCAGCCATTCCATTTCCTCTTTCTTGTTGCTACTAGTTCAGTTGAGAGAGAGAGAGAGAAAATCTGCAGGAAGAAGGAAGAACAAAGAAGAAGGAGAAGAAGAAGAAGTGTGGAAGAAGAAGAGAAGGAAAGAAGAGCATGAGTGCACAAGAAGGAGAAGAAGAAGGGCTTCTATCACCTCTAACTAACCTTAGCTAGATCCTTTATCTTCCCTAACAAATTTACAGAGGTAAATCTTCAACCTCAAACGATTTCCTTTTGATTTCTTTAAGTTTTTCAAAGTTTTCTTGGTTTTCAAGCTGTTATGCTTGGTGGATGATTTGTGGTTGATTTTTGTTGTTGTTGGTTGTGGTTGTTTAATAAAGTTATCCATCTTGTAAGTGTTAGGTTTGTATATAACGCAAGCATGCAATCAAATTACATAAATAAAGCGGAAGCGTAATAAATTAGATTTTAAAATTTTTCATACAAACCATCACCATGATCTTTCCTTGTGTTCAATTATCAATTAATGAAAGAGATAGAGATTAAGAAATTATACCCTCGTAGAACCGTGCTTCCTCGGGTACAAGTTCACCTCTAATTCCTTCGCGTTCTCCTTGAATTCCACCGACTAAATTCCTTTGCTTGATCAACGTTAGCCACCCAAGTGTTTGGCCTCTAGAGGTGATCCGCCAAGGAAGAATAGTTATTCAAGAAGATGGGCGTTGGAAAAACCCTAGTTTCTATCTCTATAGAAATTGTAAGTACTCTCCACAATCTAATGCAAGAGTGTGTAACCCTAATCTATGATAAAACTCCTCTTATTTATAGATGTTGGAAAACCCTTCCCTAAACTATTTAGGATTAGGGTTTCTATTATAATTAAACTCCTTTAATTAGTTATGCTCCTAATCCAATTAGGAATCCATGGGAAAGTACTTCTATTAATTAATTCTCAATCCCTATTAGGAATTAAATAATAGTAATAGTAAAAATAATAAGACTCCTCTTATTAATTTATATTTAATATTTTTAAAATATTAAATATAAATATTAATCTATTTAATTTATTCTATCTCCATAGATTAAATTAAATACACTTAACTTATTATTACAATTATGCAATTTACTTATTAAATAAATATTTTTCTTTTGCGGTGTGACCCTTTAAGTTCTCCATATTAAACAGGTTGTGAATAAATCAATTAGAACAATTCTAATCTTATTTAAATAAATAAATTAAACTATTTAAATTCATTTAAATAAATAATATTTATTCTACAATAAGGGTAAGCCCCCTTAGCGATCAACGACTTTCCAGATAATATAGATTTCAATATTAATCACAAAAGAACCTTTCAGCGAATAGTTACCGTACAATTCAATCCTTCTACCATATAATGTCCCAATTAAATATAAGACATGGATTATTGTCAAGTCTTATTTTATTTAATTATATGTATTTCTATTCCCAAATGCATAACTCTAAATAATGCAAATTAGAAACTCCTTTGTAATTTCATACTGCCTTGGCCAAGGACTACTGAGTTGTCATTTATCGAATCACATAGGACATTCACATCTTTTACTAGACATGGTAGATTCTTTGTTGATCATTCACATATCTCCATGTATAACTTATTATACCCAATCATACCTTTTGATATACCCCAAAGGTCTTAAGGGACATGTCAAAGTATAATTCATCATACACAAGATGTCACCCTGGCCAAGGACTATCACTATAGGAATTCCTATTGACAGGCGAGTAAAACTCCATTAGGTATTCCTTAGCGAGCCACGTTCGGTGAACTTATTCTCCAATAAACAACTACATACTTGCTTTAGTGTCTCCACACAAATGTTTATGAGATCAATCATCCTCTTCTTAAGAGCAAGCAACGTATGTACTAATCTATCCGGATTCACTGATCCCCTATTTAGTAATCCAATGATTAGGAACGATTTTAGTTTGTGAGCTATCTAGAATTTAGATCTCATTATCATGATCTCCATCATGATTCTAAAAGCATTGCTCAAAACTATGGGTTTATCACATTTAATATAACAGCACCATGTAGATAATATAAAATGCCTTTTAAGAAAATTAATTCTTTTATTAATAAATGAATAAGATTACAAAGTATATGCTACATCATATCAAATATGATTGGCTTGTGTGCATACTACTTTCAATCTCCCACTTGCACTAAAGCCAATCACCATGGTATCTAATACTCATCTTCTCTAAGTGATGATCAAACTGATGTTGTGTTAAAGCTTTAGTAAATGGATCTGCAATGTTGTCTTGAGAGTCCACACGCTCCAGGGTGACATCTCCTCTTTCAATAATCTCTCTAATCAAATGAAACCGCTGCAACACGTGTTTGGATTTCTGATGAAACCTGGGTTCCTTAGCCTGCGCAACAGCTCCGTTGTTATCACAGAATAAAGGTACTGCTCCTCTAATGCTAGGAACCACTCCAAGTTCAGTTATGAACTTCTTCATCCAAACAGCTTCCTTTGCAGCTTCACTTGCAGCTATGTACCCTACCTCTGTCACTGAATCAGCAACTGTTTGCTGCTTGGAACTTTTTCAACTCACTGCGCCACCGTTTAAGGTAAACACATACCTTGAAACGGATTTACTGTCATCTTGGTCCGTTTGAAAACTTAAGTCTGTATAGCCCTCTAGTTTCAATCCAGACCCACCGTAGACAAGAAATACATCCTTAGTTCTTCTCAAGTACTTTAGGATGTTTTTCACTGCCTTCCAGTGTTCTTCTCATAGATTCGACTGATATCTTCTTATTACACTAAGTGCATGAGCGACATCTGGTCTAGTACATATCATACCGTACATGATAGATCCTATTGTTGAAGCATAAGGAATCTTACTCATATGGTCTCTCTCCTCAGGTGTCTTTGGGGCCTTTTTCTTAGAGAGATGTATTCCATGGCTCATCAGCATGAGACCTCGTTTGGAATCTTCCATGCTAAACCTCTTTAGCATCGAGTCAATGTACTTTCCTTGGGTCAAGCCAAGCATCCTTTTAGATCTATCTCTATAGATCTTTATCCCCAAAATATAGGATGCCTCACCCAAGTCCTTCATAGAGAAGTGTTTAGATAACCAAATTTTGATCGACTGTAGCATAGGAACATCATTCCCTATCAGTAATATATCATTAACATATAATACAAGGAATGAAACAGCGCTCCCACTAACCTTCTTGTACACACAAGGTTCATCCTCATTTTTGATAAAATCAAACCTTTTGATTATCTCATTAAAACGGATGTTCCATCTTCGAGAAGCTTGCTTCAATCCATAAATGGATCGTTGTAGCTTACAGACTTGGTTTGTTCCAACCGTTGAAACAAACCCTCTAGCTGTATCATATATACATTCTCTTCAAGCTCTCCATTGAGGAAGGTCGTTTTCACGTCCATTTGCCAGATCTCGTAGTCATAATATGCTGCAATTGTAAGCAAAATCCGAATGGACTTAAGCATAGCTACTGGTGAGAAGGTTTCATCATAGTCAACTACTTGTCTTTGTTTGAAACCTTTTGCAACCAGTCGGGCCTTATAGGTCTCTACCTTACCATCTGCTCCAGTCTTTCTCTTAAAGACCCATTTACACCCAATAGGCTTAATGCCCTCCGGTGGTGAAACCAAAGTCTATACTTGGTTTTCATACATGGAGTTCATCTCGGATTTCATGCCTTCTAGCCATTTCTCTGAGTCTTCACTACTCATAGCCTCTTCGTAAGTCAATGGATCATCATCATCTATGATGCGTACCTCATCATCATCCTCTATGATGAATCCATACCTTTCAGGTATCTTCGGTACTCTTCCAAATTTACGAATAGGTAGTGGTACAGTAGGTTCTTCTACTTGGTCAGGTACCTGACTTTGATCCGTAGTATTTTGTGGTTCTTGAACTTCTTCAAGATATATCTTACTCCTACTGACCCCTTCAAGGATAAACTCCTTTTCCAAGAAGGCAGCGTGTTTCCCAACAAACACCTTTTGATCAGTAGGATGATAGAAATAATACCCTGATGTTTCTTTAGGATATCCCACAAATCTACATTTGTCGGATCTAGTCTTCAGCTTATCATGCTCAAACCTTTTGACATAAGCTGGACAAACCCAAGTCTTAACATGCTTAAGATTTGGTTTCCTCCCTGTCCATATCTCATATGGGGTCTTTGGGACGGATTTGGTAGGTACCTTGTTAAGTAGGTATGCAGCCGATTCTAGGGCATAACCCCAAAAGGATACTGGAAGGTCGGTAAAACTAATCATGGAACGAACCATGTCCAACAATGTTCGATTTCTCCTTTCAGATACACCATTCAACTGTGGCATCCCTGGTGGAGTCCATTGTGAGATTATACCATTTTCTTTGAGACAATTGAGAAACTCATTGGTCAAGTATTCACCTCCTCGATCTGATCGAAGAATCTTGATACTCTTACCAGTTTTCTTCTCTACTTCACTTCTGAATTCTTTGAACTTTTCAAACGATTCAGATTTATATTTCATTAAATACACATATCCAAATCTAGAATGATCATCAGTGAAAGTAATAAAATAAGAATACCCTCCTCGTGCATTCGTTGTCACAGGTCCACATACGTCTGTGTGTACCAACGCTAACAACTCTGTAACTCTTTCTCCTTTTTCATTAAAAAAAAGATTTAGTCATCTTACCCATGAGACAAGATTCACAAGTTGGATATGATTCGTAATCAGATAGCTCTAAAAGCCCATCTTTATGCAACTTGGTTAATCTTGTTTCATTGATATGACCGAGTCTACAGTGCCACATAAAGGTATAATTAACATCATCTCTTTTTCTTTTCTTAGTTTGTTCAATTTGAAGTATATTTTCATGCAAGTTAAGTATGTAAAGTCCATTCAGTAGGTTCCCAACACCATATAAAACATTTTTATTATAAATAAAACATCTGTTGTTCTTTATTATAATATCAAAACCATCCATATCTAATACAAAAATTGAAATAATGTTTCTAATGAGTGTCGGAACATAATAAAAATTATTTAAACTAATGAACTGGCTCGAAGGCAGTGCTAAACAATAAGTCCCTACTGCTAATGCACCAACCTTTGCTCAATTTTCTACTCGTAGGACGACTTCATCCTTGTTCAGCTTTCTACTTCTGCTTAGTCCCTGCACATTATTACATATGTGAGAACTACAGCCGGTATCCAATACCCAAGTAGAATTTTGACTTTCAGAAAAATTAATTTCAATCATGAACAAACCTAGATCGGAAGTCGAAGCTTCTCCAAGCTTCTTTTGGTCCACAAGATACTCCTTGCAGTTCCTCTTCCAGCGTCTCGGATTATTGCAATGGTAGCAAATTCCTTTGCTATCTGGATCAGGTTTCTTTTTATCCTTTCTCTTCGCCTTGCCTTTAGCCTTCTTATTTTTCTTCTTTTCAGAAGATACTTTGGGCCTCTTCCTTTTCTTGGAAGAATCATCCACTAGTAAGACTTAGTTCTTGTTGGATGAGAAGTGACCTTCAACAGTTTTCAACATGTTAAGTAACTCAGGCAAGCTGACGTCCAACTTATTCATGTGAAAATTCACAACAAATTGTGAGAAGGTGTCCGGGAGTGACTGCAAGATCAAATCTTGGCTTAAATCCCCATCCATCACGAACCCAAGCTGTCCAAGTTGTTCAATCATATTGATCATCTTAAGGACATGAGTCTCAACAACAGTGCCCTCGGTCATACGAGATCGGAAGAGCTCCTTAGATATCTGATATCTAGCAGTCCTACTTTGCTCACCAAACAACTCTTTGAGGTGCAGCAATATAGTAGGAGCATCCACAGTTTCATGCTGACGCTGAAACTTGTTACTCATGGATGCGAGCATGATGCATTGAGCCAGGATTGCATCATCTTGCCACTTTCTAAAAGTAGCAATCTCTTCCTTAGAGGCTGTTTCTGCAACACTTGTAGGGACTGGCGAATTTAGGACATAAGAAATCTTTTCAGCAGTGAGAACAATTCTCAGATTCCTTAACCAGTCCGTGTAATTCGGTCCTGTCAGTTTGTTAGCATCAAGTATGCTACGTAGTGATAGTGAGTTTGACATTTTTAAATTCTGCATGTGAAATAGACAACATTTTAGCATACATTCATTTAATTAATTACCAAAATAAATTAGGTCTTTATTTTAAATTGGTATCTCTCACTTTTTATCAAACTATATTACCCTCAATATATATAGTTCGGCAATTCTAATTAAAGATTTGCTAGTGAGACTAATGATCAATTTCAAATGTATATAGCCTTGTGGTGACACAACAAATGATATATAAATAAATAGGTAGACAACTATTGTCAATTACATCACTATGTAACTCCTTGCATTTTGCCTCTTAGATTATTTTAATCAAGTGGTGACACATCCGAATCAAAATTATCTAAGTTAAGTCCAACCGAACACTTCCATATATTCGAAAGAAAAACACTGTCCTTGTGGTGACACAACAAAACAGCATCGTTCAGTCTATTTATAAGCATCAAATGTGATAAAGCAACATCTTAAATATTTAATACTTGCTTGTGGTGACACAACAAACTCATATTAAACATTTAATACTCTATTGCTTTACTATGCTAGAAGGCGACGTTCGATATTCCAAATATCTTTGAACGCTTAGGACTTAATATGATTTCTTTGAGGGGTTTATCATTATTAGTCTCATCTTGTTTAGCGCGCATGCACATATATATATAAAATACACGTCATATTATTTTACATGTGAAGTATGTTGGATAATATATAATATATATATATATAGTAAGTATGCACATATAGAATACTATATTCTACCCGGATTGATTATGAACTTTTATTCTAGTTTGGTTCACTAGAGCCATCAAGTGAACCAAAAGGTCAAACCTAGGGTGCAAGAATTAAAAATAATATAACTATTACATTTAAACCCGAGCTCCATTACAAACGGGTCTTCAAACGCTCCTTGCTCCTTTGTCTCCAATTCTTCAAAATTAATTCTAACTAGTCCTATTACAAAACTATTTACAATAAATAGAAACCTTGATCAGCAGTCAAGGGGAAGTACATAGGAGGGAGATAGAATTTACATTAAGAAAAATTAGATAAGACGAGGTACGCAGACCCCATTTATAAAAACCCATACATTCCTGCATCCACTAAAATAAATCCAATCACACATTGGTCAATAGTCCATAATCAATCCCTATTTATTATCATACATATCTCTATATGTATCAATAAATAACATTCATTCCATGAATAATAAAATCATTCCATATATGCATTGATATCAATTAATGGGCAAAAGTTTTGCTAATATTTAGTCTTGAAACAAAATAAACTCTTTTATTTTAATCAAAAACAAATCTAAATTAAACTCCTTTAATTTTAGCAATCTGAAATCCTATTCCAGATAAAATAAACATCTTTATTTTAAACTTTTATCAATTAAATAAACCATTCAAAGTCTGCACACCGGCGCGACCGCGCTCCAAATTGAACTAGGAGCGGCGCGGTCGCGCTGCAGCCCCAGAAATGTTTTCTGGGTTAGGGCACGACCGCGCTCCAGAATGAACTGGAAGTGGCGCGGTCGCGCCGCGACGCAGATTCAGAAAATTTTTTCCAACCCAAAAATCCGATCATATCGCATATCAATTCATACATGGAATCATCAAAATCAATAATTAACACAAGGATTAGGCTCTGATACCAGTGTTAGGTTTGTATATAACGCAAGCATGTAATCAAATTACATAAATAAAGCGGAAGCGTGCTAAATTGAATTTTAAAATTTTTCATACAAACTATCACCATGATCTTTCCTTGTGTTCAATTATCAATTCATGAAAGAGATAGAGATTAAGAAATTATATCCTTTACTTGATCAACGTTAGCAACCTAAGTGTTCTGCCTCTAGAGGTGATCCACCAAGGAAGAATAGTTATTCAAGAAGATTGGTATTGGAAAAACCCTAGTTTCTATCTCTATAGAAATTACAAGTACTCTCCACAATCTAATGCAAGAGTGTGTAACCCTAATCTATGATAAGACTCCTCTTATTTATAGATGTAGGAAAATCCTTCCCTAAACTATTTAGGATTAGGGTTTCTATTATAATTAAACTACTTTAATTAATTATGCTCCTAATCTAATTAGGAATTCATGGGAGAGTACTTCTATTAATTAATTCCCAATCCCTATTAGGAATTAAATAATAGTAATAGTAATAATAATAATAATAATAATAAGACTCCTCTTATTAATTTAAATTTAATATTTCCAAAATAATAAATAATAAATATTAAGCTATTTAATTTATTCTATCTCCATAGATTAAATTAAATACACTTAACTTATTATTACAATTATGTTATTTACTTATTTAATAAATATTTTTCTTTTGCGATGTGACCCTTTAGGTTCTCCATATTAAACCGGTTGTGAATAAATCAATTAGAATAATTCTAATCTTATTTAAATAAATAAATTAACTATTTAATTCATTTAAATAAATAATATTTATTCTACAATAAGGGTAAGCCCCCTTAGCGATCAACGACTTTCCAGATAATATAGATTTCAATATTAATCACAAAAGAACCTTTCAGCGAATAGTTACCGTACAATTCAATCCTTCTACCATACGATTTTCCAATTAAATATAAGACATGGATTTACTGTCAAGTCTTATTTTATTTAATTATATGTATTTCGATTCCCAAATGCACAACTCTAAATAATGCAAATTAGAAACTCCTTTGTAATTTCATACTGCCTTGGCCAAGGACTACTGAGTTGTCATTTATCGAATCACATAGGACATTCACATCTTTTACTAGACGTGGTAGATTCTTTGTTGATCATTCACCTATCTTCATGTACAACTTATTATACCCAATCATACCCTTTGGTATACCCTAAAGTTCTTAAGGGACATGTCAAAGTATAACTCATCATACACAAGATACTATGATGATCTCAAGTCCAAGGATCACTTGTATTACTATCACTATAGGAATTCCTATTGACAGGCGAGTAAAACTCCATTAGGTATTCCTTAGCGAGCCACGTTCAGTGAAATTATTCTCCAATAAGCACCTACATACTTGCTTTAGTGTCTCCACACAAATGATTATGAGATAAATCATCCTCTTCTTAAGAGCAAGCAACGTATGTACTAATTTATCCGGATTCACTAATCCCCTATTTAGTAATCCAACAATTAGAAACGATTTTAGTTTGTGAGCTATCTAGAATTTAGATCTCATTAGCATGATTTCCATCATGATTCTAAAAGCATTGCTCAAAACTATGGCTTTATCACATTTAATATAACAGCACCATGTAGATAATATAAAATGCCTTTTAAGAAAATCAATTCTTTTATTAATAAATGAATAAGATTACAAAGTATATGCTACATCATATCAAATATGATTGGCTTATGTGCATACTACTTTTAGTAAGCTATTAATAACATTAAAGTGGAAAAAACACAAGAAATCTGTACCTATGCATAAAGGTTGAAGAACATGAACAACAATGAACATTTTTGGACAAAATAGACTATTGGACGATTTAGAGGATTTTGTAGCTATGATTTCGTGTGTGTTTAATTTATTTGTTGGTATGGTATTGTAGTTCCATGGGTTACCAAGTTAACCTAACTAGAATCGAGTAAAAAGGTGTAAAACTGAAGATTTGGTGATGATTTTAGTGAAGAACACTTAGAATATTCAAAACAGAGTATGAGTTGATACTTTGGCCTAATATTTGGCTATGTTAATATTAGTGGGTAGCTCTGAATTTTTGATATGTTGTAGCTCTATGTCTTAGGAGTCCATAAAGTCCGGAATGGACCAATTTGAAGGTTTAGAGAAGACGTTATGAGGATTAGAGTGAAGGAGGGTCAAAATTGCGATATCTGACAAGGGCCATTAGGCCACCCGCGCGCCCGCACCAAGGCCCCGCGCGCCCACGCTGCCGCACGCAGTGCACCTGGTGCCGCCCGCCCGCGTGTACGCTGCCCGACTCAGCTTCGACACCTGTTAGTGAAATGGCCATAACTTTCTCATACGGACTCGGATTTGGGCGATTCAAGATGAACCGAAAAGCTTAAAGATAGACCTACAACATCCATTAATTAGAATTAAAAATTTATAACAGGAACAATTTTGAAATTGACCGTTTTTAGGGATATTGTGAAAACGGAAGGCATCAGTCATGCGTGTGTGCAACGTGTAATGCTTCCGACAATAAAAGACATTGTTCTAAGTCCTAAAACATGAATGTTATCAATTATAATGATACTTGGGATTAGCCAATGAGTATTAGACAAGTTAAAGAGGTGTGCTAGGCATACGAAATTGCGTGTCGCTTGGGCATTCGAATAGGCAAGTTTGGCGTACAGACGTACAAGCGTCGTAACGCCATAACTAGTGGCCATAACCTTGTTTAATATTTTGTTTCTAATATGAATGGGACATTATAGAGTAGTATAAACGAATATTTGGTATCCGTTATGTCACTAATTGTTATGTGAATGTATACTTTATTGTGTAGGATATTAAGGAGCGTGTGTTGTAATATTGTAGCAGACGTACCAGGCAAGTTTCTAAACCTTATGCACTATTTTTATTTCGTTCAAACAGGTATATATTGTTGCAAGTTTCCTAACGCTTGTCTAACCCTTGTGATGGGCAAGTTCCCTAACTTTATTTTTTCTATATATTGAATTCAAGTTTCTTAAACTTACTCAACCCTTATATTTGGGTAAGTTTCCTATTTTATACAAATGTTGTATATTATCGCAAGCTCATTACTCAACTATGTTTAATTGAGCAAGTTTCCTAACTCAAACTCGAGTTATTATGTTTCAAGCATGTTAGTGGATTAATTATTGATAATTATTCTACATCTATAATACTTATTGATATTCACACTTTGTGTAAGTTTTCAAATTCTTGTTTAAATTGACATTAAACAAGTATTCTATATTAAAGCAAGTTCTCTAAATCCACTCAAGTTATGTATTGATTACATGTGTTGCGATATTAAGCTAGTTTTCTTAACTTCCGTAACTTATTTCATTGTGCGAGTACTCTTATGATTATTTAAATGATTTGACATTCGTTCAAGTTATCTACCTATGCTATAATGCATGTTGTTGAGCCTTAAAGTTTCTTATTCCATAAATTGTTTGAAAGCTATGTTAAAGCCAATTGTTTCGGCTAGACACTTACTGATTTAGTTATTGAAGTAAGGTTAAGTCCTCAAACTATTGTTGATGTTAAGTAAAGTTATCCGATCAAATTGTTTTGGTTCGGATTCCCATGTAAAGCTGAGAAGAACAACCCTCATAGCAGGGGCAATTGTATAAACGTTAGGAACCGACACGCGCGTAAATAGTAAGTGAGGCTTATGTATAATGCCGGGTATTCTAGGTTGATCACCTATTGTACCATTTTTTTGTGGATTATCGGATGAATTTTTGGTAATTCTAGAATAGAGTTCTGTGCCTCGGTACACCCTCAGTATTGAATAGTTCCTTTCCTTGGGAAATTTTGAAATCCTTGGATACCTCAAAAAATCCTTCGGTCCACAGTGACCACTATAATGGTGATAAAGAAGTTGTTTATTTCCTTGATCTATCTCATTTTTAACTCCTATGAGCTATAAAGTTATTCACATGATTATTCACTGCTATTTTACTTGCGGGGCAAATTTGTTGCTCACCCTTGCTTTCCTTAAAACTTTTCAGTTAGTGCAGCACGTGGCGAGAGCTCGGGAAAGGATAAGGGATAGGGCAAAGCTACTGATTAGTTTTGTTTAATTGTACTAGCATCATCGTTGTATCAAGACTTATTACTTGATGTTTTGTATGAAGACTTATGTACTCTTATGTATTAAGTTATGTTTTGGAGTAGTCTTGGTTTCGAGACTTGGGGCAGGATTATTTATATTATATCAATGTAAATATTCCTTTATTCCACTATATATTATCGACAACATGATGTATGTATTAGATAGTGACGAACCAGCTCTGCGGTTCAGGTGACCCGGATTTGGGGGCGTCATAGTGTAAGGAAGGAAACTTGCACACGATATACAAAGGTGTATAAGTTAGGGAACTTACAAATGATATATAGATTCATACTAATAATAATCAGGAACTAGCACAATGTACAAAGTTCTGTAAGTTAGGAACTTGCCTGTATTACTGCTACTATGTACTTTAAACCTCCTCTTCGGGTAATGTAGGTTACTCTATTATTAATCACTGTTGAAAATAATAATCATAAATGTATTTACAACTAGGACTTACGCGACACATTCCCAAATGTTTCATTTATTTAGTCACTTATCACGGTTCCCTTAGTAAGCCTGATCGAATCATCATGTTATGGTGCCTACTAGGTTCTCTTATTAACACTTCTTATTATGCCATCTTACCTTTTTAATATTATGCTGAACCCTATGATCGTAGGGCAACGCCCTACGGTTGGTACTCTACGATTCGATGAATAGGACTCATTCCATCGGCTGACTCAATCACTCTATATTTGTGTGATTACTTCAGTCACTCTACGTTAGGGTATTTTCTGTGTGACCAGTCGTTCGGGGGGGACTTACCCTATGACTCGGATCAACTCATTGGGTTGGGTCAGATGTGGAACACTAAGTTACTTATTATAAGGAATGTAATTCAGTTGTAGAGACTACAGTCGATTATAAGGACTAGACTTCGGTTTGAAATTCAAGTTTGGATTAGGCGTTAATGACTTCGGGATCGGGGTTCGGGTCTCAACGTCATTAGGGACTCAGCTTCGGGTCGGTTTATGATTGGGACATAAGATTTTTGATTTTAGGGATACCACCTGAAAGGGTTATGTCCATTTAGGAAATTTATGGTCTAGTATAGAACCAACCAGGGTAGATACTAATGCCTTCGGGTTCGGGAGTTCGGCCCGAATGACTCAATGCCTATTGGGACCTGACTTCGGACTCCACTTCGTGAATCCCGTCCTGATTCGTGGTCGGATGACTACTTAGTCTGACCTTGTCACTTCGGTTTAGGAGTTTGGGGTCAAATGACGAACTCCATCGGAATGGCTCCGGCATCCCCGATACTAATTATTATTCTTCATTTTAGGCTAGCACAATTTTTAATCAACACATTTTACACCTTTCATTGGTTTTTCTCATGTTCGGGTCATATAACCAACTGTCATCATTTATGGTCTGCAACTACAGGATTTTGGGCTCGTTTAGACAACATGATTGACTCTCAATATTTTCTAGGTACAGTGACTAAGGGCATTAATACCCATTCGGTTCATGTGATAGTCAGTTAGACACATACAATATGCAGTTTCTTCACCGCTACCTTATGAATACAGGTTTCACATTACTCTTACACTACAACATGCTATACTCAACTCATACATGTTCGGTCACCCAATTCGAGCAATCTAAATTAACAAAATGATGTTTAAGGTAATAGGATCATACCTTCAAGCTTACGCAGTTCACTCTCTCCTTGACTTTGCCTCAACGGTTTGCAAGAAATCTCCTTAGTAGCTTCTATATCCCTCAACTTACAATATTTCTCTCTATATCGGTAATGAACAAAGTAGCGAGCTCTGCAAGGTGACTGGGGGTCTTTATTTATAGAGAAACCTTTGTCTAATCGTTGGTCATTACCCAGATCGTAGAACTAATATATGACAGTAATACCCGTTGGTTAAAAGTAATTCGGTGAAAAGCTCACCAACTCACCCTCCAGCCATTCCCATAGTAATCGGCTGATTATCCTTTTGTCAAGTAAGGTAAGGAGATAGGCCATTGGCCTAGCTCGACTGATTGTACTCGCAAGTCTGAAAATATGGGATTACGCTTGAAATAACTTGTCCCTTCTTATCATTAATTGATTAGGGTCAACCCGCTTGGGCTTACCGACCCGGTTTGTGCCCTGCCACCACCAGCACCAGTCCAAAGCTTATTGGGCTGGTAAGTACCCTTATACCTGGTGTACTATACTGGGTTGGGTTACACTAGATAGTAACAGTCCATTATACACTACAATTATTAAAACTATAATTAGTATTAATACCCACTTTTAAATTAATCTTTTTCCTAATTGATTCACCATGAATCATTATGCCACACATGGCTCATTCTACCAAGCTTAGTTAATTCATAACTTAAGCGTGTCACACAATATAATAGTTTCCTTTTAGTCTCTTCCTACCTTTCCGTCATGATGCGATTTCATTGCATTAACTAACTTTGTAATTACACACTACATATAAATGCACATAATTAATGATTATCAATTAAAACTCATTTCATTAATAATAATCTTTTAAAATTCTCAGATATTATATCTCCCCCTCCTTATAAGGATTCCGTCCCCGGAATCACCATAAGTTTAAGTGAAGATATGGGGATAATCTCTTTTTATTCTATCTTCTAATTCCAACGTAGCCTCCTCGGTATTGTGGTTTTGTCATACTACCTTCACCGAAGGTATCACCTTATTTCATAACACTTGTTCCTTCTTATCAACTATCCGTATAGAGATTTCCTCATAAGTCAGATCCCTATCGATTTGGATAGGCTCATAAGATATCACGTGATTGTAATCGAGCTTGTATGGTCATAACACTGACACGTGAAACACGTTGTGAATATGTTCCTGTTCGGGAGGTAAAGCTACTACATACACCACTTCGCCTATCCTTTTCAGTACTTCAAATGGTACTATGAATCTTAGACTTAATTTACCCTTATTTACGAACCTTATCTTCGCTTTCCAGGGAGATACCTTCAGAAACACGAAACTACCAATTACGAATTCTCGGTTTTGACGATGCAAGTCAACATACTTCTTTTGTCGATCTTGAGCTGCTACAAGTTTGGTTCTTATTACTGTGATGATCTCTGTTGTCTGTTGAACCAATTTCGGACCCAAAAGTCATATTTCCCCTACTTTGTCCCAACACAAGGGTGTTCTACATTTCCTTCCGTGGAGAGCTTCGTACGACGGCATATCGATACTTGCGTGATAACTATTATTATACAAGAATTCTACTAAAGGTAGATGGTCATCCCAATTAAAATTAAAGTCCATAACACATGCTAAAAGCATGTCCTCTAGTGTCTAAATCGTTCGCTCGCTTTGTGTAATATTCCGAACCCTAATGAGATTTGTATATGTAAATTATGTGTTTATTAAATGAAATTTCATGTTCCGACTTTGTATTATGTAATTGTTTATTTTATTTAAGAATTAGGTCAAATAAATTTTTTTTTCGCCAAGCAGCTGTGTCGTGCTTACACGGACAAAATGATTTGTCGTGCTTCCAATGATTTCACCGAGAAACGTCTCGGCAAATTATTTTTGTAAGCTGTTGTGTCGTGCTTAAAAATGACAAAGTAATTTGTCATGTTTCGGAGTTAATATAATATTATATTGACTGATAAAAATCTAAAATAAGTTAACTAGGGTTTAAAATGTTAAACTGAATTAGAAACCCTAATTAAGAAACCCTAATTGGTAAAAGTTATCCGAATTGGCTAACCTAAACCCTAATTATTACACAAGAATCTTAATTGATATAATTAGGTTCTAAGTAATGAATCATAATATTAATTATGAATCATTGAACTTATATTAAAACCCTAAACGAAAGATCAAAACCCTAATTATAGAATTAAAAACCCTAAACCCTAATTCGGAATCCTAAAACCCTAAATTGATTCAAGAACACTAAATTATGAATTAATAAATCTTAAGTATGATATAATAGTTTAATTAAAGAATTACTAAACATGATTAAACACCCTAATCATGATTAATAAAAATTTAAGTTTAATTAGTAAGTAAATAAATCAAAAATAAAATTAAACCAATAGAAATTGAGCTAGAAGTGTGCAAGCTTGTGCTCAACACACTCCAGCACAAGTAGGTGATTTAGATCAGATTGCAAGCAACACAAGTATCAATGCCAAGATATTTTGGAGGGAAAAATGTAAAAAAAGATAAAGAAACCCTAATTTGCAACTAGTCAGTTAAGCCACGAATTTTACAAAGTTTAAACACTTACAATCATACCATAACAAGCATCTGCAACCACAAGATCAGAATCAAAAGCCAGAGATTAAAATTTGAAGAAAAAGGTACAAAAACCTAATTTTATGCTAGATCTTCAAGCCTGCAAAAATTTTATGTGTTAGATGTTTAGGATTATGTGTAAACATGTTATTTGATGATCTGGGTTGGTTAATCATGTATCCATAACGTTTAAAGGGTCATATTTGATGAAAAACTCAAACTGTTCTTGGCAGTCAAGAACAGTCTGACAGACTACTTTGTCAGAGTTTTTGATCGACTTAAATTATTTGTTTGATGTGTTTTAAAGCATGAATTAGTAGTATGCCATGTTAGCTGCAATATCCAATTGATAGAATGTTAAAATTATCTCTAGGATGAAAGTTATAGGTGGTCAAAACGCGTTGACCGACAATGGGGGATTGATTTCTGGATAACCCAGAAATCTTATGAACACACTGACAGAGTCTGACAAGACTTTGTCAAGCCCAGATCTTGATCACATGATATATGTTATGAGGTTTTAAGGTTTGTATATGTTCTTTGCCATGAAAACTAGAAGTACAAATCGATTAAACATATTAAGCTAACACAAAATCAAAGTTAATAGCGGTCAAACCACATTGACCGACCATGACTGACTGAGTTTCTAGGTAGCCTAGAAACTCAAGAACAGTATGGTCAGGCTAGTTTGACCCTGATTTTTCTAACAACAATTGATGTTGTTTGAGTTGAAATTTAACATGTCGTTATACTCTGCCATGTTGGCTACAACAACAAACAAAAATCAAGCATAAACATTAACGCATCAAAGAGAAATTTAAGGTCAAATGTTACTGCTCGACATTGACATGCTGTTCTTCATGAAGAACACCTTTAGCGACGAAATTCATATCCAAACCTAGAAAACTAATTTCTTATGCAAACCGTCGCTAAAGCCCTTTTGCGACGGTTTTCAATAAAAATTAATAAAAATAATTAAATAAATTATAAATAAATATTAAAAAATTCATAAAAATTAATATTAACGATTAAAAATTCATTTTTAATTATATTTAATAAATTTTTAATACTCTGATAAAATTTTTTATAATTATTTAATTTAATTAAATATTAAATTAAATAATAAATATATTAAATAAATGATTTAAAAATAATATTAATGTATTTAAATTAGTTTAAATGATAATTAAATCATTTAAAAATATTACTAACTTTCTAAAATTATTATAAATAATAAATAAATTATTTTAAATAATATACTAAGTATTTGAAAATATTATAAATGATAATTAAATCATTTAAATATTAAAGTAAGTTTTAAAAGTTATTATAAATAATAATTATATCATTTAAATGATAAAATAAATTCTAAAAATATTATTAATGATAAAATAAATCCTTTAAATAATATTCTATCTTTATAAAAATATTATAAATGATAAATAAATCATTTAAATAATATTTTAGATGTCTAAAAATATTCTAAGTAACAAATAAATTATTTAAATAATATATTAATGTTTTAAAAATATTCTAAATGATAATTAAATCATTTAAAAATATACCTAAGCTTATAAAATTATTTAAAAATATTTTCAAGCTTATAAAAATTATTTAAAAATAATATTAAGCTTCTAAAAATATTATAAATAATAATTACATTATTTAAGCTAATATTTAAACTTCCAAATGAAGTTTTATTGAACAGCCTATGTGTTTAGCTGTCTAAAGTCGCGACCGAGATACCAAATCAACGTCGGACCTTAACGAAACTTGTCTAGATTAGCGTAATACATGTTAATATAAGTTCTAAAGCTTATATTTGACAACGTAGACTATGTATGCTGACACCTTGTGTGAAATTGTGTTAAACGAACTACGCTAAGGCACGTGTTTTAACCTTACTCAACTTATATTTATGCAAGTATTATACATCTTGCTATCAATTATTGTGAAGTTATTGCTTCTTGTTCAGCATATCTTAAGAAATGAATCATTATTCATATATTGTTTATTCGAGCGTAAATTGTTGTGTCAAACCAAATTGTTTTTGTAACACCCCCAAATCCGGGTGTCCTAACCTCGAATTCGGTGTTCACGATACTCAACAACAACATACTTTCTAACTAATGCGGAATAATAAACATACAATGTCTATCGAAATAGTAATAAAGTCTTACAATCATGGTCCCAAGGTTCTTTAACCTTAACTTAAAACATACCCTTAATACAATAAGAGTTCACATAACCAAATAACATTTAAGATAAACTAGTACATAAGCCATATCAAGCAACTACTCTTGCACCTTCCCTTTTTCTTTGTCTGCTTTAGACGTTTTTGCCTTAGCTGAAATAAAGATCATGATATAGTAAGGGTAAGCAACTAATTTGCTTAGCAAATTTATACACAAGGGAGATATATCATGAATAGAAGAAAGTTTCGCTTTTAATGTTCAACATCAGTATAAAATTGTGAAGAAACATGAATTAATAGTCGACAATTGAATATTCGAATAATTGAATGACAGTTACTGTGTAGTTGAAAATAACCATAGACATTTGCCAAGGTTCTCAACATTAAACTAGACCTCTTAATATGTTTTGGTAATCAAGGGGATCAACCTTTTATACCCCGTGATTTATGCATAAACACTTAATAAACCAGCATTGATATCACGCCTTAATCAAATTTATCCTTTTCTCAGCCAAGAGTTCTTACTATAGCAAATTAATAAGAACAGCTTTTAAAATACATTTGATTTCACAAATTTAGACATGCTTGATCTAGCTGATACAAATAGCATAGATCTATCTCATAAACAGTTCATGCTTGAAAGAACTTTAATCTAATTCACAATTCAATAACAATAGAATAAGAATTCAATTGCACAAGGTGCGAATCTCAATAACCAGTATAGATGTGAATAATCAACAAAAATTATTCACTAACATGCTTCAAAAATCATAACTCGAGTTTGAGTTAGTGAACTTGTTTGTCGGCTCAGCTACAAATAATTCTAGCTTTAACTAATTGGCCTTGAAGAACCTAACATTGATAACGTTGATCTACCAATTAGTACTGCGTAGTTGTATATCGATACGCTTACTTATATTATTTATTTAACAATTAAGCAAATCACATAGCACACATAAGTTAATAAACTATCGTAAATCCTGTAAGACAATATAATTAATCCTGATAATATTTAATTCACCTCTTAGTATTATTAGTCCACTAATAACACTTTTATTCGTTTACTAATATTATTAACATCTTAATAATATTTTAATCATCCAATAATACTTTAATCTAATATTATTAATCTCTTAATAATATTTTAATTCTCATATCATTAATAATATTTTAATCTAATATTATTAGTCATTTTAATAATATCTTAATCATTTATTAATGCTTAAAACAAATATTATTACCCATTCAATAATATTTTCATAAAGTTTTATTCTTAATATTTCTTTGTTTACTTAAAAATATCGAATTCTTATATTACAAATATCATAGTAATATTTTAATAAGTTATTAGGCGAATAAACAATTTATTCTAATTGTTTTACCCTTTATTAAACAACTCCTTTACTACCCATAAAAGGTCATAAATATTATTTCTCATTAAATATTACCAAAATACCGCTAAATAGTCAGAATATATAATATTAGGAGTATCGAAGATTAAAAATCACATTTTCCTTATTTATGACATCATTTAACCATTTATTTTCTTTTAACCATAACTATAACATTATTATGAAAAATAGCAAATAGGTTCTGAAAATTATTATCCTCTGGATCTGGATAGTTTATGATCCAACAATGATCCACAAAGTTTCCTGAAATTTTAGAAAGTGATTTACTATATTTAAAGCACTCAAAACCTTCGAATCTTGTTACATTTTTCATAAATCGAGTTTTGCTCCGAAAATTCTGATATGTTCAGGGTACACTCTCATAACCTATATAAACATACTGTAAATATTTCATATTTTTCCTAGGTATACACAGTGAGTAATCCGGGTAAGAATATTTAGGAGTCCTTCACGGTAAAACCCATTACACACAAACCACAGATCAAACATGGCCGTTATTTTTTTTACATGTATATAACTTCTTAAGGTACCTCCCTGATTTTTTCCAGAATTTTAGAAGGTCCAGAACTGGCCGAAACAGCCTTAGGAAAAATGGGGTCAGTAGGCTTTCTTGGTTTTAAGACTTTAAGAGGACTGTTTCGGGGAAAACAGCCCCCATGGCTGCAAACCTTGATGGATTTGTGTTCTACCACTTGAGTTTACTAGCTAAATAATGTACCTAGCACCCCCTTTCGACGGATCACAAATTCAAGTTGTAGATCTCAAAGTTATGGGTGATCCAAGTGACGAAAAGCTAGGGTTTTTACCCTTTAAGAACATAAGTTCCTTTTCTTCCTTTGAATCTCCATTCTAACACTCAAGAGGATTAGATCTATACATGAAGCATGAAGATCTAATGATTCTTGAGTCTTAGAACAAAACCTCTCAAAAACTATGAAAATAAAACAAAGTAAGAAAGAAGAAAATGGTTTAAAGTCTCACCTTGATCTTGTACCTACTCTCCTTGATCTACCAAAGTATGTGATGAACTTGGGATGCATGAACTATGCTAATCTCACTCTCTTTTCCTCTCTAAGCTCTCACTCTCTAAGGAGATGAAGGAATTAAAATGCAAGTTTTCTCTCTCAAATGACTAACCAAGGGAGGTATACTTATAATAATATTACATATAGAAAATGTAAGTATACATTTTACCACTATTAAGCTAGTATGTAGTCTTTATGTCGGGTGGCTAATTGTGAAAGTATACTAATAATATTATTAGCTATAGGAATTATATCTAATACACTATCCCATCATGAGCTAGCAGTAGGGTGGCTATTGTGAAAGTATACTAGTAATATTATTAGATATAGGAATTATATCTAATACACTATCCCATCATGAGCTAGCAAGTAGGGTGGCTATTGTGATAACTTAGGAGGCTACACCACTAAGTCTAGCACACAACCTTCAAGACAAACTACATAATACTTTAATTAAAGTAAAAATTTGAAAATCAACTTCCTCTAATCTTTCTCTCATTATCAAAAATGCTAGGGGTTTTGTCCCAAAAATATTGTCCCCAACATGCTACAATTAATCATTTAATGTTACACCTTTAAATTACCAAGTGGGCTAGGTTTTGGACTATACATTAAATACACATTGGACTTTAAAATTAAATGATTGGACTAATGAAGCCAAATCTATTTAATGTAATATTGGATCATTTAATTTAACCCAATGATTGATTAATTAATTTACTCAATTTAATATACTAACTATATTCAATTTAATTGAATGAATAATTAATAATTACTTTATCAATTTAATTGGTATTAAATCTTAGGGCTTGTTCACTAATTTAACTATACTATTAGTGACCCCCTTTACTCAACTTAAAATAATTCATCATCTAGTCATGTAGGCTACCAATACACACAAAGGTTCAAATAAGCACACAAACTAACTCATTAAAAATTAAATATATATATTTAATTAATAATGACGTTTAAAATTCATGGGCATTACATCCCTCCCCCTTATAAAAATTTCGTCCTCGGAATTGCAAAAATAGAGTTACTCAAATAAAAACGGATAATTCGCTTTCATCTTCTCCTCGAGTTCCCACATAGCCTCTTCGACTGCGTGATTCCTCCAGAGAACCTTGATGGAATGGATGATCTTATTTCTCAGTTCCTGTTCCAACCTATCGAGTATCTGGACAGGAACTTCCTCATACGTTAAGTCCTTCTCGACTTGGATTGGTTCATAGGAGATAACGTGCTTATAGCCTGGTTTATACGGCCGCAACACTGACACATGAAACACGTTGTGAATGTGCTCAAGTTCAGGAGGTAACGCTACCTCGTACGCCACTTCGCTGATTCGCCTCAAAATCTCGAACGGTCCTATGAACCTAGGGCTCAATTTGCCCTTCTTCCCAAACCGGATCTTTCCTTTCCAGGGAGATACCTTCTAAAATACAAAGCTACCAACTTCAAAGTCCCGCTTCTGACGATGTAAGTCGGCATATTTCTTTTGGCGATCTTGGGCTGCTACCAGACGATTTTTGATCAGCCGCACTATATCTGTAGTCTGCTACACCATTTCTGGTCCCAGCAGTCTTTGCTCTCCAACCTCGTCCCAACACATCGGGGTTCGACATCTCCTTCCATATAGCGCTTCGTACAGTGGCATGCCGATACTGGCGTGATAGTTATTGTTGTAAGTAAACTCCATCAGTGGCATATGGTCATCCCAGTTGCCCTTTAAATCCATCACGACCGCCCGAAGCATATCTTCTAAGGTCTGAATCGTTCGCTCGCTTTGGCCGTCGGTTTGAGGATGATACGTTGTACTCAACCTCAACTGCGTTCCCATTCTTGCTTGCAGACTTTTCCAAAAATTTGCCGTGAAGTGTGGATCTCTGTCAGATACAATTGATACCGGCACTCTATGTCGTGACACTATCTTTTTCACATAAAGCTTTGCTAATTGCTCCAGATTGTACCGTATTTTGATTAGCAGAAAATGAGCAGACTTGGTTAGACGATCCACAATTACCCAAATGGCGTCTAAACCCTTATGAGTTAGTGGCAGTCCCACCACAAAGTCCATTATGATGTGCTCCCACTTCTACTCTAGAATCTCTAATGGTTGAAGTAGTCCGCTCGGTCGTTGGTGCTCTGCTTTAATCCGCTGGCATGTCAGACATTGGCTGACGCACTCTGCCACTTCTTGTTTCATATTCGGCCACCAAAAATTTCGTCGTAAATCCTGGTACATCTTTGTGCTCCCGGGATGTACTGAGTACTTCGTGCTGTGAGCTTCCTGAAGGATTTCTTCCCTCAATTCCAGATCCAACGGTACCCAGACTCTCCCTTCAAACCTTAGCAACCCAGTGCTATCAATCTTATACTTAAGCTCCTCGCCTTCGGTAATTCGCTTCCTTATTGAATCACAATCCTCATCCTTTTCTTGAGCCTCCTTAATCTGATCCAATAGGGTCGGGCTCGCTGTCACTGTAAACAATTTCCCATCCGTCTCCATCGGATACTTAACTTCCAATTCCAGACGTTTGAACTCCTTTATCAACTCCGCCTGAGTCGTGAGCCTCATTAATTTCTCTCTGCCTTTCCTACTCAGGGCATCTGCCACTACATTTGCTTTGCCGAATGGTACAGAATCTCACAGTCATAATCCTTGATCAATTCTAACCATCGGTGCTGCCTCATATTCAGCTCTTTCTGAGTGAAGATATATTTCAGACTTTTGTGATCTGTATATATCTCGCACTTCTCTCCATATAAGTAGTGCCTCCAAATCTTCAAGGCGAATACTACTGCTGCTAACTCCAGATCATGAGTCGGGTATCCCTTCTCATAGTCCTTCAGCTGACGTGAAGCGTACGCAATGACCTTGCCATGCTGCATTAGTACACAACCAAGGCCTTTGTGTGACGCATCACTGTATACTACAAAACCTCTAATGTCGTCTGGTAAAGCCAACACCGGTGCTTGGCTAAGTCTCTTCTTTAGCTCCATGAAACTTTCCTCGCACTTTTCTGTCCAAACGAACTTTATCGTCTTTCTGGTTAGATTGGTTAACGGTGATGCTATCTTCAAAAAATCCTGGATGAATCTCTGATAGTATCTCGCTAACCCTAGGAAACTCCTGATCTCCGTCGGCGTCTTCGGTTGCTCCCAGTTGATAATGGCTTCCACCTTTGCTGGGTCTACCGAAATGCCATTCCTGTCAATGATGTGTCCTAGAGACTGCACCCTTTGTAACCAAAATTCACACTTCGAAAACTTCGCGTACAGCTTCTCCCTTTTTAATGCCTCCAAAGCAATCCTTAGATGTTTAACATATTCTTCCTCTGTCACTGAATACACCAAGATGTCATCAATGAATACTACCATGAACTTGTCTAAGTACTGCTTGAACACCCTGTTCATCATATCCATGAATGTTGTTGGCGCATTTGTCAGCCCAAATGACATCACCAAAAACTCAAATTGCCCATATCGAGTTTTGAATGCTGTCTTTGGAATATCCTCCCGCCTCACCTTTAGTTGGTGATATCCCGTTCTCAAGTCAATCTTTGAAAAGTATTTTGCTCCATTCAATTGATCAAATAAATCATCAATTATGGGCAGCGGATACTTGTTCTTAATCGTAACCTTGTTCAATTCTCTGTAGTCGATACTGAGCCTTAATGATCCATCCTTCGTCTTTACGAACAGAACTGGCGCTCCCCACGGAGATACACTCGGACGAATATACCCTTCTTAACCTCTCCTCCAGACTTGTTGCCTCTGCAAGATTGGCTATCGATCCCTTTCCTTTTATTCGGATTACTTCCCCCACGGCTACCTTCCTTGTGACCATCATGGCTTTTCTGATCTTGGTTGTGCTTTGTCAACGCTTCATTTCCTCCTCGGCAACGATTGCTTCCTTAAGTAACGTAGGAAATGTGTTGATCTGCAAAACCACAACCTTACTATACGCCCAGGGCTTCAACCCTTGTTCAAATCTCTTTGCTCGCCTAGCTCCGGTGTCCACTTGGTGTGGAGAAAACCTAGCTAGTTCGTTAAACTTCATTACGTACTCTGCTACCGACATATCATCTTGCTTCAATTCCAAGAACTTTATCTCTATACTTGCCTGCGTGCTTTCTAGAAAGTAATTTTTCGAAAAACAACTCCTTAAAACGAGTCCACGTAGTTGTGCCTTCCCAGCTCGGCTTCTATTCGCCTTCCACCAGTAATTTGACTCACCCTTCCTCATGAAAGTGGCAAACGAAGTCTTTTGTTCTTCGGTCACTCTTGCGACCTTGAAAACTTTCTCCATTTCTTCTACCCATGTCTGGGCTTCACTCGAATCCGTATTCCCACGAAACTCCGGTGGTCCTAGTAATTTGAAACCCGTAAAGTTCGCCATATGACTTCATGGCCGAACAACCGCAATGGCTTGTCTGCCTTGCATCGTTTCCTCTAACAAGTTCGCAAAGGTCCTCTTGGGTTCAGTCTGACCCTCCTCGTTATTCACTGACTCTTCCACCCTCGTGTATCGGGGTTGTCTCCTTGACGGCATTGTTTGTTCTAAATAAAATCTTACATAAATCCTTCTTGTTTTACACATTGTCCAATATTCTACTGATGTTATCATTTAAGAGTCAAGGCACAAATCGATCACAATCGATCGTGTAATAATAATACCACATTTATATTCATACACCCCTTAGTGTGTCAAACACTTATAATACCGGCATATTCCTATAAATGTTAACTATCCCATTAAGACACAAAAGATGGGATTAATAAGAACTGCATTCCCCTAGATCTGAAAAGTGGGGATGTATCATCATCATATCAACTCAAGGCACTTTTAGTAAATACTAATAAGCTCATCTTAGTACCTCGTACTACTTACATCATATAGCATTCCTGATATCCACTTATCCCTCTGTTACTAACAATAAGATGGGATTCACATAACTACTCCACAACTTACACAAAGTTGGGACTTACAACAGATATACTGCTAGCTGTACAAAAACTGAGATTCACATTTCTTACATGCATAGATATACTAGTACATATACATTGACCACTATTCTTCATTCATTACGACTCACAAAGGTCTTATAACTCTCAGACTTAACCTTTCTTTCTTTCATTTCCTCTATCTATTCCTTATATCGGGCTCCAATTGATCCTCCTTAGGGATTTCCATTATCTCATCATTCAGTTCCATCTCTAGATACTTTTTCCATATCAGACACTAAATCTACCCTTTGTTCATTTCTTATAATATCTCCGTTGTCTCTCCTTTCTAATCATCAAAACAATCTAAATTGCCATCAGTCATCTCTTAAATATTTTTTTTTGCATATAACATCATTCATCTCAATACTCTCAACTTTTGCTTAACAACTCTATATGAGTTTATTACCTTTATCTCACCTGGCATTCCACCATAAAGCTTAATAACTTAAATAACACTTCAAAATATCGATATATTCATTACTTATCGAATCAATCATTTCCTTCTTGCAAACCTTAACCCAACAGATTCTAAGGTACCCTCTTTTCATCATAAAGAAACTCTATACCACATCACTCCAATATCTTATCTAATGAATAGCTACAAAAATTGATCAATAGCCATAAAATTGATCAATAGCATCAAATGATTAATCTAATGACCTCAAATATCTATAACTCCAGTTTACAATGGATCGTCCATACTTAATGGTCTTCACTTTACCATATTATCTCATCAATACACATTCCTCAAATTATCCACAAGCTTAATAACACCAACGTATGATCCAAATCCTCAATTTTAGGATCATAATAAATTTCTACCCAAAAATAACTCTATATGAGTTCTATCCCCTTCTATTCCTCTATATTCTCTTAGGTTATAGCCTAAGGACACTTTCTCCTAAGGGTTATAACCTATAGCTCTGATACCAACCTGTGACACCCCCAAATCCGGGTGTCCTAACCTCGAATTCGTTGTTCACGATACTCAACAACAACATACTTTCTAACTAATGCGGAATAATAAACATACAATGTCTATTGAAATAGTAATAAAGTCTTACAATCATGGTCCCAAGGTTCTTTAACCTTAACTTAAAACATACCCTTAATACAATAAGAGTTCACATAACCAAATAACATTTAAGATAAACTAGTACATAAGCCATATCAGGCAACTACTCTTGCACCTTCCCTTTTCCTTTGTCCCCTTTAGACGTTTTTGCCTTAGCTGAAATAAAGATCATGATATAACAAGGGTAAGCAACTAATTTGCTTAGCAAGTTTATACACAAGGGAAATATATCATGAATAGAAGGAAGTTTCGCTTTCAATGTTCAACATCAGTATAAAATTGTGAAGAAACATGAATTAATAGTCGACAATTGAATATTCGAATAATTGAATGACAGTTACTGAGTGGTTGAAAATAACCATAGACATTTATCAAGGTTCTCAGCATTTAAACTGGACCTCTTAATATGTTTTGGTAATCAAGGGGATCAGCCTTTCATACCCCGTGATTTATGCATAAACACTTAATAAACTAGCATTGATATCATGCCTTAATCAAATTTATCATTTTCTCAGCCAAGAGTTCTTACTATAGCAAATTAATAAGAACAACTTTTAAAATACATTTGATTTCACAAATTTAGACATGCTTGATCTAGCTGGTATAAATAGCATAGATCTATCTCATAAACAGTTCATGCTTGAAAGAACTTTAATCTAATTCACAATTCAATAACAATAGAATAGGAATTCAATTGCACAAGGTGCGAACCTCAATAACCAGTATAAATGTGAATAATCAACAATAATTATTCACTAACATGCTTCAAAAATCATAACTCGAGTTTGAGTTAGGGAACGTGCCTATCTGCTCAGCTACAAATAATTCTAGCTTTAACTAATTGGCCTTGAAAAACCTAACATTGATAACGTCGATCTACCAATTAGTACTGCGTAGTTGTATATCGATACGTTTACTTATGCTATTTATTTAACAATTAAGCAAATCACATAGCACACATAGGTTAATAAACTATCGTAAATCCTATAAGACACTTAATATAATTAATTCTGATAATATTTAATTCACCTCTTAGTATTATTAGTCCACTAATAACACTTTTATTCGTTTACTAATATTATTAACATCTTAATAATATTTTAATCATCCAATAATACTTTAATCTAATATTATTAATCTCTTAATAATATTTTAATTCTCTTATCATTAATAATATTTTAATCTAATATTATTAGCCATTTTAATAATATCTTAATCATTTATTAATGCTTAAAATAAATATTATTACCCATTCAATAATATTTCCATAAAGTTTTAATCTTAATATTTCTTTGTTTACTTAAAAATATCGAATTCTTATATTACAAATATCATAGTAATATTTTAATAAGTTATTAGGCGAATAAACAATTTATTCTAATTATTTTACCCTTTATTAAACAACTCCTTTACTACCCATAAAAGGTCATAAATATTATTTCTCATTAAATATTACCAAAATACCCCTCAATAGTCAGAATATATAATATTAGGAGTATCCAAGCTTAAAAATCACATTTTCTTTATTTATGACATCATTTAACCATTTATTTTCTTTTAACTATAACTATAACATTATTATGAAAAATAGCAAATAGGTTCTAAAAATTATTATCCTCTGGATCTGGATAGTATATGAGCCAACAATGATCCACAAAGTTTCCTGAAATTTTAGAAAGTGATTTACTATATTTAAAGCACTCAAAACCTCCGAATCTTGTTACATTTTTCATAAATCGAGTTTTTCTCAGAACTCTGATATTTTCAGGGTACACTATCATAACTTATATAAACATACTGTAAATATTTCATATTTTTCCTAGGTATACACAGTGAGTAATTCGGGTAAGAATATTTAGGAGTCCTTCACGGTAAAACCCATTACACACAAACCACACATCAAACATGACCGTTCTTTTTCCTACATGTATATAACTTCTTAAGGTACCTCCCTGATTTTTCCCAGAATTTTAAAAGGTCCATAACTGGCCGAAACAGCCTTAGGAAAAATGGGGTCAGCAGGCTTTCTTGGTTTTAAGACTTTAAGAGGACTGTTTCGGGGAAAACAGCCCCCATAGCTGCAAAACTTGATGGATTTGTGTTCTACCACTTGGGTTTACTAGCTAACTCATTTACCTAGCACCCCCTTTTGACGGATCACAAATCGAAGTTGTAGATCTCAAGTTATGGGTGATCCAAGTGAAGAAAAGCTAGGATTTTTACCCTTTAAGAACATAAGTTCCTTTTCTTCCTTTGAATCTCCATTCTAACACTCAAGAGGATTAGATCTATACATGAAGCATGAAGATATAATGATTCTTGAGTCTTAGAACAAAACCTCTCAAAAACTATGAAAATAAAACAAAGTAAGAAAGAAGAAAATGGTTTAGAGTCTCACATTGATCTTGTAGCTACTCTCCTTGATCTACCAAAGTATGTGATGAACTTGGGATGCATGAACTATGCTAATCTCACTCTCTTTTCCTCTCTAAGCTCTCACTCTCTAAGGAGATGAAGGAAATAAAATGCAAGTTTTCTCTCTCAAATGACTAACCAAGGGAGGTATCCTTACAATAATATTACATATAGAAAATGTAAATATACATTTTACCATTATTAAGCTAGTATGTAGTCTTTATGTCGGGTGGCTAATTGTGAAAGTATATTAGTAATATTATTAGATATAGGAATTATATCTAATACAGTATCCCATCATGAGCTAGCAAGTAGGGTGGCTATTGTGAAAGTATACTAGTAATATTATTAGATATAGGAATTATATCTAATACACTATCCCATCATGAGCTAGCAAGTAGGGTGGCTATTGTGACAACTTAGGAGGCTACACCACTAAGTCTAGCACACAACCTCCAAGACAAGCTACATAATACTTTAATTAAAGTAAAAATTTGAAAAGCAACTTGCTCTCATCTTTCTCTCATTATCAAAAATGCTAGGGGTTTTGTCCCAAAAATATTGTCCCCAACATGCTACAATTAATCATTTAATGTTACACCTTTAAATTACCAAATGGGCTAGGTTTTGGACTATACATTAAATACACATTGGACTTTAAAATTAAATGATTGGGCTAATGAAGCCAAATCTATTTAATGCAATATTGGATCATTTAATTTAACCCAATGATTGATTAATTAATTTACTCAATTTAATACACTAACTATATTCAATTTAATTGAATGATTAATTAATAATTAGTTTATCAATTTAATTGGTATTAAATCTTAGGGCTTGTTCACTAATTTAACTATACTATTAGTGACCCCCTTTACTTAACTTAAAATAATTCATCATCTAGTCATGTAGGCTAGCAATGCACACAAAGGTTCAAATAAGCACACAAACTAACTCATTAAAAATTAAATATATATATTTAATTAATAATGACGTTTAAAATTCACGGGCATTACAGTTTTGGTACGACATCTTATACTGAGAAATGGAACACTTGGATGTAAGGTGAACTGGAAAACCTTAAGATAAGGTGGTGACCGTTGATTATATATCGATATAAATTGTAGGATGATATACATACTCCTAGGATATTGGTTAGGCTGATCCCCTACCAGATATCGGAAATCAAGCGGTTCTAAGTCATTGAAGACTGATAGAACTAATTGAAATATATAGTTCATGTACAGAACCCTCAGTTATACATCATTGACATCTTTCAAATCAAACACATTGTGTTTACATTTTTCAAATGAACTTGCTGAGCATTTGTAGCTCATTCTTGCGTATATCTTCTTTGCAGTTTTAAATGATAATCCCGGCGCTTCTGGGACAGACAAAGGAAAAGGACATGTTTATTAGTTTTAATTACTGTTTTTGAATAATTCAAGTCTTTTATAAGGCTTTGTTGTAATAACTTAGTACTCAGAACGATGTAACCGAACTTAATGATATGTAATATATTATCATCCTTTATTACATTGAATGCGTTATACTTTGATCTTTACTTTAGTTAGCATAGTTGTACTAAGTTAAATATAGTATCTATACGAACTATACATCTGAATGAGGGTATTTCAATAATATTGAAAGTCCTATAAGCTCTGAGGTTACACTTAATGAGCACCGGTAAGGTGCTATCTTTACCGGAATACGCCCCTCAGTTCTATGGATAATCTTATCATTAATACTGTGAATGTCAGATAGATAGGGAATATATCGATATGAAAGAAGTATTCATTAGATATGAATCTATACATCCAAGTGAGGGTATCTAAACACAGATCACGTTCTGGCAAGAATTATCATCTGTTATGGGATACTGTGAACCTTGGATAGATAGAAGTCATATTTTATTGAATATTTATAGCTGTATAGTTGCACGTGAGCATCATATCTGCTACAGGAAAGTATAGAGAATTTGGGGGCGTCACACTTTGGCCATCGGTCTGAGGATGATACACAATGCTCAACCTCAGTTGCATTCCCATTTGTTCTTGTAAACTTCTCTAGAAGTTCATCGTAATGCGCGGATCTCTGTTTGATATGATCAGTACCAGCACCCCATGTCGTGATATGATTTCCTTTACGTATAATTTAGCTAACTGATCCAAGCTAAATCTTATTTTAATTGGCAAAAAGTGTGCGGATTTCGTTAATCTATCTACGATTACCCATATCACATCGTAGCCCTTCTGGGTGACGGGAAGTCCCACTACGAAATCCATCGTAATGTGCTCCCACTTCCATTCTGGTATCTCCAATGGTTGAAACAAATCGCTTGGCCTTCGATACTCGGCTTTTACTCTTTAGCAGGTCAAGCATCTGCTGACGTACTCCGCAACTTCGCGCTTCAGATTAGGCCACCAAAAATATCGGCGAAGATCTTAGTACATTTTTGTGCTTCTTGGGTGAATATAATACGTCATATGGTGTGCACCTTGAAGAATTTCTTCTTTTAACTCGGGCACTACTGGCACCCACATTCAGTCTTCAAATCTCAACATTCCGTCTTTATCCATCCTGAACTTCTCCTCCCCACCATCCGTTATCCTTTTCTTTATCCGTTCACATTCCTCGTCCTTTTCTTGCGGCTTTTTCACTCAATCTAATGGTGTTAGATGAGCTTCCATGGTATACAATTTCTCTCCCGACTCTCTCGGACTTCTCACTTCAATTTCTAATCTTGTCATCTCCCTTATTAGCTCCTCTTGAGTTGTCAGCATCATTACCCTCTCTACCTTTTCCAACTCAATGCGTCTGCTACCACTTTGCTTTACCTAGATGATAAAGGATTTCACAATCGTAATCCTTGATCAGTTCCAGCCATCTCATTTGGCGCATGTTCAACTCCTTCTGTGTGAAGATATATTTCAGACTTTTATGGTCCGTATATATCTCATGCTTCACTCCATAAAGGTAGTGTCTCCAAATCTTCAAGGTAAACACCACTGCTGCTATCTCTATTTTCGTACTCCTTCAACTATCGTGAAGTGTATGCAATGACTTTGCCATTTTGTATCAGCACACAGCCAAGTCCTTATGCGACACATCACTGTACACTACAAAACCTCTTGTGTCATCTGGTAGGGATAACACAGGTGACTCACTTAACCTTTTCTTCAACTCTCAAAAACTCGTCACGCATTTCTCCGTCCACACAAATTTTACTATCTTTCTAGTTAGATTGGTCAGTAGGGTAGCTATCCTCGAGAAATCTTGGATGAATCGACGATAGTACCCTGCTAACCCTAAGAAACTTCGTACTTCCATTGGCATCTTCGGTCGTTCCCAGTTGATCATCGCCTCCACCTTTGTAGGACCCACTGATATCCCATCATTATCAATCACATGACCTAGAAATTGTACCCTTTTCAACCAAAACTCACATTTATAAAATTTGGCATATAACTTCTCATTCCTTAAGGTGTCTAATACTATCTTAAGGTGTTTGGCATGCTCTTCGAGTAGATCAAGATATCGTCGATGAAGACTACCAAGAACTTATCCAAAAATTGCTTGAAAATTCAGTTCATCAAATCCATGAATGCTGGTGGGGCGTTAGTCAAGCCAAATGACATTACTAGAAATTCGTAATGTCCGTATCGGGTTCTGAATGCTGTCTTTGGTACATCCTCCTTTCGTACTTTCAACTGATGGTATCCCATTCTCAAATTTATCTTTGAAAAGCACTTGGCTCCCTTTAGCTAATCAAAGAGATCGTCGATTCTAGACAAAGGATATCTATTCTTGATTGTTACTTTGGTCAACTCGCGGTAGTCGATATAAAGTCGCATGGATCCATCCTTCTTCTTAACGAACAAAACCGGCGCTCCCCACAGAGACACACTTGGTCGAATGTACCCTTTATCTAGCAACTCTTGTAATTGTACCATTAATTCCTTCATTTCTATGGGCGTCATTCGATATGGAGCCTTTAAAATTAGTGTCGTTCCTGGTGCTAATTCTATTGCAAATTCAATTTCCCTATCTAGCGGAAGACCGGTCAAGTTGTTTAGAAACACGTCTGGAAACTCTTTTACTACCGGCACATTATTCAATTCTACTCCCATTTTACTGGTATCTACAATATAGGCTACATAGCCTACATATCTTTTTTCTCAATAATTTGTTGGCTTGCAACATTGTCAGATAACACATTTGTCTAAGCGATGTGCTACTATAAAACACCACCTTAGACCGACTCGGGGTCTGAAGGTTCACACTTTTCTTTTGGCAGTTAATTACCGCCCCATGGTTATACAACCAGTTCATTCCTAAGATTACGTCAAACTCTCCCAATCTTATCGGAATCAAATCTACCTTCAACTTATGTCCCCTAATTTCTGCATAGCAATTCCTATGTATAAAATCTACAGGAATCACCTCGCTATTTGCCACCTCTATATTCAATGCATACTCTAATCGTTCTTGGGGTGAGTTCAATTTTTTAGCAAACTCTTTGGACACAAAAGAACAGGTAGCTCCAGAATCAACCAACACGTAGGCATTTGTATCGTTGATCAGAATAATACCTGACACCATGTCTTTTGAGGCTACCACACTCTGAACAGTCATGTTAAACATTCTTTCAAATGGTCGGTTGGGTTGGGTTGGTCCACCAATCATTAGCTTACTGATGCCCGCCTTGTTGTTGCTGCCAACGTTTGTTCCCTTTTTCGGGCAGTCCTTGACCTGATGCTCTGTCGATCCACAAGCAAAACACTCCCATATCTTCTTCGGCCTTGGGCAATTTAGGGAAATATGCCCTTCCTGTCCGTAGTTGTAGCAAACGCTTCCCCTTGGTGGTTCTTCCCACATTTCCTGCATTCCTCTCCTCTATTCTTAAACCCTCATTGCTTACTCTCTGATTGATTGTGGATGTTGCTGATACTATTAACCCACTTTCCATTATTTACGTTACTTCCCCACTACTATTAAGTTTGTATATAACGCAAGCGTGCAATCAAATTACATAAATAAAGAAGAAGCGCAATAAAATGGATTTTAAATTTTTTATACAAGCCATCACCATGATCTATCCTTGTGTTCAATTATCAATTAAACAAAAGAGATAGAGAATAAGAATTATACCCTTGTAGAATTCTAGCTTCCTCAAGTACTAGTTCAACTCCAATTCCTTCGCGTTCTCCTTGAATTCCACTAATTAAGTTCCTTCGCTTTGATCAACATTAGCCACCCAAGTGTTTAGCCTCTAGAGATGATCCACCAAGGAATAATACTTGTTCTAGAAGATGGGTATTGACAAAACCCTAGTTTCTATCTGTATAGAAATTGCAAGTACTCTCCATAATTCTAATGCAAGAGTGTGTAACCCAATCTATAATAAGACTCCTCTTATTTATAGATATAGGGAACCCTCCTAAACTATTTAGAATTAGGATTTTTATTCTAATTAAATTCCTTTAATTAATTAAACTCATAATCCAATTAGGAATTTATGAGAGTACTTTTATTAATTAATTCTCAAACCCTTTTAGAATTAAATAATAATAATAGTAATAATAATAATAATAATATGACTCGTCTTATTAATTTATATTTAATATTTCCAAAATATTGAATAATAAATATTAAGCTATTTAATTTATTCTATCTCCATAGACTAAATTAAATACACTTAACTTATTATTACAATTATTTAATTAAATTAAACTATTTAATTTATTTAAATAAATTACATTTATTCTACAATAAGGGTAAGCCTCTTAGCGATCAACGACTTTCTAAATAATATAGATTTCAACATTAATCACAAAAGAACCTTTCAGTGCATAGTTATCGTACAATTCAATCCTTCGACCATACAATATCCCAATTAAATATAAGACATAGAATTACTATCAAGTCTTATTTTATTTAATTATATGTATTTCGATTCCTAAATGCACAATTCTAAATAATGCAAATTAGAAACTCCTTTCTAATTTTATTTTGCCTTGGCCAAGGACTAATGAGTTATTATTTATCGAATCATATATACATTCTCCTCAAGTTTCCCATTGAGAAAGGTCGTTTTCACATCTATTTGCCAGATTTCGTAGTCATAATAAGCTGTAATTACAAGTAAAATCTGAATGGACTTGAGCATAGATACTGGTGAGAAGGTTTCATCATAGTCAACTCCTTTTCTTTGTTTGAAACCTTTTGCAACCAGTCGGGCCTTATAGGTCGCTACCTTGCCGTCCACTCCAATCTTTCTCTTAAAGACCCATTTGCACCCAATAGGCTTAATGCCCTCAGGTGGTGAAACCAAAGTTCATACTTGGTTTTCATATATGGAGTCCATTTCAGATTTCATAACTTCTAGCCATTTCTCTGAGTTTTACTACTCATAGCCTCTTCGTAAGTCAATAGATCATTATCCCCTATGATGTGTAACTCATCATTATCATCTATGATGAATCCATACATGTCAGGTGTCTTCGGTACTCTTCTAGATTTATGAATAGGTTGTGGTACATTAGGTTCTTCCACTTAGTCAGGTACCTGACTTTGATTCGTAGTATTTTGTGGTTCTTGAATCCCATGAATCTACACTTGTCGGATCTAGTCTTCAGCTTATCATGCTCAAACCTTTTGACATAAGCTGGACAACCCCAAGTCTTAATATGCTTAAGATTTGGTTTCCTCCCTGTCTATAACTGATATGGATTCTTTGGGACGGATTTGATAGGTACCTTGTTAAGTAGGTATGCAACCGATTCTTGGGCATTACCACAGAAGGATACTGGAAGGTCGGTAAAACTCATCATGGAACGAACCATGTCCAACAATGTTCGATTTATCCTTTCAGATACATCATTCAACTGTGGCGTCCCTGGTGAAGTCCATTATGAGATTATACTATTTTCTTTGAGACAATTGAGAAACTCATTGGTTAAGTATTCCCCTCCTCGATCCGATCGAAGAATCTTAATACTATTACCAGTTTTCTTCTCTACTTCACTTCTAAATTCTTTGAACTTTTCAAACGATTCAGATTTGTATTTCATTAAATACACATATCTAAATCTAGAATGATCATCAGTGAAAGTAATAAACTAAGAATGCCCTCCACGTGCATTCGTTGTCATAGGTCCACAAACGTCTGTGTGTACCAACGCTAACAACTCTGTAACTCTTTCTCCTTTTCCACTAAAAGGAGATTTAGTCATCTTACCCATGAGACAAGATTCACAAGTTGGATATGATTCGAAATTAGATAGCTCTAAAAGTATATCTTTATACAACTTAGTTAATCTTGTTTCAATGATATGACGGAGTCTACAGTGCCACATAAAGGTATAATTAACATCATCTATTTTTTTCTTCTTAGTTTGTTCAATTTGAAATATATTTTCATGCAAGTCAAGTATGAAAAGTCCATTTAGTAAATTGCCAACACCATATAAAACATTTTTCTTATAAATAGAACAACTGATGTTTTTTTATTATAATATCAAAACCATCCATATCCAATACAGAAATTGAAATAATATTTCTAATGAGTATTGGAATATAATAATAATTATTTAAACTAATGGACTTGCCCGTAGGCAGTGCTAAACAATAAGTTCCTACAGCTAATGCAGCAACCTTTGCTCCATTTCCCACTCGTAGGACGACTTCATCCTTGTTCAGTTTTCTACTTCTGCTTAGTCTATGCATATTGTTACATATGTGAGAACCACAGTCGGTATCCAATACCAAAGTAGAATTTTAACTTTCAGAAAAATTAATTTCAATCATGAACAAACCTAGATTGGTAGTCGAAGCTTCTCCAAGCCTCTTTTGGTCTGCAAGATACTCCTTGCAGTTCCTCTTCTAGTGTCCCGGCTTATTGCAATGATAGCAAATTCCTTTGCTATCAGGATCAACTTTCTTTTTATCCTTTCCTTTCGCCTTGCCCTTAGCCTTCTTCTTTTTCTTATTTTTAGAAGATACCTTGGGCCTCTTCCTTTTCTTGGAAGAATCATCCATTAGTAAGACTTAGTTCTTGTTAGATAAGAAGTGACCTTCAGTAGTTTTCAGTATGTTAAGTAGCTCAGGCAAGCTGACGTCCAATTTATTCATGTGAAAATTCATAATAAATTGTGAGAAGGTATCTGGGAGTGACTGCAAGATCAAATCTTGACTTAACTCCCCATCCATTACGAACCCTAGCTGTCCAAGTTGTTCAATCAGATTGATCATCTTTAGGACATGTGTCTCAACGGTAGTGTCCTCGGTCATTGTAACGACCACAAAATTCATACAAATCAACTCTCAATATCGGTCGTTATCAATACATCCTCATTCTGACTTTACAACATTATTCAATGTTAAACTTAATAAAATGCGGAATAATTTAACTTTTCTATTACAAATCATTCTCGATCCCAAAACTTTCAACCTTTACATCTAAATATCTTAGAATAATGTTAATGTCATGATTCGCCTTGTCAAACTTATTATAAAAGTTTACATCTCAATACAAACTTTACAACTCAACATAAATACATTTATTGAAAACTTAACATAATTCAGGTAATAACTTCAACTAAAACATTTAATCTTCATGTATCATTTTGATCCATGTCATTTGGGTAACATATAACGTTACCTTGTATCTTTAACCTGCAAAAGTAGTTATTTGCAAGAATGAGCTCGACAGCTCAGCAAAATCTAACAGTTTGCATACATTACATAACACGTAGATAACATGCTCATCATATACATCATAAACATTTGGCTAAACATGTCATACGTACTGTACATCAATTACCAAGTAATAATTGAGTTCAATAACTTAATCCACATTTTTAACTCAATGGACATTGTCATAAATTAAGTTTGTCGTTTTATACATACAACACATAGAATACATCATGCTTTTACATTATAGATTTAAAACAACTAATCATTTAATTCACATAACAAATAGGAACTGAAAGACTTGCCTGGTTCGTAGATTACCAATTACCATAATTAGCTTATACTTATCTGCACTTCTCGTATCCTACATGATATATAATCATGCACAATATTTATTAGTCACATAGCAACACTTAGTAAACAACCTACACATTTCGCTTATAAAGCAGTAACAATAATTAGTTACAGTATTATAAACACTTCAGGACTCATTCTCATCCAATATTCATTATAATATCTCAATTGTTTTCCGGTTATCATTCTCACTTCAGAAATTGTAAGCTTAATCATAGCAATATCATACTTAAGAATTCCTAAAACTCAACGTCTTGGTATTCGTTCAACACATTAATCTAAGTTTTAAACATGCATAGGGTGACATAGTGTTGGTCGGTTTCGCAACCGAAAAACTCGCGCAAGTATACGAGGTCTAACAAGTAATAAAGTGATAAATAAAAGTCGATCCCACGAGGAATTATCACTAATGTTTAACCAAGTACTAACTTTATATCATCTCGATCTTATTTAAACAGTCGGATAGAAGGTAATTAATTAAACTAATTAATTCTAATTATCAAAGCAATTAAATGGATAACGATTGGTATCTAAGACGCTACAAGCTAAGATCATAACTTTACCCCCACACAAGCATTCTGTCAAACACTTAGTGTGCTATGTTCATTGAATATCTTAACTGTCTCTCTTTGGTCTTAATGGTCACGACGAATTGTCGACCGAGAACTCATAAGTGCTCATACGCCTCTTCCGAGGTATGCATGAGCATATCCTATCAAAGATCTACCCAGAAGGGAATAGAACTGAAAAGAACATCAAAGCTAGGTAATAATCCTCACATTCCTATGTTGATTATTCAAAGCAGAGAATTAAAGCATAGGTTCTCAATTAGGTCACACATGGCATATAAGTATATTCCTATCTTACACACAAATTAGGCAATCTATAGGTATAGACAAATCCTAATCACATGCCAATATATCAGACATGTATCTATAATCCACTTCCATTTCTTGTAGAATACCAAAATCATCACTAAGTTCTTTAGCAAGAAACATAAAGCACATATATATTGAACCAAACCATATAGTGCCAACCAAAGAGATAGGAAAGTTAAATTCAAATAACAAAGGGTTTCATTAGCATAACAATTAAACTAAATAACATAAATAAATAACATAAGTAGATAGATAACTAATGAACTAAGAACACAATATTCCCACACAAGCATTTTGTCAAACACTTGGCGTGCAATGCTTCATTTACATCTCCTAACTGTACAATTGATCATAATGGTCACGATGATTTGTCAATCGAGAAACCTAAGTATTCATACGCCTCTTCCGAGGTCATATGACTATCACCCCTTGCGGCACATAGGTATATTCCTATCCTATATACTAGCAAGTCATTCAATTCTAAAAACAATTACTAGACACATGTCAAAGAAGCCTTAATAATCATTCCTCAAATGAATAAACTTTCGCATAGGGAGTCATTAAGCTTAGATTCTCAAATTGGCTACACATGGCATATAGGTATATTCCTATCCTACATACAAATTATGTATTCCATCTCATGTAGAACAAGCATAATCACATGTCATTATATTCATGGCCTAAATCCACAATCCATTTCCCAACTTCATATAGATTACCAAACCAATCACTAATTCCTTAACAATTAAACATTAAGCACAAATATAATGAACCAACTCATATGGTGCCAATCAAAACGAGAATAAATTTAATACAAACTAGTAAATGGGTTCCATTACATTCTTGGTTCACAAACTAATTAATTACATAGTAGAAAAGAGAAAGAAAAGAAAGATAAAAGTGGCTTCCCCATTTTTGGTAGATAAAACTCCATTAGAGCACCTCCATTGAAGCTCTTGAAGAACCATGGCCAAAGGCCATGGCCTTCCTTTTGCTCTGCCGCTGCCTCTCTCTCCCTTTCTCTCCTTATTTTTGCAACTCAGATGAAGGATAAATGTTTTGGGTCATTAGGTTAGGCATTTAACAACCCAATTTTGCCAAGAATTCGTGTTTGGCGCTGCGGCGTGGGCATTTGGCCTGAAACTCGCGCTGCAGCGTCAAACATGACCTTGGCTACTGCATATTCGCGCTGCAGCGAGGCCAATAACACTAGGAACTCGCGCTGCAACGAGGGTCCTTGAGTCAGGATTTCCAGCTTCGACGTCTGTTGGAAAAATGGCCATAACTTATTCGTCCGAACTCGGATTAAGGCGTTTAAAGAGGCTATGGAAATCTAAGAAGTAGCTCTACAACTTGCATAACTGGAGCTCGTCGAGATAATGGCCGGAGCAAGTCTCAAATTGAGCTCGAAGCAACTGATGTGTAAAATGCATGCAAAATCCGATGGTAAAAAGACCATAACTCTCTCATACGAACTTCAAATTGGATAATTCTGGATGTTCTGGAAAGCTAAGACAAATATCTACAACTTTCGTTCTTTGAGTTTTGAGAGATTCGCTGAAATGCCGAATTCAAGCCAAAAATGCATCGATGCAAGGGGCCTTTATTTCAACTCCTGCGAAACAACGTAAAAGTACATAAAAGCACACAAAAACGTATAATAGCAATACAAAACTATATTATAGAACAATAAGATGAAAATACATTAAACCAAACGAAAAAGCTAAAGACTTACAAATTATCAAGGCTAAAAGTACCTAATTTGTGTGTATAAAACACACCCATCAAATACCCCCAAACTTAAATCTTTGCTTGTCCTCAAGCAAAATACTAGAAATAAAAACTTCACAAACTAACTAACAACAACGCGAGCAATGAATTAATATGAATCCAAATAAAGCCTCAAAGATTTCAAAACCAACAACTCCCAACAAAATTCAAGAGCATGCAAGTTTAACAATTCAACCAATTCATTAGCTCCACAACAATTATGACCCTTAAAACGTGTGAGTGCACCCAAACTGTATAAGCCATCATACCCATCATACTTAGATAAGATTATATAACAAATACTAAATAAAAGATACATCATATGAACTCTAGAATCCTAATACCACATCAATCTCAGCAATTAAGGCAAACCACTTATGTAGAGGATCAAAAGGATTTTCAACATTTATGCACACTTGGATCATTAACAACATTTTCCACCCTCCCAAGTATTTCAAAAATAAATATATATTGTTTTTTTCGTGAGTGCATTTTATACTCCATCTCACTTAAGCTTATAAGTGAGTGCGTGTTACGCTCCATTTCACTTGTTCTACCAACGAGTGCGTTTTACGCTCCATCTCGCTTTTCACATGTGTCCATGAGTGAGTGCGTTTTACGCTCCATCTCGACTCACCACATGATTCATAATCCAACTCGGGAAGGTGAAAGTTCAAAATTTTCAAAAATAATCCAAGATATTAAATAATCCAATATTTCTCCCAAACAAACAAAAGGAATGCCTAACTTTGCTTTAATTGATGCTTAAATAAGTTTCTAGAATCTCAACAACATCTTCCACAAGAATTCAACTATATAAACTCTCTAAGAACAACCAAATTAACAGTTGGATGCAAGTGCCTTAATAGCACAAATGATTATAAATATCATAGAACCAACACTCAAGGTAAAATTTAAACTAGTATGCTCAAAGATTTCATAAGAGTTAACAAACTATCCTCCAAGCTCTTATCATAGGCCCTCAATGGATTCAACTAAAACATTGCTCAAAATTTCAAAATTTTCACAATTTTTTAAAATTTCTAACTAATATGCATACCTAATATCAAAATAACTAACATAATACTAACTTAAGCACCCCATGCATCACGAGTACCCCCAAACTTAAGACAAACATTGTCCTCAATGTAAAGATAGAAAACATTAAAAATAGAGGACATCCCTGAGGTTGTGTCAATCGTCATCGACAGTATCCTCTCCCTAAATCGTTTGGGAGCCATTTGCATTCAAAAGCGCCAACAAAATGCCCTGCCTAGCTTGTGCCTTGCTTTTGGCCTTGGCTTATTCCTTGCCCCTTGCTTTGCTTGGCGAATCATGGGCAAATCGTGCTCGTAGCTATTTGGTACCTGAAATTAGCTAACACATCACATTAGACTTGGGTTGCCTCCCAGGAAGCGCTTGTTTTATAGTCTTCAGCCCGACTTTATGTAAAACAGGAAAACAAGTTTAAATTAAGATAAATTCGATTGAAATTAATATTAAAGAAGCATTAGATAAATAATTCCCTGGCAACGTCGCCAAAAACTTGTTGGTCGGTTTCGCAACCGAAAAACTCGCGCAAGTATACGCGGTCTAACAAGTAATAAAGTGATAAATAAAAGTCGATCCCACGAGGAATTATGACTAATGTTTAACCAAGTACTAACTTTATATCATCTCGATCTTATTTAAACAGTCGGATAGAAGGTAATTAATTAAACTAATTAATTCTAATTATCAAAGCAATTAAATGGATAACGATTGGTATCTAAGACGCTACAAGCTAAGATCATAACTTTACCCCCACACAAGCATTCTGTCAAACACTTAGTGTGCTATGTTTCATTGAATATCTTAACTGTCTCTCTTTGGTCTTAATGGTCACGACGGATTGTCGACCGAGAACTCATAAGTGCTCATACGCCTCTTCCGAGGTATGCATGAGCATATCCTATCAAAGATCTACCCAGAAGGGAATAGAACTGAAAAGAACATCAAAGCTAGGTAATAATCCTCACATTCCTATGTTGATTATTCAAAGCAGAGAATTAAAGCATAGGTTCTCAATTAGGTCACACATGGCATATAAGTATATTCCTATCTTACACACAAATTAGGCAATCTATAGGTATAGACAAATCCTAATCACATGCCAATATATCAGACATGTATCTATAATCCACTTCCATTTCTTATAGAATACCAAAATCATCACTAAGTTCTTTAGCAAGAAACATAAAGCACAGATATATTGAACCAAACCATATGGTGCCAACCAAAGAGATAGGAAAGTTAAATTCAAATAACAAAGGGTTTCATTAGCATAACAATTAAACTAAATAACATAAATAAATAACATAAGTAGATAGATAACTAATGAACTAAGAACACAATAGTCCCACACAAGCATTTTGTCAAACACTTGGCGTGCAATGCTTCATTTACATCTCCTAACTCTCCAATTGATCATAATGGTCACGATGATTTGTCAACCGAGAAACCTAAGTATTCATACGCCTCTTCCGAGGTCATATGACTATCACCCCTTGCGGCACATAGGTATATTCCTATCCTATATACTAGCAAGTCATTCAATTCTAAAAACAATTACAAGACACATGTCAAAGAAGCCTTAATAATCATTCCTCAAATGAATAAACTTTCGCATAGGGAGTCATTAAGCTTAGATTCTCAAATTGGCTACACATGGCATATAGGTATATTCCTATCCTACATACAAATTATGTATTCCATCTCATGTAGAACAAGCATAATCACATGTCATTATATTCATGGCCTAAATCCACAATCCATTTCCCAATTTCATATAGATTACCAAACCAATCACTAATTCCTTAACAATTAAACATTAAGCACAAATATAATGAACCAACTCATATGGTGCCAATCAAAACGAGAATAAATTTAATACAAACTAGTAAATGGGTTCCATTACATTCTTGGTTCACAAACTAATTAATTACATAGTAGAAAAGAGAAAGAAAAGAAAGATAAAAGTGGCTTCCCCATTTTTGGTAGATAAAACTCCATTAGAGCACCTCCATTGAAGCTCTTGAAGAACCATGGCCAAAGGCCATGGCCTTCCTTTTGCTCTGTCGCTGCCTCTCTCTCCCTTTCTCTCCTTATTTTTGCAACTCAGATGAAGGATAAATGTTTTGGGTCATTAGGTTAGGCATTTAACAACCCAATTTTGCCCAGAATTCGTGTTTGGCGCTGCGGCGTGGGCATTTGGCCTGAAACTCGCGCTGCAGCGTCAAACATGACCTTGGCTACTGCATATTCGCGCTGCAGCGAGGCCAATAACACTAGGAACTCGCGCTGCAGCGAGGGTCCTTGAGTCAGGATTTCCAGCTTCGACGTCTGTTGAAAAAATGGCCATAACTTCTTCGTCCGAACTCGGATTAAGGCGTTTAAAGAGGCTATGGAAAGCTAAGAAGTAGCTCTACAACTTGCATAACTGGAGCTTGTCGAGATAATGGCCGGAGCAAGTCTCAAATTGGTTGTCCCCCACTTAGGCTCCCACTTAGGCTCTGTTTGGTTGTCCTTAGGCTCTATTTGGTTGTCCTTAGGCTCTGTTTGGTTGTCCTTCAACTCCCACTTAGGCTCTGTTTGGTTGTCCTTATAAGCTCCCCTTTGGTTTATTTTAATAACTTACTTATAATATAGTTTAATGTCACATATTCAATTAAATAATCTCATTTAAATCAATTAAATAAAATAGAATAATATCACATTAAATCACATAGTCACATAATTAAAATTCTCATTTATTGATCATGACAAATTGTTCAATCTCTAATTAATTATTAACTAATTAAAATAACATTATATTTATTTGAATAATGCATTTAATCAATTAAACTCAATTAAATACATACTTTGAATATAAAAATTCTCCACATTAATTTAACTAATGTAACACATATAATTAAATTAATCTACCATAAATTCATCAATTAATTATTTAATTTAATAATTAAATCATCAAAAAATATTTATTTAATTCAATAAATATCTAAATTAAATTACAAAAATCTCGTTCATCACATCTTTCCCCACTTAAAAGGATTCTGTCCCCAGAATCATGACTCAAATAATTCGTCCCACGTAGCTTCTTCAGCGTTGTGGTTCCCCTTCTATATTCACACCAAAATCACATATTTCACAACATAAATATATACTCGAACCCGACATCTCTCGCAATAAGAATTTTTTATTTATTAAACTCTCATTTAATAATTACAGAAAATTCGGGTTGCCACATCCTTCCCTCCTTATAAGGATTCCGTCCTCGGAATCAACGAGACCTTCCTTAATCGGTTTTCACTAAATCTCTTTCACAATTATCGATGAATAACTTAACGCATTACCTTAGTGTAGGTTTTATTTCATCACCTTCACTTAAACTTAGAACACTTCGAGTTTTATATATTCTTTAACCCTTTAACGCATTCATTTCTTTTCTCTAAGGATTATTCCATAACATACTCGTTGTAATCATAAACTACCTTGATTTAGCATCGCATAAATATTTGGGATATCACAGTCATCCGAGATCGGAAGAGCTCCTTAGATATCTGATATCTAGCAGTCCTACTTTGCTCACCATACAACTCCTTGAGGTGCAACAATATAGTAGGAGCATCCATAGTTTCATGCTGACGCTGGAGCTCCTTATTCATGGATGCTAGCATGATGCATTGAGCCAAGATTGCATCATCTTGACACTTTCTGAAAGTAGCAATCTCTTCCTTAGAGGCTGTTTCTGCAATATTTGCAGGGATGGGCGAATTTAGGACACAAGAAATCTTTTCAATAGTGAGAATAATTATCAGATTCCTTAACCAGTCCATGTAATTCGGTCTGCTCAGTTTGTTGGCATCAAATATGTTATGCAGTGATAGTGAGTTTAACATTTTTCAAATTCTGCATGTGAAATAGTCAACATTTTAGCATACATTCATTTTATTAATCAGCAAAATAAATTAAGTCTTTATTTAAATTGATATCTCCCACTATTTTCATCAAACTATATTACCCTCAATATATAGTTCGACAAATCTAATTAAAGATTTGCTAGTGAGAATAAGGATCTCATTTCAAATGTATATAGTCTTGTGGTGACACAATAAACGATATATAAATAAATAGGTAGACAACTATTGTCAATTACATCACTATGTACATCCTTGTATTTTGCCTCTTAGATTATTTTGATCAAGTGGTGACATATCCGAATCAAAATTATCCAAGTTAAGTCTAACCTAGCACTTCCATATATGTGAAGAGAATAATACCGTCCTTGTGGTGACACAACAAAACAGTAATGTTAAATTTCTTAATAAGCATCAAATGTGATAAGGCAACATCTTAAATATTTAATACTTGCCTTATGGTGACCCAACAAACTCATATTAATTATTTAATACTCTATTGCTTTACCATGCTAGAAGGCGACGTTCGATATTCTAAATATCTTTGAACGCTTAGGATTTAATATAATTTCTTTGAGGGGTTTATTATTAATTTTCTCATCTTGTTTAGCACGTATGCATATATATATATATATATAGTAAACATGCACATATAGAATACTATATTCTACCCGGATTGATTATAGACTTTTATTCTAGTTTGGTTCGCTAGAGCCACCAAGTGAACCAAAAGGTCAATCCTAGAGTGCAAGAACTGAATTTAAATATAACTATTACATTTAAATCCCGGGCTTCATTACAAACGGGTCTTTAAGCGCTCCTTGCTCCTTTGTCTCTAATTCTTCAAAATTATTCTAACTAAGCCTATTACATAAACTATTTATAATAAATAGAAACCTTGATCAGCAGTCAAGGGAAAGTACAAAGGAGGAAGATAGAATTTACATAAAAAAAAATATAGAAGACGAGCTACGCAACCTCCATTATTAAAAACCATTCATTCAAGTATCCTCTAAAATAAATTCAATCACACATTGGTCAATAGTCCATAATCAATCCCTATTTGTTATCATACATATCTCCATATGCATCAATAAATAATATTCATCTCATTAATAATAAAACCATTCTATATATGCATTGATATCATTTAATGGGCAAAATGTTTGCTAATATTTAGTTTTGAAACAAAATAAACTCTTTTATTTTAATCAAAAACCAAATTAAAATTAAACTCCTTTAATTTTAGCAACTTGGAATCCTATTCAAGATAAAATAAACATCTTTATTTTAAACTTTTATCAATTAAATAACCCATTTATGTTAATTGAAAAACCAAAAAAGTTTTCAGTTCTTGGGGTGTGGCGCGACCGCGCCTAGAATGAACTTGGATGCGGTGCGGCCGCACTGCAAGGCCAGAGACGAGATTCTGGGTTAGGATGCGGCCGCGCTCCATAACGAATGGGAGGCGGCACGACAGTGCCGTGATAGAGAATCAGAAAAAATTTTGTAGCCCAAAAATTCCGATCGAATCGAATATCAATTCATACATGGAATCAACAAAATCAATAATTAACGCAAGGATTGGCTTTGATACCGCTGTTTGGTTTGTATATAACGCAGGATGCAATCAAATTATATAAATAAAGCAGAAGCGCGATAAAACGGATTTTAAAATTTTTATACAAGCCATCACTATGATCTATCCTTATGTCCAATTATCAATTAAAGGAAAGAGATGGAGAATAAGAATGATACCCTTGAAGAATTCTAGCTTTCTCAGGTACAAGTTCAACTCCAATTCCATCTTCTCCTTGAATACCACCGATTAAATTCCTTCGCTTTGATTAACGTTAGCTACCTAAGTGTTTGGCCTTTAGAGGTGATCCACCAAGGAATAATACTTGTTCAAGAAGACGGTGTTAGACGATTTAGCAATCGATAAACACATACGTGCAAGTATACACGGTCCACAAGTAATATAATGATAAGATATGAGTCGAACCCACAGGGAATTATGACGAATAAATACCAAGTACCAATCGTATATCAATTTGATCTAATTAAACGATGAAGATTTGAATTTTTTTAATTGGTTGAGTTTATAAGACAAGCAATGAATAAAATGCGGTAAAATAATAAGATAGAAAGATCTAAGATTACAATTTCCCCCAACACATCATTTGAATCTCCTAACTCTCTCTTTTTAATCAGTTATATCATACGAATTGACAACCGATAAATCAAAACTTCATAAGAGCCTCTGTCGATGGTCAATCACGAATCTTCCTAAGCGGTGTATAGGTATATGTCTATCTTATACACTATTAAGAGACCAATTTCAAGAATAATTAATAAGACACGTGTCACTAAATCTCATTAACCGTCCCCTCGATTACCAACTTTCATATCGGAAGTCATTAAGACTAGATTCTCTATTGGTTGCATGCGGTAGTTAGGTATATGTCTATCCCAACTACTCTCAAGATACCTATTTATGTAGATTATTAACAAGACACCCGTCGCTTAATCCAATTAATAACCCACAACAATCTTTAACTCTCGCATGTTATCATAACTAGGTCTTACCCTATAATCCGTTCGTCAAGTTCATATAGGTTCCCAAGGTAATTACGGACCAAACAATTAATCTAGAAAGTAAGGGTTATGATAATCAATTCACAAATGAAAAACTAAAATCAAAAGACAGATAATTCAATTCAACTTAAGTGTTGGGTTCCATTACAATCTTAGAATAGAAGGTTAGTTCATGATAGCTATAATAAACATCAATTTCAATTATACATTGTCAAATTCGAATTACAAAGGATATGAAAATCTAGAAATGAAACCACTTTTGAAGATATTCAGCTGTTGTTCCTTGGGTTGCTATTGGTTTCTAGCTCCCCTCCTTAGTTTTGCAATTCTTGTTGACTAGGTTCCTTGGCTTGTGGCTTGATTCAGCTTGATTTGCAGCCTTTAGCACTGTTGTTTGATGTATTTTTTAGCCTCTCTATCTCTGGATATCTGATATGAAGCTCAAAAGAGAATATATATAGCCTCCTTCCAGAAGCCAAAGTCGGACAAAATGCAGCTCAGATCGCACTGAAAATATGTCAGATCGCACTTCAGACGGCTTTGGCGCGCCCACATGGTGCCTGGCGCGCGCGCGCCCAAGGCCTGTATGGCCCATACGCACACGCCCGTGCTTACGCTCGCGCGCGTGCCCACACCTGCGCACGCGCCCGTGCCCACGCCCTAGCCGCCCGCCTAGCGCCCCGCCTGCTGCACGCCTGGCGCCCCAACTACCGAGGCCCCAGCAGGCGCCCGCGCCCAGCACCTATCGAGCGTGCCTTCCTGTCGACTGCCTGTCGAGTGTTGCCGAGGCTGCCATGTCTAGTGCGCGCGCGCGCGCCTAGCGCTCATACGCCTGCTGCCTAATTGCCGACGCCTAGCGCCCAACGTCAGCGCTCAGTGCCAACGCCGCGTAGCACGCCGCCCGACGTCGTGCACGTAATCAAACGCCATGCACGCTCCACTTCCAAGTCTCAAAAATTTAACATCGAACGTCGCCAAACACTAATTTCCACTGAACTACCAATCGGGCACGAATTTTCAAACACGGGCTTGCCCTTGTAGCTTGGCCGACGTCGCACGTCGTGCACGTTTTCTAATGCCATGCACACTCAACTTCCAAATTTCATCAACTTAAACACCGAGCGTCACCAAGCACTAATTTTCACCGTTTTACTATTCGGGCATGGATGTCCGAGCACGGGCATTGAGTTATTGCAAACAACGATCCGAGCAATCTTTATTTTAATTCGTATAAACACAATGAAAATGCATCAAAGCAACATAAAAGAAGTAAAAATAACAAGAAACTAAATTATCTAGACAAATGATATAAATACCTAAAAATCATATAAAATACCCAAAAGCTAACAAATTATCAAGATCAAAGGTACCCAAATTGTGTGTATAAAACACCCTCATCAAATACCCCTAAACTTAAACCTTTGCTTGTCCTCGAGCAAACTAAAGATACAATAACCTATTGAAATAATCACAAACGATAACAAAATTAAAAGGGAACGACTCAAGAATTGGCCTCAAAGGAAAAAATTAAAAGGGGCCCAAGAACAACGCAAAGTTACAAATTTAACAAACTTTCTAAGCTCAAAGCTACTCAAGATCTCTGCTATGTGTGTGAGTGTGTGCTATCTATTTATGCGAGTTAGGAAAGAGCTAACGCATGAAATCAATTTATGAGGGATTATATTATCAATCTATAAACTCATCATTAGCTTGATAAATACCACACAAGACGACCATATAAGAAAGGGGTTCCCTGGGGATTATTGCAGTAATGAGTAATCACGATGGTGAGTGTGTTTTACGCTCCATCTCCCCTTAAACTTATGCGCTTGACCATGCGATATCTAATCACATTAGGCTATTTAGAACTACCCGTGTAACGAGTGTTTGATCAATAACTCCCAAACCAGATGGCTTTAGGGCATCAGGTGTAAAAACACCCCTAAGGATCTATTAACTCGAGTAGCAAAAGCCACGTAATTAGACTTAGTCAATTTTAATTTTTTTAAATTCCCCCAAACTTATATGATAGCCTAAAATAAGCATAAAAGGCTGTTAATGTGAGTTCAGTACTTTTCAAGGATAATCTCCCAAGCATTTAAGTAAATGAGATTTCTCAATACTAACTAACAAAACAAGCACGATGTGTACGTGCAGAGCTTAACGACCAAAAGTAGTGTGGTTAGCCAAACTGTTAAAGAGTAACTAAGCATGCTTAAGCCTGTACTTTCGATACAAACACGTTACCCAGCAAATTATCATCGGCCATTCTTGTAGCACAACACGTCCAGACAAAATAAGATAACTAAATTAACTACCACACCCCCAAACTTAAAACAAACATAGTCCTCGATGTTATAATAGACATAATTTAAATAGAGAACTTCACTGAGGAAATCAAGTACCATCATCCTCATTGTTGCCATTTGAGTAATTACCTCCATTTGCATCATCACCCGAATCAAGGTCATACTACGGGAACATAGGTGCCATGGGAAATTTAACTGTATTTGGGCCGATATTGAACCCACTGTTGTTGATCACCTGTGCGGTAGCATTGCAAAAATCGGAAGTATAAATGCATAATGAATTGACCTGTTGAATTGAATGATCAATGCGCCGGGACATGCGCCTATTTTCACGCTCCCTCTGTTGTGCTTCCTTTTGTCTCTCATGCGCATCCCGTTGCATTTCTGCCCTCATCTCCTAATTTTACCGTCGAAGTTCGTGCATTTCAGCAATAAGTAAGTCAATTGAAGAGCTAGATGCCTCAGTGTGCTCGATGCTAAGTGGTGGGTTGTCATCATCTTCCTCAATCTCGTGAGTATGCATGTAAAGGTAAGAACCCAGCTCCATGCTCCTCCGGCACTCCACCCATCCAAACTTTGTAGTGGCACATAGCTAGGCTATCAATAGGTGTCAAGGGGGGTTAAAGTATCTCATTGGCATTCCACTTGACTTTTGCCCACTTGCACAAGCCACAGATCAGTGATGGATGCGGCAGTCCACCTGTAGACTTTCCTTTAGCATTTTATATAATGGAGTTGCGAATCAGTCTACCCACGTTGATGCTCTGCCCCGTCACCAAGGTAAACAGGATTAATGCTCGCATCGAAATCACTTGTGTTGCGTGGGTGGATGGCCATAGTTTGGCATTGATGAAGTACAACCATGATTTCCCATATTTGCTTAAATCACTCTGGCGTAAATGTAATGGCTCTCCCCTTTTCATTGTCCAACGGGCACCTGGCTTGCATGTGGTTGTAATGATTTCATCCCAATCAGGCTTTTTGGTTCCAAACCTGGTTAGCTCATCCGTGCCATGACTTCTAAGAAGGTTATAATATTCTTCAATGCTTCATTTTCCAAATGACACATTTTTGCCTCTAACCATAACCACATAGTCTTCGACTTCCATGGCATTAGCATAAAATTCCCGAACAATAGATATACATGCGGGCTCGGGATGTGCGGTGAAAGTCTGTCATCCCCTTTCCTTAATCATGGTTATGATACCAAAATCATTTGTTTCGTCTGGAAGAATACCCCTATCAGGAATCAATGTTTTAGTGGCCATAACAGTGTGGTAATGCTCGGATGCCTCCGCACTGACGAACCTTTTCTTGTCATAGGCCTTTATTGGCTTGGAAGATGAAGATTCACCCCATTGACGTTTGGGAGCCATACCAGATCAATGCCTTAAGCAAATTGTAGACACCCAAATTTTGCGTTTCCTTCTACTAACCGTGACAGGAGGGCGAAATCGTCAATTGAACCAGCTTGCGGGAGCAAAGGAGCGGGCACAAGGGCGAGCGCCCGGTTCCGCCGCAATGATTTGGGCAGCCCAAGTCGACGCGACAGCATGACCGTCCGAGGCAGGCATTTCCGAATGAGGTGGCACATCTCCCGGAAGTTCCCGGACTGCGGAATACGAGCCTGTCAGCGAAAACCGACGTTGCGGTACGAAAATCGAGGCGTGGCACGAAAATCGAGAAAGTCAAGCCCGCCAGCCGCGGATAGATCTGCGGCCAAGTGGGTGCGCCAGCACGAAAACCGGGAAATCAGCACTCAGCAGCTGAGTGCGATGGGAGGCGTGCCAGCTGGCCAGCCGCAGATCCATCTGCGGCCAGCCGCAGATAGATCTGCGGCTGGCTCTGGCCAGCCTATTTAAGCCAGCTTCGGCAGCATACAGGAGGTTCAGCAGTTTTTGAAAGAGGAAGAAGAAATTCAGCAAGAGAGCAGCAGCAGAAAATCGGGAATAGAGAGGAAAAACACCATAATTTTTGCAACAAAATAGGAGAGAAAAGGAAGATCAAAAGAGAGGGTTTTTACTCTTTGATTTGATTGTAACACACATATTTCTTCTATTCCAATACACAAGTCTACTTCCATTTTGGTATCAATTGCAAGGTGAAATTTCCCTTTATTCTAGCAATTTATCATATCATTTGGCTAAAATTAATGTAGTCTTCATGTAATTTATTGTGAAACAATGAATTAGGGATTATTTGCGAGGGTTCCATTGGAACAAAATTCTTCTTAATAACCCGATGATATTTCACGTTTTGATTTCTTGCTTGTTGTATAAGGAGATTGTATTGGTTGTGATTCCTTTAAATTGCTATTTAGGATGTCGTGATATTGTTAGAATTTCCGTGGTTGGTTATTTATTGTAATGTTTGATTTGTGAGTACGTAGTAATCGTGGTTGTGAGCCTAGGAAAGGACCCGTGGTCCGAATCGATGACGGACAAATTTTGACGTATGTATTTTAGGAATAATGTAATCCTTCGTTGTGAATATGTAAACCGTCGGGCCTTAAAACGACGCTAAGGCGAGAATCGGATTTAAGGGCCCCGTCATAGTGAAAAGATGGGATTGTGTGCGTTTGGGGTTTATTTTGATGGCTTACATGCCCATGAATAACCCCGCGCTCTTTATTGCTTCAATTTGATTTGTGACACCAAAAAAAAATTGATTTCAAAACTAAAACAATGAAGACTTTCATAAAAATCAATCAAAAATAGGATATTAGAATCACGAGGTTAAAACTTGAGAAATGACATGAATGTCGATTCCTATTGGATGAGAAGGCAAAGGAAAATCGTTTTTCAAACATCACAAAAAAATGATTTTATAAATAAATGGCGTTTTATTTAAACCGTTGTGCATAGGGTTAAAGAGAATCTAGAAAGAAAAATTGTCCATCTTTTTATGAAAGCAAACGTTATAGATCTCGATTCCTATTTTGACGAAGGTTTAAAACTCTTGTTTTGTTAAAAACGACACTTAACGAAAATCTCATAGTGTTTTGATAATTTAAATCCAACCTTTCTCATAAAGCTTTCTCGTGTATGCCGAAAAGACATTTCCGAAGCATTCTCTCAAAAGTAAAACACGATTTTCCCTAAAATCCAAATGACTCTTTCATACAAACTCACCACAACATTCACATAAAGCACACATACACACACACGCACGCACACACACACTACATTTCATGAATTAAAGGATAGGAGAAGCATCAAGTGATTGCGGTAACCGTGTTTCACGGAAGTCGAGGGGGGTGCCTAACACCTTCCCCTCACTTAAGCAAGCCCCCGAACTCTATGAATCTCGATTCGCAGACCAATTAATTCGGAGTCACACATGAGCCAGCGATTTATAAAAACGAAAACTCGGATGAGTTGGTACATCCATTTCAAATATACCAACTGGCGACTCTGGTTAATTGGCTCATCATAAAAACGACCTTTCAAAACCCCGTCGACCTCAATGCCGACCTTTTCCAAAAAATCATCTAAACCAAAAGGCTAAAATTGGAAAAGGAATAGACAAAGAAAGCGCGAAAAAACCCGGCGTCGACACAAATCACCCAAAATACTAAGAATTCCCTCTCAGACAATTTATCGAACAGGTGGTGTGCACTCTTTAAGGTCACAGTTGTAAGTGCAATAGAGACTAAACCAAACCCTCCACAAAGCCTTGCAATGGGAGATAGTGATGTACCTGCTAAGCAAAACCACCAAAACACAGCACCCAAGCAAGAAAATTTGCAATATATATCCCTTTTTACCTTATCTTGGAGAACTTGTAAAAAACCATAAAAATCCTTCAAAAACATTCGAAATTGTGTTAAAATCCAAGTTAGAAGATGAAATTAATGATGGGTTGCCGAAATATTGTGCCAATTTGAAGTAATGAGGCACAAAATTGAGTTTAGAAAAAATGCATGCAAGTTGGCTACGGAGTGGGAGGAGAGAGATATAAGAATGGGATGAAACAAATGAGCACAAGTGTAGCTATAAAAGACAAGCATCAGCTGCTTGGTGCAGCCGCACGGCTTGGGGCGCGCCCGCGCGTGCCTGCTGCTCGCTGAGCCCGCGCACTTGACTCGCCTGCTTGCTGCACCTGTGCACCCGTTTGCTGCCCCCGCGCCCAGCGCCTGCTGAGGCTGCCGAGGCTCGCGCGCGCCGCACAGCGCCCGCGCCCAGCGCTTGTCTGGCCTGCTGGGCTGTTGTTGCTGGCGTGCCGCCGACGTGCTGTTGTGCTGACATGGTTCGCTCAAGTGCCGAATTGGATCAAAACACCTACATGTAGCAACAAAATTAACAAAATTAGAAACAATTAATGATAAAAATCATCCTTATGAAAACAAAGTGAATATTTTTTTCAAACCAAACAACAACTCATGAATTTAATATAAAAATTGGGTTGCCTCCCAAATAGCGCTTGAGTTAGAGTCCTCAACCTGACTACTCCCCATTCATTTCGGATCGTTGAGAGTAACTAAGGTCTTTTGGCGATCAATGTCACCACCCCAGTAATGCTTAATTTTTTGTCCGTTGTGACGACCCCAAATCCGGGTTTCCTAACCTCGAATTCGGTGCTCACGATGCTCAACGACAAACAATAAACATAAAACGTACATTGTTTATCGAACTAAATGCGGAATAATAAACATACATTGTTTATCGAAATAATAATAGAGTCTTACAATCTTGGTCCCAAGTTTCTTTACCCTTAACATAAAACGTACCCTTAGTACAAATAAAGGTTCACTTAATCAAACAACATTCAAAAATAACTAGTGCATAGGCACTATCGGGCATCTATTCTTGCACCTTCCCTTTTCCTTTGTCTCCTCTAGAAGTTTCTGCCTTAGCTGAAATGAAGATCATGATATAGCAAGGGTAAGCAACTAGTTTGCTTAACAAGTTTATACACAAGGGAGATATATCATGAATAGAAGGAATTTCGCTTTCAATGTTCAACAACAGTATAGAATGGTGAAGAATTATGAATTATCAGTCAACAGTTGAATATTCGAATAATTGAATGCCAATTACTGAGTGGTTTGAAATAACCTAGGACGTTTTCCAAGGTTCTCAGCATGTAAGCTGGACCTCTTAAAAAGTTTTGGTAATCGAGGGGATCAACCTCCCATACCCCATAATTTATGCATAAACACTTAATAACCAGCATTGATATCATGCCTTAAACAAGTTTATCCTTTTCTCAGCCAAGAGTTCTTACCACAACAATTTAATAAGAACAGCTTTTAAAATACCATTGTCTTAACCAATTTAAACATGCTGGATCTAGCTGATACAAATAGCATAGATCGATCTCATAAACAATTCATACTTGAAAGAACTTTAATTAAATTTACAGTTGAATCATAATAGGATAGGAATTCAATTGCACAATGTGTAAATCTCAATAATCAGTATAGATGTGAATAATCGACAATAATTATTCACTAACATGCTTCGAAAATAATGACTCGAGATTGAGTTAGGGAACTTGAAATAATGTAAGAAGTTTAGGGTTAGGAACTTGCATGTTTGCTCAGCTACAAATAATTCTAGCTTTAACTATTTGGCCTTGAAGAACCTAACATAGATAATGTCGGTCTATCAATTAGTACTGCGTAGTTGTACGCCGATACGCTTACTTATGCTATTTATTTAACAATTAAGCAGTTCACATAACACACATAGATTAATAAACTATTGCATATCCTATAGGACACTTAATTGATCTCTAGGTTGATGGTTTAATTAATCAACCATGTATCCCTTAAGTAATGAACACTTATTAGACCCTTAAACAATTAATTATAATTGTTTAATTAATTAACACTACTCTTTCTTAAGTAATATTCATTTATTACCCCTTAGACAATTTATCAAAATTGTTCAGTTAAGGAGCTATTTAAAGTCTCCTTACTTATTAACTTTATCTCTATTTAATTACTATTTAATATTTGTTAAACAGTAATTAATTAATTATCTTTAGTTATTAATAATAGTAATTAATAACCAATTAAATTTACTTATTATTTAATTATTAATTAAATAGTAATCGAATTATTAATTTTAATTGTCTTTAATTATTATTTAAGATTAAATAATAATTAATTAGGTTTGTTTATTATTTAAAGTTAATCAAAAAAAAATAATTAATTAGTAAATATGAATTATCTTTAGTTATTATTTAATAATAAATAATAACTAATTAGATTTATTTATTATTTAAGGTTATTCAAATAATAATTAAAACAATATTACAACAAAATTTTTATGATTTAAAACAATATTTTTCATCAATAAATTTTGTACTCCAATAAATAATGTTACCCCCATGTTTTAGCATACAAAACCCACCAAAACATGTCTCAAAAATCCTAAACTTATATATGGTATCAATAAAGCATACAAGATCATTATATCTTATTATTTAGGTTTTAAATTACATTTGATAAGCATGCTCTTAAAATAATATAGATCTAATAAAATAAAACCTAGATCTATAAGTATTTCATTTCTTCCACAACCACCAACCAATAAGCTATAGAAACACCAACACAAATAAATGACTACCACTAATAAATGTTAGCCATTTAATATCAACAAGAAAACTAGGGTTTGAGAGAATGAAGATGTATACCTAGATTTAGTGGCTATCCTCCTCTTCCTTCCAAGTATGATACGAAAGAGGATATGAACTAGCTAGGTCTCCTTCACTACTTGGTGACTCAATATATTTTCTTTTGCTCTCAAATGCTTTCCAATGCTCTCAATGCTCTCAACTCTCTTAGGAGATGAAGGAAATAAAATGCAAGTATTCTCTCAAATGATTAACCAAGGGAGGTATACATACAACAATATTACATATAGAAAATGTAAGTATACATTTTACCATCATGAGGCTAGGGTGTAGACTTGGTATAGGGTGGCTTATTGTGACATTGTAGGTGTCAATCCATCAAGTAATGTCACACAAAAACCAACACAAGCCATTAATCAAATTAATTCAAATTTTGAAATCCATTTTCCTTTCTCTCCCTCTTATACACGGCTGATGTCCTTCTCTTTTTGTCCCAAATTGAAGTATCCACTTGCTTTAAATAAATTTAATAAGCTACAAGAATACTTCACCAAGTGGGTTAATGATTGGGTCACATTAAATCCCCAATTGGGCTTGTATTAAATGAGTTTGGGACTATAATAAATCAAGTCTAATTAATCTAACCTTGGACCATTTAATTTAACCCAATGATAGCTCTTTTAATATGTCACAAAATTTACTACCCAAGTCTATGATTAATTTAAATGATTGGACTTGGTTCATTAGATAAATAACTTAGTCAATTAGTAAATAAATTACTAATTTGACTATTAAATACTATTATTAAATTTGACAATATTCTCATTAATTAATACATTTATTAATTAACTTACTCAATTTAATTTACTAACTATATTCAATTTAATTGAATATTTATTTAGTAATTACTTTATCAATTTTATTGGTATTAAACCTTAGGGCTTGCTCACTAATTTAACTATATTATTAGTGACTCCCCTAACACAAATTTATATCAATAAATCACATAGTCACATAATTCACCAATACACCCAAAGGTTTAAATAGAACATAACGTTAACTCATTAAATTAAATTAGATTTAATTAATAATGACGTTCAAAATTCATGGGCATTACATCCGTTCACCTTGAACAACTGATTTGTCTTATCGTCCCGTAGTTCAATAACACCATGGGGAAAACATGACTGACATAAAATGGTCCTGACCATCTTAATTCGAGTTTACCCGGGAAGAGCTTCAACCGGGAATTATAAAGTAGGACGGATTGTCCAACCTCAAATTTTCGATCGATTATCTTCTTGTCATGCCACCTCTTGACGTTTTCCTTATAGAGCTTAGCATTCTTATAGGATTGAAGGCGTTTCTCTCCTACGGCACTCAAATCAAAATTAAGCTTCTGGATGGCCCAATACGCATTATGCTCTAATTCCACCGGAAGGTGACATGCCTTATCATATACCAGCTGGTATGGTGACATCCCGATTGGAGTTTTATATACTGTCCTATATGCCCACAGGGCGTCATCAAGCTTTAATGACCAATCCTTTCGGTTTAGGTTCACCACCTTTTCCAGAATTCTTTTCACCTCTCTATTAGACACCTCCACTTGGCCACTCATCTAAGGATGGTAAGTCGTAGCAACTTTATGGGTTACCCCATAATTAACAAGAAGGGCATTAAAGTTCTTGTTGCAAAAATGCGACCCTCATCGCTAATTATTGCCCGTGGAGTTCCGATTCTTGCGAAAATGTTCTGGCGGAGGAATCTCAGCACAACCTTTGCATCAATAGTGGGCGTTGCAGCTGCTTCGACCCACTTTAACACATAGTCCACCGCCACTAGAATGTAAAGATTGCTGAAGGAAGAAGGGAATAGACCCATGAAGTCAATACCCGATATGTCAAAAATCTCAACCTCCAAGATTGTGGTTAGAGGCATCTCATGATGCCTGGAAATGTTCCCCACTCTTTGACAACGATCACATTTTAGCACAAAAACATGGGCGTCCTTGAACAGCGTTGGCCAATAAAAACCCGATTGAAGCACCTTCGCCGTTGTTCTCTCCCTACCAAAATGTCCTTCAAAAGCTAAAGCATGACACTGTTACAAAAAACTTTCCATTTCAGATTGAGGTACACATCTTCTGATCAGCTGGTCTGCACATTGCTTAGACAAAAATGGTTCATCCCAAAAATAGTGTTTCACATCATGCAGGAACTTCCTTTTCTGTTGATAGCTCAACTCGGGCGGTAGCACATGACTCACCACATAATTCACATAGTCAACATACCATGGCACTTCATGTGTGATGGAAAAAAGTTGTTCATCAGGGAAAGACTCATTGATCATGACATCATCTCCCACCTCTTGGTCTGTATTTTCCAGCCTTGACAGGTGATCCGCCACTTGATTCTCAGTTCCCTTTTTATCCCGAATCTCAAGATTAAACTCCTAAAGCAATAAAACCCATCGAATCAAGCGTAGCTTTGCATCCTTCTTACTATAAAGTATTTTATGGCTGAATGATCAGTATACATAATGACCTTGGTGCCAATGAGATAAACACAAAATTTGTTAAAAGCATAGACAATAGCAAGCAATTCTTTCTCCGTGGCTGTGTAGTTAAGTTGTGCTCTAGTTAGTGTCTTGATAGCATAATAGATCCCACGAAAAACTTTGTCTTTGCGATGGCCCAAAACAGCACCAATTGCAAAGTCACTAGCGTCGCACATGAATTCAAACGGAAGATCCCAATCCAGGGCCCTTATGATAGGAGCACTCACAAGTTTCTTCCTTAGTAACTCAAAAGCTTCTAAACATACTTAATCAAAGACAAACAGAGTATCTTTCTCAAGAAGGCTGCATAACGGTTTTGTAATTTTGGGAAAATCTTTGATAAACCGCATATAAAATCCTGCATGTCCAAGGAAGCTACGAATGCCCTTTACGCTAGATGGTGGTGGAAGTTTCTCAATGGTTTCAATCTTGGCCTCATCAGCCTCCAACCCCTTTGAAAACACTCTATGTCCCAAAATAATGTCTTCTTGTACCATGAAGTGGTATTTCTCCCAATTTAGCACCAGATTTGTTTCAACACAGCGTTTCAGCACTTTCACAAGGTTTTTAAGGCATAAGTCGAATAAATCTCCAAAAACTGAAAAATCATCCATGAAAACCTCCAATCCTTACTCAACTATATCGGAGAATATTGCCATCATGCATCTTTGGAAGGTGGCGGGTGTGTTACATAGCCCAAACGACATTCCCCTGAAGGCAAATATCCCATATGGACAAGTGAATGTTGTTTTCTCGTGATCTTCAGGGGCAATAGCAATTTGGTTGTAGCTCGAACATCCATCCAATAGACAATAGAACTCATGTCCCGTTAACTTTTCTAACAGTTGATCAATGAATGGGAGCGAGAAATTGTCCTTGCATGTAGCCTTGTTCAACCTCCTATAGTCCATGCAAACTCTCCATCCGGTGATAGTTCCAGTTGGGATCAATGCCTTCTTGACCACCTCCTTCATGATGGTGTTCAATCTACGTTGATGCTCAACCACAGGTTTGGCCTCATCTTCGAAAATGATCTTATGCATGCAAAATGCTGGGCTAATGCCCTTGATGGCGGCAATGGACCATCCTAGAGCTGTTTTGTACTCCCGTAGTACTCTTAACAATTTATTTTCATTGACATCATCAAGTGAAATAGACACGATAACAGGTAAAGTACTAGCATTACCCAGATACGCATACCTCAAGTGGATAGGCAATGGTTTGAGCTCCAAAGTGGGTGGCTCCTCCCATGAGGATTTTGCAATGGCACTAGAACTACTTGATCTATATAACGGCTCAAACTGTTGCTTAAACTTGATAAAACGTGGGGGTACATTCAGCACATTCACCATCTCATTAGGAAAAAGAGGTTCACTCTCAAGTGACTCGCCAAGCAATTCTTCAAAAGGATCAACTACGTAATTTGTTGTGAACACCTCATTCACCACTTCGTCAATCAAGTCCATCCTGAAGCATTCATCCTGCACATTAGGAAACTTCATTGCTTTAAAAATATTAAAGGTTACTTCTTGGTCTTGGACACGAATGGTTAACTGATAACTAGGTTTTATACCTACGAATCGGATGCCGATGAATGCGAATTATTGTTTATTTCCATGGTATATAGTTACTTTTCATGCATTTTTATGTGTTTTGTAGGTTCCGCGTGTTGGGATTGAGTTTGGCGAGAATTAGTGGGATTGCGTTATTACAGTTGCTAAGTTGCTGATTTTGCAGAGTAACAGGGCAGCGCGGCCGCGCCCAAAATGAACTAGGGTTCAGCGCGGCCGCGCCTGACTTTAGACCTAGAAAAAATTTTGCTGCCATAGTAGCGCGGCCGTGCCGATTCGAGTGAGGGCAAATTTGACTTTTCAGATGTTTTAATTGGTTTTCATTTGAACTTGGATTTGGAACTTTGTAATTAATTAGGGGTTTAATCAGATATTATAAATAGGTGTTTTCTAGTTGGTAATTGGGTGATCTATTACTATCAAACCCTAGTTTTGAGCAATTTGAGAAGACTTGAAGCAAGTTGATAGCAAGTTGATAGCAAGGAGGAGCAGGACAGAGATTGAAGGATTACTTACAGTGTTTCTTCTCTTTTCTTTCTACTCTAAACTTTTGATGTTATTAAACTTGTGGATGATGAATTCTAGTTTAGTTATGAGCTAAATTTCTTTTAAGGCTATAATGGATCTTAATGCATAGTCTTGAATAACATGCTTCTTTGAATATTATGACTAGTTACTTCTGGATTGTCTATTATGGTTTGTGCTGAATTGCTTAATTATCTGGCCAAAAATTACTGGGATATGCTATATGAATTCGAGAGATGAAGTATAGAATTAGATCTGACCATAATAGCATGTGATTGTGTCTTCTGATGTCGATGGAATTCATAATTTGTGTTTAGGATAGAAATATACCTATTCACCGCATATAATCAAAATAGGAAACCTGGACTTTAAATCCTTTTTAATTGTAATTCACATAGAAATATAGTGAATTAGTTATCTAGGGTGATTAACTCGAGTCTATCAATTGTGGATTTGAGTTGAGTTATTTATAAAACATTGAGAGATGGTTATAAATAGAGATGAGTTCCTGGTTAACAATCCAAAACAACTAGCATAATTTGAAGGGAAGTGTGTTGAACAAGATAAAGCATTAAGTGAAGTTATAGTCTTAAGTCTTTAAAAAAATCTGTTTTTAAGCTAGAGGTAGTAATTTAATTTAGAATTAATTAGTTAAATTCAAAATTACAAAATTCATCAATTATTTGTTTACTAAAACTGTTTTGATTTAAATTTGGAATTTGTCATTATAGAATTAATTCTTCTTTGTGGGACGATACTCTACTTTTACTTTATTACCTGTGGACTGCGTATACTTGCGTATTTTTGCTAGTATAGATTTTGGCAAACAAGTTTTTGGCGCCGTTGCCGGGGAACAATTGTGTCTATAATTTCAAGTTTTAGTTTAATTAATTCAGTTTTAGTTAAACATTGTTTTTTTTTGTTACTTCCTGTTTCAGGTGATCTCGGTTTGTTTATGCAAACACGATCAAAGCAGCCGGAACTTGTGCAGAGTGAAGACGATCTTGAAAACAAGTTACGTAAGTTAAGAAAGTTTTGCCGTGAGACAATCGAGAAAGAAAAAATGGCTAACGAAGAACAGAAATCATTGAGGGAATATGCCATGCCTAAGCTTGATGAAATCAGGTCAAGCATCACAAGGCCAGCCATCACGGCTAATTCCTTCGAGATCAAGTTAGGTACAATTCAGATGAATTAGAATGCAGTACAGTTTGGGGGATTAGTCAACGATGATCCTAATGAACACTTGGTTAGCTTTCTTGAGATTTATGATACATTCAAATATCCCAATGTAACTGATGATTCTTTGAGACTACGTCTGTTTCCGTTTACTCTAAGGGATAAAGCAAGGAGTTGGTTGCATTCACTTCCACCTAGATCCATCACAACTTGGGATGACTTGGCTCAGAAATTCTTAGCAAAATTCTTTCCGCCGGCTAAGTTTGCTAAGTTGAGAAACGAGATTTCTACTTTTGAACAAAGTCATGGAGAGTCGTTGTACGAGGCTTGGGAAAGGTTCAAAGAGTTATTAAGAAGATGTCCACATCATGCGTTACCCAAGTGGCTGCAGGTTCAGACATTCTACAATGGGTTGAGTAGTAACACTCGAACAATTATAGATGCAGCTGCAGGGGGAGCACTTTTGGATAAGAATTTTGATGAAGCTTACACCTTGTTAGAGACTATGGCTGCAAATAACTATCAATGGCCGACGTCGAGGATGAATCACCAAAAGGTAGCTGGAGTTTTGGAAGTAGATGCGGTCACGGCACTAACAGCTCAGATGGCGGCCATGTCTAAGAAGATTGAAGCTTTGGCGGAGTCGAAGGTCCAGCAAGCAGCTTATGTGTGTGAGCTATGTGCAGGTGCACATCCGATGGAGTATTGTGCCATTAATCCGGAATCCGTATAGTACTTGGGGAGCTATAACTGACAGCAACAGCCATATCAGAATGCATATAATTCGGAGTGGAAAAATCATCCGGGTTTCTCATGGAGCAATAACACTCAGGTTCAAAATCCCGCTCCAAGATCACAGAATCCCCCGGGTTTTCAGAATCAAGCTCCGCAACATGCAGAAAGAAAACCCAAATTAGAAGAGTCTTTAGCAAGATTTATCACAGCATCGGAGAAAAGAATGAATGATCAAGACAAGCTGTTAAATCAGGCAGATTTGAATGTGAAGAGTCAGGCAGTTTCAATTAGGAATTTGGAAAATCAGTTGGGACAGTTGGCTCAAGCCTTGAACAATCAACTGCAAGGAGTACTTCCAAGTTATACAGAAGTCAACCCCAAGAGAGATGGTAAGGAACAATGTCAAGCTGTAACACTTTGAAGTGGGAAGCAACTCCAGCAAAGCAGCGCGGCCGTGCCTGAAATACAAAGGGAGGCAGCGCGACCGCGCCTGTCCCCAGTCCCATCTCCTGCAGAGAACTTGGTAGAAAAAGACAAGGAGACGGAGAATGAGGAGAAAGACAAGGAGCATAAAAAGCAAGCAGAAGTATACCCTCATGTTCCATATCCTCAAAGATTTCACAAGCAGAAAATAGACAAACAATTCTCCAGATTCCTTGAAGTCTTTAAAAAGCTACAAATCAATATACCGTTTGCCGAGGCTTTAGAGCAGATGCCGAGCTACGCCAAGTTTATGAAAGGAATTTTGTCAAGGAAGAAAAAGCTGGAGGATTATGAAACAGTAGCATTGACTGAAGAGTGTAGTGCGATATTGCAGAAGAAGTTGCCACCAAAGTTGAAGGATCCGGGTAGTTTCACTATCCCTTGCACTATTGGCAGCTTATCAATCAACAGATTGTCGACGCCAGTTTTATCCGCTTATGCGATATTTGGTCTTTTCCAATTTTAGCCTTTTGATTAGATGATTTTTTGGAAAAGGTCGGCTTGAATGTCGACGGGGTTTTGAAAGATCGTTTTTTATGATGAGCCAATTAACCAGAGTCGCCAGTTGGTATATTTGAAATGGATGTACCAACTCATCCGAGTTTTCGCCCTTTTTTATAAATCGCTGGCTCATATGTGACTCCGAATTAATTAGTCTGCGAATCGAGATTCATAGAGTTCGGGGGCTTGCTTAAGTGAGGGGAAGGTGTTAGGCACCCCTCGACTTCCGTGAAACACGGTTACCGCAATCTTGATGCTTTCCTATCCTTTAATTCATGAAACGTGTGCGTGTGCGCGTGTGTGTGTGTGTGTGTGCCTACATGAATGTTGTGGTGAGTTTGTATGACAGATTCATTTGGACTTTTTAGGGAAAATCGTGCTTTGATTTGAGAATGCTTCGGAATGTCCTTCGATTTATACGAGAAAGCTTGATTCTTTATAAGAAAGGTTTGATTTTAATTTGTCAAAACAATGAGAATTTCATTAGGTGTCGTTTTGGTGAAACAAGAGTTTTAAACCTTCGCCAAAATAGGAATCGAGATCTATACGTTGCTTTCGTAACTCAAACGATGGGCAACTTCTAGAATCTCTTTAGCCCTATGCACAAAGAATTTAATAAAACGTTACATATTTATAAAATCATTTTATGTGATATTTTGGGAAACGATTTTTTTCTTTAGCTTTCTCGTTAAATGGGAATCGACATTCGTTGGCACTTTCAATTTCTTATCTTCGTGAAGCTAATAACCTAATTTGATTGATTTTATGAAAATCTTCATGGTTTAATCTTTGAAATCATTTTTTGTGTCACAAGATTTAATCAAGCGTGAACACGCGTCGGGGCTATTCATGGGCATGTAAACCATCAAAATATCCCCGAACGCCAACAATCACATATTCCATTAGTACGGGGCCTTAAACCCGATCCTCGCCTTAGCGTCGCTTTAAGGCCCAATGGTTACATGTTACAAAACGAGCATCTTGAATCTATCACATACATCAAAACGTCCATCATCGGATTTGGACCACGGGGTCGCATTCCTAGGCTCACACGAGATTAATACATGCCTACAAAATGAATCCTACACAACTAACCAACCCGGATTTATCTAATACACCATGATATCCGGAAATGACAATCTAAATAAATTACACCCAATAAATCACCCTAAACAAGCTAGAAATTTCATCACTTGGATATCCTCGGTTTATTAGGAAGAATTTTATTCCGACGGAACCTTCACTAATAATCCCTAATCCACGATTGTTCAACAATATACATGAAAACTACATCCCATCTAAGCAAATAAGATGATATGAATTGTTACAACCAAAGGGAATTTTTACCTTGCAAAATGATCTCAAAAGGATGAAGTCTTGGTATTTGAATAGTATGAGAAATATATTTGATACAATCAAAATTAAAGGAGTAAAATTTCTCTTTTTTTTTCTCTCTTTTCTTCATATTTTTGTTGCAAAATCTACTATTTTTCTCTCAAATTCCGTGCTGCTGCTGTGCTGAATCCTTCTTCTTCCCAAATTTCTTTCAACCTCCTGTATGCTGCCCGAAGCTGGGCTTAAATAGGCTGGCCAAAGCCAGCCGCAGATCTATCTGCGGCTGGCCGCAGATGGATCTGCGGCTGGCCAGCTGGCGCGCCTCCCATCGCACTCAGCTGGTAGTGCTGATTTCCTGGTTTCCGTGCTGGCGCACCCACTTGGCCGCAGATCTATCCGCGGCTGGCGGGCTTGACTTTCTCGATTTTCGTGCCACGCCTCGATTTTCGTGCCGCAACGTCGGTTTTCGCTGACAGGCTCGTATTCTGCAGTCCGGGAATTTCCGGGAGACGTGCCACCTCATTCGGAAATGCCTGCCTCGGACGGCTTTATTGTCACGTAAACTTGGGTTGCCCAAAACATTGCGGCGGTGTCGGGCGCTTGCCCTTGTGCCCGCTCCTTTGCTCCCGCAAGCCGGTTCAATTGACGATTTCGCCCTCCTGTCATGGTTAGTAGAAGGAAACGCAAAATTTGGGTGTCTACAGCTGCCCCTCTTTATCATGTTTATGAAATGATAAATGAAATGAACAGGATAAAGAAATAGACACTCGATGCATGAATGACAGTGCGTAAGAATGACAGTACATACATGATGCCACACATATAGCTTATGATGCAACATAAGATGTAATGCATGCAAGACATTCGTAAGAGTGTCAATGTATCAACCCCCTGACCGTGTTTGTTAGTCTTTGGGTTCACTCTTTCAATCTATCGTCTCGTTCGGGGCCGGGTATCGTCGCCGGTCACCCATCGCGTAACCCCCGATTATCGTCGCCGGTTGGTTGTCTGTCGGAGCCGGTTATCGTCGCCGGACATCCATCTCGTGATCGCCGGTTATCGTCGCCGGTCGATCGTCATGTCGGGGCCGGGTATCGTCGCCGGTCACCCATCTCGTAACCCCCGGTTATCGTTGTCGGTTGGTTATCTTGTCGGAGCCGGTTATCGTCGCCGGACATCCATCTCGTGATCGCCTGTTATCGTCGCCGGTCGATCGTCATGTCGGGGCCGGGTATCGTCGCCGGTCACCCATCGCGTAACCCCCGGTTATCGTCGCCGGTTGGTTATCTTGTCGGAGCCGGTTATCGTCGCCGGACATCCATCTCGTGATCGCCGGTTATCGTCGCCGGTCGATCGTCATGTCGGGGCCGGGTATCGTCGCCGGTCACCCATCGCGTAACCCCCGGTTATCGTCGCCGGTTGGTTATCTGTCGGAGCCGGTTATCGTCGCCGGACATCCATCTCGTGATCGACGGTTATCGTCGCCGGTCGATCGTCTCGTCGGGGTCGGGTATCGTCGCCGGTCACCCATCGCGTAACCTTTTCACTTCAACACGTCAAATAGCTTCAAAGGAGCAAGGTGGGGCCCACCAGGGCCAGCCGCAGATGGATCTGCGGCCAGCCGCAGATACATCTGCGGCCAAGATCGGGCCTTATAACCAACGCGCCTCCTCCAGATCTGTCACTTTCAACTTGCAATCCTCAGAGATTCTCTCGATTTTTCTTGTTCGCAAGGGCTTTTTGTCGATTTTTTTCAATTTTCCTGCAAAAACTGCTCCGGTAGGGTCGATCTACGCGCTACAGGTAACACTTTGACCGGTCACTTTTCAATTTCGTCAATGTTTCGCTATACATTTGACTATTTGCATGTTTAGACATAAAATGTATGCTTCACAATGTTCATGCAATGTACCATCATATATACATGCTATGTATCAACTATGTGAGTCCTATTTTATGTTCATGAGGCGGTCCCACATATTGTTATTCCTTTTCTGCAAGAGAAACATGCATTACATGATGTAATTACACATATGAATGCAATTTAAATCTGTTTGAGGCTTTGATTGATGGAAAACACGTTTGGCTTATGCCTGGGATGTCCATTTTACAAACGGAACTCTGCCGATTTTTTTTTTTTTTTTTTTTTTTTTTTTTTTTTTTATACCATAACCATGCATCATGTTGCATTAATCATATGATGAGGCTAGAAATTTAGAATGTTCATTACATAATTTTAAAAGGGAACTTACCTTCTTTCTCGCCCGTTCTATTCCAGCTATGGATCGTGATGCGCCCAGTAGCTCCTCCGCCTCTCGGACTTCGGGTGTTCGTCGTCGTAGGGCTGCACTTGCCCCTATTCCCCCTCGTACCCGTCAGGCTCGTCGCTTGGCGGAGTCTGTCATCTGTCCTGATCACCCGGACATTGAGGAGGTTGCTCCTCCGGAGGTTGCGGTGGAGGAGCCGTCTTCCAGCACATCAGCTCCCCCCACTCATCGCGCCTTATCTGGCGCTTCTGTCCAGATACCCGATCTATTGGGTCGGGATCTCAGTCGTCATCCCTCGGCATCTCTTGTGGCTAATGAGGTATCCTCGATTCGGCTTTTCATTTGTTCTTAATTTCTCAATTTCCGGTTCTATCTGGATTGACCCATTGGTGATTTTCACAGGTGCCGGAGTTTACCCAGCCGAGGGGTAATTGGTTCAACATTTACTCTCTCTACGCGGCCCTGCACAGCGACTACCTACCGGGCTGTGGTGGATTCTTGGGGCCTCCGTCATTTCTTCACTATCATCCCCACGGCAGTGTCCCTGGGGTTACATGAGGGCTTTATCCGAGCGCTGGTTCCACCAGACGCAGTCTCTCCATCTTCTTGACTGCGAGGTCGTGTTGACCCCCTGGGATTGGAGGTACATTACGGGCATAGAGTTCACCGGGTCCCGTGTCCCCCTGGATCTTGATATCACTCCAGTGGAGGTTCGAGCTTTGCTAGGCTTCGCTGCTGATGATCGGGTCTTCAAGGCCCGTAGTATTCGATCCGGCGCTTTGGCTGTCGATGCTGTTGGGGGTCTGTACGCACTGCCCATTCCAGCGGACCAGGGCACTCGTGACATCCTACTATGGCGCTTGTTCCTGACGATCATGAGGGGTTGTTTCCTAGGGAACAACTCCTCCACCATTCATTTCAGCGTCGTAGGGGGCTTTGTGTTCGAGATGTAGGCCGGATTGGTGACTACGATTGGGGGTCATTCACTTTTGCTTATTTCATCCACGGTCTGCGTCTACGCTCAGAGGGACAGACTGATGCCTGGCTCGGTTTCTACCACTTTCTGCTGGTGAGTCCCTTCCTCCTCTCTCTTACTGTATTTCTTTTCCTTTCATCTCTTTTCTGTATTTGATAGTGACTCATGCCTTGCCTTGTTTCTATTCACAGTTCTGGGCTTACGAGCGACTGCCATGTTTGAGGCCTATCACTACTCTGGGCCCGGACACTTATCCTCGGGGTCGGCGATGGCATCACAGTACTCTGGAGGAGGTCCCCGTGTCGGGCAGCTTTGCACATTGTCGTATTCAGCTGGAGTTGATCACGGCTGCCGACGTCGTCTGGATTCCCTACCTCTCCGAGCATCTGACTGTGGGGTTTGCTGACGGGCATCCTTCCGGCCCGGAGTTCGAGCTTTCCACCCGTCGCCTCACTTTGCAGAGTGTTGGAGGCTGGGTGATGTATCTGGGAGAGCGCGCATTCAGATGCGTCACTGGGGAGATCCGCATCCCGCACTCCCTTTCTTTCACTACTTTCTGGCCGCTGGATTCTCAGCCCTCGGAGATCATGCTCGTCGGGGAAGACGGTCGGATGCTTTCCACAGGCCCCAGTACGAGTGAGGCTTTCAGGACTTGGTGGGTACCTCGTACCATCGGTCCCCAGACTCGGGCCACTTTCTTTCTTGGAGACATGGTTCCAGGCTCGGTTACGATGACCGATTGGGCTGCCTGTGTTCGGACCCCTACCCACGCTGAGCAGATCGCCACATTGACCCGTCAGGTGGATCAGTTGTCGCTGTTTATTCGGGGGTTGGGCCGGACCCCGGAGGAGGCTTACACCTACGATCCTGACGGTGCGGGTTATGATGCAGGCCCGAGTTCATCTGATGCCACAGCGCATCCCTACATCCCTGATATGAACTTTGGTCCTCCGAGCTCGACGACTCCAGGGGATCAGTTCGAGGATCCTGCTTTTATAGATGATACTGATTTTATTTAGACCAGGATAGGATAGGGCCTTTTGTATCGGCACCTACTTAGATTTCTTTTTCATTTATGCACTATGTACTGAACTCATTTATTTATTTACGCACAGTTTCTTTTCATCTTTATGGGATTCACCTGCTTTATTATTAACTGTATGATGCATGCTTTTTATTTATGGGTAGAGAATGACCCCTGTACAGTCTTTTTTGATACTATTTTTTCACAGATGTCGTCCTCAGATGCCGTGGTTCGTTTGGATTCCACTCCTCCCACAGGGTTGGTTGGCAGCCTCTTCCGCTGGTTGGACAGTCTACTGCCAGCAGATAGGGTTATCGTAGATGGTCTTTTGGGACATTCTTGGTCCTTATTAACCTTCCGGGTGCCAGCGGGCTTTGTGGATGGTCTTCTGAGCTATTGGGCCCCTGTCCGTCAGGTGTTTAGGTTCGGGACAGTAGAGCTGACCCCCACCCTTGAGGAGTATGCTCGCTTCACCAGCTTACCGTTGGATGGTCCCTGTGCTAGGGTTACCGCTGGTTCCATGCGCCGTCAATTCTTGACTTTCACCGGTTTGCGGAGGGCTGTCTTATTACCGGTAATCACATCAGACCATATGGTTCCTCTTCAATTCTTGATTGACCGATTTGGCTCACCTGACAGTTTCCGTCTTTTCCTCGGTGATTTTTCCGTGTCCGAGGAGCGCTGGGATGCCTTGAGAGTGGGCGTTCTGATGGCCTGTGTCATCTCAGTTTTGTATTTGCCTGCAGGATCCGATCATTTGGACATGCGGATTGTTGCGGCCGTTAGGGCCCTTCAGGAGGATCACACCATTCTCCCCATGATATTGGCGGATACCTATATGTCGGCCACATATTGCCAGTCCTTCCGAGGGAGATTCTTCAGAGGGAGTTCGACCTTATTGTATATGTGGTTCATGAGTCATCTTAGTCCCATCGGCCATTTCCGTCGCCAAGGGTTTTGCTTCAGCCATGACATAACCACGCAGTTTTCGCTTCGTCCCGCGAGTTGTACTGATGTGGCGTCCTGGACATCATTTTTGTTTATCATTGAGGACCCCTTTCATCTATTGGTTTACTCGGGCTATTGCTCCTTCATGAGCTTCTTGACTCATGTGCCTGGCATGGATTTCATTCCCATTGCTGGGTTAAGGGGCGTGACGACCTATCATCCCCTGGCGGTTATGGGGCAGTTTGATCAGACACAGGATTTACACCCCTTCGCGGGTGCAGCCGCATACCGATTCCTTATATCATCCTGTACAGAGAGGGATCTATTGCAGGTATACGAGCTTTGGGATCGCAGGATCTTTGCCGAATATAGTGCGAGCTGTCACATCCAGACATTTGCCTACGTACAGTGGTTGCGTGGAGACCTGGATTCGGCTAGTTTGAGTCGGACTGGGGCCTTTGATGACTCTGGAGTGATTTTCACAGAAGATACCACAGACCATTCCATTTCAGCCGATTCTGCCCCGAGTCGGGTCGCTGAGGATTCCGACTCCGCCTGGCCCTGATTACTACTGAAGCCGAGAGGGATGCCGCCCTTGCCGAGAGAGATGAGGCCATTCGGGCTAGAGATGCTGCCATTGCTGATAGAGAGGCCATTGTATTTCAGACCAGGGCAGTGGTAGATGCTCATTTTGGGACTGTCAGCCGAGCTACTGCTTTACTGGATCGTATTGATATGATGGGGCAGCAGATTGCAGGAGATGCTGATGCTTCAGATCTATCCACCACCCTGTCCATCCTGCTTCGGCTAGTTTCAAATTTGTAGATTATTTTATTTCCTGCATAGACTATGTTGGTTTCATCAGTTATTGAAAGAGAAATCTTGTAATAAAACGACTTATATATATAGACATGCATTTAAATTTAGTCATTTTCCCCTTTTGTCGTATCATTGCCATCCATTGGATCATCATTTTATCCAACTGACCATGATTTTGACATTTTGCCTTCTTTCTTTCCTCAAGACTTGATGGAGATTTGACAGATATTGCCGCACACCTTTTGATTTCGTCGGATTGAATCTCAGATTTTGGATAACTGTTTGGGTTGGATCAGGGTATGTATTCTGGGATGAAACTGGTTAGGCAGTTGGTTTCGGGAAGGTTTTGAGGGTGTAGGAAGGTTTTATCTGGCTATCGAAAATTGGTTTTGGTTAGGGAAAGGATTTTTTTTTAAAGGATCGGACCGCGCCATGATGGCTGCCTACGTACCCCCATAAGTTGGGAGATCAGGTCCTACGTAGTTCGCTCTCAAAGGAAAAAAAGAACTGATGACTTAAGTGTAGAACCGCTTCACCGAGTCAGCATTGAGGGGTTGTGGAAATACCTCACCATCCATTTCTTGCAATATGAGGGCTCCTCCGGATAGCACTTTCTTAATCACGAATGGTCCTTCCCAATTCGGGGCAAACTTCCCCTTGGCTTCGTCTTGACAAGACATGACTATCTTTAGCACCAGGTCATTCTCCTTGAATTTCCGAGGCCTGATCCTTTTGTCGTATGATCGGGAGATCCTCTGTTGATATAGCTGGCCGTGCCAAACAGCAGCCACCCTCCTTTCATCGATTAGGGCCAATTGGTCGTATCGATTTTGCATCCAATCCTCCTCGCTTATCTGAGCATCGATCACTATTCTGAGGGACGCCATCTCAACTTCAACTGGCAGGACAGCCTCCATTCCATATACCAAGGCGTAAGGGGTTGCCCCTGTGGAAGTACGCGTTGACGTTCGGTAGGCTAGCAAGGTGAGGGGTAACAGATCTGGGCCCATCCCCGATGATTAGCAGACATTTTTGCCATGATCTTCTTGATGTTCTTATTGGCAAGCCCTCCACTGCCCCATTCATTTTTGGGACGGTAAATAACAGAATTGAGGTGTTTGATCTTAAACTGGTCGCACAACCCCTTCATGAGGGCGTTATTCAAATTCTTGGCATTGTCGGAGACCAAAACCTCAGGTTGCCCATATCGACAAATGACATTATTCCTGATGAAGCTGACGATGACCTCCTGAGTTACTTTAGGGAAAGAAGCTGCCTCTACCCATTTGGTGAAATAATCGATCATGACGAAGATGAATCGATGCCCGTTGCTTGCTTTGGGCTCTATTGGTCCGATTACATCCATTCCCCACATTGAAAATGGCCACGGGGAGGTCATACAGTGCAGTTCATTGGGAGGTGTATGGATCACATTAGCGTGCGCCTGGCATTGGTAACACCGTTTGACATGATCATCGCAATCGGCCTTCAGCGTTAACCAATAATACCCTGTCCTCAAGATCTTTTTGGCCAACATCGGTCCACTCATATGTGGCCCACACACCCCGCCATGGATTTCATTCATAATCCTTGGGGATTGCGTTTCGTCTACGCATTGCAACAGTCCCAACCCGGCATCCCTTTTGTAAAGTGAATCGCCACTCAGGTAAAACTTCATCGCCATCTTTTGAATTCTCATCCTTTCAGTCCGATTTGCCTAATCGGGAAGGGATCTATCTCTCAAATATTCCCTGATGTTATGATACCAGGGCTGCCCTGTCAATCCCACCTCGTCTGATAACACTGCCACATGTTCCTCATATGCCGGGGCATTCTGTACGGTGATCTCAATCTGTGGACTGTCCCTACTCTTGATCACGTGGATTAAGGAAGCCAAAGTCGCCAATGCATCGGCAAAATCATTTCGTCCCCCGAGGAATATGGCGGAAGGCGATATCTTCGAACTCTTGCATAAGCTGGGTGACACAAACGATGGTATGGAAGTAACCGAAGCTCCTTAGTGTTTGTATACCCCGATTGCTTGTCTGATTACCAATTCTGAATCCCCGAACACCGCTAGTCTTTTCACTCCCATGTCACGGGCCAATCGGGAGTCCCAAGATACACCCCTCGTATTCAGCGGTGTTGTTCGAATTGCTGAAACGAAGTTTAATGGCCACGGGGTATTGTTCTCCGGTGATAGAGACTAGGACCGCTCCGGCTCCTGCCCCCTCGGCATTCATGGCACCATCAAAATACAGCTTCCAGAATTGTCCCTCGTCATCACATTTTTCGCGCGATACCCAAAATATATCCTCGCCCGGGAGAGGAGTTTCTAACGGCTCCATCCCTCCTGCCGGGGCTTCTGCCAACTGATCTGCAATTCCCTGCCCTTTCATGGCCTTCTGGGTCACGTACACCATGTCAAACTGTTGTAAAATTAACTGCCATCTTGATAGTCGACAATTCAGCATGGGCCTTTCGAAAATATACTTCAGGGGATCCATTCTTGATATCAGGTACGTTGTATGCCCATGGAGGTAGTGCTGTAATCTCCCTGCAGCCCAGGCCAGAGCACAACAGGTCTTCTCAATGGGAGTGTAATTCTGCTCACATTGGCTAAATCTTTTGGTGAGGTAATAGATGGCCTGCTCTTTTCCCGCCTCATTTTTCTGTCCCAACATACATCCCATCGCGATGGCATTTACCGATATATACATAAACAGAGGGATCCCATCCTTCGGGGGTACCAGCACTGGTGCCTCAGTCAATTGTTTTTTAATGGTCTGAAACGCCTTCTGACATTGCTCATTCCATTCTTGGGACACCCCTTTTCTTAACAGTTTAAAAATCGGCTCACATGTAGTTGTCAAGTGGGATATAAAACGGCTGATGAAGTTTATCCTCCCGAGGAATCCTCTTATCTCCTTTTCTGTGTGAGGTGCCGGCATATCCACAATGGCCTTAATCTTTGCTGGGTCCAACTCAATGCCCCGATCACTAACCAGGAATCCCAAGAGCTTGCCTGACTGCACTCCGAAAGCACACTTGGCTGGATTGAGTTTCAAATTATACTTTCTGAGTCGATCAAATAGCCTTTTAAGATGAGTTATATGATCGGATTCTACCTTTGATTTCACAATAATGTCATCCACGTAGACCTCTATCTCCTTGTGCATCATATCGTGGAACAAGGCCATCATGGCTCTCTGATAAGTAGCCCCTGCATTTGTGAGACCGAAAGCCAGTCGTCTATAGCAGAAGGTGCCCCAGGGGGTGATGAATGCGGTCTTTTCCCGGTCTTCTTCCGCCACCATTATCTGATGATATCCCGCAAAGCAATCCACAAAAGAATACATTTCGTACTGGGCTGTGTTATCTACCAGGATGTGTATGAAAGGCACCGGGAAGTTATCCTTGAGACTGGCCTTGTTTAGATCTCTGTAGTCTACACATACCCTCACCTTTCCTCCAGGCTTAGCTACCGGGACCACATTGGATAACCATTCAGGATAAGTGGATACCATAATGATTCCCGCCCTCAACTGCTTGATGATCTCTTCCTTCACTTTTAAGCTCCACTCCGGTTTCAATTTCCTTAATTTTTGTTTGACAGGCTTGAAACCCTCCTTGATGGGTAATCGGTGTACCACAACGTCGGTGGACAATCCGATCATATCCTCATGAGACCAGGCAAAGACATCCTCATATTGTTTTAGCAGCTCAGTCATTTCGGCTTTCTGGCTGGGGGTGAGGTCCGTCCCTATCTTGAGTTCCTTTGGCTTGTCAGGGGTTCCAATATCAACGGTGATGGTTTGGTCCAAGTTGGGTTTGGGTTTATCCTCGACCCATCCTTTGATCTCGTCAGGTGCGTCGTCGTAATCTGTCTCGTCTTGTTCAATGCCCATTAAATCGAAATCCAGCTCAATGTCAAAATCATAATCATCATTCAAATTTGAAAGACCATTTGTTAGGCAAGGATCACTCAAATTGGTACACCTGACATGAAACAAAATACTTGTCATATATAAATCATTTTTCACGACGATCGCTTTTTCAAAATAACACGAAGAAACGACATAATTATGCAGAAATAAAACAACAACAAAAATAAAACTTCTTCATTCCCCCATCCTCTGGGGTCCACCACCCTGACGTCGGTTTTTACCCCTTTTTGGATATTACTGGCTTCATGGTCCAGTTGTCGACAGTCAGGTCAGATGAAATGCGCTGGATAAAGGAGGGCCTCACATCGGACACCTCCCCGATGATTACGGATACGTCGCCTGAGTCCTTCTCCATATCTTCTCCAGGAATAATCAGCCCTGCCCAATCGATGACAGGCACAACTTGTTGGGCTCCCGGTGGTGTGATAACATTCGTCCCCTCCTTACTGCTTGTTGATTGTCCGGGGATATAGCATTTGTTTTCAAATTCTTTTGCGACCTCCTGCAGGAAACTTTCCCTCCGGGCCGACTCATCACGTGCGGGGGTTAACTCTTCATTCCCTGCCCCAATCACAGGTCCGCTGATCCCCTGCTTATTGTCGACTTTGGTCACTGGACTGCCAACTAGTCGAATCGGAGTCGCACCCTGACGGTGTCCCCGTACTGCGCCCACATGGTATCCCAATCCTGCTTTGCCTATCTGCTGTGGTAGGTGGATGGGCTCGGTGATTCCCTGACTGCTTTTCCCTAGTCCCCGTCCAGGTTGGAAGTTCATTTTAATCATTTCCCTTGCCACAAAGGTGAGTTCCGGAGAGACCCTTGGTTTCACAGCTGGAGCTCCCAGGCATCTATAATGGGGAGTGCTAATCTCTAGTGCTTGAAAGCTGGCAGGCGCCGCCGACTCATCCACATTGATTACTGGTAGGCCACTCCTGGGAGGAGAAGGGTCATCACATTCGGCCGAGATTGTTACCAGATTCCCATCGATGATCAACTTGATTTGTTGGTGGAGCGTAGAAGGAACTGCCCCGGCCATGTGTATCCACGGCCTCCCTAACAGCAGGTTGTAGCTTGCCGTAATATCTAGGACTTGGAAGGATATATCAAAAGTACAGGGCCCTATCTCCACTGGCAATTCTATCTCCCCGATGGTATCCCTCCGGGATCCGTCAAAAGCCTGAACCACCACATGACTGGCCCGTAGGCGCTTGGGACTGATGTTCATTTTCTTCAGCGTGCTGAGAGGACATATATTCAATGCCGATCCCCCGTCGATCAGCACCCCATTCATGACATATCCTGAGGAGATTACCGTGATGTGTAGCGGTTTTCGGTGCCCCCTTCCCTCTTTGGGAATATCCTCATCCGTAAAGGATATTGCATCGGTTTCCAATAAGTGGCCTACCAGTTGGCCGAAACCCTCCTCACTAATTTCTTTGGGCACAAATGCCTCCTCCAGAACCTTCATCAGGGTTTTGCAATGCTCACTGGATGACAACACCAAGTCCATGACTGATGTTAGGGTTGATTCCTCATTTAAAATCTGGATCCCCCTTGTTTCTGGGTGATCCATCCTTTTCAAAAACTTTATGGCCCTTTCCTCGGAAACCTCTTCATTTTTTCTCTTTTGGCTCTCAAGGACTCGCCCGGGAAGATATAAGGGGTTCCCCTTGGTCGTCACGTAAGCACAACTGGCCGCTTCCTCTGGTATTCCCCCATAATTCCAGGGTACAGTCTTCAGACTACTGATGATGGGCCTCGGGGCTGTCAACTTGACAGGTCTTTCCATGCCATTTGGACTTATCCCTATCAACCTGATGGGCGCTCCCCGTGCACTCCCATGATCATGTATCACGTTGATCAATTCCTCAATTTTCTGCACATAGTTCAACCTTGGCGGCCCCCCAGCCTCACTTGCCTCCGTCGCATTAACTCCCCCTCCATCATGTCTTGGCAGGGGATTTGCTTTAACATTCGGGGAGTCCGGTTGTTCCACCACAATTTCCCCACTGTCTATCATGTTTTGGATTCGATGCTTCAACGTTCCAGCAATCTTGTGTATCATGGCCAGGGGAACTGGAGTGGTATGCACATCGCTTGCTCGGGTCAAAACCTTCTACCCTTTGGGTCACTCGGTGGTGCCAGACCAAACTATCTTCTTTTGGGCTACTAATACCGCTAATCACCCGTTCAAGCGGCTCCCCGAGCGGGGTGAATACTCGATTCTGCGAGGCCTCATATCTTCTTCGCCCCTCTGCCCTTTGATCTGTGAAATTGAGCTGTCGGGATGGCCCTCCCCTCTGTACCTGTACCGGAAGATGGCTTTCTTCTTCCTGCTTTTCTGGATGACCCTTGTAGGATGAGGGAGACATCCTCTTCCTTTTTCTTTTGGACCCTCCGGGAAGTGCTACCGTAGTTTTCCATTCTGTATTTTGCTCGGCAAGAAAGCAGTTTCTAAAGCAGTAAGATCCCGGATTTTACCCGATTTCAACCCCATGTCAACCATCTCTCCATGTTTAATCATTTCCAGCAAAGGGTCTTCCAATCCCCGAGATGAACCCGCTCATAATACGGTGCCTCCTGAATGTCTAACAAAGGTCTATTACCATCTCTGATTCGCTCATCGGGGGGGTTTACCTGTGGCGGCCATGCCCCTCCATCGTTGCGCATATTCCCTGAAGGATTCCCTAGGCTGTTTTTTTAAACCTTTGTCATTTGGTACCTGTCAAGAGCCATCTGGGCCTGAAAGCTGTATTGGGTTAAGAAGGCATGGGCCAATTCCTCCAGTTGTGGATTCGGGCGTTGTCGAGGCGGGCATACCAGATCCTTGCCCTCCCCTGTTAAGCTTTTCTGGAATAGTTGCATTCTTAACCCCTCGTCTTCGGCATAAGACCCGAGTTCTCCAATGTATATTTTTCAAGTGTGTATAGGGGTCTCCCTTTCCATTGTATTTTTCAAACTCGGGAACTTTTGAACTTTTCTGGATATCTGGCTCCGGGGAAAACACATAGATCCGAATAATTAACCCTGCCCAGTGGAGCCTATGCCCCTTAGAGATTGGATGGTCTCCTCCATGTGTTTCATTTTTTCTCTCCGAAGGTCGTCATTGTCCCCTTCTTCTGGGATAGTAATCACTGTCCTGCTAGGTATGGGAACGGGCTTTGGGATGACTGGCTCGTCCTTGAGTCGGGGTTGGTCCTCTTTAAGCAAGTTTGTACCATTTTTAGGAGGATTCTGATCATCCCCTGGTGGTGGAATATTATGCGATCCCTGGTTTACCGGATCCTGTCTGATTAAGAACTGTTCCCTTAGCATTGTGGCCATTTCCATCATCTGTCTTTTAAAATCATCAAACTCCTCCCGAGATATGAAACTATGATTGGGAAGATCAGCCATTTCAGAGGTAGAGACCTGGGCTTTCTTAGACTGCGAACGGGTTTGAGGAGCAATCCTACAGAGACAATGGTTCGAAGTTTAGTCTTGGGGAAACGCAAAATGGATGCATGCTAAAACTGTAATTTTTTGTGTGTTTTTTTTTTGGGTTTTTTTTTTTTAATCTTTCCCTGCAAAAGAGAAAGTTAGTAGTCCTTTAGTGCCATAACCAATGCTAAACATGCTTTATTATGCTCCCCCAACTATTCCCTGCAATTCACAGCGGTTAGTAATCTCTTTCGACACAGAAAAGGGATGTATGAATATTGAATGAGATCATGACATTTAGACATATAAACGTAAAAAGGCATGAAGAGACTTTTCCTGCGTTGGGTTAATCTGAGGCTGACCTACCCTAGGGTTACTCTCGCGGGCTTTTCGGCATGAAGGTTCCCAAATCTTCGCAATCTACTCGTTTGAGCCCTTTCGATTGGGAGCGGATTTGAGTGGTGGCGTTTCCTGAGCCATCTCCGGGGAGCAGCCCCATCGAGTCCAGTAATAAGCAACCGACGGGTTTTCCGCCTCAGGAGGAGGTTACTCTCTCAACATACATTCACATTCATCGTCCTCACCGTATGCAAATGATTACTTTAAAGTAAAGCAATTCCATTCAATCATTCATTCATTGGACAAAAGGCACACATTCACACACAACAATAAGTAAAACAAGTCAAAATATCGCACGTACATACACATTCATGAATTTTAAAGGATAGGATAACATCAAGATTCGAAAGCGGCTTAAGCCCTCTAATGTCCCCAGCAGAGTCGCCAGCTGTCGACGCCGGGTTTTTCCGCTTATGCGATATTTGGTCTTTTCCAATTTTAGCCTTTTGATTAGATGATTTTTTGGAAAAGGTCGGCTTGAATGTCGACGGGGTTTTTAAAGATTGTTTTTATGATGAGCCAATTTAACCAGAGTCGCCAGTTGGTATATTCGAAATGGATGTACCAACTCATCCGAGTTTTCGTTTTTATAAATCGCTGGCTCATATGTGACTCCGAATTAATTGGTCTGCGAATCGGGATTCATAGAGTTCGGGGGCTTGCTTAAGTGAGGGGAAGGTGTTAGGCACCCCTCGACTTCCGTGAAACACGGTTACCAAGCAATCTTGATGCTTTCCTATCCTTTAATTCATGAAACGTGGGTGCGTGTGCGCGTGTGTGTGTGTGTGCCTACATGAATGTTTGTGGCGAGTTTGTATGACAGATTCATTTGGACTTTTTAGGGAAAATCGTGCTTTTGATTTGAGAATGCTTCGGAATGTCCTTCGATTTATACGAGAAAGCTTGATTCTTTATAAGAAAGGTTTGATTTTAATTTGTCAAAACAATGAGACTTATTCATTAGGTGTCGTTTTGGTGAAACAAGAGTTTTAAAACCTTCGCCAAAATAGGAATCGAGATCTATACGTTGCTTTCCGTAACTCAAACGATGGGCAACTTCTAGAATCTCTTTAGCCCTATGCACAAAGAATTTAATAAAACGTTACATATTTATAAAATCATTTTATGTGATATTTTGGGGGAAACGATTTTTTTCTTTAGCTTTCTCGTTAAATGGGAATCGACATTCGTTGGCACTTTCAATTTCTTATCTTCGTGAAGCTAATAACCTAATTTGATTGATTTTATGAAAATCTTCATGGTTTAAATCTTTGAAATCATTTTTTGTGTCACAAGATTTAATCAAGCGTGAACACGCGTCGGGGCTATTCATGGGCATGTAAACCATCAAAATATCCCCGAACGCCAACAATCACATATTCCATTAGTACGGGTGCCTTAAACCGAATCCTCGCCTTAGCGTCGCTTTAAGGCCCAATGGTTACATGTTACAAAACGAGCATCTTGAATCTATCACATACATCAAAACGTCCATCATCGGATATGGACCACGGGGTCGCATTCCTAGGCTCACAACGAGATTAATACATGCCTACAAAAATGAATCCTACATAACTAACCAACCCGGATTTATCTAATACACCATGATATCCGGAAATGACAATCTAAATAAATTACAACCCAATAAATCACCCTAAACAAGCTAAGAAATTTCATCACTTGGATATCCTCGGTTTTATTAGGAAGAAATTTATTCCGATGGAACCTTCACTAATAATCCCTAATCCACGATTGTTTCAACAATATACATGAAAACTACATCCCATCTAAGGCAAATAAGATGATATGAATTGTTACAACCAAAGGGAATTTTTACCTTGCAAAATGATCTCAAAAGGATGAAGTCTTGGTATTTGAATAGTATGAGGAAATATATTTGATACAATCAAAATTAAAGGAGTAAAATTTCTCTTTTTTTTCTCTCTTTTCTTCCTATTTTTGTTGCAAAATCTACTATTTTTCTCTCAAATTCCGTGCTGCTGCTGTGCTGAATCCTTCTTCTTCCCAAATTTCTTTCAACCTCCTGTATGCTGCCACGTAAAGCTGGGCTTAAATAGGGGGCTGGCCAAAGCCAGCCACAGAGATGCTATCTGCTCTGGCTGGCGCAGATGGATCTGCGGCTGGCCCAGCTGGCGCGCCTCCCATCGCACTCAGCTGGTAGTGCTGATTTCCTGGTTTCCGTGCTGGCACAGGGGAGGGAACCCCACTTGGCCGCAGATCTATCCGCGGCTGGCGGGCTTGACTTTCTCGATTTTCGTGCCACGCCTCGATTTTCGTGTCGCAACGTCGGTTTTCGCTGACAGGCTCGTATTCTGCAGTCCGGGAATTTCCGGGAGACGTGCCACCTCATTCGGAAATGCCTGCCTCGGACGGCTTTATTGTCACGTAAACTTGGGTTGCCCAAAACATTGCGGCGGTGTCGGGCGCTTGCCCTTGTGCCCGCTCCTTTGCTCCCGCAAGCCGGTTCAATTGACGATTTCGCCCTCCTGTCATGGTTAGTAGAAGGAAACGCAAAATTTGGGTGTCTACACAGATGTTTGTGTGATTTGGGTGCGAGCATCAACCTTATGCCGTTATCGATATATGTTCAGCTGGGTCTACCTGCACCGAAACCAACTAACATCTCTCTTCAGCTTGCTGACAGGTCGGTTACATGCCCTAGAGGTATCGTGGAAGACATCTTGGTAAAAGTGGATAAATTCATATTCCTAGCCGATTTTATCATTTTGGACCATGAGGAGGACAAAGACATTCCTATTATATTGGGGAGACCTTTCTTGGCAACTGGAAGAACACTTATAGATGTACAAAATGGAGAATTGACTATGAGGGTGCAAGACCAAGAAGTGACATTTAATGTGTTCAAAGCCATGAAATTTCCTACGGATGAGGAAGAGTGTTTCCGGTTAGATGTGGTGGAAAAAGTGATGGATGACGAGTTTTTGAGGAAATTGACTGAGGATCCATTGGAATCTGTTTTATTAGAGGAGGCTGACATGGATGACCCTGAGATGATGGAGTTTCTTCAAATTTTAGATATAGTGCCGAGAGTACGCAAATTTCAGATTCCCTATGAACCTTTGGAACTTACTGACAAATCCTTAGAGCGCTTGAAGCCATCTCTTGAAATACCTCATACTCTTGAACTTAAACCTTTACCGAGCCATCTGAGGTATGCTTATTTGGGTGAATCATCTACTTTGCCTGTTATTATTGCACCTATACTTAACGAATTGCAGGAAAGTAAGTTGATTCGAGTTCTCCGGGAATACAAATCAGCCATTGGTTGGACCATCGCAGACATAAAAGGAATTAGCCCATCATTCTGTATGCACAAGATCCTTTTGGAAGACGATGCCAAACCAATGATAGAGCAACAAAGGAGGTTGAACCCGATCATGAAAGAGGTGGTGAAAAAGGTAATTTTGAAGTGGCTTGATGCGGGTATCATTTACCCCATCTCCCACAGCAGTTGGGTGAGTCCAATCCAGTGCGTGCCTAAAAAGGGTGGTATGACGGTTGTAGAAAACGAGAACAATGACTTGATACCGACAAGGACAGTGACCGGATGGAGGGTTTGTATGGACTACAGGAAATTAAACAAGGCAACCCGCAAGGATCACTTTCCTCTACCCTTCATTGATCAGATGTTAGATAGACTGGCTGAACACGAGTTTTATTGCTTATTGGATGGCTACTTAGGTTATAATCAGATAGTGATTGCCCCCGAAGATCAGGAAAAGACCACCTTCACGTGTCCTTATGGCACTTTCGCTTTTCGGAGGATGTTTTTTGGCTTATGCAATGCACCGACGACGTTCCAAAGATGCATGATGGCTATTTTCTAAGATATGGTTGAACGCAACATGGAGGTATTCATGGACGATTTTTCAGTGTTTGGTGACACATTTAATAGTTGTTTGGAAAATCTGGTCCTGGTTTTGAAAAGATGCGTGGAGACCAATTTAGTGCTCAACTGGGAAAAATGCCACTTTATGGTGCAAGAGGGGATAATTCTTGGGCACAAGGTGTCGTTAAACGGGTTAGAGGTAGATCGAGCTAAGCTGGAGACAATAGAAAATCTACCTCCACCAACCACAGTCAAGGGAATACGAAGTTTCTTGGGACACGCCGGATTTTATAGGAGGTTCATAAAGGACTTTTTTAAAATCTCTAAACCTTTATGTAGCCTATTGGAGAAAGATGTGCCCTTTAAGTTTGATGATGAGTGTCTTGCAGCTTTTGAATTGTTGAAAAGGAAATTGACCACAGCGTCAGTAATTGTAGCACCGAATTGGTCAAGGCCGTTTGAGTTAATGTGTGATGCTAGTGACTATGCTATTGGGGCTGTTTTGGCCCAACGAAAGGAAAAGATTTTTCACGCCATTTATTATGCTAGCAAAACACTGTCTAATGCCCAACTCAACTACACGACTACCGAGAAGGAGTTGCTAGCAGTCGTGTATGCATTTAACAAATTCCGGTCGTACTTAATTGGAACTAAAGTGGTGGTGTTCACTGACCATTCTGCCATAAGATATCTGATTTCAAAAAAGGATGCGAAGCCAAGGCTGATTTGATGGATACTTCTACTCCAAGAGTTCGATTGGAAATCCGGGATAGGAAGGGGACAGAAAATCAAGAGGCAGATCATCTCTCGAGATTAGAAAACAATGACCACGTCAATGGAGACAAAACGGTGATCAATGAGTTCTTTCCGGATGAGCAGTTATTTGTGATCCATTCAGAAATCCCATGGTATGCCGATTTTGTCAATTATTTGGTTAGCAACGTACTTCCTCCTGATTTGACCCGCCAACAAAAAAAAAGTTTCTGCATGATGTAAAAAGGTACATGTGGGATGAGCCGTTCTTGTTCAAACATTGTGCCGATCAGATGATTAGACGGTGTGTGCCACAAAGTGAAGTAGAGAGTATTTTACATCATTGCCATGATTCGCTATACGGAGGTCATTACGGAGGCGAGAAGACAGTGGCCAAGGTGTTACAAGCAGGATTTTTCTGGCCAACGTTGTTTAAGGACGCCCACCACTTCGTGCAAAGATGTGATAGATGTCAAAGGGTGGGAAATATTTCCAAGCGTCATGAGATGCCCTTGAATGCCATTTTAGAAGTTGAAGTCTTTGACGTTTGGGAAATAGATTTTATGGGACCATTCCCATCGTCCTTTAACAACCTCTACATCCTTTTAGTGGTCAATTATGTCTCTAAATGGGTGGAAGAAAGTGCGTTGCCGACTAATGATGCCAAGGTGGTTCTTAAATTTCTGTGGAAAAATATCTTCACACGTTTCGGCACCCCAAGAGCAATTATCAGCGATGAAGGGAGCCATTTTTGCAATAGGTCTTTCACGACTCTTTTAGCTAAGTATGGGGTAAACCACCGAATTGCTACAGCTTACCATCGCCAAACCAGTGGTCAAGCCGAAGTTTCAAACAGAGAAGTGAAGAGAATTCTAGAGAAAATTGTCAATCCGAGTAGAAAAGATTGGTCAGCAAAATTGGATGATGCACTTTGGGCTTATCGGACAGCGTATAAGACGCCCATTGGCATGTCACCGTACCAATTAGTCTATGGAAAGGTGTGTCACCTACCGGTTGAGCTTGAACACAAAGCATACTGGGCCATCAGAAAGTTGAACTTTGATCTCGCGGCTGTTGGGGAAAAGAGGCTACTTCAGCTTAACAAACTCGATGAATTCCGGTTACAAGCATATGAGAATTCAAAGCTTTACAAGGAAAAAGTTAAGAAGTGGTATGATCGGAAAATCATCGACAGGACATTTGAGCCGGGACAAGCAGTGCTGCTATTCAATTCTAGACTGAAGTTATTTCCAGGGAAGTTCAAGTCTCGGTGGTCGGGTCCTTTCATCGTCAAACAAGCATTCCCTCATGGCGCCGTTGAAGTTTTTGCAAACAATCCGGAAGAGTTGTTTAAAATCAATGGTCAAAGATTAAAGCATTATTGGGGTGGTGGTGTGGATTGCCAGAAAACCTCAATCATTCTTGCCGATTGAAATTGAAACAGGGAGTAGTCAGGTTGAAAGACTTTAAATGAAGCGCTAGTTGGGAGGCAACCTAATTTTTAATTGCTTTTTAGTTAAATTTTGTGATTTTTAGGACTTATTATTAGACTTAGTTTGGTTTTTATCTTATAGTAATTAGATGCTTTGTTTCTTGGTTTTTATTGCTTACAGGTCATACATAAAGGTTTGCACATGAAGAAATCATCAAGAAAGGCATAACAGTGCAATTCCAGATTTTTAGGCCAGCGCGGCCGCAGCCCAAGTGTGAAGAAATCAAGTGCGGTCGCGCCTTGCTTCAGAAATCAAAAAATGTGCAGCTGGAACACCAGCGCGGCCACGCCCAAATTGTGAAGGAAAGTAGCGCGACCGCGCCGCATCTTAGAGTTGAAAAAAACAATTTCTGGTACATCAGCGCGGCCGCGCCCAACCCAAGTCAAATTCCAGCGTGGCCGCGCCGCGATCAGATCCCAGGTTTTTAAACCCAGTTTAAACCCGAACCATTGCTTGCTTCTTATTTTCTTTTCCCACTTGGAATCACATTCTTAGGAACCTATTCCTATTAGAACCGATCTCTCTCCCTTTCTTCTCTTCCAAATCTGAATCATAACCAAATCCTACCATTACAAAAATCCTTCTCCAAATCAAACACTTCCCATCACAAACCCTAACTTATATTTCTCTTCATCTCCATTCTCTCTCCATACCAACACCACACATAGCCGACTTCTTCCTTCAAACCCCAAAACTCGACTCCTTCATTGTTCTGAGTGTTCTTCAAGGAGATTTTCAATGCATCACAGTGGGAAAGCAAGGAATTGCAGTGGGTCTGATTGAAGTAAGTACATTGTGATTTAGGGTTTTACTTTGTACTTAGGTATTACATCTATTTGTCAGATTTTCGACTTGGGATTATTGTGTATTGGGATTATTGGTTGTGATTATACTATGCATGCAAGTATATTGGATTGGTATTGTTTGAGTAAATCCTAGTGTAGTATCTGTCAAGTTTGGGGGAGATTTTTCATTACTTTGTATTGGGACTGATTTGTTGTGGCTTCTAAGAGACCACGAGGGGAATCTTCTAGTTCTCATGCACAGGTTGAGTCAGTGGATTTTGATAGGAGTAGATTTATATCTGCTGAGGCTGAGGATTTTTATGACAGGGTTTTGTTGGGAAAGACTTTTGTGTTGGAACGTGGGATAAAGCCCGATCCGGATTTGGATGGTCAAATGATGAGCATGATCCAAGCGAAGGGTTGGTTGTTGTTTGTTGAAACACCATTGGCAGCCCCGATTTCAGTTGTGCAAGAATTCTATGCTAACGCGAAGATTACCAAGGACGGGACTGGTTTTGTGCGGGGTTGTCAGGTGCCATATGATAGCTAGAGTATCAACGCCATCTATCACTTGCCTTCTGTTCATCACTCTGATCCTGAAAGTTTTCACTCTACGAATTGGGATACCAAATTGGAGCGAATTAAGAATATTTTGTGCAAGCCTGGTACCGAATGGACAACAAAGCAAGGGACAAATCAGAAGGTTCATTTTCCTCACACTGCCTTGAGTCGTTATGGCAAGGCCTGGTATAGCTTTATTTATGCCAATCTCATGCCAACCAGGCACCAAAACGACGTGACTAAGGATCGGGCGATTTTGCTATATGGTATTATGCAAGGGAAATCAATTAATGTGGGTTATGTTATCCATCAGTCGATTCGCCGATACCTTCAAGGTGGTACTTCCGGTGGTATCCCTCATGCGTCAGTGATTACACGTCTATTGTGACGCCCCCAAAATAGGTCCACACAACCCATTTTGAGTCGCCAATAACATTTCACAAAATACAAATACAAATACGAATTTTCCCATTTACAAATATTAAGTGTCGTGCAAAATACGACAACACAATACAAATACATCTTAAATTCACAATACACTTATTGCCACACTAATAGTAAGGTATTGAGACACTTCTATTGCCTCGGACCATCACTCCATTCCCCGGCTAGTCCCCGCTATACTCTATTTTCCTGAAGAGAACAAAGGAAAAGGGTGAGCACAAATAGCCCAATAGGAAATATAATGACTAAGATAATGAAGAATAAAAATTATCTTTAGTCTTCAACAATAATAAATCAGAGATTAAAAGATATTATAATTGTTCAACAACAACAATTGCAGCGGAACAAACAATCCATTAGAAGAGTCAAGTAGATTATAATATCTACCATCTTCTATAAATTAAAGGATCACCACCAATATTTTATCCCTGTAACACCAATCAACAATTCCTGTTTATGAACATCCAAATCAACAGTTTATATTCAACAGCCTCTCTTTGCAGTACGTGCCAAAGATATTTATTTGTAACACCAATCAACAATTTCAACAGCCTCTCTTTGCAATACATGCCAAAGATATTTATTTGTACCATCACTGGTCATGATTATGTCAAACGCCGGTTCATCTTTGCACTACTGGCCAAAGAGAACTTTCACCATACGCCTTTGTTTGTAACACCAAAGGTCATGATAATACCAATACACAGTTTGGTCAAAATCATGTCACGCCAGTTCATCTTTGCACTACGGGCCAAAGAGAACTATCACCACAATTTAAGTATGAGGATGAGGATGATGACACTGATACAGTGAGATTAAGGATAAGAAAAGCTTTATAATTTAATCAGTATCAAAGATTGACCAAATTGCCAACACGATGACCAAATTATGGAGTCAAATTCAAGAATGATATTCAAGAAATTATTTCATGCTTCAACTATAACGTATAAAATGAAATAGAAAGATTCAAGTGAAAAGATATTAGATGAAGCACAAATTATTAAGGATATTCTACTAATTTCAAGGATTTTCTCCATTTAAAAATAAGGTTTTGGAAACAAACAGAGATTTCTTATCATAAATGGAAAAATGTGAAAGAAAAGATATTCCTTAAAGAGTACAAAAGAAATGATACGTTATACGAGTATAACAGAATATATGAAACTGCAAATGGGTTTTCACCCGTCATGCGGTAATCCGCGTAGACAGATTATCTCCACAAAAGATTAATAAGTAATGAATACGAAGGGTTATTCACCCGTCATGCGGTAATCCGCGTAGACAGATTATTTCCACAAAAGATTAATAAGTAACGAATACGAAGGGTTATTCACCCATCATGCGGTAATCCGCGTAGACAGGTTATCCCCACAAATTAATACGGAATGAATAAATAACAACCTTTCTGAGTATAATATCACTTTACGAATAGGGAAGCAACTGATATTACATAAGAGTATGAGAAAAAAATGATATCCCCTACAAATTAATAAGGAATGAATAACAACCTTTATGAATAAAATATCACTTACGAACAAGGAAGCACATGATATTATATAAGAGTATAAAAAAAAATGATATCCCCTCCCTTCGTTAAAAAGTGATTGGATATTGCTTTCTATGAAGAAGCTTATAACTTGGACAATACTAGTATTCTCACAAACACTCACAATAGCTTAGCACACTAAGAGAACTCAAGAAATTTAGAGAGAGAAGAAGTATATGCAAGGAAGGTGTAAAGATTTCTTAAGATAACCCCTCCTATTTATAGGAAAACCAAGTTTCATTAATTGCACAATAAGGGCTCGACTTATTACACTTTAGTACCTCCATCCTTTGCCTCTACTTTTTAATATAATCCCTCAAGTATTATCAATCTTACATAACATCCCCTAATAGTTCCCACATGTGAACCAATAGTTCCATCATGTGAACCAATAGTTCACATCATGTGAATTTTAAAATTTTAATTAGGTACCCCTAAGTTAGACTCCACTTTTAATCCGTCAATAATGCTAAAATATCATAACAAATAATATGAGTTACAGTGCCATGATAAATAATAAAAAGTATCATGCAGATGCTATTGTAATTATTGAATCAAAATATTGTGCAATTGCTACTTTATCAATTATTGAATCAATAATTTAAAATACTGTGCAACACCGTGTGCCTGTGAAATATACCGCGTACTACTGTGGAATAACGCGTTTTACTATTCTTTTTTTATTACCGGGTATTTTCAACAGTTGCCGGTGATAATACTGTTGACAAAAATACTGTCGCCTTCAGTTTTTCCGACAATGGGGCCCACCACTATCGTTGACAATATTACCATTGTGGGGCCCACTAATATTTTGATATTTCGACGCCGTCGTACGATACCGAATTATAATATTCTTCGACAAAAAGAATATTCCCCGACAAAAGGAATATTCCCCGACATACAGGTTTTGACTTTTTGTATAATTGAATAGTAAATTCGTATGTTTTGAATAGTACTTTCGTATTTAGTACTTTCGTTATTTATACCGTATAATTTCGTATCCAGCTCATATAAACATTATGACGTAATTCGAAGGTCGAAGAAAGTATAAAAACGTTTTTAGCGTAAATAGTCCTCTCCGTGAATAGTGATCGCGTGAATAGTGATTACGTGAATAGTAATTTAGCGTTATTACTAGACTTCTAAATTTTCACATATTTCACTAGGAACTTTATCATTATCGATTTATAACATATCCTTTCTGTTTAAAAACAATAAGAAGAAAAAAAAATTCTCTTTATTAAAATTTTCGGGGTCTTACAATCTCCCCTCCTTATGAAATTTCGTCCCCGAAATTTACGTAGGTACCTGGCATATCGAAAGAGGTGAGGATACCTTGCCCTCACTTCATATTCTAACTCCCAGATTATTTCCTCTATATCATGGTTTCTCCATAAAACTTGACTCGAGGTATAACCTTTGATCGTAGAATTTGTTCCTTCTTATCCAAGACCTTGACAGGTATCTCTTCGTACGTTAAATCCTCTACTATCTCGTCTGGTTCTAATTCAATAACGTGGTTTGGATCTTTCACATATTTACGTAGCATGGGATATGTGAAAAACATTATGAACACGAGACATGCTTGGGTGGTAAGGCGAGTCTGTTAGGCCACCATTCCTACTCTCGATCGAGGATTTCAAATGGACCGATAAATCGAGGGTTGAGCTATCCTCTCTTTTCGAATCTTGTATCTCCTTTCCATGGAGTAACCACGTAAGAATACATGGTCTCCGATTTTGAATTCATCGTCTCTTCAATGAAGATCAGCATAACTCTTTTGTCGATCTTGTGCTGCTTATATACGTTGCCATCTTCACGTAGGTTTGTGGAGTCTTTAACTCTATATTCCATCCTTTGTAAGTTATCCGAAATGGGTATTTACGTTGTTAGTATCGTACTCGTACTTGCATACGTTCTTCTACGCAATGCGTCAACTTCTAGGTTCGCATTTTTCAAGATGGTATTTGAAGGATATGGTCGTAATCCTTTAACAGCTCGAGCCAAACGTCGTTGTCGCATGTTGAGTTCCTTCTGGGTGAAGAAATATTTAAAGGCTTTTATGATTTGCATAGATTTCTATTTACTCTCATCTTTCTTCTTTACGAATAAAATAGGAGCACCCCAATGCGATGTATTCGAAACGTATGAAGTTAGTATCTAACAACTCCTGTAGTTTGGGTTTTTAACTCCAGAAAATTCAATAGGAGCCATACATATGGGGTCTTAGAAAATGGATTTTGTATTGGGTTCAAGATCGATACAAAAATTTGATTTGACGGTCTAGGGGTAGGCCAGGAAGTTCTTCGGGAAATACGTCATGAAACTTATTAACAAGAGAAATATCAATCAAATTTGACGTATTTTTGTTTAAATCAGTTACATGGGCTAAGAAAGCTTGACATCCGTTTTTCAATAAACGAATGACTTTGTGACTAGAAATGACGGTTATTGATTTCAATGGTTTGGTTGCTTGAATTCGCATAATAGGCTGATTAGGAATATGAAAACTAATGACTTTACGAAAGCAATCAATTTTAGCATGATGAGTAGTTAACCAATCAAATTCATGCATGTCCAAGGAGATAAGATCAACAGGTAATGTGAGGGTGCTGATTTGAACAAAGCAAGATTTATAGACTATAGATGTAACGAATGTTTGTTCCAATGGTTTTTCAACAAATAAGTCAAAATTTAATTTATCAGGGGTCAAGTTTAAACGTTGGGCACAAGCAGATGAAATAAAAGAGTGGGTAGAACCAGTATCTAATAAGGTATAGACTAGCAAGAGTTTACGATTAGCTCACCGGTTATGACGTCATCTGATTGTAGTATTTCTTTCCACTAATTGAGCTATATCCATGACATCCGAAAATAGACGAATTTTATGAGAAATGAGATATTGACGAATTTCTGGTTTCAAACCTCGTAAAAATATTCACGTCATCTGTTCCTCAGCGCCTACCAAATGGGACGCAATTTGAGACAGCTCGGCACACTTAGCCTCGTACTGTGAAACGGTCATGTTGTTCTGCTCCAGTTTGATGAATTCTACCTCCTTCATATGGCGAATACTTTCCGAGAAATACTTCTCGTTAAATAATTCCTGGAACTCAACCCAAGACATCTCGAGTGCTGAGTGACGGGTACGTTTCACGGATTCCCACTAATGATCCGCTTCTCCTCGCAGCATAAAAGTAGCGAAAGGAACCTTTTGTTCGTCAGTGCAACGCAGTACATCGAATATCTTGGTTCTCAGATGTCATTCTTAAATGTGATCACAAAATAAAGATTAGTTAATTAAATAGACACGCAACATCTTGTCCCTATAACCAAACCAATTACTTAAATAACAAAAATAGCTTAGGTAGGACACACTAGCGAAGGATTTTACTCGTCTCTCCCCTCCTAGTTTTAATCCCAGATCTCTACCAGAGATCATATCCCTAAGCTCTGATACCAACTGTGACGCCCCCAAAATAGGTCCACACAACCCATTTTGAGTCGCCAATAACATTTCACAAAATACAAATACAAATACGAATTTTCCCATTTACAAATATTAAGTGTCGTGCAAAATACGACAACACAATACAAATACATCTTAAATTCACAATACACTTATTGCCACACTAATAGTAAGGTATTGAGACACTTCTATTGCCTCGGACCATCACTCCATTCCCCGGCTAGTCCCCGCTATACTCTATTTTCCTGAAGAGAACAAAGGAAAAGGGTGAGCACAAATAGCCCAGTAGGAAATATCATGACTAAGATAATGAAGAATAAAAATTATCTTTAGTCTTCAACAATAATAAATCAGAGGTTAAAAGATATTATAATTGTTCAACAACAACAATTGCAGCGGAACAAACAATCCATTAGAAGAGTCAAGTAGATTATAATATCTACCATCTTCTATAAATTAAAGGATCACCACCAATATTTTATCCCTGTAACACCAATCAACAATTCCTGTTTATGAACATCCAAATCAACAGTTTATATTCAACAGCCTCTCTTTGCAGTACGTGCCAAAGATATTTATTTGTAATACCAATCAACAATTTCAACAGCCTCTCTTTGCAATACATGCCAAAGATATTTATTTGTACCATCACTGGTCATGATTATGTCAAACGCCGGTTCATCTTTGCACTACGGGCCAAAGAGAACTTTCACCATACGCCTTTGTTTGTAACACCAAAGGTCATGATAATACCAATACACAGTTTGGTCAAAATCATGTCACGCCAGTTCATCTTTGCACTACGGGCCAAAGAGAACTATCACCACAATTTAAGTATGAGGATGAGGATGATGACACTGATACAGTGAGATTAAGGATAAGAAAAGCTTTATAATTTAATCAGTATCAAAGATTGACCAAATTGCCAACACGATGACCAAATTATGGAGTCAAATTCAAGAATGATATTCAAGAAATTATTTCATGCTTCAACTATAACGTATAAAATGAAATAGAAAGATTCAAGTGAAAAGATATTAGATGAAGCACAAATTATTAAGGATATTCTACTAATTTCAAGGATTTTCTCCATTTAAAAATAAGGTTTTGGAAACAAACAGAGATTTCTTATCATAAATGGAAAAATGTGAAAGAAAAGATATTCCTTAAAGAGTACAAAAGAAATGATACGTTATACGAGTATAACAGAATATATGAAACTGCAAATGGGTTTTCACCCGTCATGCGGTAATCCGCGTAGACAGATTATCTCCACAAAAGATTAATAAGTAATTAATACGAAGGGTTATTCACCCGTCATGCGGTAATCCGCGTAGACAGATTATTTCCACAAAAGATTAATAAGTAACGAATACGAAGGGTTATTCACCCGTCATGCGGTAATCCGCGTAGACAGGTTATCCCCACAAATTAATACGGAATGAATAACAACCTTTCTGAGTATAATATCACTTACGAATAGGGAAGCAACTGATATTACATAAGAGTATGAGAAAAAAATGATATCCCCTACAAATTAATAAGGAATGAATAACAACCTTTATGAATATAATATCACTTACGAACAAGGAAGCAAATGATATTATATAAGAGTATAAAAAAAATGATATCCCCTACCTTCGTTAATAAGTGATTGGATATTGCTTTCTATGAAGCTTATTAACTTGGACAATACTAGTATTCTCACAAACACTCACAATAGCTTAGCACACTAAGAGAACTCAAGAAATTTAGAGAGAGAAGAAGTATATGCAAGGAAGGTGTAAAGATTTCTTAAGATAACCCCTCCTATTTATAGGAAAACCAAGTTTCATTAATTGCACAATAAGGGCTCGACTTATTACACTTTAGTACCTCCATCTTTGCCTCTACTTTTTAATATAATCCCTCAAGTATTATCAATCTTACATAACATCCCCTAATAGTTCCCACATGTGAACCAATAGTTCCATCATGTGAACCAATAGTTCACATCATGTGAATTTTAAAATTTTAATTAGGTACCCCTAAGTTAGACTCCACTTTTAATCCGTCAATAATGCTAAAATATCATAACAAATAATATGAGTTACAGTGCCATGATAAATAATAAAAAGTATCATGCAGATGCTATTGTAATTATTGAATCAAAATATTGTGCAATTGCTACTTTATCAATTATTGAATCAATAATTTAAAATACTGTGCAACACCGTGTGCCTGTGAAATACCGCGTACTACTGTGGAATAACGCGTTTTACTATTCTTTTTTATTACCGGGTATTTCAACAGTTGCCGGTGATAATACTGTTGACAAAATACTGTCGCCTTCAGTTTCCGACAATGGGGCCCACTATCGTTGACAATATTACCATTGTGGGGCCCACTAATATTTTGATATTTCGACGCCGTCGTACTATACCGAATATAATATTCTCCGACAAAAAGAATATTCCCCGACAAAAGGAATATTCCCCGACATACAGGTTTGACTTTTTGTATAATTGAATAGTAAATTCGTATGAATAGTACTTTCGTATTTATACCGTATAATTTCGTATCCAGCTCATATAAACATTATGACGTAATCGAAGGTCGAAGAAAGTATAAAAACATTTTTAGCGTAAATAGTCTCCCGTGAATAGTGATCGCGTGAATAGTGATTACGTGAATAGTAATTTAGCGTTATTACTAGACTTCTAAATTTTCACATATTTCACTAGGAACTTTATCATTATCGATTTAACACCTTTCTGTTTAAAAACAATAAGAAGAAAAAAAAATTCTCTTTATTAAAATTTTCGGGGTCTTACAATCTCCCCTCCTTATGAAATTTCGTCCCCGAAATTTACGTAGGTACCTGGCATATCGAAGAGGTGAGGATACCTTGCCCTCACTTCATATTCTAACTCCCAGGTTATTTCCTCTATATCATGGTTTCTCCATAAAACTTGACTCGAGGTATAACCTTTGATCGTAGAATTTGTTCCTTCTTATCCAAGACCTTGACAGGTATCTCTTCGTACGTTAAATCCTCTACTATCTCGTCTGGTTCTAATTCAATAACGTGGTTTGGATCTTTCACATATTTACGTAGCATGGATATGTGAAAAACATTATGAACACGAGACATGCTTGGTGGTAAGGCGAGTCTGTAGGCCACCATTCCTACTCGATCGAGGATTTCAAATGGACCGATAAATCGAGGGTTGAGCTATCCTCTCTTTTCGAATCTTGTATCTCCTTTCCATGGAGTAACACGTAAGAATACATGGTCTCCGATTTTGAATTCATCGTCTCTTCAATGAAGATCAGCATAACTCTTTTGTCGATCTTGTGCTGCTTATATACGTTGCCATCTTCACGTAGGTTTGTGGAGTCTTTAACTCTATATTCATCCTTTGTAAGTTATCCGAAATGGGTATTTACGTTGTTAGTATCGTACTCGTACTTGCATACGTTCTTCTACGCAATGCGTCAACTTCTAGGTTCGCATTTTCAAGATGGTATTGAAGGATATGGTCGTAATCCTTTAACAGCTCGAGCCAACGTCGTTGTCGCATGTTGAGTTCCTTCTGGGTGAAGAAATATTTAAGGCTTTTATGATTTGCATAGATTTCTATTTACTCTCATCTTTCTTCTTTACGAATAAAATAGGAGCACCCCAATGCGATGTATTCGAACGTATGAAGTTAGTATCTAACAACTCCTGTAGTTGGGTTTTTAACTCCAGAAAATTCAATAGGAGCCATACATATGGGGTCTTAGAAATGGATTTTGTATTGGGTTCAAGATCGATACAAAAATTTGATTTGACGGTCTAGGGGTAGGCCAGGAAGTTCTTCGGGAAATACGTCATGAAACTTATTAACAAGAGAAATATCAATCAAATTTGACGTATTTTTGTTTAAATCAGTTACATGGGCGAAGAAAGCTTGACATCCGTTTTTCAATAAACGAATGACTTTGTGACTAGAAATGACGGTTTATTGATTTCAATGGTTTGGTTGCTTGAATTCGCATAATAGGCTGATTAGGAATATGAAAACTAATGACTTTACGAAAGCAATCAATTTTAGCATGATGAGTAGTTAACCAATCAAATTCATGCATGTCCAAGGAGATAAGATCAACAGGTAATGTGAGGGTGCTGATTTGAACAAAGCAAGATTTATAGACTATAGATGTAACGAATGTTTGTTCCAATGGTTTTTCAACAAATAAGTCAAAATTTAATTTATCAGGGGTCAAGTTTAAACGTTGGGCACAAGCAGATGAAATAAAAGAGTGGGTAGAACCAGTATCTAATAAGGTATAGACTAGCAAGAGTTTACGATTAGCTCACCGGTTATGACGTCATCTGATTGTAGTATTTCTTTCCACCCACTAATTGAGCTATATCCATGACATCCGAAAATAGACGAATTTTATGAGAAATGAGATATTGACGAATTTCTGGTTTCAAACCTCGTAAAAATATTCACGTCATCTGTTCCTCAGCGCCTACCAAATGGGACGCAATTTGAGACAGCTCGGCACACTTAGCCTCGTACTGTGAAACGGTCATGTTGTTCTGCTCCAGTTTGATGAATTCTACCTCCTTCATATGGCGAATACTTTCCGAGAAATACTTCTCGTTAAATAATTCCTGGAACTCAACCCAAGACATCTCGAGTGCTGAGTGACGGGTACGTTTCACGGATTCCCACTAATGATCCGCTTCTCCTCGCAGCATAAAAGTAGCGAAAGGAACCTTTTGTTCGTCAGTGCAACGCAGTACATCGAATATCTTGGTTCTCAGATGTCATTCTTAAATGTGGATCACAAAATAAAGATTAGTTAATTAAATAGACACGCAACATCTTGTCCCTATAACCAAACCAATTACTTAAATAACAAAAATAGCTTAGGTAGGACACACTAGCGAAGGATTTTACTCGTCTCTCCCCTCCTAGTTTTAATCCCAGATCTCTACCAGAGATCATATCCCTAAGCTCTGATACCAACTGTGACGCCCCCAAAATAGGTCCACACAACCCATTTTGAGTCGCCAATAACATTTCACAAAATACAAATACAAATACGAATTTTCCCATTTACAAATATTAAGTGTCGTGCAAAATACGACAACACAATACAAATACATCTTAAATTCACAATACACTTATTGCCACACTAATAGTAAGGTATTGAGACACTTCTATTGCCTCGGACCATCACTCCATTCCCCGGCTAGTCCCCGCTATACTCTATTTTCCTGAAGAGAACAAAGGAAAAGGGTGAGCACAAATAGCCCAGTAGGAAATATCATGACTAAGATAATGAAGAATAAAAATTATCTTTAGTCTTCAACAATAATAAATCAGAGATTAAAAGATATTATAATTGTTCAACAACAACAATTGCAGCGGAACAAACAATCCATTAGAAGAGTCAAGTAGATTATAATATCTACCATCTTCTATAAATTAAAGGATCACCACCAATATTTTATCCCTGTAACACCAATCAACAATTCCTGTTTATGACACATCCAAATCAACAGATTTATATTCAACAGCCTCTCTTTGCAGTACGTGCCAAAGATATTTATTTGTAACACCAATCAACAATTTCAACAGCCTCTCTTTGCAATAACTGGCCAAAGATATTTATTTTGTACCATCACTGGTCATGATTATGTCAAACGCCGGTTCATCTTTGCACTACGGGCCAAAGAGAACTTTCACCATACGCCTTTGTTTGTAACACCAAAGGTCATGATAATACCAATACACAGTTTGGTCAAAATCATGTCACGCCAGTTCATCTTTGCACTACGGGCCAAAGAGAACTATCACCACAATTTAAGTATGAGGATGAGGATGATGACACTGATACAGTGAGATTAAGGATAAGAAAAGCTTTATAATTTAATCAGTATCAAAGATTGACCAAATTGCCAACACGATGACCAAATTATGGAGTCAAATTCAAGAATGATATTCAAGAAATTATTTCATGCTTCAACTATAAACGTAATAAAATGAAATAGAAAGATTCAAGTGAAAAGATATTAGATGAAGCACAAATTATTAAGGATATTCTACTAATTTCAAGGATTTTTCTCCATTTAAAAATAAAGGTTTTTTGGAAACAAACAGAGATTTCTTATCATAAATGGAAAAATGTGAAAGAAAAGATATTCCTTAAAGAGTACCATAAAGAAATGATACGTTATACGAGTATAACAGAATATATGAAACTGCAAATGGGTTTTTTCACCCGTCATGCGGTAATCCGCGTAGACAGATTATCTCCACAAAAGATTAATAAGTAATGAATACGAAGGGTTATTCACCCCGTCATGCGGTAATCCGCGTAGAACAGATTATTTCCACAAAAGATTAATAAGTAACGAATACGAAGGGTTATTTCACTCCGTCATGCTGCGGTAATCCGCGTAGACAGGTTATCCCCACAAATTAGTACGGAATGAATAACAACCTTTCTGAGTATAATATCACTTACGAATAGGGAAGCAACTGATATTACATAAGAGTATGAGAAAAAAATGATATCCCCTACAAATTAATAAGGAATGAATAACAACCTTTATGAATATAATATCACTTACGAACAAGGAAGCAAATGATATTATATAAGAGTATAAAAAAAATGATATCCCCTACCTTCGTTAATAAGTGATTGGATATTGCTTTCTATGAAGCTTATTAACTTGGACAATACTAGTATTCTCACAAACACTCACAATAGCTTAGCACACTAAGAGAACTCAAGAAATTTAGAGAGAGAAGAAGTATATGCAAGGAAGGTGTAAAGATTTCTTAAGATAACCCCTCCTATTTATAGGAAAACCAAGTTTCATTAATTGCACAATAAGGGCTCGACTTATTACACTTTAGTACCTCCATCTTTGCCTCTACTTTTTAATATAATCCCTCAAGTATTATCAATCTTACATAACATCCCCTAATAGTTCCCACATGTGAACCAATAGTTCCATCATGTGAACCAATAGTTCACATCATGTGAATTTTAAAATTTTAATTAGGTACACCCCTAAGTTAGACTCCACTTTTTAATCCGTCAATAATGCTAAAATATCATAACAAATAATATGAGTTACAGTGCCATGATAAATAATAAAAAGTATCATGCAGATGCTATTGTAATTATTGAATCAAAATATTGTGCAATTGCTACTTTATCAATTATTGAATCAATAATTTAAAATACTGTGCAACACCGTGTGCCTGTGAAATACCGCGTACTACTGTGGAATAACGCGTTTTACTATTCTTTTTTATTACCGGGTATTTCAACAGTTGCCGGTGATAATACTGTTGACAAAATACTGTCGCCTTCAGTTTCCGACAATGGGGCCCACTATCGTTGACAATATTACCATTGTGGGGCCCACTAATATTTTGATATTTCGACGCCGTCGTACGATACCGAATATAATATTCTCCGACAAAAAGAATATTCCCCGACAAAAGGAATATTCCCCGACATACAGGTTTGACTTTTTGTATAAATGAATAGTAAATTCGTATGAATAGTACTTTCGTATTTATACCGTATAATTTCGTATCCAGCTCATATAAACATTATGACGTAATCGAAGGTCGAAGAAAGTATAAAAACGTTTTTAGCGTAAATAGTCTCCCGTGAATAGTGATCGCGTGAATAGTGATTACGTGAATAGTAATTTAGCGTTATTACTAGACTTCTAAATTTTCACATATTTCACTAGGAACTTTATCATTATCGATTTAACACCTTTCTGTTTAAAAACAATAAGAAGAAAAAAAAAATCTCTTTATTAAAATTTTCGGGGTCTTACATCTATGCTCGGCTGCGGGGGTGGAGTGGGCTGATAGTGAGCCTGTGCAACTCCCGATGAACACGATTGACCATGCGACGATTGCTAAGTATAAGGTGTGGGAAAGAGCTCCTTCTCCTGCCCGAGGAGCAGGATTTTTATTAGGAGATTACAGTGTGAGTGAGGAGGCCGCTGATCAGCCGGTGCCCGAACCTGAACAGACAACTCATATATCCCAGGCTCGATTGGATCACATGGAGAGGTGTATGACTCGGAGGATGGATGCTATACACTCGAGTATGACCGAGCTTCGTTCTTTCTCCACTCAGCTTTCAGATAGTTTCTCGTAGGCCTATTCTCAGTTGGGCGTTCAAGTACAATTCCCGACATTTGGTGCAGCCTCAACTTATCCGCCTCCGGACACACCTTCAGATGGGGAAGAGGTAGATGATGCTACTTCGGATTAGGGGAGTTTTTCTTTCCTTTTCCTTTTCTTTTATTGTTTTATCCAATGAGGGCATTGTCTGTTTTAAGTTTGGGGGAGTTCTTTCAGGTTTTTGTTTAGCATGTTTGTTGGTTTTGTGCATTATATATGTTAGTATGTTGGCATATCATTGTGATTATTGTGAATTTTGCATAGTTTAGTTTGGTTGTGTTAGGTGCATTTAGTTTGTTGCATGAATCCAATTGATTAATTAGTTGGTATGATTTAGGCTCGGCTAATGATGATATGGGTATTATTGTGTTAGCTTGGACAGTTTGAAAGTCTTTAGGGATAAAATAATTTTGGTCATGAGAGTAATTATGCTTTGTCATAACTTGAGTTATTGGATAGCACGAATAATTTGATTAATTTGACTGCTGGGGTTCAAAGGGTTGCATAACTGATTTTTACATGAGAATTGAGAAAAACATTGTTAGGTGAATCAATAAAGAAGGCTGAATAGGGTAAAAGCTGAGTTTGGGGGTTTCTTTTAAAAAGAAAAAAAAAGGAATAAATAAATATAATAAATGTTGACTAGTTGGGTTCTGTGGCCTCTATCACTCGAGTAATTAGATCCTTAGGGGTGTCTTAACACATAGTGCCCTAAAGTAGTCTGGTTTGGGTGTCACTGATTGAACGCTCGCTACATGGGTGATTTTGAAAAGCCTAAGAGAACTTGACATTGCACAGTTAAGCATAAATACGAGTTGGAGCGTAAAACGCACTCGTAAAAGAATAAAGCTAGGAATAAGTCTTGTTAGAACCTTTATCCTCGGTGTTTGCTTGATTTTGGCTGGATTTGTTGTATTTGCTTGAATTGAAGTAAAAATAGAGTATTCTTGTTATAGAGTTGGTTATGTGGCTTTACTTTGAACTTTGGGCAGTTAACTTAATTAATGAACACACACGCACAATTTGGGTGATGATAGGTGTATATTGTTTGATTGGTTGAGATTATTAGTTCCTTTTGACTGGATTAATTGTTTTAAGCTAGTTGTTGATATCTCTGAGGCACACAGTTAGCATTCCTACTAGTTATTGGTTGGATTCTTAGGCATGGTAGTTATTAGTATATTCATGGCATTATGTTGCATTGTGTTAGTTATATTGCATTGTGTTGCTTGGGGACAAGCAATAGTTTAAGTTTGGGGGAATTTGATAAGTAGGTTTTATACCTACGAATCGGATGCCAATGAATGCGAATTATTGTTTATTTCCATGGTATATAGTTACTTTTTATGCATTTTTATGTGTTTTATAGGTTGCGCGTGTTGGGATTGAGTTTGGCGAGAATTGGTGGGATTGCGTTATTACAGTTGCTGAGTTACTGATTTTGCAGAGTAGTAGGGCAGCGCGACCGCGCCCAAAATGAACTATGGTGCAGCGCGGCCGCGCCTGACTTCAGACCTAGAAAAATTTTTGCTGCCATAGTAGCGCGGCCGCGCGCCTTTCAAGCTTAATCCAGGCGCGGCCGCGCCGGTTCGAGTGAGGGCAAATTTGACTTTTCAGATGTTTTAATTGGTTTTGATTTGAACTTGGATTTGGAACTTTGTAATTAATTAGGGGTTTTATCAGATACTGTAAATAGGTATTTTCTAGTTGGTAATTGGGCGATCTATTACTATCAAACCCTAGTTTTGAGCAATTTGAGAAGACTTGAAGCAAGTTGATAGCAAGGAGGAGCAGGACAGAGATTGAAGGATTCCTTATAGTGTTTCTTCTCTTTTCTTTCTACTCTAAACTTTTGATGTTATTAAACTTGTGGATGATGAATTCTAGTTTAGTTATGAACTAAATTTCTTTTAAGGCTATAATGGATCTTAATGCATAGTCTTGAATAGCATGCTTCTTTGAATATTATGACTAGTTACTTCTGGATTATCTATTATGGTTTGTGCTGAATTGCTTAATTATCTGGCCAATAATTACTGGGATATGCTATATGAATTCGAGAGATAAAGTATAGAATTAGATCTGACCATAATAGCATGTGATTGTGTCTTCTGTTGTCGATGGAATTCATAATTTGTGTTTATGATAGAAATATACTTATTCACCGCATGTAATCAAAATAGGGAACCTGGAATTTAAATCCTTTTTAATTGTAATTCACATAGAAATATAGTGAATTAGTTATCTAGGGTGATTAACTCGAGTCTATCAATTGTGGATTTGAGTTGAGTTATTTATAAAACATTGAGAGATGGTTATAAATAGAGATGAGTTCCTGGTTAACAATCCAAAACAACTAGCATAATTTGAAGGGAAGTGTGTTGAACAAGATAAAGCATTAAGTGAAGTTATAGTCTTAAGTCTTTAAAAAAATCTGTTTTCAAGATAGAGGTAGTAATTTAATTTAGAATTAATTAGTTAAATTCAAAATTACAAAATTCATCAATTATTTGTTTACTAAAATTGTTTTGATTTAAATTTGGAATTTGTCATTATAGAATCAATTCTTTTCTGTGGGACGATACTCTACTTTCACTTTATTACTTGTGGACTGCGTATACTTGCGTATTTTTGCTAGTATAGATTTTGGCAAACATTAGCTCTCCTTTTTGCACATCAATTAAAGTTTTGCCCGTGCCTAATAATGGTTGCCCAAGGATAATAGGTATCTCCCTATTTTCTTCAAAATCAAGGACAATGAAATCTACTGGAAAAATAAACTTGTCCACTTTGACAAGCACATCTTCTACTATGCCTCTTGGGTATGTGACAGACCTATCCGTAAGTTGTAACGTAACATTTGTAGGTTTTGCCTCACTTAATCCCAATTGTTGATAAATAGAGAGTGGCATTAGATTGATGCTTGCCCCCAAATCACAAAGGGCCTTGCCGAAGAACTAGCTACTAATTGTATAACGAATTGTGAAACTCCACGGATCTTTCAAGTTTGGTGGTAACTTTCTTTGCAAAACAGCACTACATTCTTCGGTTAGTGCCACTGTCTCCAAATCTTCAAGCCTTCTTTTCCTTGACAAGATATCTTTCATGAACTTCACATATCTAGGCATTTGTTCCAATGCCACAGCAAATGGTATATTTATGTGCAATTTCTTGATGACTTCCAAGAACTTCGAGAATTGCTTATCTAACTTTATTTTCTGCTGGCGTTGTGGGAACGGGTATGGTGGATACATAGGGCCTTGCTTGCTCCCCTCTGATTTTGACACTGGCTCCTTTTCCTTCTTTTCTGTTTCTTTGCTCTTTTCTTCATCTTTCTCCATATTTTCATCCTCAACAACTTTTTTTGATGGAACATCTTTCACAACTTCAGATAATTCCTTACCACTTCTCAAAGTTACAGCCTTGCAATGCTCCTTACCTTCTCTTTTTGGGTTGACTTCGGTATCATTAGGTAAAGCACCTGGAGGACGGATATTAAGAGCACTAGCTATTTGTCCTAGCTGAAGCTCTAGATTCCGTATTGAAGCGTTGTTTTGTGCAATTGATTGAGCCAATAACTCTTCCACACTAGGCTTTTTCTCTTCTTGAGGAAAGGGTGGGTTTGAGACTTGTTGGTGTAATTTAGTTTGATGAGGTGGTTGAGTTTGGTTTTGAAATCCTGGAGGATATTAATGCCTAGGAGCTGAATATTGGTTTTGGGTTTATTGTTATTGCTCCATGAGAAATTTGGGTGACTTCTCCATCCTGGATTGTATTGATTGGAGTGAGGGTTGTTTTGCTGCCTATTATAATTTTCAACGAACTATACAGACTCTGCATTGATTGCATATTGCTTGGTAGGATGATTTCCAACACACAAGTCACGTGTTTCAGAAATGCTCTACACAGATTGAGTTCCTAGAGTCTCCACTTTCTTTGTAAGCACGGCTAGCTGCGCGGCTATTACAGTGAAGGGATCAATTTCCAATTTTTCTGCTGCGTTTTATGGCATTCTCCTCTCCGATGGCCATTGATAATTATTGGCAGCCATAGTTTCCAATAAGTTATAGCACCACCTATAGCTGTGTCAACACTTGATCGGGTAGCATTGGTCAACCCATTATAGAAAGTCTGAACTTGCAACCATTGAAACAAACCATGGTATGGACATCTCCTTATTATATCTTTAAATCGTTCCTAAGCTTCATACAAGGACTCAAAATCATATTGAATAAACGAAGTAATGTCATTTCTCAATCTTGCAGTTTTGGTGGGTGGGAAGAACTTTGCCAAAACTTTCTGGGCTAAGTCATTCCATGTAGTAATTAAGCCCGAAGGAAGCGAATACAGCCAACTCTTTGCCTTGTCACGAAGTGTGAAAGGAAATAATCGGAGTCTGACAGCATCATCGGTGACTTGAGTGTACTTAAATATGTCACAGATTTCCAGAAAATTCATCAAATGAGCATTTGGATCGTCATTAGGCAACCCACCAAACTGCAAACAGTTTTGGACCATTTGGATGGTGCCTGGCTTAATTTCGAAGTGGGTGGCCTCAATAGCTGGCCTGGAAATGCTCGAGTGTAAATCCGTAACAAAAGGCATGACATACTCCCTCAAGGATTTAGGCTCCTCCTCAGCCATGGTATTTTGATTGGGTATACCCTGAACTCGCTCTCTTCGCAGTCTTCGAATATTTCTCTCGATCTCGGGATCGTAAGGAATTAACTCAAGACCTCGTGAGCGTGGCATACAAATCAAGAATACCTACAAAACAAAATGAAAATTATATACAAGTCTAAAAAGAGACCAAGTCAATTGAAATTGATATTGGCATAATTATTAGAAAACAATTCTCCGGCAACGGCGCCAAAAATTTGTTAGACGATTTAGCAATTGATAAACACACACGTGCAAGTATACACGGTCCACAAATAATATAATGATAAGATATGAGTCGAACCCACAGGGAATTGTGACGAATAAATACCAAGTACCAATCGTATATCAATTTGATCTAGTTTAAACGATGAAGATTTGAATTTTGTTGATTAGTTGAGTTCATAAGACAAGTAATGAATAAAATGTGATAAAATATCAAGATAGAAAGATCTAAGATTACAATTTCCCATAACACATCATTTGAATCTCCTAACTCTCTCTTTTTAATCAGTTATATCATACGAATTGACAATTGAGAAATTAAAACTTCATAAGAGCCTCTGTCGATGGTCAATCACGAATCTTCCTAAGCGGTGTATAGGTATATGTCTATCCTATACACTATCAAGACACCAATTTCAAGAATGATTAATAAGACACGTGTCACTAAATCTCATTAACTGTCCCCTCAATTATCAACTTTCACATCGGAAGTCATTAAGACTAGATTCTCTATTGGTTGCATGCGGTAGTTAGGTATATGTTTATCCCAACTACTCTCAAGTTACCTATTTATGCAGATTATTAACAAGACACATGTCACTTAATCCAATTAATAACCTAAAACAATCTTTAACTCTCGCATGTTATCATAACTAGGTCTTAACCTATAATCCGTTCGTCAAGTTCATATAGGTTCCCAAGGTAATTACGGGCCAAGAAATTAATCTAGAAAGCAAGGGTTATGATAATCAATTGACAAATGAATAACTAAAATCAATATAGAGAGAATTCAATTCAACTTAAGTGTTGGGTTCCATTGCAATCTTAGAATAAAAGGTTAATTCATGATAGCTACAATAAACATCAATTTCAATTTATACATTGTCAAATTCGAATTACAAAGGATGAAAATCTAGAAATGAAACCACTTTTGAAGTTGTTCAGCTGTTGTTCCTTGGGCTGTTGTTGGTTTCTAGCTCTCTTCCTTAGTTTTGCAATTCTTGTTGACTGAGTTCCTTGGCTTGTGGCTTGATTCAGCTTGATTTGCAGCCTTTAACACTGTTGTTTGATGTATTTTGTAGCCTCTCTATCTCTGGATATCTTATATGAAGCTCAGAAGAGAATATATATAGCCTCTTTCAAGAAGCCCTAGCCAAAGTCGGACAAAATGCAGCTCAGATCGCACTGAAAATATGTCACATCGCACTCAGGACGGCGTCGGCAGGCCCGCACGGTGCCTAGCGCACGCGCCCAAAGCTTGGTTAGCCTATTCTGGCTGCCGCACACCCGCACGCGCGCGCGCGCACCCAGGCCCACACCCTGGCCATCCGCCTAGCGCCCCGCCTGTTGCACGCCTGGTGCCCCAACTGCCGAGGCCCCAGCGCGCGCCCGTGCCCATGCGCCCCTGCCCAGTGCCTGTCGAGCGCGCCTGCCTATCGAGCGCGCCTACCCATGTGCCCGCGCCTGTTGCCTGACTGCCGACGCCCAGCGCCCAGTGCCAACGCCGCGCAACACGCCGTGCACGCAATCCAATGTCGTGCACACTCCATTTTCAAGTCTCATCAAATTTAACACTGAGCGTCGCCAAACACTAATTTCCATTGTACTACCAATCGGGCACGGATTTCTAAACACGGGCTTGTGCTTGTGGCTTGGCCGACGCCGCACGTCGTGCAAGTTTTCCAACGCCGTGCAAGCTAAACTTCCAAATTTCATCAACTTAAACACCGAGCGTCACCAAGCACTAATTTTCACCGTTTTACTATTCGGGCATAGATGTCCGAGCACGGGCATTGAGTCATTGTAAACAACGATCCGAGCAATCTTTATTTTAATTCCTACAAACACAATGAAAATGCATCAAAGCAACATAAAAGAAGTAAAAATAACAAGAAACTAAATTATCTGGACAAATGATATAAATACCTAAAAACCATATAAAATACCCAAAAGCTAACAAATTATCAAGATCAAAGGTACCCAAATTGTGTGTATAAAACACTCTCATCAAATGGATATTAGCAAAACCCTAGTTTATATCTCTATAAAAATTACAAGTATTCTCCACAATTCTAACGCAAGGGTGTGTAACCCAATCTATGATAAGACTCCTCTTATTTATAGATATAGGGAACCCTTCTAAACTATTTAGGATTAGGGTTTTTATTCTAATTAAATTCCTTTAATTAATTAAACTGCTAATCCAATTAGAAATTTATGAGAGTACTTTTATTAATTAATTCCCAAACGCTTTTAGGAATTAAATAATAATAATAGTAATAATAATAATAAAACACCTCTTACTAATTTATATTTAATATTTTTAAAATATTAAATAATAAACATTAAGCTATTTAATTTATTCTACCTCCATAGACTAAATTAAATACACTTAACTTATTATTACAATTATATCATTTACTTCTTAAATAAATATTTTTCTTTTGCGGTGTGACCCTTTAGGTTCTCCATATTAAACTGGTTGAGAATAAATCAATTAGAACAATTCTAACCTTATTAAAATAAATAAATTAAACTATTTAATTTATTTAAATAAATAACATTTATTCTACAATAAGGATAAGCCCCCTTAGCGATCAACAACTTTCTAGATAATATAGATTTCAACATTAATCACAAAAGAACCTTTCAGTGCATAGTTACCGTACAATTCAATTCTTCTACCATACAAAGTCCCAATTAAATATAAGACATAGAATTACCGTCAAGTCTTATTTTATTTAATTATATGCATTTCGATTCTCAAATGCCCAACTCTAGATTATGCAAATTAGAAACTCCTTTCTAATTTCATTCTTCCTTGGCCAATGACTACTAAGTTGTCATTTATCGAATCACATAGGACATTCTCATCTTTTACTAGGTGTGGTAGATTTTTTGTTGATCATTCACCTATCTCCATGTATAATTTATTATACCCAAGCATACCCTTTGATATGCCCTAAAGGTCTTAAGGGACATGTCAAAGCATAACTTATCATACACAAGATACTATGATGATCTCAAGTCCAAGGATCACTTGTACTACTATCACTAGAGGAATTCCTATTGACAGGCCAGTAAAACTCCATTAGGCATTCCTTCAACGAGTCACGTTCAGTGAACTTATTCTCCAATAAGCACCTACATACTTGCTTTAATGTCTCCACATAAATGATTATGAGATCAATCATCCTCTTCCTAAGAGCAAGCAAAATATGTACTAATCTATCCGGATTCATTAATCCCCTTTTTAGTAATCCAAGCGACATCAGCCACTTTCTCCATCTCTATGACCCAAGTTTGTGCTTCGATCGGATTCATAAACCCTTGAAATTCTGGGGGTCCAATAGCCTTGAAGTCTTTGAAAGTCGTGGCCTGAGCTTGGGGTTGATTTGCAAATGCTCCTGTTAGCAAGTTTACCAACTGCTGCATTGGATTAGCATTGGCTTCTTCGTTGTTATTGGTGGATCCCTCAGGGGTTTGTTGACGGGTTTGTCTGCTTGGCAGCATCTTACTGTCAAGAATTTGCGTTATTAGATTATTGCTCAATTACTTAAGCATTTAAGTCTTAACTTAAACATTTATAAATAACACTTAACACATAGCACATCTGATAAATTTTCGCATTTTATTCATTTATTGCTTTAAGACATAACATAGATAGCATCATAGTTGCTTATATCATCTATCCTGAAATCATAAAATTCTAGGATTACATCAACATTCTATCCCATTATACAAAACTGGGATTTACAACTTATTAACTTCATAGATTTTCATACTAGCACATCTAATCATAATCTACGATGACATTCCACGGCGCACAACTTCCTCACGTTCTTGCTCCATAATACGAGTCACCATCCTTCGATCCATCATATACCGGGGTTGATCATCGAACTGCACTAGATGACGATGAACTCGATCCTGAGCTCTATCGATTGTGGTATGAAAAATATACTCCATCTCATCAATCTTGGCCTTCTTTGACTGCACCTTACATTCAACACGATCTGCGCGATTAGCCTCCCTCAACCAAGCGTCTTCAGCTCTAGCCCGCTTAGCTGTCTCCTCTTTCAATTCTTCTCATACAATTTCATTTCTAGCTAATAACTGACCTCGTCGGTACTCAGACTGAGCTAGTCTCTGCTCGACATCTGCAAGATGTGATGAAAGGTCTTGGATCTCGACATCCTTCTGCTCTAAAGCGGCTTGACATTCCACAACTTGATCTTCTAACTCCTTCTTTTGGCTCTCTTCCTGAACCAGCTTCCACTCTACATCCCCAAGACGTATATCAAGCTCCTCAATCTCATTATTCTTCTGCTCTATGGTAGTCTGACGATCTTCCACCTGCTCCTCCAACTCCTCCACTCTATCCTGCAACTCTATATTGCGGTCATACACCTGCTCATACATCTGAACACCTAAGGAAGATAATGGTATCTCCTCAGGGTCTTCTTCCTCCTCCTCAATCTCCTCCGGATCCTCCTCAGGATCAGTCTCAGGCTCGTACTTGGGACCTACAACTATGATCAATGGGGATGGCTCCCTCTGCACTAGCTGCTCCCGAACTACATGAATATCCCGGGGCTCCTCCCCCCTAGCCTGGCTGGATCCTTCTATATCAGTCGTCCTGCCACCAAAATTTTAAGTTTTAATTACTACTCGATATTACTTGCGAGCACATAAGTTTGTTATCAAGTAAGCACAAAACACATAATCATTTTATTGTCTTTTAAGAATTTCCGTAATCCATTCCTTAGAACTCGATAAGAGTTTATCACCACTATATTCTCTATTTTCCAAAAGGCTACTACCCTAAGGTTTTCCCCACCTAGAGGTTCATAACCTACAACTCTGATACCAACCTATGACACCCCCAAATCCGGCTATTTAATTCCCACTGATTTGGTATTCACTATACCATTCATTCATATCTAGCTACTCATAATAAAGGACAATTTAAATTAAGTTAAATGAAAAATCTTCCCACAAAAGGGTTACATCTCTAATCTCTTAATCAAACAAATCCTAGGTTATCTAACCTTTATTACATCAATGCGGAATTAAAACAGAAAATTAAATAAGTCTTTTTACAATAAAACATCAAATAAATAACAAGTCTTTAGCTATTTCTGCATCTTGCCCTTGCCCTTACTCGTGGACGGCTCGTCCGGCTTTTCTGTCTTAGCTGCAATGTTCAATGCAAGAGTGAGTAAACAATTGCCCACAAGTATGACAACAATAACAATTTAATAATCAATGAAATAGATTTCAACTGAGGAATTGTGGTTTTTCCTGAATTCAATCAATAACTAATCGAGATATAAAAGCTTAATAGAACATTTGGCTCAAAAATTAAATATAGAATTCAAGCTTTAGAATTGTATCTGAGGGTCATAAGACCTCGAACTATGTCCAAGGTTAACAAGTATCTCTACCGTAACCTTTAACAGTCATGAAGACTATGGACTATCCGTCTCGTACTTGGGGGGATCAACCCTTTGTACAATGTATTGTGCACAAACATTTTAACGTTGTTGCGTAATTAATCCCCTATATTAGGGTTGTTCATCTCAGTTTAGCATCAGAATCCGTACCAAAAGGAACTTGGTTTGGAATAATTTTAAAATATTCTAAGTCTTTAGAACGCTCATCAACTAAGGACTAACTGAATCAATAAGGGTTTGCTAGTCACTAAAACATTCGATTCAACAATAAAGTTGTACAATAGAATTTATGTTTGAAGTTTGAATAACGATCAACTAACAAATGACTAAAACAAAATGTAAGCATTTGATATTATAACAACCTTGCTTGAATGATAATAAGTTAAGGTTAATAGGCTTGCTCTACGGAAGTAAACTTGCTTTAAATGAATAATAAGATTAAGGGAGGAAAAAAACTTGCCTCACACGTAGATTACAGATTTAAATTCACGTTCCTTAATCAACCTATACATTTTAATTATAAAACGGTAACAATAATTAGTTACAGAATTATATGCACTTTAGAATTTGTTCTTATTCCATTTAGTATATCAAATGTCATTTGATATTCATTAAATATTTGCTTACCACTCATTGTAGTATCTTATTTATTATTAAATACTTTAATCTAAGTTTTAATCATGTACACGACAACATAGCAAAATAAATAAATAAATAAAAATAAAAATTTTCAGTTACTGTTCCACCGCCGGGGCGGCGAATTCCTTCACAAACTCTCGCCGGGGCAAGAGAACTAAGTCATTTTTACCGCCGGGGAGAGATCCCGCCGGGGCGAGAACTCCAGTACATTTCTACCGCTGGGGCGGTAGACTCGGCAGTCATCTCCTACAGTTCGCGAACCAGTGACATCCTAGGCCCAATTTTCCAAATTCTACCATCTAACACATAAATTCAACATACCCATACATCAAACATGTTATAAAACAATTACCCAACATGTTTCTAAACATTCTAACCATTATAATACACATAATCAACCAATTAGAACCCAAAATTCTTTGTTTAGACAAAATATTCATGTTTTAGCCATTTAAATGAAATCAACCACTGTAAATTCATCTCTAAACCATTTTAATCCATTCCACTTACATTCTTTTCGTTTTTCATTATAATATCATAATCAAATGTCAATTTACCGATTAATAATCAATTTGAGCATCAATTTTCATTATGCCATACATGAAAGTAAAACTCTGTAAAACCAAAAACTCTATTCTAAAGCATACTTTCATGGATTAATCTTGACTAAGACATGTTTATAAACATCATACAATAATTATTCATATCTATCCACACATGTAAACAATTACCACATGCATTGGTCATAAAAATTTATTTTCAGAGAACTAAAAATTAGTTTCCAGTGGAGAAATCAAAGAATACAATTTACAGAAGTTTGAATGAATTATACCTCTTAATTCTTGATCAAGCTAAGCAAAGACAATACTCCTCTTGATTCTCAGTTTTTCTCTCTTTCAAATTCACAGAGTTCTCAACTCTCTCCACAATTCTCTTCTGTGCACTCTCAATACTCAGACTGTTTTTTTTAAAACCACTGACAAAGCTTTGAACAAAATAAAACTGATAGCTTTTTTTTAAAAAATACTGATAACATATTCTATTATTTAATCCATCAGTTACATAGTTCAAAAGCCACTAAGGCTTGTTTGGCAAATACTAAATTAAAAATAGGAATTCAAAAGCCACAAGGCTTTGTTTGATAAAAATAAATTAATCTTCTTTTAAATATTTTAATACTTATTATATGATATGCTTCAATTGTCACACTTTAATCAATTAAATTGTAACAATATAAATTTAACTATAACTTATATTTGACCATCTATAAATTAATCCAAATAATTCAATAAGTCATTTTATTCAAATAAATCAGTAATCATCGAATTTAATTATTAAATTAGAAAAATTACATCAAATCACATTTAAATAATATTTAACATAATTACACTTGACATGAACTATTCCATAATAACTTTATAAATTATTTATTTTACTCAATAAATAAATTAACAAAAATATTTATATAACACAATAAATATTTTTATTTATTCACAAAAATCGCATTCGTTACATGGAATGGGATAAGAAGATGGAGAGGATTTTTGACTGTCATAATTATTCAGATCGTAAGAAAGTCAAACTTGCCGCTACGGAATTCTCAGGTTATGCAGTTACATGGTGGGATTAACTGACAACCAGTAGAATAAGGTGTGGACAACGTCCAATTGACACATGGGTGAAGTTGAAGACTATCATGAAGAAACGATTTGTGCCAGATTACTACCACCGAGAGTCAGTTCACAGTTTACAAAGCTTGAGACAAGGTGTTCGAAGTGTAGAGGACTACTACAAGGAGATGGAGATGCTGATAGCCAGAGCTGAATTAGTTGAGGATAAAGAGGCGACGATGGCTAGGTTTTCAGCAGGTTTGAATTGGAAGATATCAGATTTGGTCAAACGATAGCATTATCTGGAGTTGGAAGAGATGGTGCACATGGCTATTAAGATTGAGAAACAACTCAAGAGGAGAGGTAGCCAACAGTCGATGCCTAATCCGAGTTCGTCATGGAAATCTAATGTGGCGAAGCGAGAGGAGAAGCCAGTTGTGAACAAGCCGAAAGTGGAGCTTAGACCGGATGTGACTAATCGGGGAAAGCAAGGTAAAAATGAGCAACCTTCTTTTAGTCGTAATCGGGATATTGTTTGTTTTAAATGTCAAGGTAAAGGTCATATTGCAAGTCAATGTCGGAATCAACGGACAATGATATTACGTGATAATGGGGAAGTGGAAACCGAAGAGGAAGAAAGTGACACCGATTCGATGCCACCTTTGGAGGAGGCTGAAGATAGGGAAGTTGCAATACTTGGGGAAGTCTTAGTTACCCGACGAGTACTTAATGCACAGGTGAAGGAAGAAAGCAGCGAGCAACGGGAAAATTTATTTCACACTAGGTGTCTTGTGAATGGGAAGATTTGTTGTGTCGTGATTGACGGAGGTAGTTTCACAAATGTAGCAAGTAAGGCTATGGTGGAGAAATTGGGGCTTTCCACAACCAATCATCCTCAACCATATCGACTGCAGTGGCTTAATGGCAGTAATGAGATTAAGGTGACTAAACTGGTGATGGTGTCATTTACTATAGGGAGATGCATGGATTAGATTTTGTGCGACGTGGTGCCAATGCAAGCGGTCACATATTGTTTGGTCGACCGTGGCAATTTGATAGGCGAGTGAAGCATGATGGCTTCACCAATGAATATTCTTTTATTCACAGTAAGAGGAAGGTTACTTTATGTCCTATGTCACCACATCAGGTGCATGAGGATCAAATTCATTTGCAGAAAGATCGTGAAAAAAGAAAAGAGAGTGAGGAAAAGAAAAATCGAGAGAAAAAAAATATTGAGGAAAAAAATAAGAGAGGAAGAAAAAGAGAAAAACGAAAAGATGATGAGAGAAAAACTAATATATATGCAAAAAAGAGTGACGTAAGGCGAGCTTTGGATTCTAAACAGCCGATGATTATACTTCGGTATAAGGAGGCGATTTTGAATACTAATGCTAATGATTCTTCTTTGCCTAGTGTTGTTTCATCTCTTTTGCAGGATTACAAGGATGTGTTTCCCGAGGAGCTTCCACAAGGATTACCACCTATTCAGGAAATTGAGCATCAAATTGACTTCGTACCCGATGCAACTATTCCAAACCGTCCAGCTTATCGGAGCAATCCCGAGGAGACGAAGGATTTGCAAAGGCAAATTGGCGAACTCATGGAAAAGGGGTTCGTGAGGCAAAGCATGAGTCCATGTACAGTTCCAGTGATCTTAGTGCCTAAAAAGGATGGGAAGTGGCGCATGTACATTGACTATCGAGCGGTAGACAATATTACGGTAAAGTATCGACATCCCATTCCACGTTTAGATGACATGTTAGATGAATTGCATGGTTCTTGTGTATTTTTAAAAATTGATTTAAAAAGTGGATATCATCAAATTCGTATGCATGAGGGTGATGAATGGAAAACAGCTTTCAAAACAAAATATGGGTTGTATGAGTGGTTAGTGTTACCTTTTGGTCTAACTAATGCTCCTAGTACTTTCATGAGATTAATGAACCATGTTTTGCGTCCGTTCATTGGAAAATTTGTGGTTGTGTATTTTGATGACATCTTGATATATAGCAAAAACTTGGGAGAGCATGCATTGCATTTAAAATCTGTTTTAGATGTACTTCGTAAGGAAAAGTTATTTGCTAACATGGATAAGTGCACGTTTATTACGGATAGAATTATTTTTCTTGGATTTGTTGTGAGTTCACAGGGAGTTCAGGTGGATGAGGAGAAAATACGTGCAATCCGAGAATGGCCGAGTCCAACAAATGTGAGTTAAGTTCGTAGTTTCCATGGACTGGCAAGTTTCTACCGACGTTTTGTGAAGAATTTCAGCGACATCATAGCGCCATTGACGGAAGTAATCAAAAAGAGTGTGGGATTTAAGTGGGGTGAAGAACAGGAAAAGGCGTTTAAATTGATTAAAGATAAATCGACTAACGCTCCTTTGCTTATTTTACCTAACTTTACTAAGACTTTTGAGATTGAGTGTGAAGCTTCAGGTTTAGGGATTGGAGCTGTGTTGATGCAGGAAAGGAAACCAGTGGCGTACTTTAGCGAGAAGTTAAGTGGGGCAGCTCTAAACTATCCTACTTATGACAAGGAGATGTATGCATTGGTTCGAGCGTTGGAAACGTGGCAACACTACCTTTGGCCTAAAGAGTTCGTGATTCACACCGATCATGAATCCTTGAAGTACTTGAAAGGACAACACAAGTTGAACAAGCGGCATGCTAGGTGGATGGAGTTTATCGAGACATTTCCATATGTCATCCGATACAAATAGGGTAAGGAGAATGTTGTTGCTGATGCTCTATCGAGGAGGTACGTGTTATTAAATACTCTTGATACAAAATTGCTTGGTTTTGAACGAATCAAAGACTTATATGTTAGTGACCTTGATTTTTGTGAAGAGTTTAAATCATGTGAGAAGAATGCTGTAGGTAAATACTTTAAAGTTGATGGTTTTCTATTTCGAGAAAATAAGTTATGTATACCTGCATGTTCTTTGCGTGAGTTGTTGATTAGGGATTAACATGGGGGAGGTCTGATGGGTCATTTTGGTGTTGAAAAGACTTTATCTGTTTTAAAAGAGCATTTTTATTGGCCTCATATGAAACGAGATGTAGAAAGAATTTGTGATAAATGCATTACATGTAAACAAGCTAAGTCTCGTGTTCAGCCTCATGGATTGTATACGCCATTGCCTATATCTAGTGAACCTTAGATTGATTTATCTATGGATTTTGTATTGGGTTTACCTAGGTCTAAGCGTGGTCATGATTCTATATTTGTGGTTGTGGATAGATTTTCTAAGATGGCACATTTTATTTCATATCTGATGATGCATCCCATATTGTTGATTTGTTCTTTAGAGAAATTGTGCGTTTGCATGCATGCCTAGAATAATTGTTTCAGATAGAGATTCTAAATTTTTAAGTTATTTTTGGAAGACATTGTGGTGTAAGTTAGGGACTAAACTGTTATTTTCAACTACTTGTCATCCACAAACTGACGGTCAAACTGAAGTTGTAAATAGGACTTTATCTGCATTATTAAGGGCAATCATTAAGAAGAATATTAAGCATTGGGAGGAATATTTACCACATGTTGAATTTGCTTATAATCGATCTGTTCATTCTGCTATTAATTTTTCACCGTTTGAGATTGTATATGGTTTTAATCCTTTAACACCGTTGGATTTATCACCGTTACCTATTTCTGAGTACACTAACTTGGATGGAAAGCAAAAGGCTGAGTTTGTTAAGCAGATACATGAGAAAACTCGACTCAACATTGAGAGGAGGACGGGGCAATATGCAAAACAGGCCAATAAGGGTCGACGTCAAGTTGTTTTTGAACCGGGAGATTGGGTATGGTTACACTTGCGAAAAGAAAGATTTTCGGCTCAACGACGATCAAAATTGCTTCCTAAAGGCGATGGACCATTTCAAGTGCTTGAGCACATTAATGACAATGCCTATAAACTGGATTTACCAGGTAAGTATAATGTTAGTACATCATTTAATGTTTTTGACCTTAGTCCGTTTGATGTAGGAGATGATTTGAGGACAAATCCTTTCCAAGAGGAGAGGAATGATGAGGACATACCTAGCAAGGACAAGGGTGGGAGCTATGGAGCGGATCCGGTGCATCCGGTGCAAGTTTCAGTTGGACCAGTGACGAGAGCACGAGCAAAGCGCTTCAGGGAAGGGCTTATTGGGTTTATTCAAGAAGTTTGGAATGACAAGGATGCAAGTTCAAAGGCGTTGGAGTTGGAACCTAGGTTTGTGAATGTGCTACAGGTGAGAGACCCAAGCCAAGAAGCAAAGGAGGCAAAAAATCAACTAAGTCTTGGTTCAAGCGCCTAAGGCGCTCCATGCCTTGTGTTTCAAGCGCCTAGGGCGCTCACCAAATGTGGGAGATTTAGCAACTCTAGTGCCTAAAGCGCTCGTCCTTTTGTATTTCCAGCGCCTAGAGCGCTGGCCAAATGTGGAGACATTGCAGGATAGCGCCTAAAGCGCTGCATCAAGAAGCAACCTAGTGCCTAAAGCACTAGGCTCTGTACACGGATTCTAAAGTTGCATTTGATCAGATTTCTTTCCTTAATTTCAGCATATTTTCATAATTCTATTGTAATTAGGATATTTTAAGATAGGATTTTGATTCCAAATCAGTTGCTATTTCCTTTAGGGATTCTAGGGTTTCATAGTTAGTATAAATAGACATTTGATTGTAATTCAAAACAACAATTCATTATTATTCAAAGTTTATTTTATTTGAGAGCTATTCTCTACTTTTGGTTCTTTGAAGAATTTCTAAGCTAATTTCTTAGTTTTTCTTTTGAGATTCATATTTAACTTATCATACAACAAACCATAGTTGTGTGTAGCGTTATTCTACCGCATCATTCAATCATACGGAGATTATCGTTTGAATTAAACGAGGGTTAAAGTGTTGTTGGTGTTTCATCCTTCATACATTCAAATTGTTTGATCGAATATATCAAGATTCTCGTCTCCAGATTAGACGTTGGGTTAAGATTTCGAAAGAGTCTATCAATTTGCTTACTAGAAACGATCCGGGCGACGACCACCTTACGCAAGCGTGCCGTGGAGTCTATCACATACTTAAATCGCACAAAAACTAAATTAAAAACATACAAATACGCAAATACGAAGTACTATCCCCAAATTTAAAATAAACATAGTCCTCGATATTTATAATAGACAAAATTAAAATAGAGAACTTCACTGAGGGTAATCAAGCAACATCATTATAGTGTGGTGTCGCTTGGACACTTCTGGACTAACAAAATTTTTATCATGGGCTTTGGTTGGCTTAGATGATGAAGCTTCACCCCATTTGTTGCTTGGAAGCCATACCAGATCAATGCCTCATGAAGAACAACCCACATTAGCTAAGAAACTCTCTCAGGCTAATTATCAAACATATGGCGTGCATATCCCAAAATCTCAGTTGTTAGTGCAGTTGGAATTAAGCCTAACCATCCACAAAGTCTTACAATGGGAGAAATAGAGCGTTCCTGCAATAAAACTCAACCCAAGCACAACACAAAGCAAGAAAAATTCGAGTTCAAACGCAAATACGTTCGCTTTTAGGGAGGAGGAGCAAAACCTTGCAAAACTAGCCAAATCCATGAAACCCTTGGTGAATTGAGGGCTAAGATGGTGAATTTGATGATGAATTGCTAGCCTTGTATGCTAATTTAGACAATGGGTGGTGGATTTTAACTTTGTTATGATGTGCAAAATGTTGGCTCTTTGCTTTGGAGGAGAGACAAAAGAGTGGAATGCCAAAAATTTGCATATGGGCTGCAATTAAGGACAAGCATCAGGTGGCTGGTCTGCTGCACTGCTGGCTGCTGCTCTGCTGCATGGGCTGCCATTGTGCTGCTCTGCTGCTGTTATGATTTTCAATGTTAGATTTAAACGTCTAACTGCAGCAAGTAATATTACACACATTAATCACAATTGATCATAAAATCAAAAACAAACCACACCAAACTTTTTTTTTGAGATAAAAAATAAAAATAAATAATAATAATAAAAAATCAAGATAGCTCGAAAAATAAAATGGAAATTTGGGTTGCCTCCCAAATAGCGCTTGTAATGCCCGTGAATTTTGAACGTCATTATTAATTAAATATAATTTTAATTTTAATGAGTTAACTTTGTGTTCTTACTTAAACCTTTGGGTGTATTGGTGGATTATGTGACTATATGATTTATTGATATAAATTTGTGTTAAGAGAATCACTAGTAGTATATTTAAACTAGTGACCAAATCCTAAGGCTTTATATCCATAAAGTTAACAAGGTATTTACTAAATTAAGTATTCAAGTAATTGAATATAGTTAGTAAATAATGTGTGTGGGTTAATTAATGAAAGTAGTTGTTAATGAGATATGATCCAAATTGGATAATAATAATTAATAGTTAAGTTAGTAATTTATTTACTAATTGACTAAGTTACTTAATTAATGAACCTAGTCCAATCATTTATATTAATCATGGATTTAGGTATTAATTGTGTGGCTTATTAAATGAGCTATCATGGGGTTAAATTAAATGACCCAATATTGCATTAAATAGATTTGAATTTTTATTAGCCTAATCATTTAAATTGGAAACCCAATGGTATTTAATATGTGGTCCAAAACCTAGCCATTTGATAAATTAAATGTGTAGCATTTGTTTATTAATTAAAGCTATTTGGGACAACATTTTTGGGACAACTTCCTTCTTGGTCGTGCACTAGGAGAGAGGGGAGAGCAAGTTGATTTCAAATTTTACTTTAATTAAGTAGCTAGCTTGTCTTGGAAGTTGAAGTTGTAGACTTGATATCATAGCTTCCTATCATGTCAAGTAGCTTCCTATTATGTTATAGCTTCCTAAAATGTCAACTAGCCACCCTAGTGACACAAGGCTACTCACTAGCTCCATGATGACAAAAGGTAGAGGTTTCTTGCTATTATCTAATTAGTAAGCCTTTTATCCAAGGGACAACAAAGATATGGGGGATATTAGTAACTCTTACACAAAGGGCAAGGTTGTCAAGCTCCTATTGATGGAAAATCTAATTAGCACACTTACAGATAAGATTAAGGCTAAATGGAAGGGATAAGGTGAACTCTTATATCCAAGGGGCAAGAAAGATGTGGGGGATAATAGCATGAATTCTAATTTAGCATTATATTTGCAAGTATTCTATCTTTTCATTTCATTTCAAGTTCATTTCTTCTTTTCATCTCCTTCTTTCATTTCTCTCAAACAAGAACATAGAGTAAGAGCTTAGAGAGGAAAAGAGAGTGAGATTAGCATAGTTCATGCATCCCAAGTTAATCACATACTTTGGTAGATCAAGGAGAGTAGCTACAAAATCAAGGTGAAACCCTAAACCATTTCCTTCTTTCTTACTTTGTTTTATTTTAATAGTTTTTGAGAGATTTTGTTCTAAGACTCAAGAATCATTAGATCTTCATGCTTCATGTATAGATCTAATCCTCTTGAGTGTTAGAATGGAGATTCAAAGGAAGAAAAGGAACTTATGTTCTTAAAGGGTAAAAACCCTAGCTTTTCTTCACTTGGATCACCCATAACTTGAGATCTACAACTTGGATTTGTGATCCTTCGAAAGGGGGTGCTAGGTACATGAGTTAGCTAGTAAACCCAAGTGGTAGAACACAAATCCATCAAGTTTTGCAGCCATGGGGGCTGTTTTCCCCAAAACAGTCCATTTAAAGTCTTAAAACCAAGAAGCTTGTTGTCCTCGTTTTTCAAAAGGTTGTTTCGGTCAGTTATGGATCTTTTAAAAATCTGGAAAAAATCATAGAGGTACCTTAAGAATTATCTAGAAGTAGGAAAAAGAATGAACACGTTTCGATGTGTACTTTTTGTGTAATGGCTTTTACCGTGAAGGACTCCTAAATATTCATACTCGGATTTCTCACTGTGTGTACCTTGAAACAATATGAAATTTATGTTAAGGGAATCACTAGTAGTATATTTAAACTAGTGAGCAAACCCTAAGGCTTTATATCCATAAAGTTGACAAGATATTTACTAAATTAAGTATTCAAGTAAATTGAATATAGTTAGTAAATAAAGTGTGTGGGTTAATTAATGAAAGTGGTTGTTAATGAGATATGGTTCAAATTGCATAATAATAATTAATAGTTAAGTTAGCAATGTATTTACTAATTGACTAAGTTACTTAATTAATGAACCTAGTCCAATCATTTATATTAATCATGGATTTAGGTATTAATTGTGTGACTTATTAAATGAGCTATCATGAGGTTAAATTAAATGACCCAATATTGCATTAAATAGATTTGAATTTTTATTAGCCTAATCATTTAAATTGGAAGCCCAATGGTATATAATGTGTGGTCCAAAACCTAGCCATTTGATAAATTAAATGTGTAGCATTTGTTTATTAATTAAAGCTATTTGGGACAACATTTTTGGGACAACTTCCTTCTTGGCCGTGCACTAGGAGAGAGGGGAGAGCAAGTTGATTTCAAATTTTACTTTAATTAAGTAGCTAGCTTGTCTTGGAAGTTGAAGTTGTAGACTTGATATCATAGCTTCCTATTATGTCAAGTAGCTTCCTATCATGTCATAGCTTCCTAAGATGTCAACTAGCCACCCTAGTGACACAAGGCTACTCCTTGGCTCCATGATGACAAAAGGTAGAGATTTCTTGCTATTATCCAATTAGTAAGCCTTTTATCCAAGGGACAACAAAGATATGGGGGATATTAGTAACTCTTACACAAAGGACAAGGTTGTCAAGCTCCCATTGATGGAAAATCTAATTAGCACACTTAAAGATAAGATTGAGGCTAAATGGAAGGGATAAGGTGAACTCTTGTATCCAAGGGGCAAGAAAGATGTGGGGGATAATAGCATGAATTCTAATTTAGTATTATACTTGCAAGTATTCTATCTTTTCATTTCATTTCAAGTTCATTTCTTCTTTTCATCTCCTTCTTTCATTTCTCTCAAGTAAGAACATAAAGTAAGAGCTTAGAGAGGAAAAGAGAGTGAGATTAGCATAGTTCATGCATCCCAAGTTAATCACATACTTTGGTAGATCAAGGAGAGTAGCTACAAAATCAAGGTGAAACCCTAAACCATTTCCTTCTTTCTTACTTTGTTTTATTTTCATAGTTTTTGAGAGATTTTGTTCTAAGACTCAAGAATCATTAGATCTTCATGCTTCATGTATAGATCTAATCCTCTTGAGTGTTAGAATGGAGATTCAAAGGAAGAAAAGGAACTTATGTTCTTAAAGGGTAAAAACCCTAGCTTTTCTTCACTTGGATCACCCATAACTTGAGATCTACAACTTGGATTTGTGATCTTTTGAAAGGGGGTGCTAGGTACATGAGTTAGCTAGTAAACCCAAGTGGTAGAACACAAATCCATCAAGTTTTGCAGCCATGGGGGCTGTTTTCCCCAAAACAGTCCATTTAAAGTCTTAAAACCAAGAAGCTTGTTGTCCTCGTTTTTCCAAAGGTTGTTTCGGCCAGTTATGGATCTTTTAAAAATCTGGAAAAAATCATAGAGGTACCTTAAGAATTATCTAGAAGTAGGAAAAAGAATGAACACGTTTCGATGTGTACTTTTTGTGTAATGGCTTTTACCGTGAAGGACTCCTAAATATTCATACTCGGATTTCTCACTGTGTGTACCTTGAAACAATATGAAATTTATGTTAAGGGAATCACTAGTAGTATATTTAAACTAGTGAGCAAACCCTAAGGCTTTATATCCATAAAGTTGACAAGATATTTACTAAATTAAGTATTCAAGTAAATTGAATATAGTTAGTAAATAAAGTTTGTGGGTTAATTAATGAAAGTAGTTGTTAATGAGATATGGTTCAAATTGGATAATAATAATTAATAGTTAAGTTAGTAATGTATTTACTAATTGACTAAGTTACTTAATTAATGAACCTAGTCCAATCATTTATATTAATCATGGATTTAGGTATTAATTGTTGTGACTTATTAAATGAGCTATCATGAGGTTAAATTAAAATGACCCAATATTTCATTAAATAGATTTGAATTTTTATTAACCTAATCATTTAAATTGGAAGCCCAATGGTATTTAATGTGTGGTCCAAAACCTAGTCATTTGATAAATTAAATGTGTAGCATTTGTTTATTAATTAAAAGCTATTTGGGACAACAACATTTTTGGGACAACTTCCTTCTTGGCCGCGCACTAGGAGAGAGGGGAGAGCAAGTTGATTTCAAATTTTACTTTAATTAAGTAGCTAGCTTGTCTTAGAAGTTGAAGTTGTAGACTTGATATCATAGCTTCCTATCATGTCAAGTAGCTTCCTATTATGTCATAGCTTCCTAAGATGTCAACTAGCCACCCTAGTGACACAAGGCTACTCACTAGCTCCATGATGACAAAAGGTAGAGATTTCTTGCTATTATCCAATTAGTAAGCCTTTTATCCAAGGGACAACAAAGATATGGGGGATATTAGTAACTCTTACACAAAGGACAAGGTTGTCAAGCTCCCATTGATGGAAAATCTAATTAGCACACTTAAAGATAAGATTAAGGCTAAATGGAAGGGATAAGGTGAACTCTTATATCCAAGGGGCAAGAAAGATGTGGGGGATAATAGCATGAATTCTAATTTAGCATTATACTTGCAAGTATTCTATCCTTTCATTTCATTTCAAGTTCATTTCTTCTTTTCATCTCCTTCTTTCATTTCTCTCAAGTAAGAACATAGAGTAAGAGCTTAAAGAGGAAAAGAGAGTGAGATTAGCATAGTTCATGCATCCCAAGTTAATCACATACTTTGGTAGATCAAGGAGAGTAGCTACAAAATCAAGGTGAAACCCTAAACCATTTCCTTCTTTCTTACTTTGTTTTATTTTCATAGTTTTTGAGAGATTTTGTTCTAAGACTCAAGAATCATTAGATCTTCATGCTTCATGTATAGATCTAATCCTCTTGAGTGTTAGAATGGAGATTCAAAGGAAGAAAAGGAACTTATGTTCTTAAAGGGTAAAAACCCTAGCTTTTCTTCACTTGGATCACCAATAACTTGAGATCTACAACTTGGATTTGTGATCCTTCGAAAGGGGGTGCTAGGTTACATGAGTTAGCTAGTAAAACCAAGTGGTAAAACACAAATCCATCAAGTTTTGCAGCCATGGGGGCTGTTTTCCCCGAAACAGTCCATTTAAAGTCTTAAAACCAAGAAGCTTGCTGTCCTCGTCTTTCCAAAGGTTGTTTCGGCCAGTTATGGATCTTTTAAAAATCTGGAAAAAATCATAGAGGTACCTTAAGAATTATCTAGAAGTAGGAAAAAGAATGAACACGTTTCGATGTGTACTTTTTGTGTAATGGCTTTTACCGTGAAGGACTCCTAAATATTCATACTCGGATTTCTCACTGTGTGTACCTTGAAACAATATGAAATTTATGTTAAGGAAATCACTAGTAGTATATTTAAACTAGTGAGCAAACCCTAAGGCTTTATATCCATAAAGTTGACAAGATATTTACTAAATTAAGTATTCAAGTAAATTGAATATAGTTAGTAAATAAAGTGTGTGGGTTAATTAATGAAAGTAGTTGTTAATGAGATATGGTTCAAATTGGATAATAATAATTAATAGTTAAGTTAGTAATGTATTTACTAATTGACTAAGTTACTTAATTAATGAACCTAGTCCAATCATTTATATTAATCATGGATTTAGGTATTAATTGTGTGACTTATTAAATGAGCTATCATGAGGTTAAATTAAATGACCCAATATTTCATTAAATAGATTTGAATTTTTATTAACCTAATCATTTAAATTGGAAGCCCAATGGTATTTAATGTGTGGTCCAAAACCTAGTCATTTGATAAATTAAATGTGTAGCATTTGTTTATTAATTAAAGCTATTTGGGACAACATTTTTGGGACAACTTCCTTCTTGGCCGCGCACTAGGAGAGAGGGGAGAGCAAGTTGATTTCAAATTTTACTTTAATTAAGTAGCTAGCTTGTCTTGGAAGTTGAAGTTGTAGACTTGATATCATAGCTTCCTATCATGTCAAGTAGCTTCCTATTATGTTATAGCTTCCTAAAATGTCAACTAGCCACCCTAGTGACACAAGGCTACTCACTAGCTCCATGATGACAAAAGGTAGAGGTTTCTTGCTATTATCTAATTAGTAAGCCTTTTATCCAAGGGACAACAAAGATATGGGGGATATTAGTAACTCTTACACAAAGGGCAAGGTTGTCAAGCTCCCATTGATGGAAAATCTAATTAGCACACTTACAGATAAGATTGAGGCTAAATGGAAGGGATAAGGTGAACACTTATATCCAAGGGGCAAGAAAGATGTGGGGGATAATAGCATGAATTCTAATTTATCATTATATTTGCAAGTATTCTATCCTTTCATTTCATTTCAAGTTCATTTCTTCTTTTCATCTCCTTCTTTCATTTCTCTCGAACAAGAACATAGAGTAAGAGCTTAGAGAGGAAAAGAGAGTGAGATTAGCATAGTTCATGCATCCCAAGTTAATCACATACTTTGGTAGATCAAGGAGAGTAGCTACAAAATCAAGGTGAAACCCTAAACCATTTCCTTCTTTCTTACTTTGTTTTTATTTTCATAGTTTTTGAGAGATTTTGTTCTAAGACTCAAGAATCATTAGATCTTCATGCTTCATGTATAGATCTAATCCTCTTGAGTGTTAGAATGGAGATTCAAAGGAAGAAAAGGAACTTATGTTCTTAAAGGGTAAAAACCCTAGCTTTTCTTCACTTGGATCACCCATAACTTGAGATCTACAACTTGGATTTGTGATCCTTCGAAAGGGGGTGCTAGGTACATGAGTTAGCTAGTAAACCCAAGTGGTAGAACACAAATCCATCAAGTTTTGCAGCCATGGGGGCTGTTTTCCCCAAAACAGTCCATTTAAAGTCTTAAAACCAAGAAGCTTGTTGTCCTCGTTTTTCCAAAGGTTGTTTCGGCCAGTTATGGATCTTTTAAAAATCTGGAAAAAATCATAGAGGTACCTTAAGAATTATCTAGAAGTAGGAAAAAGAATGAACACGTTTCGATGTGTACTTTTTGTGTAATGGCATTTACCGTGAAGGACTCCTAAATATTCATACTCGGATTTCTCACTGTGTGTACCTTGAAACAATATGAAATTTAATGTTAAGGGAATCACTAGTAGTATATTTAAACTAGTGAGCAAACCCTAAGGCTTTATATCCATAAAGTTGACAAGATATTTACTAAATTAAGTATTCAAGTAAATTGAATATAGTTAGTAAATAAAGTGTGTGGGTTAATTAATGAAAGTGGTTGTTAATGAGATATGGTTCAAATTGCATAATAATAATTAATAGTTAAGTTAGCAATGTATTTACTAATTGACTAAGTTACTTAATTAATGAACCTAGTCCAATCATTTATATTAATCATGGATTTAGGTATTAATTGTGTGACTTATTAAATGAGCTATCATGAGGTTAAATTAAATGACCCAATATTGCATTAAATAGATTTGAATTTTTATTAGCCTAATCATTTAAATTGGAAGCCCAATGGTATATAATGTGTGGTCCAAAACCTAGCCATTTGATAAATTAAATGTGTAGCATTTGTTTATTAATTAAAGCTATTTGGGACAACATTTTTGGGACAACTTCCTTCTTGGCCGTGCACTAGGAGAGAGGGGAGAGCAAGTTGATTTCAAATTTTACTTTAATTAAGTAGCTAGCTTGTCTTGGAAGTTGAAGTTGTAGAATTGATATCATAGCTTCCTATTATGTCAAGTAGCTTCCTATCATGTCATAGCTTCCTAAGATGTCAACTAGCCACCCTAGTGACACAAGGCTACTCCTTGGCTCCATGATGACAAAAGGTAGAGATTTCTTGCTATTATCCAATTAGTAAGCCTTTTATCCAAGGGACAACAAAGATATGGGGGATATTAGTAACTCTTACACAAAGGACAAGGTTGTCAAGCTCCCATTGATGGAAAATCTAATTAGCACACTTAAAGATAAGATTGAGGCTAAATGGAAGGGATAAGGTGAACTCTTGTATCCAAGGGGCAAGAAAGATGTGGGGGATAATAGCATGAATTCTAATTTAGTATTATACTTGCAAGTATTCTATCTTTTCATTTCATTTCAAGTTCATTTCTTCTTTTCATCTCCTTCTTTCATTTCTCTCAAGTAAGAACATAGAGTAAGAGCTTAGAGAGGAAAAGAGAGTGAGATTAGCATAGTTCATGCATCCCAAGTTAATCACATACTTTGGTAGATCAAGGAGAGTAGCTACAAAATCAAGGTAAAACCCTAAACCATTTCCTTCTTTCTTACTTTGTTTTATTTTGATAGTTTTTGAGAGATTTTGTTCTAAGACTCAAGAATCATTAGATCTTCATGCTTCATGTATAGATCTAATCCTCTTGAGTGTTAGAATGGAGATTCAAAGGAAGAAAAGGAACTTATGTTCTTAAAGGGTAAAAACCCTAGCTTTTCTTCACTTGGATCACCCATAACTTGAGATCTACAACTTGGATTTGTGATCTTTTGAAAGGGGGTGCTAGGTACATGAGTTAGCTAGTAAACCCAAGTGGTAGAACACAAATCCATCAAGTTTTGCAGCCATGGGGGCTGTTTTCCCCAAAACAGTCCATTTAAAGTCTTAAAACCAAGAAGCTTGTTGTCCTCGTTTTTCCAAAGGTTGTTTCGGCCAGTTATGGATCTTTTAAAAATCTGGAAAAAATCATAGAGGTACCTTAAGAATTATCTAGAAGTAGGAAAAAGAATGAACACGTTTCGATGTGTACTTTTTGTGTAATGGCTTTTACCGTGAAGGACTCCTAAATATTCATACTCGGATTTCTCACTGTGTGTACCTTGAAACAATATGAAATTTATGTTAAGGGAATCACTAGTAGTATATTTAAACTAGTGAGCAAACCCTAAGGCTTTATATCCATAAAGTTGACAAGATATTTACTAAATTAAGTATTCAAGTAAATTGAATATAGTTAGTAAATAAAGTGTGTGGGTTAATTAATGAAAGTAGTTGTTAATGAGATATGGTTCAAATTGGATAATAATAATTAATAGTTAAGTTAGTAATGTATTTACTAATTGACTAAGTTACTTAATTAATGAACCTAGTCCAATCATTTATATTAATCATGGATTTAGGTATTAATTGTGTGACTTATTAAATGAGCTATCATGAGGTTAAATTAAATGACCCAATATTTCATTAAATAGATTTGAATTTTTTATTAACCTAATCATTTAAATTGGAAGCCCAATGGTATTTAATGTGTGGTCCAAAACCTAGTCATTTGATAAATTAAATGTGTAGCATTTGTTTATTAATTAAAAGCTATTTGGGACAACATTTTTGGGACAACTTCCTTCTTGGCCGCGCACTAGGAGAGAGGGGAGAGCAAGTTGATTTCAAATTTTACTTTAATTAAGTAGCTAGCTTGTCTTGGAAGTTGAAGTTGTAGACTTGATATCATAGCTTCCTATCATGTCAAGTAGCTTCCTATTATGTCATAGCTTCCTAAGATGTCAACTAGCCACCCTAGTGACACAAGGCTACTCACTAGCTCCATGATGACAAAAGGTAGAGATTTCTTGCTATTATCCAATTAGTAAGCCTTTATCCAAGGGACAACAAAGATATGGGGGATATTAGTAACTCTTACACAAAGGACAAGGTTGTCAAGCTCCCATTGATGGAAAATCTAATTAGCACACTTAAAGATAAGATTAAGGCTAAATGGAAGGGATAAGGTGAACTCTTATATCCAAGGGGCAAGAAAGATGTGGGGGATAATAGCATGAATTCTAATTTAGCATTATACTTGCAAGTATTCTATCCTTTCATTTCATTTCAAGTTCATTTCTTCTTTTCATCTCCTTCTTTCATTTCTCTCAAGTAAGAACATAGAGTAAGAGCTTAAAGAGGAAAAGAGAGTGAGATTAGCATAGTTCATGCATCCCAAGTTAATCACATACTTTGGTAGATCAAGGAGAGTAGCTACAAAATCAAAGTGAAACCCTAAACCATTTCCTTCTTTCTTACTTTGTTTTATTTTCATAGTTTTTGAGAGATTTTGTTCTAAGACTCAAGAATCATTAGATCTTCATGCTTCATGTATAGATCTAATCCTCTTGAGTGTTAGAATGGAGATTCAAAGGAAGAAAAGGAACTTATGTTCTTAAAGGGTAAAAACCCTAGCTTTTCTTCACTTGGATCACCCATAACTTGAGATCTACAACTTGGATTTGTGATCCTTCGAAAGGGGGTGCTAGGTACATGAGTTAGCTAGTAAAACCAAGTGGTAAAACACAAATCCATCAAGTTTTGCAGCCATGGGGGCTGTTTTCCCCGAAACAGTCCATTTAAAGTCTTAAAACCAAGAAGCTTGCTGTCCTCGTCTTTCCAAAGGTTGTTTCGGCCAGTTATGGATCTTTTAAAAATCTGGAAAAAATCATAGAGGTACCTTAAGAATTATCTAGAAGTAGGAAAAAGATTGAACACGTTTCGATGTGTACTTTTTGTGTAATGGCTTTTACCGTGAAGGACTCCTAAATATTCATACTCGGATTTCTCACTGTGTGTACCTTGAAACAATATGAAATTTATGTTAAGGAAATCACTAGTAGTATATTTAAACTAGTGAGCAAACCCTAAGGCTTTATATCCATAAAGTTGACAAGATATTTACTAAATTAAGTATTCAAGTAAATTGAATATAGTTAGTAAATAAAGTGTGTGGGTTAATTAATGAAAGTAGTTGTTAATGAGATATGGTTCAAATTGGATAATAATAATTAATAGTTAAGTTAGTAATGTATTTACTAATTGACTAAGTTACTTAATTAATGAACCTAGTCCAATCATTTATATTAATCATGGATTTAGGTATTAATTGTGTGACTTATTAAATGAGCTATCATGAGGTTAAATTAAATGACCCAATATTTCATTACATAGATTTGAATTTTTATTAACCTAATCATTTAAATTGGAAGCCCAATGGTATTTAATGTGTGGTCCAAAACCTAGTCATTTGATAAATTAAATGTGTAGCATTTGTTTATTAATTAAAGCTATTTGGGACAACATTTTTGGGACAACTTCCTTCTTGGCCGCGCACTAGGAGAGAGGGGAGAGCAAGTTGATTTCAAATTTTACTTTAATTAAGTAGCTAGCTTGTCTTGGAAGTTGAAGTTGTAGACTTGATATCATAGCTTCCTATCATGTCAAGTAGCTTCCTATTATGTCATAGCTTCCTAAGATGTCAACTAGCCACCCTAGTGACACAAGGCTTCTCACTAGCTCCATGATGACAAAAGGTAGAGATTTCTTGCTATTATCCAATTAGTAAGCCTTTTATCCAAGGGACAACAAAGATATGGGGGATATTAGTAACTCTTACACAAAGGACAAGGTTGTCAAGCTCCCATTGATGGAAAATCTAATTAGCACACTTAAAGATAAGATTGAGGCTAAATGGAAGGGATAAGGTGAACTCTTGTATCCAAGGGGCAAGAAAGATGTGGGGGATAATAGCATGAATTCTAATTTAGTATTATACTTGCAAGTATTCTATCTTTTCATTTCATTTCAAGTTCATTTCTTCTTTTCATCTCCTTCTTTCATTTCTCTCAAGTAAGAACATAGAGTAAGAGCTTAGAGAGGAAAAGAGAGTGAGATTAGCATAGTTCATGCATCCCAAGTTAATCACATACTTTGGTAGATCAAGGAGAGTAGCTACAAAATCAAGGTGAAACCCTAAACCATTTCCTTCTCTCTTACTTTGTTTTATTTTCATAGTTTTTGAGAGATTTTGTTCTAAGACTCAAGAATCATTAGATCTTCATGCTTCATGTATAGATCTAATCCTCTTGAGTGTTAGAATGGAGATTCAAAGGAAGAAAAGGAACTTATGTTCTTAAAGGGTAAAAACCCTAGCTTTTCTTCACTTGGATCACCCATAACTTGAGATCTACAACTTGGATTTGTGATCTTTTGAAAGGGGGTGCTAGGTACATGAGTTAGCTAGTAAACCCAAGTGGTAGAACACAAATCCATCAAGTTTTGCAGCCATGGGGGCTGTTTTCCCCAAAACAGTCCATTTAAAGTCTTAAAACCAAGAAGCTTGTTGTCCTTGTTTTTCCAAAGGTTGTTTCGGCCAGTTATGGATCTTTTAAAAATCTGAAAAAAATCATAGAGGTACCTTAAGAATTATCTAGAAGTAGGAAAAAGAATGAACACGTTTCGATGTGTACTTTTTGTGTAATGGCTTTTACCGTGAAGGACTCCTAAATATTCATACTCGGATTTCTCACTGTGTGTACCTTGAAACAATATGAAATTTATGTTAAGGGAATCACTAGTAGTATATTTAAACTAGTGAGCAAACCCTAAGGCTTTATATCCATAAAGTTGACAAGATATTTACTAAATTAAGTATTCAAGTAAATTGAATATAGTTAGTAAATAAAGTGTGTGGGTTAATTAATGAAAGTAGTTGTTAATGAGATATGGTTCAAATTGGATAATAATAATTAATAGTTAAGTTAGTAATGTATTTACTAATTGACTAAGTTACTTAATTAATGAACCTAGTCCAATCATTTATATTAATCATGGATTTAGGTATTAATTGTGTGACTTATTAAATGAGCTATCATGAGGTTAAATTAAATGACCCAATATTTCATTAAATAGATTTGAATTTTTATTAACCTAATCATTTAAATTGGAAGCCCAATGGTATTTAATGTGTGGTCCAAAACCTAGTCATTTGATAAATTAAATGTGTAGCATTTGTTTATTAATTAAAGCTATTTGGGACAACATTTTTGGGACAACTTCCTTCTTGGCCGCGCACTAGGAGAGAGGGGAGAGCAAGTTGATTTCAAATTTTACTTTAATTAAGTAGCTAGCTTGTCTTGGAAGTTGAAGTTGTAGACTTGATATCATAGCTTCCTATCATGTCAAGTAGCTTCCTATTATGTCATAGCTTCCTAAGATGTCAACTAGCCACCCTAGTGACACAAGGCTACTCACTAGCTCCATGATGACAAAAGGTAGAGATTTCTTGCTATTATCCAATTAGTAAGCCTTTTATCCAAGGGACAACAAAGATATGGGGGATATTAGTAACTCTTACACAAAGGACAAGGTTGTCAAGCTCCCATTGATGGAAAATCTAATTAGCACACTTAAAGATAAGATTGAGGCTAAATGGAAGGGATAAGGTGAACTCTTGTATCCAAGGGGCAAGAAAGATGTGGGGGATAATAGCATGAATTCTAATTTAGTATTATACTTGCAAGTATTCTATCTTTTCATTTCATTTCAAGTTCATTTCTTCTTTTCATCTCCTTCTTTCATTTCTCTCAAGTAAGAACATAGAGTAAGAGCTTAGAGAGGAAAAGAGAGTGAGATTAGCATAGTTCATGCATCCCAAGTTAATCACATACTTTGGTAGATCAAGGAGAGTAGCTACAAAATCAAGGTGAAACCCTAAACCATTTCCTTCTTTCTTACTTTGTTTTATTTTCATAGTTTTTGAGAGATTTTGTTCTAAGACTCAAGAATCATTAGATCTTCATGCTTCATGTATAGATCTAATCCTCTTGAGTGTTAGAATGGAGATTCAAAGGAAGAAAAGGAACTTATGTTCTTAAAGGGTAAAAACCCTAGCTTTTCTTCACTTGGATCACCCATAACTTGAGATCTACAACTTGGATTTGTGATCTTTTGAAAGGGGGTGCTAGGTACATGAGTTAGCTAGTAAACCCAAGTGGTAGAACACAAATCCATCAAGTTTTGCAGCCATGGGGGCTGTTTTCCCCAAAACAGTCCATTTAAAGTCTTAAAACCAAGAAGCTTGTTGTCCTCGTTTTTCCTAAGGTTGTTTCGGCCAGTTATGGATCTTTTAAAAAATCTGGAAAAAATCATAGAGGTACCTTAAGAATTATCTAGAAGTAGGAAAAAGAATGAACACGTTTCGATGTGTACTTTTTGTGTAATGGCTTTTACCGTGAAGGACTCCTAAATATTCATACTCGGATTTCTCACTGTGTGTACCTTGAAACAATATGAAATTTATGTTAAGGGAATCACTAGTAGTATATTTAAACTAGTGAGCAAACCCTAAGGCTTTATATCCATAAAGTTGACAAGATATTTACTAAATTAAGTATTCAAGTAAATTGAATATAGTTAGTAAATAAAGTGTGTGGGTTAATTAATGAAAGTAGTTGTTAATGAGATATGGTTCAAATTGGATAATAATAATTAATAGTTAAGTTAGTAATGTATTTACTAATTGACTAAGTTACTTAATTAATGAACCTAGTCCAATCATTTATATTAATCATGGATTTAGGTATTAATTGTGTGACTTATTAAATGAGCTATCATGAGGTTAAATTAAATGACCCAATATTTTATTAAATAGATTTGAATTTTTATTAACCTAATCATTTAAATTGGAAGCCCAATGGTATTTAATGTGTGGTCCAAAACCTAGTCATTTGATAAATTAAATGTGTAGCATTTGTTTATTAATTAAAGCTATTTGGGACAACATTTTTGGGACAACTTCCTTCTTGGCCGCGCACTAGGAGAGAGGGGAGAGCAAGTTGATTTCAAATTTTACTTTAATTAAGTAGCTAGCTTGTCTTGGAAGTTGAAGTTGTAGACTTGATATCATAGCTTCCTATCATGTCAAGTAGCTTCCTATTATGTCATAGCTTCCTAAGATGTCAACTAGCCACCCTAGTGACACAAGGCTACTCACTAGCTCCATGATGACAAAAGGTAGAGATTTCTTGCTATTATCCAATTAGTAAGCCTTTTATCCAAGGGACAACAAAGATATGGGGGATATTAATAACTCTTACACAAAGGACAAGGTTGTCAAGCTCCCATTGATGGAAAATCTAATTAGCACACTTAAAGATAAGATTAAGGCTAAATGGAAGGGATAAGGTGAACTCTTATATCCAAGGGGCAAGAAAGATGTGGGGGATAATAGCATGAATTCTAATTTAGCATTATACTTGCAAGTATTCTATCCTTTCATTTCATTTCAAGTTCATTTCTTCTTTTCATCTCCTTCTTTCATTTCTCTCAAGTAAGAACATAGAGTAAGAGCTTAAAGAGGAAAAGAGAGTGAGATTAGCATAGTTCATGCATCCCAAGTTAATCACATACTTTGGTAGATCAAGGAGAGTAGCTACAAAATCAAGGTGAAACCCTAAACCATTTCCTTCTTTCTTACTTTGTTTTATTTTCATAGTTTTTGAGAGATTTTGTTCTAAGACTCAAGAATCATTAGATCTTCATGCTTCATGTATAGATCTAATCCTCTTGAGTGTTAGAATGGAGATTCAAAGGAAGAAAAGGAACTTATGTTCTTAAAGGGTAAAAACCCTAGCTTTTCTTCACTTGGATCACCCATAACTTGAGATCTACAACTTGGATTTGTGATCCTTCGAAAGGGGGTGCTAGGTACATGAGTTAGCTAGTAAAACCAAGTGGTAAAACACAAATCCATCAAGTTTTGCAGCCATGGGGGCTGTTTTCCCCGAAACAGTCCATTTAAAGTCTTAAAACCAAGAAGCTTGCTGTCCTCGTCTTTCCAAAGGTTGTTTCGGCCAGTTATGGATCTTTTAAAAATCTGGAAAAAATCATAGAGGTACCTTAAGAATTATCTAGAAGTAGGAAAAAGAATGAACACGTTTCGATGTGTACTTTTTGTGTAATGGCTTTTACCGTGAAGGACTCCTAAATATTCATACTCGGATTTCTCACTGTGTGTACCTTGAAATAATATGAAATTTATGTTAAGGGAATCACTAGTAGTATATTTAAACTAGTGAGCAAACCCTAAGGCTTTATATCCATAAAGTTGACAAGATATTTACTAAATTAAGTATTCAAGTAAATTGAATATAGTTAGTAAATAAAGTGTGTGGGTTAATTAATGAAAGTAGTTGTTAATGAGATATGGTTCAAATTGGATAATAATAATTAATAGTTAAGTTAGTAATGTATTTACTAATTGACTAAGTTACTTAATTAATGAACCTAGTCCAATCATTTATATTAATCATGGATTTAGGTATTAATTGTGTGACTTATTAAATGAGCTATCATGAGGTTAAATTAAATGACCCAATATTTCATTAAATAGATTTGAATTTTTATTAACCTAATCATTTAAATTGGAAGCCCAATGGTATTTAATGTGTGGTCCAAAACCTAGTCATTTGATAAATTAAATGTGTAGCATTTGTTTATTAATTAAAGCTATTTGGGACAACATTTTTGGGACAACTTCCTTCTTGGCCGCGCACTAGGAGAGAGGGGAGAGCAAGTTGATTTCAAATTTTACTTTAATTAAGTAGCTAGCTTGTCTTGGAAGTTGAAGTTGTAGACTTGATATCATAGCTTCCTATCATGTCAAGTAGCTTCCTATTATGTCATAGCTTCCTAAGATGTCAACTAGCCACCCTAGTGACACAAGGCTACTCACTAGCTCCATGATGACAAAAGGTAGAGATTTCTTGCTATTATCCAATTAGTAAGCCTTTTATCCAAGGGACAACAAAGATATGGGGGATATTAGTAACTCTTACACAAAGGACAAGGTTGTCAAGCTCCCATTGATGGAAAATCTAATTAGCACACTTAAAGATAAGATTAAAGCTAAATGGAAGGGATAAGGTGAACTCTTATATCCAAGGGGCAAGAAAGATGTGGGGGATAATAGCATGAATTCTAATTTAGCATTATACTTGCAAGTATTCTATCTTTTCATTTCATTTCAAGTTCATTTCTTCTTTTCATCTCCTTCTTTCATTTCTCTCAAGTAAGAACATAGAGTAAGAGCTTAGAGAGGAAAAGAGAGTGAGATTAGCATAGTTCATGCATCCCAAGTTAATCACATACTTTGGTAGATCAAGGAGAGTAGCTACAAAATCAAGGTGAAACCCTAAACCATTTCCTTCTTTCTTACTTTGTTTTATTTTCATAGTTTTTGAGAGATTTTGTTCTAAGACTCAAGAATCATTAGATCTTCATGCTTCATGTATAGATCTAATCCTCTTGAGTGTTAGAATGGAGATTCAAAGGAAGAAAAGGAACTTATGTTCTTAAAGGGTAAAAACCCTAGCTTTTCTTCACTTGGATCACCCATAACTTGAGATCTACAACTTGGATTTGTGATCCTTCGAAAGGGGGTGCTAGGTACATGAGTTAGCTAGTAAAACCAAGTGGTAAAACACAAATCCATCAAGTTTTGCAGCCATGGGGGCTGTTTTCCCCGAAACAGTCCATTTAAAGTCTTAAAACCAAGAAGCTTGCTGTCCTCGTCTTTCCAAAGGTTGTTTCGGCCAGTTATGGATCTTTTAAAAATCTGGAAAAAATCATAGAGGTACCTTAAGAATTATCTAGAAGTAGGAAAAAGAATGAACACGTTTCGATGTGTACTTTTTGTGTAATGGCTTTTACCGTGAAGGACTCCTAAATATTCATACTCGGATTTCTCACTGTGTGTACCTTAAAACAATATGAAAATTTTACAGTATGTTTATACACATTAGGAGAGTGTACCCTGAAAATTTCAGAATTGTCTGAGCGAAACTCGATTTATGCAAAATATAACAAGATTCAGAGGTTTCGAGTACTTTAAAAATAGTAAATCATTTTCTAAAATTCTAGGAAAATTTGTAACTTATTGTTGGGTCATATGTTGTCCAGATCCAGAAGATAATAATTTTTTGAACTTGTTTGCGATTTTTCATAATAATATTATAGTTATGCTTAAAAGAAAATAAATGGTTAAATAATGTCATAAATGAGAAACATAGGATGTTAAAGCTTAGGTACTCCTATTATGGTGTAATCTAATCTATGTGAGGTATTTTGGTAATCTATTATGATAAATAATATTTATGACCTTTTATGGGTATTAAATAAGTTGTTTAATAAAGGGTAAAACAATTAAAATAAATTGTTTAGTCGCCTAATAACTTATTAAAATATTACTATGATATTTGTAATATAAGAATTTGATATTTGTTTTTAGTAAACAAAGAAATATTAAGATTAAAACTTCATTGAAATATTATTGAATGAGTAATAATATTCGTTTTAAGCATTAATAAATGATTAAGATATTATTAAAATGGCTAATAATATTAGATTAAAATATTATTAATGATATGAGAATTAAAATATTATTAAGAGATTAATAATATTAGATTAAAGTATTATTAAGATGTTAATAATATTAGTAAACGAATAAAAGTGTTATTAGTGAACTAATAATACTAAGAGGTGAATTAAATATTATCAGGATTAATTATATTAAGTGTCTTATAGGATTTACGATAGTTTATTAACTTATGTGTGCTATGTGATTTGCTTAATTGTTAAATAAATAGCATAAGCGTATTGATATACAACTACGCAGTACTAATTGGTAGATCGACGTTATCAATGTTAGGTTCTTTAAGGCCAATTAGTTAAAGCTAGAATTATTTGTAGCTGAGCAGACAGGCAAGTTCCCTAACTCAAACTCGAGTTATTATTTTCGAAACATGTTAGTGAATAATTATTGTTGATTATTCACATCTATACTGATTATTGAGATTCGCACCTTGTGCAATTGAATTCCTATTCTATTATTATTGAACTGTGAATTAGATTAAAGTTCTTTCAAGCATGAACTGTTTATGAGATAGATCTATGCTATTTGTATCAGCTAGATCAATCATGACTAAATTTGTTGAATCAAAGGTATTTTAAAAGCTGTTCTTATTAAATTGTTATGGTAAGAACTCTTTGCTGAGAAAAGGATAAATTTGATTAATGCATGATATCAATGCTGGTTTATTAAGTGTTTATGCATAAATCACGGGGTATGAAAGGCTGATCCCCTTGATTACCAAAACTTTTTAAGAGGTCCAGTTTAAATGCTGAGAACCTTGGCAAATGTCTATGGTTATTTCCAACCACTAAGTAATTGTCATTCAATTATTCGAATATTCAATTGTTGACTATTAATTCATGTTTCTTCACAATTTTATATTGTCGTTGAACATTGAAAGCGAAACTTCCTTCTATTCATGATATATCTCCCTTGTGTATAAACTTGCTAAGCAAACTAGTTGCTTACCCTTGCTATATCATGATCTTTATTTCAGCCAAGGCAGAAACGTCTAAAGGGGACAGAGGAAAAGGGAAGGTGCAAGAGTAGTTTCCTGATAGGGCTTATGCACTAGTTTATCTTGAATGTTATTTGGTTATGTGAACTTTTATTGTATTAAGGGTACGTTTTAAGTTAAGGTTAAAGAACCTTGGGACCATGATTGTAAGACTTTATTACTATTTCGATAAACAATTTATGTTTATTATTCCGCATTAGTTAGAAAGTATGTTGTTGTTATTTGGTATCGTGCGCACCGAATTCGAGGTTAGGAAACCCGGATTTGGGGGTGTCACAGGTTGGTATCATAGCTATAGGTTATAAACATTAGGAAGTAGAAACCTAGGTTATAAACTTAATAAGAAAACTCATATAGAGTATGTAGGTGATGGGTTGAGGAGATTCATCGTGTTCTAGTTGTACCAAATAAAACATCATTTCATTTTATCAATGAATATATTTTATTGTGGTACTGATATTGATTATTCTGTGGTATTTGTAGGATGTCGGACGAGAGTCAAGATAGCTATTCAGTGAACCAGGAGCCCATAGAGCCTGAGGTGATAGGAGATTTGCTGGCGAGGAACGCTGAGCTAGAGGTTAGGGCTGAACAAATGGAGGCGCATAACCACACCCTCCAGATTTCTGAGCAGCAGTACAAGGATGGTGCTTACCAGGCACAGGCTGAGTTAACCGAGTTGCACAAAAGGCTGGAGCAGAGAGAGCTACAGTTAGGACAGTTGAGAGATGAGGTGAAAGCTAAAGATGTAAGGATATATGATTTGGAGCGAGCCTTAGACATCGCCTTTATGCAGTTCGACGCCAAATGGATGGATCTGCCCTCTAGTAGCGAGAGCAAGCGTTGAGTTGTATTCACCTTATGTCCCTTAGAGGATAGTTGGAGGTGGGTAGTTATGCCTTGAGCAGTGATATTGGTACTATTTTGGATTTGCTAGAGTTTTTATTAACCTCAGCACGTGCGAGGTAGTTCGTATGTAGGACGTACTTCCATTTATGTAGGTAGAAAAGAATGGTTTAAGTGAATCCCATCTTTTGTTATATTAAATGGGATGGTAACATTTATAGCAATATACCTGTGATGAACGTGTAAAACACTAAAGTTGGTATATGAATATAAATGCATTATTATGGTATGTGGTTGAGAATTTTACTTGGTAAACCGTCTATTCAACGATTATGTTAATTCAGTAAAACTGAATCGGTAATTTAGCAACTTAAATCACTAATCGGGGGAAGCAGAATTCCCGAGGTTGGGTAAGCTAGAGCTCCCACACGATGGTCATGCGATTGTTCAAGTATAATATTATATTACATGCTAAATACTTATATGTTAATAAAACCAGAGTAGCGTGTTAGGACTTTTTTTAATCAGGTAATGCCGCCCAGACGAATCCTACGGAACCAAGGGATCGAAGAGTCGGTTAACAATGCAGAGGGAACTCAACCAAACCCAATGTAATACATCCTTTTGCCTTTAGTGCGTAGGCGCAAGAGAATTGACGGAAGCCAAGCAGCGTCAAGAACCTCCTTAGCACCCTAAATATGTGTGCGCCAAGCACTGAATCGATCAAGTTGGTTTGTTTTCTCAATCGGCGAAGCCTTTTTTGTACCCTCCAACTCCCGACTCAAACAATCAATCAACTCACACTCGAATTTTCATAAGAAATGTTCGAAATCACTGATGCCTTTCTCAACCGAGTAGTTACTTAGTCCCGTAACCTCCCTTTCCCCTAGTTTGATCCCTAAAGATCCGGATATAGATCTTGTTATTTGGAAGAACTAAAGCGGGTTGCAAGATGTTATGAGGAGAGCAAGCTTGAAAATAAATGGAGAGGTCAATTTCCGGATACTTTTAACCATATGGATGCGGGTAGAATGACTCATTTCATTATGGGAAAGAACGCATTTTCGGATACTTTTATGAACATGATGGCCGAAGCTCTGCGGAATCAAACGACTACCGCAGGAAATCAGACAGGCAACCACTTAGCCAATTTTAAAGACTTCAAGGCAGTAGGACCGCCGGAGTTTAGAGGAACCGCGGACCCGATAGAGGCCCAGTCGTGGATAAAGGAGATTGAAAAGGCATTTCTCATTACTAGAGTCGCTGAAGAGCAGAAGACAGTTTTTGCTACCTACTTAATGAAAGGTGAGGCTAACTTTTGGTGGGAAGCCAATCAGAGCAAAGCTAGAACTGGAGTCGTGGCGTGGGAAGCATTCAAGACATTGTTTTTCGAGAATTACTTTCCTGAGAGTATGCAGGCGAAAATGGAGATCAAGTTTTTAGAACTGAAACATGAAAATTTGTCAGTGTTAGAGTACGCTGCAAAATTCAATAAATTGGCTAGATTCGCCCCACATCAGGTGGACACTGAGGTGAAGAAGGCCAGAAGATTCGAGAATGGATTAAAGTCGTGGATCTACAGCAAGGTAGCGGTTTTACAAATTACGTCGTTCTCAACCTTGTTGGAGAAAGCTCTCATTGCTGAAGGTGGGAGTGAAGCGGTTTCAAAATATAATCGGGAAAAGAACAAGAAGAAGGTAGAAGGAGGAAATGTGAATGTTAGCAGTGGTGGCAGCAACAACAGGAAGCGTCAATGGAGCAGTGGGGGTAGCAATTCTGAAATGCAGCAAGGGAGCATGCAGCAGAAAAGGCAGGTATGTGGAAATTGCGGAAAGGGTTACTCGGGAGAGTGCATGAAAGGAAAGATGGTCTATTATACCTGTGGACAAGAAGGGCATATCTCGCCCAATTGTCCTGAGGCGAAGAAAGGAGGTTGTTTCAATTGTGGAGAGATGGGACATCGGATCAAGGACTGTCCCAGGAAGAAAAACATGGATGGCGGAAGCGACAATAGGGGCAACAACTCGAGGGTAACCAGTGGAGGACCAGCCCAGTGTTGATCGATTTCGCAACCGATAAATACGCGTAAGTATACGCGGTCAACAAGTAATATAATGATAAGAGAGTTGTCGAACCCACAGAAAATTGTTCTAGTGTATCCCAAGTACCAACTATATATCGTCTTGATTTTAATTAGACAAATGATGATTTGATATTTTTGTTGTTGGTAGTGAATAAGATAATAATAATCAAGTAAAAGATAATTAAATCTAATATTAACAAGTCTAAGATTGCAATTTCCCCCAACACTTCGTTTGAATCTCCTAACTCTCTCTTTTCAATTAGTTATAACATACGAATTGACAGCCGAGAAATCAAAACTACATAAGAGCCTCTGTCGATGTTCAATCACGAATCTTCCTAAGCGGTGCATAGGTATATGTCTATCCTATGCACTATCAATAGACTAATTTCAGGAATGATTAGTAGACACGTGTCACCAAATCTAATTAATCCTCCCCTCAATTACCAACTTTCACATCGGAAGTCATTAAGACTAGATTCTCAATTGGTTGCATGCGGTAATTAGGTATATATCTATCCCAACTACTATCAAGATATCTATTATTGCAGATAATTAATATGACACGAGTCACTTAATCCGATTAATAACCCACGACAATCTATACTCTCGCATGTTATCATAACTAGGTCTTAACCTATAATCCGTTCGTCAAGTTCATATAGGTTCCCAAGGTAATTACGGGCCAAGCAATTAATCTAGAAAGCAAAGGTTATGACAATCAATTCACAAATGAATAACTAAAATCAATAGAGAGAGAATTCAATTCAACTATGTGTTGGGTTCCATTGAAATCTTAGAATACAAGCTTTAGTTCATGGTAGCTAAGCAAAACATCAAACACATGGTGTTCATCATAAAATTGAAATACAAATTCAAAGGAAAGCAAGAGATGATAAAACCCATTTAGAAGATATTCATATGTTGCTTGCTTGGTTGATGTCAGTCTCTAGCTTTTCCTATTCATTTGGCATTCGTTTCTCTTTTTGCTCCTGAGCTTGTTGCTGGAATTTTCTTGATTTGTAGCCCTCAAGCTCCTCTTGATGATGTATGTGCAGCCTCCCAAGGTCTAGATATGCCTTGACAATCCCTTCCTTCTTGGTTCTTTGGCTTGTGCTGAGTTTTTCCTTGTATTGCAGCACTTTTGCTCTCAAATTGGTGTTTTAGTGTAGCCTCCCAATCCCTAGTTTTCATATATGAAGCCCCAATGAGATCTTATATAGTGCCTCTACCAAAACCCTAGCCAAGCATCAGATATTTGGTCAAAAATCCGCTCAAATCGCACTAACAAGCCAGCTGGAATCGCACTCAGCAGATTGGCGAGGCCCCGCTGGTTTGTGGCGAGGCCCCGCTGGCCTATTACAACTCCCTGTATGCTCTGGCAAGGCCTCGCTGGTTTGTGGCGAGGCCCCGCTGGTCTGGTGCAACTCCCTGTATGCCTTGGCAAGGCCTCGCTGGTTTGTGGCGAGGCCCCGCTGGTCTGGTGCAACTCCCTGTATGCCTTGGCAAGGCCTCGCTGGTTTGTGGCGAGGCCCCGCTGGTCTGGTGCAACTCCCTGTATGCCTTGGCAAGACCTCGCTGGTTTGTGGCGAGGCCCCGCTGGTCTGCTGTAGCTGGTGCCAATGTCAGCACTCTTGTGACTTGGTCGACGTCGTGCACACCCAAAGCGCAAATGTCATCTACTTCTATACCGAGCGTCGCCAAACACTAATTTTCAAAATAAAGCATGCCAACCACGGATAAACAAACACGGGCCTTATGTCATTACAAAACAAAGATCTGACGATTTTTATTTCAATTCCTACAAAACACAATAAAAATACACAAAATCAATAGAAACAAGTAAAAGAAATCTAAAACAACAATATCTAAAAATAAGATAAAAATACAATAAAATCACATAAAATACCCAAAGACTTACAAAATTATCAAGGCCAAAAGTACCCAAATTGTGTGTATAAAACACACTCATCACCCAGCCAAATAAGCCAACAACGAGGACCTTCAACATGACAGTGCAAGATGTCGTGGCATCTAGGGAGGTGGTGTCAGGTATTATTCCAATCAACGACATAAATGCCTATGTGCTATTTCATTCGGGAGCTTCATGTTCTTTTGTATCTGATGAATTTGCTCAAGGATTTAATTTACCTAGTGAACTATTAGAACACCCGATGAATGTAGAAGTAGCGAACAAAGAGATTATCCCCGTAAACTACGTTTATAGGAATTGCTGTGCTGATTTGAGAGGGTTTAGGCTTAACGTGGACTTGTTACCGATTCGTCTTGGAGAATTTAATGTAATCCTTGGGATGGATTGGTTAGCAAGCCACGGGGCGGTCACTGACTGTAAGAAAAAGTGTGTACACCTGAAGACTCCGAGTAAGTCAAAGGTGGTATTCTATGGTAATAAATCGCCGAGACAATCTTGTTGTCTGACGATGATACAAGCAAAGAGATTGCTTAAGAAGGGTTGTATAGGTTATTTGGCTCACGTGGTGGACACTCGACGGGTCGAGGGTGAACTGAGTCAGATACCCGTCGTAAGGGAATTCACTGATGTCTTCCCATATGAAATTCCGGGATTGCCGCCAAATAGAGAGATAGAATTTGTGATTGACTTGGTGCCCGGGACGACACCGATATCCAAGGCGCCTTACCGAATGGCACTAGTAGAGATGAAAGAGTTGATGGTTCAATTGCAGGAAGTGTTAGACAAGGGTTATATCAGACCGAGCATGTCACCATGGGGAGCGCCAGTTCTGTTCGTAAAGAAGAAGGATGGCTCGATGAGGCTTTGTATCGACTACCGCGAGTTGAACAAAGTTACGATTAAGAATAGGTACCCGTTGCCCAGGTTAGACGATCTATTTGATCACAAGGGAGCAAAATACTTTTCGAAGATCGATTTAAGGACGGGCTATCATCAACTAAGGGTGAGACAGGAGGATATCCCGAAGACGGCATTCAGAACTCGTTATGGACATTTCGAGTTTCTGGTTATGTCATTTGGACTGACAAATGCACCAGCGGCATTCATGGATATGATGAACAGAGTGTTCAAGCAGTACTTGGAAAAGTTCGTGGTAGTATTCATCGATGACATCTTGGTGTATTCAGTGACAGAGGAAGAACATGCTGAACATCTAACGATTGCTTTGGAGGCATTAAGAAGGGAGAAGCTGTACGCGAAGTTTTCAAAGTGCGAATTTTGGTTGCAAAGAGTGTAGTTTCTTGGACACGTCATTGACAGGAATGGCGTTTCGGTAGACCCAGCAAAGGTGGAAGCCATTATCAACTGGGAGCAGCCGAAGACGCCAATGGAGATCAGGAGTTTCCTAGGGTTAGCAGGATACTATCGGAGGTTCATCCAGGATTTCTCGAAGATAGCATCACCTTGACCAATCTAACCAGAAAGACGGTAAAGTTCGTTTGGACGGAGAAGTGCGAGGAGAGTTTCATGGAATTGAAGAAGAGACTTAGCCAAGAACCAGTGTTGACTTTACCGGACGACACTGGAGGTTTTGTTGTATACAGTGATGCGTCACAGAAAGGTCTTGGTTGTGTACTAATGCAGCATGGCAAGGTCATTGCGTACGCTTCACGTCAGCTGAAGGACTATGAGAAGGGATACTCGACTCATGACCTGGAGTTAGCAGCAGTAGTATTCGCTTTGAAGATTTGGAGGCACTACTTATATGGAGAGAGGTGTGAGATATATACAGATCATAAAAGTCTAAAATATATCTTCACTCAGAAGGAACTGAATATGAGGCAGCGCCGATGGTTAGAATTGATCAAGGATTACGACTGTGAGATTCTGTAGCATCCGGGCAAAGCAAATGTAGTGACAGATGCCTTGAATAGGAAAGGAAGACAGAAATTGATGAGACTTACAACTCAGGCGGAGTTGATAAAGGAGTTCGAATGTCTGGAATTGGAGGTTAAGTATCCGATGGAGACGGACGAGAAATTGTTCACAGTGACAGCGAGCCCAACCCTATTGGATCAAATTAAGGAGGCTCAAGAAAAGGATGAGGATTGTGATTCAATAAAGAAGCGAATTGCCGAAGGCGAGGAGCTTAAGTATAAGATTGATAACACCGGGTTGCTAAGGTTTGAAGGGAGAGTCTGGGTACCATTGGATCTGGAATTGAGGGAAGAAATCCTTCAAGAAGCTCACAGCACGAAGTACTCAGTACATCCCGGGAGCACAAAAATGTATCAGGATTTGCGGCGGAATTTTTGGTGGCCAAATATGAAACGAGAAGTGGCAGAGTGCGTCAGCCGATATCTGACATGCCAGCGAATTAAAGCAGAGCACCAGCAACCGAGCGGATTGCTTCAACCATTAGAGATTCCGGAGTGGAAGTGGGAGCACATCACAATGGACTTTGTGGTGGGACTGCCACCAACTCAAAGGGGTTTAGACGCCATCTGGGTAATTGTGGATCGTCTAACCAAGTCTACTCATTTTTTGCCAATGAAGATACGGTACAATCTCGAGCAATTAACAAAGCTTTATGTGAAAGAGATAGTGTCACGACATGGAGTGCCGGTATTAATTGTATCTGACAGAGATCCGCGCTTCACGTCGAATTTTTAGAAAAGTCTGCAGGCAAGAATGGGGACGCAGTTGAGGTTGAGTACACGTATCATCCTCAAACCGACGGACAGAGTGAGCGAACGATTCAGACCTTAGAAGATATGCTTTGGGCCATCGTGATGGATTTAAAGGGCAGCTGGGATGACCATTTGCCATTGGTGGAGTTTGCTTACAACAATAGCTATCACGCTAGTATCGGCATGCCACCGTACGAAGTGCTATATGGAAGGAAATGCCGAACCCCGATGTGTTGGGATGAGGTTGGGGAGCGAAGATTGCTGGGACCAGAAATGGTGCAGCAGACTACGGACATCGTGCGACTGATCAAAAATCGGCTGGTAGCAGCTCAAGATTGCCAGAAGAAATATGCCGACTTACATCGTCAGAAGCGGGACTTTGAAGTTGGTAGCTTTGTATTTTTGAAGGTATCTCCTTGGAAAGGAAAGATCCGGTTTGAGAAGAAGGGCAAATTGAGCCCTAGGTTCATAGGACCGTTTGAGATTTTGAGGCGAATCGGCGAGGTAGCGTTACCTCCTGAACTTGAGCACATTCATAACGTGTTTCATGCGTCAGTGTTGCGGCCGTATAAACCAGGCTATAAACACGTTATCTCCTATGAACTAATCTAAGTCGAGAAGGACTTAACGTACGAGGAAGTTCCTGTCCAGATACTCGATAGGAAGGAACAGAAGCTGAGGAACAAGACCATCCATTCCGTCAAGGTTCTCTGGAGGAATCACGCAGTCGAAGAAGCTACGTGGGAACTCGAAGAGAAAATGAAAGCGAATTATCCGTTTTTATTTGAGTAACCCTATTTTTGCAATTCCGAGGACGGAATTTTTATAAGGGGGGAGGGATGTAATGCCCATGAATTTTGAACGTCATTATTAATTAAATATAATTTTAATTTTAATGAGTTAATTTTGTGTTCTTACTTAAACCTTTGGGTGTATTGGTGGATTATGTGACTATATGATTTATTGATATAAATATGTGTTAAGGGAATCACTAGTAGTATATTTAAACTAGTGAGCAAACCCTAAGGCTTTATATACATAAAGTTGACAAGGTATTTATTAAATTAAGTATTCAAGTAAATTAAATATAGTTAGTAAATAATGTGTGTGGGTTAATTAATGAAAGTAGTTGTTAATGAGATATGGTCCAAATTAGATAATAATAATTAATAGTTAAGTTAGTAATTTATTTACTAATTGACTAAGTTACTTAATTAATGAACCTAGTCCAATCATTATATTAATCATCGATTTAGGTATTAATTGTGTGGCTTATTAAATGAGCTATCATGGGGTTAAATTAAATGACCCAATATCGCATTAAATAGATTTGAATTTTTATTAGCCTAATCATTTAAATTGGAAGCCCAATGGTATTTAATGTGTGGTCCAAAACCTAGCCATTTGATAAATTAAATGTGTAGCATTTGTTTATTAATTAAAGCTATTTGGAACAACATTTTTGGGACAACTTCCTTCTTGGCCGTGCACTAGGAGAGAGGGGAGAGCAAGTTGATTTCAAATTTTACTTTAATTAAGTAGCTAGCTTGTCTTGGAAGTTGAGGTTGTAGACTTGATATCATAGCTTCCTATTATGTCAAGTAGCTTCCTATTATGTCATAGCTTCCTAAGATGTCAACTAGTCACCCTAGTGACACAAGGATACTCACTAGCTCTATGATGACAAAAGGTAGAGGTTTTTTGCTATTATCCAATTAGTAAGCCTTTTATCCAAGGGACAACAAAGATATGGGGATATTAGTAACTCTTACACAAAGGACAAGGTTGTCAAGCTCCCAATGGTGAAAAATCTAATTAGCACACTTAAAGATAAGATTCAGGCTAAATGGAAGGGATAAGGTGAACTCTTATATCCAAGATGCAAGAAAGATGTGGGGGATAATAGCATGAATTCTAATTTAACATTATACTTGCAAGTATTCTATCCTTTCATTTCATTTCAAGTTCATTTCTTCTTTTCATCTCCTTCTTTCATTTCTCTCAAGTAAGAACATAGAGTAAGAGCTTAGAGAGGAAAAGAGAGTGAGATTAGCATAGTTCATGCATCCCAAGTTCATCACATACTTTGGTAGATCAAGGAGAGTAGCTACAAAATCAAGGTGAAACCCTAAATCATTTCCTTCTTTCTTACTTTGTTTTATTTTCATAGTTTTTGAGAGATTTTGTTCTAAGACTCAAGAATCATTAGATCTTCATGCTTCATGTATAGATCTAATCCGCTTGAGTGTTAGAATGGAGATTCAAAGGAAGAAAAGGAACTCATGTTCTTAAAGGGTAAAAACCATAGCTTTTCTTCACTTGGATCACCCATAACTTGAGATCTACAACTTGGATTTGTGATCCGTCAAAAGGGGGTGCTAGGTACATGAGTTAGCTAGTAAACCCAAGTGGTAGAACACAAACCCATCAAGTTTTGCAGCCATGGGGGCTGTTTTTCCCGTAACAGTCCATTTAAAGTCTTAAAACCAAGAAGCTTGTTGTCCTCGTTTTTCCAAAGGTTGTTTCGGCCAGTTATGTATCTTTTAAAAATCTGGAAAAAATCACAGAGGTACCTTAAGAAGTTATCTACAAGTAAGAAAAGGAACGAACACGTTTCGATTTGTATTTTTGTGTAATGGCTTTTACCGTGAAAGACTCCTAAATATTCATACTCGGATTTCTCAGTGTGTGTACCTTGAAATAATATGACATTTTTACAGTATATTTATATACATTATGAGAGTGTACTCGAAAAATTTCAGAATTGTCTGAGCGAAACTCGATTTATGAAAAATATAACAAAATTCGGAGGTTTCGAGTACTTTCAAAATAGTAAATCATTTTCTAAAATTGCAGGAAAATTTGTAAATTATTGTTGGGTCATATATTGTCCAAATCCAGAAGATAATAATTTTTCGAACTTGTTTGCTATTTTTCATAATAATATTATAGTTATGCTTAAAAAAAATGGTTAAATAATGTCATAAATGAGAAAAATAGGATGTTAAAGCTTAGGTACTCCTATTATGGTGTAATCTAACCTATGTGAGGTATTTTGGAAATCTATTATGATAAATAATATTTATGACCTTTTATGGGTATTAAATAAGTTGTTTAATAAAGGGTAAAATAATTAAAATAAATTGTTTAGTCGCCTAATAACTTATTAAAATATTACTATGATATTTGTAATATAAGAATTTGATATTTATTTTAGTAAACAAAGAAATATTAAGATTAAAACTTCATGGAAATATTATTGAATGAGTAATAATATTCGTTTTAAGCATTAATAAATGATTAAAATATTATTAAAATGGCTAATAATATTAGATTAAAATATTATTAATGATATGAGAATTAAAATATTATTAAGAGATTAATAATATTAGATTAAAGTATTATTAAGATATTAATAATATTAGTAAACGAATAAAAGTGTTATTAGTGGACTAATAATACTAAGAGGTGAATTAAATATTATCAAGATTAATTATATTAAGTGTCTTATAGGATTTACGATAGTTTATTAACTTATGTGTGCTATGTGATTTGCTTTATTGTTAAATAAATAACATAAGTAAGCGTATCGATATACAACTAAGCAGTACTAATTGGTAGATCGACGTTATCAATGTTAGGTTCTTCAAGGCCAATTAATTAATGCTAGAATTAGTTGTAGCTGAGCAGACAGGCAAGTTCCCTAACTCAAACTCAAGTTATTATTTTCGAAACATGTTAGTGAATAATTATTGTTGATTATTCACATCTATACTGATTATTGAGATTCGCACCTTGTGCAATTGAATTCCTATTCTATTATTATTGAACTGTGAATTAGATTAAAGTTCTTTCAAGCATGAACTGTTTATGAGATAGTTCTATGCTATTTATATCAGCTAGATCAATCATGTCTAAATTTGTTGAATCAAAGGTATTTTAAAAGCTGTTCTTATTAAATTGTTATGGTAAGAACTCTTGGCTGAGAAAAGGATAAATTTGATTAAGGCATGATATCAATGCTGGTTTATTAAGTGTTTATGCATAAATCACGGGATATGAAAGGCTGATCCCCTTGATTACCAAAACTTTTTAAGAGGTCCAGTTTAAATGCTGAGAACCTTAGCAAATGTCTATGGTTATTTCCAACCACTCAGTAATTGTCATTCAATTATTCGAATATTCAATTGTTGACTATTAATTCATGTTTCTTCACAATTTTATATTGTCGTTGAACATTGAAAGCGAAACTTCCTTTTATTCATGATATATCTCCCTTGTGTATAAACTTGCTGAGAAAACTAGTTGCTTACCCTTGCTATATCATGATCTTTATTTCAGCCAAGACAGAAACGTCTATAGGGGACAGAGAAAAAGGGAAGGTGCAAGAATAGTTGCCTGATAGGGCTTATGTACTAGTTTATCTTGAATGTTATTTGGTTATGTGAACTTTTATTGTATTAAGGGTACGTTTTAAGTTAAGGTTAAAGAACCTTGGGACTATGATTGTAAGACTTTATTACTATTTCGATAAACAATTTATGTTTATTATTCCGCATTAGTTAGAAAGTATGTTGTTGTTATTTGGTATCGTGAGCACCGAATTCGAGGTTAGGAAACCCGAATTTGGGGGTGTCACAACACTTGAGTTAAAGTCCTCAGCCTGACTACTCCCACATTTTATGTTGCTTAATCGGGCTCTGCTAGGATCTTATGATTGCTCTTGCTCACAGCTGCACATACCCAACAGTATGTCATCATTTTTCCCTTCCCCCACACTGTTTGTTTTCTATTATGCATTTCTTTAGGAAGCATAGTTTTAAGACCAACCCTTCCTTGAGGGTCATTATGAACCAAGTCATCCCCTTTTGGGATCAAATAACAATCCTCAATGTTGCTTGGGAGTTTGATTGCTTTGAACACCTGAAACTTCACTACTTGGTCATTCACTCTCATAGTTAATTCACCATTTGGCACGTCGATCAGTGTTCTTCCAGTCGCCAAAAATGGTCTACCCAAGATGATTGGAATATCCCGATCCTCCTCATAATCCAAAACCACAAAATCTGCAGGAAGAATCAATTTGTCAACCTTCACCAGAACATCCTCCACTATACCCATTGGATATGTGATTGATCTATCAGCAAGCTGTAAGGTGACATTTGTTGGCTTTGCTTCCTTTAATCCCAATTTCTTGTAAATGGATAGAGGCATAAGGTTGATACTTGCTCCCAAATCGCACAAAGCTTTCCCAACAAATTGATTTCCGATTGAACAAGGAATGTTAAAACTCCCTGGATCCTTCAACTTCGGTGGGAGCTTCCTCTGTAAAATAGCACTACATTCTTCGGTGAGAGCTACAGTTTTGAAATCCTCAAGCCTTCTCTTTCTTGACAAAATATCCTTCATGAACTTTACATAACTAGGCATTTGCTCCAATGCCTCAGCAAATGGGATGTTTATGTGCATTTTCTTGAAAACTTCCTAAATTTAGAGAATTGCTTGTCCAAATTTAGTTTCTGCTGACGTTGTGGAAATGGGCATGGTGGATAAATAAGACCTTGTTTACTTCCCGATGATTTAGAAACTGGCTCATTCTCTTTCTTTTCTACTTCTTTTCTCTTTTCTTCCTCTTTCTCCACATTCACATCCCCGACAACGGCGCCAAAACTTGTTGGTCGATTTAGCTATCGATAAACACACACGTGCAAGTATACACGGTCCACAAGTAATATATGATAATATATGAGTCGAACCCATAGGGAATTGTGACGAATAATAACCGAGTACCAATCGTATATCAATTTGATCTAATTTAAACGATGAAGGTTTGAATTTTTGTTGATTGATTGAGTTCACAAGACAAGTAGTGAATAAAACGTAGTAAAATATCAAGACAGAAAGGTCTAAGATTACAATTTCCCCCAACACGTCATTTGAATCTCCTAACTCTCTCTTTTCAATCAGTTATATCATACGAATTGACAACCGAGAAATCAAAACTACATAAGAACCTCTGTCGATGATCAATCATGAATCTTCCTAAGCGGTGCATAGGTATATGTCTATCCTATACACTATCAAGAGACTAATTTTAGGAATGATTAATAGGCACGTGTCACTAAATCTAATTAATCGTCCCCTCAATTACCAACTTTCACATCGGAAGTCATTAAGACTAGATTCTCGATTGGTTAGATGTGGTAATTAGGTATATGTCTATCCCAACTACTATCAAGATACCTATTATTGCAGATAATTAATAAGACACACGTCACTTAATCCGATTAATAACCCACAATAATCTATACTCTCGCATGTTATCAAAACTAGGTCTTAACCTATAATCCGTTCGTCAAGTTCATATAGGTTCCCAAGGTAATTACGGGCCAAGCAATTAATCTAGAAAGCAAAGGTTATGATAATCAATTCACAAATGAATAACTAAAATAAATAGAGAGAGAATTCAATTCAATTTAAGTGTTGGGTTCCATTGTAATCTTAGAAAAGAAGGTTAGTTCATGATAGCTACAATACACAACAATTTCAATTTATACATTATCAAATTTGAATTACAAAGGAGTTGAAAATCTAGAAATGAAACCATTTTTGAAGTTGTTCGGTTGTTGTTCCTTGGGTTGCTGTTGGCTTCTAGCTCTCCTCCTTAGTTTTGTAATTCTTGTTGACTGAGTTACTTGGCTGGTGGCTTGATTCAGCTTGATTTGCAGCCTTTAGCCCTGTTGTTTGATGTATTTTGTAGCCTCCCTCTCTCTAGATATCTGATATGAAGCTTAGAAGAGATTATATATAGCCTCCATCAAGAAAAACCTTAGCCAAATTCAGACAAAATGGAGCTCAAATTGCACTGAAAATCCCCATTACATTTGCTTGTTGCATATTATCATCCTCTTGTAGTGTTGGACATGCATCTGTATTGTGATTTGTTAACAAACAAATGCCACAAGCTTTTGATGTTGGCAAATTTCCTATAGCCATTTGACGAACAAGAGAAGTTAGACTTGCAATTTGTTGTTTAATAGCAGAAACTTTTACCTCATTCACATTCCTAGGTGAGAAATCAAGTTGACTGCCAAATTGTTGAGAATTAGCTGCCATATTTGCAATGAGATTTCTTGCAGCCTCGGGAGTCTTGTCCACCAGAGCTCCTCCACTAGCAGCATCAATCACACTCCTATCTGCAGATAAAAGACCTTTATAGTAGTATTGGATGAGGAGTTGATCACTAATTTGATGATGGGGGCAGCTTGCACATAGTTTCTTAAAACATTCCCAATACTCGTATAGGGTTTCTCCATTATTCTGCCTCACACCACAAATTTCTTTTCGAATGTTGGCTGCTCTTGAAGAGGGAAAATATTTTTCTAAGAATAATCTTTTCATCTCTTCCCATTTTGTGATACTTCCGGAGGGTAGATAGTAAAGCCAATCCTTAGCCAAATCTTTTAGAGAAAATGGAAAGGCTCTCAACTTAATTTGTTCTTCCGTTACTCCGGTAGGCTTCATACTTGTGCATACCACATGAAATTCCTTCAAATGTTTGTGAGGGTCTTCACCTTCCAAACCATGAAAAGTAGGTAAAAGATGTATTAGCCCAGATTTTAATTCAAAATGAGTATTAGCATCTAGATTAGGGAAGGTTATGCATAAAGGTTGTTGATTCAAAGCAGGGGCTGCAAGCTCCTTCAAAGTTCGGGTTTCTGCCATAGTGTCCTCTTCACAATTTTTCCGAGCTACTTTCCTTAATCTACGAATGGTTCTATCTATTTGTAGATCACACTTTAAATCACCTTGATTAGCAGATTGAGTTTTGGAAATAAACAATCAAATGAAATTCAAATTACCTGAGTACAACAGAAAAAAATAATAAATAAAGATAAAAATAATGATAACAAAGAAAAATAAACTAAAATCACTCCCCGGCAACGGTACCAAAATTTGGTTTACTATCGCAAGCACCCAAAAATAAAACTTTACTGCGAAAGATAATAATATAGCAGTGCAAGTAAGAGTCGATCCCACAGAGAGTGATTAGTCTAAATTTATGCTTTGTTTACCAAAAAAGGGGGGGTTTATAATTTGATTTCACTAATTATCAAGAACAGAATTTAAAGTGATAAGAAATAACCAATTAATTAAAGATTTCAGTTCTTCTGGATCAGTATCACCTTTTTACAACAATAGAATAAATAAGTAAAGCAATATTTATCCTTCAATGAAATTAATAGCCCTAACTGGCAACAAGCTCTACTAACCGAAACTCCCCTTAGATTATCACTTAATGAAATAAGCTCTTCACAAGATTTTAACCATTATATAACCTAGAACAAGCTCTCTAGATTTAATATAATAGTTGTATTAAGAATTAGGAAATTAGACTAATCCAAGCAACAATCACACAAGTTCGGATTATTTAACTTGTCTTCCGATAATTATAGCAATACTCAAAAGCTTGACCACAATCATGTATCACTAATTGCTACGTATGATTAGGAACAATATCAATTATATGTAATACTGTCCCTTAATCTAGCAAAGTAAATTAATCAAATTGACTTAACCGACCACATTAAACCAATCGGAATAAATATCATTCGACAATTAAAATAGATTATCAAGAACGAACTTCATGTAAGATGGAATAAATAGCTTATACTTAATCAAACCATTACCTGAAAACAAGGTTCAACATCCCCTTCGAACTGAATAAGGAACTAGCCTAACATAATAAGTCCGATGAATACTTTCTTGATTTATAAAAGGGGTGAGGACAACAACCTCACTATGGAGGTGATCCTCTTTCCCTACTAAATTATAAAAGGGGTGAGGACAACAACTTCACTATGAAGGTGATCCTCTTTCCCTATTAATTATAAAAGGGATGAGGAGAATAACCTCACTATGGAGGTAATCCTCTTTCCCTACTAATTACACTAGAATTTGAAGAATATGGAGAATTGTGGGTGAATTAATGTGTGAATTAGCAAAATACAAGCCTAGCTTCACTTGGTATTTATAGGAACTCATGGTGTGCTAACCCATCAACATAAGTCAAGATTAAACACCCAATTTACTCATGTGCATCAGCCAACCAAGGAAGAAGCCACCAAAAAACGTGCACATGCGATGTGCTAAAAGTCCAAATATTGCAACTAAACTGATTAGCACCTTGTAAGCCAATTTTGAATTTGTAAACCACCTAACTGGACCTTGGACAAAGAACAAACGTTGTATCCCTGTAGTTTCTAATGAATTTGGACTTTTAAATCACCTGATTTAGATTTAGGAAGCACAAGTTATGGCCCAAATACTCTAACTGGTCCGAATAGGAATCCAGTCCATGCGGGATTCAGATCAGCTGTCTAAAAAGCAATGTTTGGAGGCCCAAATGAACTCGGATTTTTGTTCACTATACCATTCCGGAAAGCTTTAGAAGTCCACTAAAAACTTTAAGAAGACCATATTCTCATTTGGAAACTCTAACACAATTCAAATCGCAAACGAAGCCCTAGAGGTCAATCTGTCCAAAAGACAAACAATCTGAAATTTTTAGCTTCGACGTCCGTTGGTAAAATGGTCATAACTTTCTCACCCGAGCTCTGATTTAGGCATCTCAAGATTATCCGGAAAGCTAAGAAATAGATTTATAACTTTCCTTCTTTGAGCTTTGAGAGATATTAGTTGGACGAACGACAAAATGGAGCCTCAAGTGGACGGACTGATTTCAAAACAATCCAAAAGTGCGAAAATAACTCATTTTTCATTTAATAGCTCCATTTGCAACCTAAATCAAAATATTAGAATAGTGAGTACATTTAGGTGTCAAATAAGTATAAAAGACTAGATCTTAAGAGATAAAAACATAACATATTTTATACTTATCATTCGCTTCCCACCAGTAGTTAGCTTCGCCCCTCATCAAGTATGTGGCGAAAGATGTCTTCTAATCCTCTCATACCTTTGCGATAACAAACGCCTTTTGTATTTTCTCGACCCAAGACTGGGCCTCGACAGGATCAGTCGTGCCCCTAAACTCTGGGGGTCCTACACTACTAAAGTCCTTGAAGTTTGTTACAGGAATTGTTAGAGGATTGGGGTCTATTGGGCCGGTATTCCTCCCTTGAAATGCTCCTGTCAATAGGTCCACCAATCACTGCATAGGGTCTATTGGTCCTCCCTCTTTATTAACCAACTCTTCATGTGTAGGTTGCGCTTGTTGTTTACGTCGTGGCGGCATTTTCTGCTAATAAAATAAAAGAAAGTTTAAATATAATAGCCCTGTTATGGCCTATAGCATATGTGTCTAATGCAACATATACAGAACAATGAACGTTTATATTCATATGCCAATAATCATTACATCGTACATGATTCTCTTATAGCATACTGCTATAAACGTTACCATCCATCCCCTATAATAACAAAAGTTGGGGATCTACTAACATTCTACCCCACTACTAGGTACAAAAGTTGGGGTTTACATCTACTATTCCATGTCTTAGACAAAAGACTGGAATCAACACGTACATAAATAACTATCACTACTAACTGCCCAACTAACGACCTGCCCAAACATACCATGCTCCAAAACACTTTCATACTCCACCTGACCCATATGGATCATCAAATCTCGACTCAGAGTGTAGCGAGTCTGTCCCTCCTCTGCGAGATAATGATACACACCATCCATCCATCTCTCCATGGCTGTGCGAAACGCATAACCCATCTTGGTCATCTTCCTTTTCTTACTTCTCACTTCATCCTCTAAGTCACCAGCACGTCTCAAAACATCATCCCATTGTTCTTCTACCTGAACACGGTCTGCTACCTCTTCTTCTAACTGAGCTCGCAATGCTTCCTTTTCCAATTACAAGTTCTCCATCTACAGTTCTAACTTACCAACAAGATCTACGTTCCTTTCTAAAGGCGGTGGACCATGGCCCCTAACTGAGTAGAGACTTCTCTTTGCCCTTGGACTTCCTGCTCCAACTCTTGGATCCTATCACTCTGCTCAAGAATGCGATCAACATACTCTTCTATCAAATCTTCTTCGAATGTGGTGTCAACATGGGGCACCTTCTCTAGTTCGCCAAGGGTTCACTGTGTATGGGGTCCTCCTCCAGATCCTCTTCCGGATCTTCCTCTGGATCAGACTCCAACTCAGGCTCCTCCTCAGCTAGAACAACAACCGATATAGGTTTTACTAACTGGAGTGTTTCGGATACCACAAGTATGTCACGTGGTTCCTCCTCCATGATTCTGCTTGGTTTGCCTACTTCTGCCATTCCTACAACCACATCCATAAAACAACAACTCTATTAATATCCTTATGATAAAATATAAATTCATTTGTTAGGATAAAGATATACTTCTGCAACTCTACTGGCCCTCTACACTAAAAGCATCTTATAACTCTACGTGAGTCTTATCTTCTTCCACTTCCTCTATCTCTACTAAGGTTATAGCCTTAAGGGTACTCTCTCCTAAGGTTTATAACCTATGGCTCTGATACCAACCTGTGACGCCCCAAGTACCTCTACCTCGAATTCGGTGTTTCACGTTAATACTCATAACATAACTAATTAACATTTCGCAGTGGAATAATAAGGATTTCATAAATATGTAATAACACAATCCTAGGTATGCTCAAACTTACTAATACATAATTCTAATTAAAACACAAATACGTAACATAAGTCCCACTGACTAGAATCATTTAACTAACACATGTCTTAATGCGGCTAATAGTGCCCCTTAGCACTTGGTGGGTGAATGCTAATTTGTGGCCTTACCCTTCCCCTTATCTTTTCCAAAGTCACTGCCCTACTCTGCCTTAACTGTAAAATTTATGGGAAGCAAGTGTGAGTAACCAGTTTGCTCAGCAAGTATAATGCCAATGATAGTTAATATACTCAAGGTTCAATGATAGCAGAGTTAAATTGATTGATAGACATATTATGAATAACTGCATAATAAAATGAATATCATAGTTTCAGCTCATAATACTTTTCTTACTAAGTGGTCATAAAGGACCATGAACACATAGAAGGATATGCAGTTGTTCTGTTACAAGACCTCCGAAACAAGCACATGAGGTGAACAGCCCCGTAGCACCCACATTATGCATAACGTTCAAACATAGCGCACGTGTCGGTTCCCCGACATAATTTATACCCTTACCATGAGGGTTGTTCATTTCAGCACAATATAGAAGTCTGCACTAAATAATTGGTTTGGATAGCTTGCTCAAGAATTGGATTGATGACCAATTTATCTACTCATTAGTCTAGCAGAATCAATTGGCTTAGACACACTTCTTAAGATAATCCCAATAATATTTGAAAAGATTCTCAAGATGTTCAATCAAGATTTATCAAGTTTGTCATGCTTAGATGGATATATATATAACAAAGCCTATTCAACATAAGTTATACGACATAGCATTTAGGTAACTATACCAACAATGACAGTATGCAAAAAAGATATTTCAATATATCTGAAGACTTGCCTACAACAGTAATTGGTTTACTTAGAATGAGGGACTTGCATAATATACAGAGTTGTGTAAGACAAGAAACTTGCACACGATATACAAAGGTGTAAAAATTAGGGAGCTTACACACGATATATAGATTCACAATAATAATCTGGAACTTGCACAATATATAGAGTTGTGTAAGTTAGGAACTTGCTTGTATTGTTGCTACTATTTACTTTAAACCTCCTCTTCGGGTAACCTACATTGGTTATAAGTTACTCTATTATTAATCGCTGTTGAAAATAATAATCATAACCGTATTTATAACTAGGACATACGCGACACATTCCCAAATATTTCATTTGTTTAGTCATTTATCACGGTTCCCTTAGTAAGCCTGACCGAATCATCGTGTTATGGTGCCTACTAGGTTCTCTTATTAACACTTCTTATTATGTCATATTACCTTTTTAATAGTCTGTCGAAGTGCCCTATGATTATAGGGCAATGCCCTACAGTTGGTACTCTACGATTCAGCGAATAGGACTCCTACCATTGGCTGACTCAATCACTCTATATTTGTGTGATTACTTCACGACCAATTTGGTCACTCTACGTTGGGGTATTTTCTCTGTGACTAGTTGTTCGAGGGGACTTACCCTACGACTCGTGTGATGCCCCCAAATTCGGGTCCCTTAAACCTCAGATTCGGTGCTCACGGTACAACATACACACCTCATCTAACTACTCATTCATGCATGAATTATATCATTCATTACATTACCTTAATAAAATACTACATTAAGACATAATAATATCATTGCCATCCCAGGTTAACTAACCTTAACATTACATATGTATTAATACAAAAGACTTAAGCAAAATTATAATATAATAATCATTAAGCAACTTGATACTACTCGGTCGCCTTCGCTTTGCCGCTGTCCTTATTAGAACCCTCTGCTACCTCGACTTTAGCTGAAATATTTTATTTAAGCAAGGGTGAGCAACTAATTTGCTCATCAAGTTAAAGCGTACAATAAAAGATGTATTATGAATAGAAGAATTTAACTTTCTAGAATTTCAACAATCATTCAAAGATTTTGAAGTAGCTGAATAATAAATCATTTCAAGTAACAAGGATTTTCTTGAGTTTCATACTGAATAATACATCAAGAATGAAAGAGTAAAACTTCTTTCAAAGGTTGAATAATATTCAATTGATTAAGAAGAATTATCAATACTACAACAATATTCAACAAAGTGGGATATTCCCAAATTTCATGTTGAGTGATCACAATGGATTGTGAACTGCTAGAGGAATCATCAGTTATTATTATTACTGACTTCCTCAAGAGTAAAAGTTAGCTATAAAAACTAATATTTACTCTTCTACAAGTATGTAAGGTGATCAGCTTTATTGTACCAGAGATTATGCATAATTCTCAAGCATAGCGCGCGGTCGGGTTACTGACAATAAAATTTCCCCTGATTTATTTTTTCAGGGTTATTCATCTTAGTCTCACATCATGAGTCTGTACCACATCAATATGGTTTGGATTGATTTCAAAGAAATACTTTGAGTTCAACATATTATATCAATTTTGATCTAGCTGAATCGAATGGCATATATCTTTAATAACAAATTAGTTCCAATAATAGAACGTTTCATGCAATATCAATTTAACATTAGTCTAGCCGAAAAACCTAGCTAAGACATGGCTAACAAAACAGTTATTTGGGCCAACTGATACAACTAGCTGAGACATGACTCATAAACAATTTATGAATAAAGAACTCTAATTATTTCTCAATTCAAACAATATAACAAGAAATCAATTGCACAAAGTGCGAATATCAATAATCATAAATGTGGAATAATTGTCAATAATTAATCCACTAACATGCTTGAAATATAATAACTCTAGTTTGAGTTAGGAAACTTGCCTTGATCATTGACCACTACTACGCAATCTAATTTAACTTCTTTCGTAAGACCTATCAGTCATAAGATTGATTTTCCAATCAGCCAAACATTTCCAATCAGCAAATCGTATTGTTCTTGGTTGTATTTGGATACGACTTCACTTCCTCCCTCAGCGATGATTGCTTTTTCTAACAGGGTCAAAAATAAATCAATCTGCAACACAACTACTTTGTTAAATATCCACGGTTTCAGTCCGATCTCAAAACGGCGCGCTTTTCGCTCCTCAGTGTCCACCTGATGTGGTGCAAACCTAGCTAACTCATTGAACTTGGCGGCTTACTCTAATACTGACATGTTTTCTTGCTTCAACCCCAAAAACTTAACTTCCATTCTTCCTTGCATATTCCGTGAAAAATAATTTTCAAAAAATAATTCTTTAAATCTCTCCCATGTTACTATTCCTTCTCTGGCTCTATTCTGATTCGACTCCCAGCAAAAATTTGCCTCTCCTTTCATCAAATAAGTAGCAAAAACTATCTTTTGCTCCTCTATAACTCTAGCAATAACGAATGCTTTTTCCATCTCTTTCAGCCAAGTTTGAGCTTCTATAGGGTCAGTTGGCCCTCTAAATTCTGGCGGTCCTACTGCCTTAAAGTCCTTGAAGTTTGCCAACCTATTATCTGGTTGATTTCTCGTAGTTGGAGCTCTATTCTACATTGCTTCTGCTAACATATTTACAAAGTCTTGCGTTGGGTTTGTGTTACCTTTTTCATTGTTAACAGACCTTTCTTCCCTTCGGTTTCGTGGTTCTCTTCTTGGCGGCATTATCTGAATAAAACTTTAAATTATTCTTCCTTGGTTTACATTTTATGCTTCAACATATAAGCATTAACATTCATATTTAACATGCAATTTAATCTCAGACCATAATTCAATTTATTGGATTTTACAATTCAGCTTGCTGGATTAACGAATCCAGTTTGCTGAATTAACAAATTCAGTTTACTGAATTAACCAATTCGGCTTGCTTAATTAACCAATACAGTTTGCTGAGTTAACATATTATTAGATATACATCTTACTATCTTAATTCTCAAAACTTATTTACTTAATCAAACATATAATCGTATCATTGCATTGATATACCAAATCATAGTGTCATACACTTACATCTTCTAGCATATTATTATAAATGCCAACTATCCCATTTTAAACAACAAAAGGTGGGATCTACCAAAAACGATACTCCCCTATACACATAAAGTGGGGATACATCCATATATATATATATATATATATATATACACACACACACACACACATATCCATCATCTACGATACTATATTACTAACATATTATCTTACTTCCAAAGGTCCTACCTCTCATACTTAACCTTTCTTTCGTCCTCTTCCTTCACCTGTCTTCTTCTTGGAACAATTTTTGGCCCGATAACCTACCTCTCCACACGTGAAACATCCTCCTTTTTTAGGTTTGGAACAATTGGGAGCGATATGCCCTTCTTATCCGCAATTATAGCACACATTTTTACCCTTCATACATTCTCCAAAATGTTTCTTTCCGTAGTTAATACATGCCTTCTTCTTCGGCTGTAAATTTCCTTGCTGGTTTCCTGAATTATTGTCACTGTCATTGTTCCTTTTCCTTTTATTACTCTTCTCCTTTTTCTTCTTACTGCATTCCACCCCCATTTTATTAATTTGTGCTTTTAGTTCATTTCGTTCTTTTATCATTTCCCACAATGCCCTTTCCATCTTCCACATTTCTTCTAGTAATAGCACCCTATTCTTCAGATCTCGAACTTCCGTGGATGTTTGATCGTCTGCGACTACTACTCTGACTTTTTCTCCATTTTCTACCTCTATTTCTGGCCCTACTTTAGCCGTTTTGGAATCCACTTCTTCCTCTTCGTTCAGCTCCATTTCAGGATACTCTTCATGATTGTCTCCTAAGTTAATCATAGGTTCGTTTTTTAGGACTTCCTCAACTGACTCACTTTGAGCTGCCACCTCGGCTAATGGCATTGGTGCAGCTGCTAACATCTCATTAACCACATTGGTTCCTCTAATCTCATCATCTCCTGACATCCTACAATTAGTTTTAAACAACTTAATTAGTACATTACTAATAAACACTATTCATAACTACTAAATATCAACATCTTACTATTGATGAATTTCCTCAATCCATCACTTAGAACTCTAAATAAGTTTTTCTATCTTTCCTACAGTTATAATCCTAAGGCTTTTTCCCCCACCTAAGGATTATAACCTACAACTTTGATACTAACCTGTGACGCCCCCAACTCTGGGTCCCTTGAACCTCAGATTCGTTGCTCACAGTACAACATACACACCTCATCTAACTACCCATTCATGCATGAATTAAATCATTCATTATATTACCTTAATAAAAACATATATATAGACATAATTATATCATCATATCATCATCCCAGGTTAACTAACCTTAACATTACATGTCTATTAATACAAAAGACTTAAGCAAAATTATAATATAATAATCATTAAGCAACTTGATACTCCTCGGTCGCCTTTGATTTGCCTCTGTCCTTATTAGAACCCTCTGCTACCTCGACTTTAGCTGAAATGTTTTATTTAAGCAAGGGTGAGCAACTAATTTGCTCATCAAGTTAAAGCGTACAATAAAAGATGTATTATGAATAGAAGAATTTAACTTTCTAGAACTTCAACAATGATTCAAAGATTTTGAAGTAGCTGAACAATAAATCATTTCAAGTAACAAGGATTTTCTTGAGTTTCGTAATGAATAATACATCAAGAATGAAAGAGTAAAAATTCTTTCAAAGGTTGAATAATATTCAATTGATTAAGAAGAATTATCAATACTACAACAATATTCAACAAAGTGGGATATTCCCAGATTTCATGCTGAGTGATCACAATGGATCGTGAACTGCTAGAGGAATCATTAGTTATTATTATTACTGACTACCTCAAGAGTAAAAGTTAGCTAAAAAAACTAATATTTACTCTTCTGCAAGTACGTAAGGTGATCAGCCTTATTGTGCCCGAGATTATGCATAATTCTCAAACATAGCGTGCAGTCGGGTTACCGACAATAAAATTTTTCCTGATTTATTTTTCAGGGTTGTTCATCTCAGTTTTACATCATGAGTCTGTACCACAACAATATGGTTTGGATTGCTTTCATAGAAAAACTTTGAGTTCAACATATTATATCAATTTTAATCTAGCCGAATCAAATAACATATATCTTTAATAACGAATTAGTTCCAATAATAGAACGTTTCATGCGATATCAATTTAACATTAGTCTAGCCGAAACAACTAGCTAAGACATGGCTAATAAACAATTATTTGGTCCAACTGATACAACTAGCTGAGACATAGCTCATAAACAATTTATGAATAAAGAACTCTAATTATTTCTCAGTTCAACTAATAGAACAAGAAATCAATTGCACAAAGTGCGAATATCAATAATCATAGATGTGGAGTAATTATCAATAATTAATCCACTAACATTTTTGAAATATAATAACTCGAGTTTGTGTTAGGAAACTTGCCTTGATCGTTGACTACTACTACGTAATTTAATTTAACTTGTTTCGTAAGATCTATCAGTCATAAGATTGATTTTCCAATCAGCCAATCATATTATACCTTATAATATCACTTCTAATATTTTAAGCACATTATCAAATATTAGATAGCACCTTAACACCAAACACATTCATAATTCTAAAACTAGCACACATCGAGTCTTTAATAGTGTTCAATATAGTATGCTGAGTGGTTTCCCACAAATAACCAACAAACTAGTTTTTGTCTCGTCTACACTGTTTTCATAGTGAGTTAGATTGGTTAGTAGTTCATATATACCTCCGCTCCCTTAAGGAATTATTTAGCCCAGATACTATACATCAACTATTAAAGAGTACGACTGTACCACTACTTTATCATATACCTTATGAATTAACACTAAGTCTTTCATTATATAAGTCTTTCTTTATGATCCCGTAGGTTAAATACTCAATCCAGTAAACTGGATTCCAAATCCAGCAAACTAGATGGCCATCCAGCAAACTGGAATCCAATCTAGCAAACTGGATTCTAACCTGGATTACAATCCATCACACTAGATTCAAACTGGATTACAATCCAGCAACCTAGATTCATACTGACCTCTAATCCAGCAACCTAGATTCATACTGACCTCTAATCCAACAACCTGGATTCATACTCACCTTTAATCCAGCAACCTGGATTCATACTATTCAATTCATCAAATTATTTTCTAATCCAGCAACCTGGATTCACACTATTCAATATGAGCTATTGAATGTCTAACTCAATAGCTTAACTCCTCTTTTGAAATCTCATGTAATATTATTAATTATTTATCCTTATTTATTATTTAATATGAATTAAATAATAAATACTTAATTTATTAACTTTAACATTCTTTAATCATTATTTAATATTAATTAAATAATAATTAATTAATTTTTTTCCCTATTTATTGTTTAGTCTTACTAAATAACAAATAGTTAGTTTAGTAATACTAACTCTATTTAATTATTACCCAATGTTAATTAAATAATAATTAAATAGTTAATTATACTTAAACAATATTTAATTAGTGTAATTATTAATTAGTAACATAAAAAATTTATTAGTTAGTAATCTCAAATGATTTAAAAGGAATTAAACCATTAATCACTCTAATAATTACTTAATTACACATAAAAATTTCAAATTAAACATTATAATATTCTCTCATATTTTTTTAAAAAAATTGGGTCGGGACTCGTCACCTGAACCGGCCGGAAGAGGCTTGAACCATCGCCAGAAGTCCCTCCTGAACCGAACCGGTTCACTTTACAAAGCATGCAGGCTGCCCCTTGATTTTCAGCCTTAGGGTCCTTCACGGAAACGCGAATAAAATGAAATCTACAACTCGGATTAGGGTCTACTTAGTACCGTTGGATTCGTATCTTTCCGACTATAATTTTCCATCATCAAACACCAAATTTGAACATGTTTTGGTCACTGAAACTCGTCCGGAATTGGACTGTTCTGACAGTGTACCAACAGTTAGCACGTTTTGGTAAAAATTATATAACTCTCTCATTTTAACTTCTTTTTAAACGATTCTGACTAGGTTCTCTTTCTAACTTACCCCTTAAAATTCAGAAAAAAGAAAATCACTAATATCATCTATAAATTTCAAAATACACAATTTATTTGAACAAGCTATGGTTTGTTCGTCGGTAAAAAGGTTTTCAAGCTTTTAGCTTATTTTCTCTACAGAAATGCATACCGTCACATACCAAACCACATGTCATCATACATAAACATATTTAGCATGATTCTAAATACAAAAATCTTGATGATAACCTTTTTACCCTATAAATTAAAAGAAAAGTAAGATTAGTGTTTTCTAGGGTGTTTATACCTTTTTCTTAGGTTGGTGGCTACCTTTCTTTGGTTTCCAAAATAGGAGATGAATTTATTTGACATCCACAACTCCCTCATAAGTTGTCGTCCACCTCCCCTCCTTGTACCTCTTGGTTTTTCTTCTCTCTACTATTTTTGCTCTCAAGCTCTCTACTTTCTTTCACTATTCTTCTCTCTCTCTAAGCTACCAAAAAGATTCAACAGACTTGACTAAAACTGGTTTAGATAGAACACTGACAGACTTCAGCTGAGGAAGAGAAGACTTATGTTTTATAAACTAACTAGTTACTTACAATAATCTATAGATACATAACTATATCTATTCATTTTTCCATCATTAGCAAGTGGGCTTATTTGACAACTTGGTGATAGATTGTCATAATCAATTGTACTTCTTTCCTACTCTTACAAGCAAGCTAAGTAAAATCAACAACTCATCATGTGGGACCACCAAATGGGCGTCAACCCCCTTCTATTTTGGCTCAATTTTTAATTTTTCTTTTATTGTTTTAATGGATAAACAAGTTGCTCAAAATATCCTTTAAGTGGGTAGCAATTAGGCTTTGTTTTAAATCAATTTGGGCTCACTTTTAATTAATTAGAGCTGCTAGTTGTCAAGATTATTAATCCATGTTTGGTTACTAGTTTAATAAGTGTTGGGCTAATTTAATTAATCTATCCATTAATTATCCAAGTCCATGATTAAATAAATTAGTGGCTTGATTAGTATATCCATTGACCTAGTCCACTAGTATTTATTTACTACTTGGACTATTAAAATTAATCATTCATATATCACATAATTCTCATTAATTAATACTTATTAATCAATGAATGTACAAAATTTATTTACTTACTATATTTACTTTAATTGAATACTTAATTAGTTACTATCTTATCTATTTCCTTGTTATTAAAACTTTTAGATTAGTCCACTAATTTAAATAACTATTAGTGACCCTACTTTTAAGTAACAATTAATCACATACATTCAATGTGAGTCACAAAGTGTTCGTTACACTAACAAATAATTTAATATACTTATTTCCTTTAATAAGTGATTACACATTCATATAATCACTTTATATTAATAATACTAATTAATCATTTAAAGATTATAAACCTTTTATTTACCATTCAAGGTTAACCTTCAAGTTATGTTAATTCTCAACATAACTTATCTTGTTTTTTCTTAATCAAATTGATTAAGTATTCATCTTAGTTAACTTAAAAGAAAAAAATTAACCATCTTGCTTAATTCACATATTCAATTATATACTCCAAGTAATTTCTATATAAAAAAAATTATTCGTAAAAATATACATATATAATTATATAAAATGCTTGGTCCTTATAACTCGGATCGACTCATTGGGTTGGGTCATATGTGGAACACTAAGTTACTTATTATAAGGAGTGTAATTCAGCTGTAGAGACTACAGTCGATTATGAGGACTAGACTTCGGTTTGAAATTCAAGTTCGGATTAGGCGTTAGTGACTTCAGGATCGGGGTTCGAGTCTCAACGTCATTAGGGACTCGACTTCAGGTCGATTTATGAGTGGGACATAAGATTTTTGATTTTAGGGATACCATCTGAAAGGGCCATGTCCATTTAGGAAATTTAGGGTCTAGTATAGAACCAACCTAGGGTAGATACCAATGCCTTCGGGTTCGGGAGTTCGGCCCGGATGACTCGATGCCTATTGGGACCTGACTTCAGATTCCACTTCGGGAACCTCGTCCTGATTCGGGGCCGGATGACTACTCACGTCCGACCCTGTCACTTCGGTTTAGGAGTTCGAGGTCAGATGATGAACTACATTGGAATGGCTTCGGCATCCCCGATACTAATTATTATTCTACATTTTAGGCTAGCATAATTTTTAAACAACACATTTTATACCTTTCATTGGTTTTACTCGTGTTCGGGTCATATAACAACTTTCATCATTTACGGTCTGCAACTATAGGATTTTGGGCTCGTTTAGACAAAATGATTGACTCTCAATATTTTCTGAGTATACTGACTTAGGACGTTAATACCCATTCGGTTCATGTGATAGTCAGTTAGACACATACAATATGCAGTTTCTGCACCGCTACCTTATGGCCACAGGTTTGACATTACTCTTACACTGCAACATGCTATACTTGTTGCTAGATTTCGCAATCAATAAAACACGCGCAAGTATACGCGGTCCACAAGTAATATAAGATAAGTAAAGTGTCGAACCCACAAGGAATTATGTTAAATAATTACCAAATATCAATCGCATGAAAAATTAATCTAATTTAAACAGTGACAATAAGGTTTGGATTTGTTGTTGATTAAATCTAAATAAAGATAATTTAGAAAACACGTTTAACTACACACGGATAAAGTTCAAGATAGAAAGATCTAAGATTACAATTTCCCCCAACTCTTCATTTAAACATCATACTCTCTCTTATTTAGTAAGTTAGAACATAAGAATTGTTATCCGAGAAATCACAAGTATATATAAGTCTCTCTCGATGGTCGAATACGTATTTCCTATTGTGGTGTATAGATATATTTCTATTCTACACACAAGCAAGAAACTCATATCAAGAACAATTAATAAGACACATGTCACGTAAAATCCCATTAACCATTCTATCAATTACTAACTTTCACAATAGAAATCATTAAGCAAGGATTCTCAATTGGATACATGTGATATTTAGGCATATGTCTATACTAAATACAATCAAATTATCAATCCTCAAGAATAATACATAAGACTCACGTCACATAATCTCATACATTATCCATAAAGAATATCCAACTCTCACATGAATTCATAACTAGGTCTCAACTTACACTTCCTCTCTCAATTCCAAATAAGTTACCAAGGTAATTACGGGCCAAGCAATTAATCCTTAAGCAAAGGTTATGAACTCCAATTCATGTAATGACTAACTACCAATCAAAGAGAGAGCATTCAATTCAAACTACAAGTTGGGTTCCATTGCAATCTTAGAATGAAGAGTTTAACTCATATTCAATCTCAATAACATCATAATCTGATTATAGTACATGGTTTGGAATGACAAAATAAGAATAAAGAACTAAAACATATGAAGAAACACCCCTTTTGTAAGGAGATTCCCGAATTGGTGTGGTGTAGTCCTTCTTCTCCAGCTCTTGCTTTCCTATTTCGTGCTCCTAGCCTCCTTGAGTTGATGAAATTCAGATGATTGCTCCCTTTGTTCCTTTGTTCTTCTTCTTTTTCTCTCAAACCCTAGCCTCCAAATTATGTAGCAAAGCTTGAATGATCCCAAATCAACTCCCTGGATGCCTAATAATTTGATTACTCTCTGTCCTTCCATTTCCATCGTGCTCCCGAATTTGCTCCACTGAATCCCCACTACCAGTAGATGTGATAAAAGCCAGCCTCATTTCTTGTCCCGACCTGTCGCCCCGGCGATAAAATTACGCTACGAGACGCCGCCCCGGCGATGACGTCGCCCCGGCGATGGGAATTGGCTTAACAACGTCGCCCCGGCGCTGAAATAAGCCTGGGGTTGTCGCCCCGGCAATGGACCCTACTGCTGGAATATTGTATTTTTGCTCCAAAAGTTCCACAATTCCACACTTTTCTACTTAGAGTCGCCTCCTGCACAATAATGAAATAACTAGTGAAATGGTGCTATAAATGCTTAAAGATAGCCGAGAATTGAGCCTAGAAAACATCTAATTCGTAGGTATAAAACCCACTCATCAAATACCCCCAAACTTAAGCCTTCGCTTGTCCTCAAGCAAAACAAAGGAAATGAAAAATACACAATGCCACTAAGTAGACGAATGCAAATGCAAGAGCTCTACGCTTGAGCAGTCAAGATAAGGATATCCAGCCTCAACATTCAGAACAAGTAGACAACAACCACTCAACCAAATGATTATCAGAAATGAAACTCACAACAATTTCGCCAAATGTTTAACCTTTAAGTGTGTGTGTGGTAGGACTGTCAGAGCACGCACTGATCACAATTCAATCCAAGAACTACATTGCTCAAAAGAAGATAAAACAGTCAATACCCAATTGCTAGCAGCTCTCATGCTCACTAGCCTCTATTTTCACATTCCATTTAGCTATATTCTATAACTATCACTGAGTGCGTTTTACGCTCCATCTCGATGATAGTTTATTAACATCTAGACCTGTGCAATATCTATCTTCATTAGGCTATTCAATGTCACCCATGTAGCAAACTTTCCACCGATGACTCCCAAACCAGATGGTTTTAAGGCACCAAGCGTAGAAACGCTCCAATGGGTTTACTTGTTCGCATGATAAAGGCCACAAAGATAAACTAGTCAGATTTGCTCATATCTGTCTATATTTCATTTTCAATTATAACCAGCATTCAAGACAGACATCGAAGCAGTAAATAAGTATAAATTTTTTTTTTTGAGACTATCCTATCTTTTAATGAGCAACAGTTTCAGCGAGTTGAATATAAAATCTCACGTACTCAACAACAATGCTATGTGCATTAGGAACTCCAAGGGTTAAAAATTCAAGAGAAATAGGCACGAGTTAGCACTTCTAATATAGCAATTCAGATCCAAGGTGCTGAATACATTAAAACAGTGATTACCAAGTCATCATCGGCTTTCCTTAAATGCACTGCTCATAGGTTTCTAAATGCAGTTCTACGTGATGCTGAGAAACCATAAATCTGAAGGAAAGTAGACGATGAATATGTACAATGATCATCAACAAATGACACTAATAGTAATAAGCATTCATAGCAAGAAAAGTCATTTTGATGATATTTCACATGATTACTTTCAATAAAAGCCATCCTTCAAAAACTGTCTTTAAAACTTGAAAACCTGCATACTAACTACAACTACCATTCTAAAGCATTAAACCTAAAGCATTAAACTAGCTGAATTACAAGGAACAACTACTAAATAGCAAAAACAACCCCCAAACTGAAGATGGATAATGTCCTCATTGTCTAAATAGTGCAAAATGTAAAACTGAGGACTCCCCTTATTAAGGTTGGTTGATATCCTCAACCTCAGCATCAGATGGTGGATAGGGGGAGTGGCTGGGGCATTGGAAATGGGATAGGTGGTCCCCCCGGATTTAGCCTCGCGAACTGTTCAGCCAGAACTGCATTGAAGCTCGTGGTGTAGTTGAATATGTGCTCCTGCCTCTCCGCAAGTCGTTGGTTCTGTCGTACCAGCAGCATTTGCATATCTTTGAGCTGACTGCTGACACGAGATCTCGGCTGAGAGCTGGAATCAGTAGGTGAAGCAGGGGCACCCTCTGGGTCTGCCTGGGGCTAAATAATAAATCCTCGACCCCGCGGGTGCGACTGTGCCTGGTCCCAAACTGAGTATCTGGAGATCAGTCGATGGTCCAAGACCAGCAGTGGCTGCTGGACAATCTCATCCTCGGCCCACTAAACGTCTGCAGCCCGGCACAATCCGCAGATAAGTGATGGGTGTGGTAACCCGCCATGAACATTACTCCTCAGGATCCTGCGGATGTTACCCTCAATGATGCGACCCACGTCGATCGCGTAGTCCATGACTATAGCATACAAGAGGGCAGCCCTATCCTTCGTAATATCACTAACATGAACTGTGGGCATCAGCTTGTCGCAGAGAAAAGCATACCAAATCTTACCATACAAGCTTAACTCCTTGCTATGAAAAAATGTACCCCCTCTGGTGCCTTTAGCAACCCACGTGGTGCCCGGTCTGTACAAGTCGATCAGAATTCTGTCATAGTCGGGTGAGGATCGCAGGAACTCAGTATACTGGCACACTACAGGAGCATCCAATGCATAGAACTCACTGATAGCCTGGGCGCTGAATGGTACGGTCCTGCCCCATACAGTCACAGTATATGGTAGCGTGTCCTTTGCATTAGCATAGAACTCCTGGACAATGGCTACCACAGCTGCCTCGGGCTGCTCGATGAAGGTATCCCATTCTCTCTCAGTAATTTGATCAACAATCTCTCCATCCACTCTCCAACTAGGCCGCAGGCCACGCTCGGGCGTTAGAGCCTTACCCGCTATGAAAGTGTCAAATCGTGTAGCGGCCTCAGCACTGACAAACTTACTATGATCATAGGCCCGTTCCTGTGGTGCTGAGAAACCCTCACCCCTGAACCTTTTTGGCGGCATCATTGATCAGTAATTGGCACAAAGAACCACAAAAAGCTTCCCCCACACTTGATTCCAACTAATTTTCAATTTCAGTGCAACAGACCAAACACCCGATTGAGCTAACACAAACTCAATCGCCCCAACAAATGAATAATACAGTGCAATCCCACAGCTTTAGTTCATAGCAGTTGAAAAATACCCAATGCAGACACAATTTGCTCTAACGACAATACCCAACAATTACATCAAGATATATCAGTGCACAGTAACCATTATAGACAGAGCAAATCCCAAACTAATATCCAATATTTCTTAAATCCACTATCGCTAATTAGTGATTATTCAGTTTTCAACCAGTAAGAATAACCCAAAACAAACCGATACACAGCAGCAAATAATGCCCAGTACATTCAGTGCATACCTTGCAACCACTAGTTGAAGAATGTGAAGAGAATGAGCGCTGAAACTTGTTGCTTGATTTCTAATCAGAGGTGCACTGAGTATAAATTCTGCTTCAAATCCCAAGCTTTGAGTACTAGCAATCGTGGGTTTGCAATGGTGGAGACTGACAATTGGAAAATTGCTTGGAACCCAAATTTGCCAAGAATCCGTGTGGCTTAGGGTTTTAAATCCGTAAGGAGGGAAGGTTTAATGATGGCGTGGGTTTAATTTGACTGAAAATTGGGTTAGGGTGTGGGATTGCAAGGATTTGGATAGTGTGGGATAGGGATTGCAGGTTTTGGGTGCGAGAGAGAGAGAGAAAAGAAATGGGGAAGTTAGTCGCCTGGAAGGGCATTTTAAAAATTGAAATCCGAGTTTACTGCCGGGGCAGTAGAATACGCTTGAGAAAAGTCGCCGGGGCGAGAAAAAATGAGTCTGAACCGTCGACGGGCCGATAGGGTCACTGGGGCGAGACAAATGGCGTATGAGTTGTCGTCGGGGCGATGGACCCTACTGTATCCCCAAACTTGCACTTTTGTAAATCTGATACAAAACCAAACTTAACTCTTCCAACCTGTTTTAAGCAACACTCCACATATATTCTGAATATCTTGCCAAAAAAAATTCAACAAATAGAGCACAATGAGAGCATATCTTATCAATCCAAAATGCAAAAATGGAAAATTTAGAAACATAATAATGCACACTTGTAAAACTGAAAAATAATAACAAAATGTAAAGGATACGGATAAGGATAATGGGTTTCCTCCCATCCAGCGCGTGGTTTAAAGTCCTCGGCCCGACTTTTCATCCATTCAAGGCTAATCGGCTAAAGTGATCGAGGTCTTCTGGCGAGCGAAGCCGCCACCCCAATAATGCTTAAGACGCTGCCCGTTAACTTTGAACGTTTCCTCCGGATTATCACCATAGACTTCAATAGCTCCGTGCGGAAATGCATGCTTGACAATGAAAGGACCCAACCAATGTGACTTGAGCTTTTCGGAAAAAAGCCTCAATCTATAGTTGTATAGCAATACCGCTTGGCCAGGCTCGAATTTTCTGTCAAGGGATGGTCTCAACCGATCTGTAGCATTCTCAGCATGCTTTAAAGATTCTAACGGGATTTGAAACTTGCTTCCCCGTGGCACTGTATCCAACATCTGTAGATACTCAACCAAATCTGGATCATCCATGTCAAACTCTCCCATAAGTGTAGTCTCTAATGGATCATTGTTCAATACATTCAGAAACTCATCATTTACAACTCGCTCGATCATATCCACTTGAAAACATTCTTCCTCATCCGAAGGAAATTTCATGGCCTTAAATACATTGTAGGTGACTTCTTGATCCTGAACCCTCATAGTGAGCTCACCCTTTTGCACATCGATTAAAGTTCTCCCCGTGGCTAAAAATGGTCTCCCCAAAATAATAGGAATGTTTTTATCTTCCTCAAAATCTAAGATGATAAAATCGGCCAGGAAGATGAACTTATCCACCTTAACAAGAATGTTTTCAACAATTCCCCTTGGGTATGTAACCGACCTATCGGCAAGCTGAAGAGAAATGTTTGTAGGCCTTGGTGCAGGCAATCCCAACTGAGTATACACGGATAATGGCATGAGATTAATACTAGCACCCAAGTCATACAAACATTTGTTGAATGAAAGGCTACCAATAGTACAAGGTATAGTGAAGCTTCCTGGATCCTTCAACTTGGGGGGTAGCTTTCTTTGCAACACTGCGCTACATTCCTCTGTCAAAGCCACTATCTCAAAGTTATTTGGCCTTTTCTTCCTAGATAGAATTCCTTTCATAAATTTGGCATAGCTAGGCATCTGTTCTAAGGCCTCTGCAAAAGGAATGTTAATTTGTAGCTTCTTGAAGACCTCCAGGAATTTGGCAAACTGTTTATCTAACTTTTGCTTTTGCAATCTTTGAGGGAAAGGTACTGGTGGATACACTTTTGGAGTAGGCTCAACACTAGGTTTATCTGTGGTATCTCTCTGCTCCGACTCAGGTGGTACACTGCTGTCCAATTCCTTAGAAAAATCTGCATTATTCAAGTCCGAAGGGGAGCTTGAGTGGGCTGCCCCCTTTTGCAATTCGGGCTCCTGTAAGTTTTGTTTACCACTTCTGAGAGTTACTGCCTGACATTTCTCTTTCCCATCTCTTCTTGGATTAGTCTCTGTGTTACTAGGAAGAGATCCCTGGGGTCTATTTGACATAGAATTAGCCATCTGCCCAATTTGATTTTCCAAAGCTTAGAGTGCTGCTGCTTGATTTTTAATCAAGGTATCTTGGTTAGCCATGTGTTTCAATATCAACTCTTCAAAATCTGATTTTCTCTCTGGTTGTGATTGTGAGGTTTGCGTTGTATGATGTTGTGGCTGATTTTGGAACCCTGGTGGATGGTGTGGTTTTGGAGCTTGCTGAAAATTTTGATTGTTGCTCCATGAAAAGTTAGGATGGTTCCTATTTCCAGCATTGTAAGTGTTTTGGTACTGATTCGGTTGTCTCTGGTAGCTACTTACAAATTGAACTGCCTTATGGTCAAATGGGCATTGGTCGTTGGCATGTGTCCCTGCACATACTTCACAAATAATAGCCACCTGTTGCACTTTTGAATCAGTTAAGGCATCAAGTTTCTTTGACATTGCTGTCATCCGAGCTGCTAAGGATGTGATGGCATCTACCTCTAATACTCCGGCTACCTTTGGTTGACTCATCCTAGCAGTAGGCCATTGGTAGTTATTTGCAGCCATAACTTCCAATAAATCAAGTGCTTCCCCATAATTTTTAGCCATAAAAGATCATCGCGCAGCTGCATCTAAACTAGACCGATTGTGAGATCCTAATCCATTGTAGAAGGTATTCAATTGCATCCATGGAAGGAATCCATGATGTGGGCATCTCCGAAGCAAATCTTTAAATCTTTCCCAAGCTTCATACAATGATTCTCCATGATGTTGTTCAAAGGTTACAATTTCATTTCTCAATCTAGCAGACTTTGCAGGAGGGAAGAACTTTGCCAAAAATTTCTTTGCTAAGTCTGACCATGTAGTGATGGATCGCGATGGCAATGAGTGAAGCCAACTCTTAGCTTTGTCTCTCAAAGTGAACGGAAAAAGTCTAAGTCTCAAAGCATCATCCATCACTCCAACAAATTTGAAAGTATCACATATCTTAATAAAGCTCAACAAATGCTCATTAGGGTTGTCATTAGCCAAACCCCCAAACTGTAACGAATTTTGCACCATTTGTATTGTTCCCGGTTTAATTTTAAAGGCATTTGCAGTTATTGCCGATCTTGTGATACTAGACTGTAAATCACTTATCTCCGGCGTTACATAGTCTCTCAATGCTTTTTGTTCCTCTGCCGCCATAGTTTCTTGATTGTTAGAATCCCTGATTCTTTCTTTTCTTAGTCTTCGGGTATTTCTCTCGATCACAGGATCGTAAGGAAATAACTCAAGACTTTGTGATCGGCGCATACAAATCAAGGGTACCTTTACAATCAAGTAAATAAAAATTAAAAACAAGTCTAAATTAAGATCAATTCAATTATAATCAATATTGGTAAAATTATTGTAAAATAATTCCCCGGCAACGGCGCCAAAAACTTGTTGCTAGATTTCGCAATCAATAAAACACGCGCAAGTATACGCGGTCCACAAGTAATATAAGATAAGTAAAGTGTCGAACCCGCAAGGAATTATGTTAAATAATTACCAAATATCAATCGCATGAAAAATTAATCTAATTTAAACAGTGACAATAAGGTTTGGATTTATTGTTGATTAAATCTAAATAAAGATAATTTAGAAAACACGTTTAACTACACACGGATAAAGTTCAAGATAGAAAGATCTAAGATTACAATTTCCCCCAACTCTTCATTTAAACATCATACTCTCTCTTGTTTAGTAAGTTAGAACATAAGAATTGTTATCCGAAAAATCACAAGTATATATAAGCCTCTCTCGATGGTCGAATACGTATTTCCTATTGTGGTGTATAGATATATTTCTATTCTACACACAAGCAAGAATCTCATATCAAGAACAATTAACAAGACACATGTCACGTAAAATCCCATTAACCATTCTATCAATTACTAACTTTCACAATAGAAATCATTAAGCAAGGATTCTCAATTGGATACATGTGATATTTAGGCATATGTCTATACTAAATACAATCAAATTATCAATCCTCAAGAATAATACATAAGACTCACGTCACATAATCTCATACATTATCCATAAAGAATATCCAACTCTCACATGAATTCATAACTAGGTCTCAACTTACACTTCCTCTCTCAATTCCAAATAAGTTACCAAGGTAATTACGGGCCAAGCAATTAATCCTTAAGCAAAGGTTATGAACTCCAATTCATGTAATGACTAACTACCAATCAAAGAGAGAGCATTCAATTCAAACTACAAGTTGGGTTCCATTGCAATCTTAGAATGAAGAGTTTAGCTCATATTCAATCTCAATAACATCATAATCTGATTATAGTACATGGTTTGGAATGACAAAATAAGAATAAAGAACTAAAACATATGAAGAAACACCCCTTTTGTAAGGAGATTCCCGAATTGGTGTGGTGTAGTCCTTCTTCTCCAGCTCTTGCCTTCCTATTTCGTGCTCCTAGCCTCCTTGAGTTGATGAAATTCAGATGATTACTCCCTTTGTTCCTTTGTTCTTCTTCTTTTTCTCTCAAACCCTAGCCTCCAAATTGTGTACCAAAGCTTGAAAGATCCCAAATCAACTCCCTAGATGCCTAATAATCTGATTACTCTCTGTCCTTCCATTTCCATCGTGCTCCCGAATTTGCTCCACTGAATCCCCACTACCAGCAGATGTGACAAAAGCCAGCCTCATTTCTTGTCCCGACCTGTCGCCCCGGCAACAAAATTACGCTATGAGACACCGCCCCGGCGATGACGTCGCCCCGGCGATGGGAATTGGCGTAATAACGTAGCCCCGACGATGGCTTCGCCCCGGCGCTGAAATAAGCCTGGGGTTGTCGCCCCGACAATGGACCCTACTGCTGGAATATTGTATTTTTGCTCCAAAAGTTCCACAATTCCACAATTTTCTACTTAGAGCCGCCTCCTGCACAATAATGAAATAACTAGTGAAATGGTGCTATAAATGCTTAAAGATAGCCGAGAATTGAGCCTAGAAAACATCCAATTCGTAGGTATAAAACCCACTCATCAATACTCAACCCATACATGTTCGGTCACCCAATTCGAGCAATCTATATTAACAAAATGATGTTTAAGGTAACAGGACCATACCTTCAAGCTTACCCAGTCCGCTCTCTCCTTGACTCTCCCTCAACAGTTTGTAAGAACTCTCCTTAGCAGCTTCTATATCTGTCAACTTACAATATTTTTCTCTATATCGGTAATGAATAGAGTAGCGAGCTCTGCAAGGTGACTGGGGGTCTCTATTTATAGAGAAACCTTTGTCCAATCGTTGGTCATTACCTAGATCGTAGAACTAATATACGACGGTAATACCCGTTAGGTAAGAATGATTCGGTGATCAAAGCTCACCAACCCACCCTCCAGCCATTCCCATAGTAATCAGCTGATTATCCTTTTGTCAAGTAAGGTAAGAAGATAGGTCATTGGCCTAGCTCGGCTGATTGTACCCGCACGGCTGGAAATCTGGGATTACGCTTAGAATAACTTATCCCTTCTTATCAGTAAATTGATTAGGGTCAACCCGCTTGGGCTTACCGACCCGGTTCGTGCCCTATCACCACCAGCACCAGTCCAAAGCTTATTGGGCTGGTAACCACCCTTATACCCGGTGTACTCTACTAGGTCGGGTTACACTGTAATAACCCAAGATTTTCAATATACTAAAATAAGAAATTGTACGCATGAATTTTTTTTATATAATAAAATTATTTTTATTAAAGCAAGTATGAGAATGTGTGCAAGGAAAAGGAATGTGAATATGTAATATGTACATATATATTTATTTCATATATGGTTTCAAGTAAATTTCTTATTAAAGGAATAGTTGATAATTATAAATTATATTATGTTAATAAGTTAATTTTTATATTAAAAATATATGCTTATTTATAAATATATGATTACTATATTATTTAAATAATAAATGTATAGTTTAAGAAATGACTATTAATATTATTATTATTACTATGATTATTTCTTTATGATATGAATTCGTAAGATTAGTCAATTTATTTTAAATTGACTAAGTATGGTAAATGTGGTAAAGTGACACTACGGATCAAAACTTTAATTTGATCTATGATTATGGATTTTAATTTTAAATATAATTATTGATATAATTATATTTAAAATGGATGTATGTGTATTATGAATAATAATAATTTATTTTTTTAAGAAAATTCGAATACTAAATATAAGTATTGATTATATTTGAATGTATATATGTATAACATGTGGTTCAATGGGTATAATAATTATTTATTAATGATGATAAAAATGTTATGACTTATGTGAAAAATGTATGTGATTAATTGTTAGTTAAAATAGGGCCCACTAATAGTTATTTAAATTAGTGGACTAACCTAAGAATATTAATATTAAACAATTGGTAAGATAGTAAGTTAATTAAATATTTAATTAAAGTGAATATAGTAAGTGAATAAATTTTGTACATTAATTAATATGTGTATTAATTAATGAGACCTATGTGATATATGAATGATTAATTTTAATAGTCCAATCAGTAAGGAAAACTAGTGGACTAGCCTAATTAGTTTACTAACCAAGCCCACTCATTTAATTAATTATGGACTTGGATAATTAATGTGTGGACTAATTGAATTAGCCCAACACTTATTAAATTAGTAACCAAACTTGGATTAATAACCTTGACAACTGGTGGCCCAAACTTATTAAAAATGAGCCCAAAAAGAATTTAAACAAATCCCAATTACTAGCCCACTTAGAAAAGGTATTTAGCAACTTGTTTATTATATTAAAACAATAAAAGAAAAAGCAAAAAATGAACAATAATAAGAGAGGGCTGCCGGCAAGGAAGTCTCATCATGGGGTGAGGTGTTAAATTTTAAGTGCTTGCTTGTAAGGATGGATAATAAAGTACTAATGAGTAATAATAGCCATCACCAAGTTGTCAAAGATAGTATACTTGCAATTATGACAAAATGGATAGATATAATTCATATATCTATAGATTATGCAAGTATTAGATTTAATAAAACAAAGATAGCTTTGTTCATCCTCATTTCTTCCAAGTTAGAGAGAGAGAAAATAAAAATTAAAAAGCTATTTCTTTCTCTTTCATTCATTCTTCTTTCCAAAATAATATCTTAAGAGAGAAGAGAGAGGGGCTCACAGCAAGAGAGGAGAGATTTTTACAAACTTCAAGTTCCATAATCAAGCCTAGGAAGAAGGAGAAAGAAAAATCAAGCAAAGGTATAACAAATTTTTACCTTAATCAAGTGTATTTCTTTTTCTTTTGGTTTGATTTTGATGATATAAAGTTTATGATCTTGGACCCTAGAACTCTTTATCTACATGTTAATAAGTATTTTGTGTTTATATCTTACTTATTTGGGGGTTTAAGAGTTTAGAAAAAGAAACGAAACAAAACAATGTTTTGAAAATAATTATAACTTTTTAGCACTTTGTAAGCTTATAACTAGAGATCCACAAACTGTTTTTGCGATCCGTCAAAAGGTAATGCTAGATATATAAGTTAACTATTAAACTCAAGTATTAGAACTCAAAAATAATTAGTACAAAATTCGTAGGGATTGTTTTAGTCAAAACAGTCCGGGTAGTGAATAAAACTGGAATAAAGCTTGCTGACCAGTCTAGTATAGGGACATTTTCATCAAATTTTTGTGCTATAAAAATTCTAAGAAAATTTATTTGATAATATGAGAAGTTATGTGAGTCCTGTAAAAATTTGGAAATTTTTGGCCATGTAGAATGAAAGTTATGGATTTTATCGCGAGGGACTACTGTCAAAAGTATTCTTGAATAACTCTTTGTGGTTAACTTCAAAAATTATGAAATAATTACTGGGAATATATGTATATAGCAGAAACATATCCTGTATATTTCAAAATTTTCTAACAAAGTTTTGATTTATGAAAAATATAGCAAGATTTGACTATTTTAGACTATTTAAATATAATAAATGGATTTTAAAAATTCTGGGAAAATATATTTTCATAAGGGGACTATATATAGTTTATTTCTAGAAAAGAAATGATTTTGAAGATGATTTGCTATTTTTCATGTAAATGATGAAGTTATGGATAAATGAATTTAATTAATTATGTGATGTTAAATATTTGAAAAAAAAGATTTTATGACTTGAGAACCCTAAATATGGTTTATACAAATTTTTGATAAGGGTTTTGGTCATTGGTGAGAAAGTATAATGTTTATGGCATTTTAGAATGATAAAATGAGTTATTTAATAAAATAGAAAACAGTTTGAATCAAGTTTGCTGAATTAGTGAATCTAGTTTGCTGTATTATAGAATAGTTTGAATCCAGGTTGCTGGATTGCAAAAATAGTTGACTGAATTGAATAGTGTGAATCGAGGTTGCTGGATTATATGTTAGTTTGGATCCACTGTGATGGATTATAATCCAGGCTGGAATCCAGTTTGCTAGATTGGAATCCAGTTTACTGGATTGCCATCTAGTTTGCTCGATTTGGAATCCAATTTGCTGGATTGGGTAATTAACTTACGGGATCATAAAGAAAGACTTATATAATGAAAGACTTAGTGTTAATTCATAAGATATATGATAAAGTAGTGGTACAGTCGTACTCTTTAATAGTCGATGTATAGTATCTGGCTAAACAATTCCTTGAGGGAGCAAACATATATACGAACTAGCAACCGATCTAACTCACTGTGAAAACAGTGTAGACGAGACAGAAACTAGTTTGTTGGTTATTTGTGGGAAACCACTCAACATACTATATTGAATACTATTAAAGACTCAATGTGTGCTAGTTTTAGAATTATGAATGCGTATGGTGTTAGTGTGTTATATAATATTTGTTTATGTGGTTGAATGTTAGATAATTTACTTATAAACAAGTGATATTATAAGGTATAATATAATTGGCTAATTGTGAGATCAATCTTATAAATAATAGGTCTTTCAAAAGAAGTCATATTAAATTGCGTAGCAGTAGTCAACGACCAAGGCAAGTATCCGAACCTACACATTTATTTTATACAATAGGTGTATGTCTACAAGTATATCTTACCTTTTCATTTACTTTATGAATTGGATCTGTGTAAGCAAGTTCCATCTTACTCAACTTTTACATTGACCAAGTATCCTATCCTTTTCATTTACTGTATGAAATGGATTCAGGTTTATGCAATCTTTTAACTCAATCTATTATTGAGCAACTATTCTATCCTTTTCATTTATATTATGAACTAGATTTGTATGTTGTGCAAGTATCTGAACTCTTTCTGTTCTGTGCAAGTATCTAAACCTTATACACTACTTTTATTTCGTGCAAACAGGTATATGTTATGAAAATTCCTGATTATTGCTATGAATCTTTATATGTTGCAAGTTCATAACCCTAAACTCCTTACATTTATTGCTAGTTCCTAACTCAACATAAGTTATCAATTTTAAAGCATACTCGTGAATAATTATGATTAATTATTCATATCCATAATGAGCTTTGTTATTCATTTATGCAATTATCGTAACCTTTGCATTTACTTTATGCAATGGATCCATATGTTATGCAAGTATTCTTAAACTTTATTCAAGCTATCTATTGATTTTAAATATCTCGATATTGTCTCATGTGATGTATTTATAATCAAAATTGTTCTGTTCTTTGTGCAAGTGTCCTCACCTGTACAAATTATTATAATTATTATAAATTCGAATTTCCTCCGATTCGTTCATTGTTAAAAGTATCTCATTACTGAATTGCTATGACTCATATTGAAAATTTGTATTCTAAGTTTGGTTATGCAAGTGTCCCCACTTGTATGAACTATTGTACATTGTCAATTACCCTTAAATTCGAAATTCATTGACAAGTTCTGATACATACTATTAAATTTTTGTATGTATACCTAGTTTAAAGATTGTCTAAGCTATTTGTCCCAGCTAGACATAGTTTGGAAAGTATTTGTCGAATATTATTGGTTATGATAAAGTCGTCCAACTAAATTATTTTAGTTAGGACTCCAAACTGAGTATGAACAACCCTAATAGCGGTGATTTAATTTTTATGCGCTAATGGAGGTGATGTATCATATAGTGTTGATCAATACAGGGCACAATGAGACTGATTATCCTCCGTGTCCGTAAGACCGGTCGGTTTATAGATGAATTTCTGTTTAAACCTTTTCAAAAATGAAAAATGACAGTTCATGGTCTTCTGACCACTCAGTATTCAAAAGTCACTCCTTTGTTTCAAAAATCTTAAAATGATTTGATATATTGTTAAGAATGGTTTCAAATGACTTCACCACTATTGATTCGTGGTAGAAGTAATTCTCAAAGAAACTATTTACTTCTTCAGCGCATTATTATAATTGTTATTACTTGCTGAGCAATTGAATCCTCATTCTTGCTTTGACTTAAATGTTTTTAGCTAAGTGTGATCGACCAGAAGGCTCTGGTAAGGACAAGGGAAAGGGAAAGCTGAAGGAATAAGTTGTATGGTGTTATCTGTAATAAATAGTCTTTTGTATTGTGATCATATATAGTATGTAATATGTAAAGAATGTAATTAAAGGTTTCCATACCTAGGAAATAGACAACTCTGATATAAATATTAAGTTTGGAATATATTAAACAGCTCAAAGAAATGGTATCGTGATGCACTAAATACGGGTTTCAAGTACCCGAGTTTGGGGGCGCCACATACACTAGATAGTAACAGTCCATTATGCACTATAATTATTAAAACTACAATTAGTATTAATACCCACTTTTAAATTAATCTCTTTCCTAATATTCACATCCCTCTCGATTTGGATAGGCTCATAAGATATCGCGTGCTTGTAATCGGGCTTGTATGGTCGTAACACCGACATGTCAAACACGTTGTGATTATGTCCCAATTCAGGAGGTAAAGCTACCTCATACGCCACTCCGCCTATCCTTCTTAGTACTTTAAATGGTCTTACGAATCTTAGACTGAATTTACCCTTCTTTCCGAACTTTATCTTCCCTTTCCAAGGAGATACCTTCAGAAACACGAAACCACCAATTGTGAATTCTCGGTTCTAATGATGCAACTTAGCATACTTCTTCTACCGATCTTGAGCTGCTACAAGTCTGGTTCTTATTACTGTGACGATCTCTGTCTTCTGTTGAACCAATTCCGAACCCAAAAGTCGTCTTTCCCTTACTTCATCCCAACACAAGGGTGTTCTGCATTTCCTTTCGTAGAGAGCTTCGTACGACGGTATACTAATACTTGCATGATAACTATTATTATACGAGAATTCTACTAAAGGTAGATGGTCATCCCAATTACCTTTAAAGTCCATCACAGATGCTCAAAGCATGTCCTCTAGTGTCTGAATCGTTCGCTCACTTTGGCCATCGGTCTGAGGATGATACGTAATGCTCAACCTTAGTTGCGTCCCCATTTGTTCTTGTAAACTTCTCCAGAAGTTCACCGTGAAGCGCGGATCTCTGTCTGATACGATCGATACCGGTACACCATGTCGTGATACGATTTCCTTTACGTATAATTTAGCTAACTGATCCAAGCTAAATCTTATTTTAATTGGTAAAAAGTGTCTGAATTTTGTTAATCTATCAACGATTACCCATATCGCATCGTAACCATTCTGGGTGATGGGAAGTCCCACTACGAAATCTATCGTAATATGCTCCCACTTCCAATTTGGTATCTCTAATGGTTGAAGCAAACCGCTTGTCCTTTGATGCTCGACTTTTACTCTTTGGCAGGTCAAGCATCTGCTAACGTACTCCACAACTTCGCGCTTCAGATTAGGCCACCAAAAATATCGGTGAAGATCTTAGTACATTTTTGTGCTTCCTGGGTGAATAGAATACATCGTATGATGTGCTCCTTGAAGAATTTCTTCTTTTAACTCGGGCACTGCTAGCACCCACATTCGGTCTTCAAATCTCAACATTTTATCTTTATCCATCCTGAACTTCTCCTCTCTATCGTCTGTTATCCTTTTCTTTATCCGTTCGCACTACTCATCCCTTTCTTGCGCCTTTTTTACTCGATCCAATAGCGTTGGACGAGCTTCCATGGTATACAATTTGTCTCCCGACTCTCTCGAACTTCTCACTTCAATTTCTAATCTTGTCATCTCCCTTATTAATGCTTCCTGAGTTGTCAACATCATTACCCTCTCTCTACCTTTCTGACTCAATGCGTTTACTACCACATTTGATTTACCAGGATGATAAAGGATTTCACAATCGTAATCCTTGATCAGTTCCAGCTATCTCCTTTGGCGCATGTTCAACTCCTTCTGTGTGAAGATATATTTCAGACTTTTATGGTCTGTATATATCTCACACTTCTCTCCATAAAGGTAGTGTCTCCAAATCTTCAAGGCAAACACCACTGCTGCTACGTCCAAGTCATGGGCGAGGTATCTATTTTCGTACTCCTTCAACTATCGTGAAATGTATGCAATGACTTTGCCATTTTGCATCAGCACACATCCAAGTCCTTTATGCGATGCATCATTGAACACTACAAAACCTCCTATGTCATCTGGTAGGGACAACACATGTGACTCACTTAACCTTTTCTTAAACTCCCAAAAACTCATCACACATTACTCCGTCCACACAAATTTTACTACCTTTCTGGTTAGATTGGTCAGCGGGGTTGCTAACCTCGAGAAATCTTGGATGAATTGACGATAGTACTCTGCTAACCCTAAGAAACTTCATACTTCTGTTGGCGTCTTCGGTCGTTCCCAGCTGATCACCGCCTCCACCTTTACAAGATCCACCGATATCCCATCATTATCAATCACATGACCTAGAAATTATACCCTTTTCAACCAAAACTCACATTTTGAAAATTTGGCATACAACTTCTCCTTCCTTAAGGTGTCTAATACTATCCTAAGGTGTTTGGCGCGCTCTTCGTTGGTCTTTGAGTAGATCAACATATCATCGATGAAGACCACCACAAACTTATACAAAAATGGCTTGAAAACTCGGTTCATCAAATCCATGAATACTGCTGGGGCATTAGTTAAGCCGAATGACATTACTAGAAATTTTTAATGTCTGTATCGGGTTCTGAATACTGTCTTTGGTACATCCTCCTTTCGTACTTTCAACTGATGGTATCCTGTTCTCAGATCTATCTTTTAAAAACACTTAACTCCCTTTAGCTAATCAAAGAGATCGTTAATTCTAGGCAACAGATATCTATTATTGATTGTTACTTTGTTCAACTCCCGGTAGTCGATATAAAGTTGTATGGATCCATCCTTCTTCTTAACGAACAAAACCGGCGCTCCCCACGGAGATACACTTGGTCGAATGTACCCTTTATCTATCAACTCCTGTAATTGTACCATTAATTCCTTTATTTTTACGGGCGCCATTAGATACGGAGCCTTTGAAATTGGTTTCGTTCCTGTTGCTAATTCTATTGCAAATTTAATTTTCCTATCTAGCGGAAGACCGGGTAAGTCGTTTGGAAACACGTCCGAAAAATCTTTTACTACCGACACATTACTCAATTCTACTCCCACTTTACGGGTATCTATAATATAAGCTACATAGCCTACACATCATTTTCTCAATAATTTGTTGGGCTGCATCATTGTCAGACAACACGTTTGTCTAGGCGATATGCTACCATAAAACACCACATTAGGCCAACTCGGGGTCTGAAGGTTCACACTTTTCTTTTGGTAGTCAATTACCACCCCATGGTTACACAACTAGTCCATTCATAAGATTACGTCAAACTCTCCCAATCTTATCGGATTCAAATCTACCTTCAACTTATGTCCCCTAATTTCTGCATAACAATTCCTATGTATAAAATCTATAGGAATCACCTCGCTATTTGCCACCTCTATATTCAACGCATACTCTAATTGTTCTTGGGGTGAGTTCAATTTTTTAGCAAACTCTTTGGACAAAAAAGAACAAGTAGCTCCCGAATCAAACAACACATATGCATTTATATCGTTGATCGAAATAATACCTGACATCACGTTTTTTGAGGCTACCACACTCTGAACAGTCATGTTAAATGTTCTTGCAGTCGGTCGGTTGGGTTGGGTTGGTCCACCAATCATTAGCTTACTGTTGCACGCCTTGTTGCTGCCGCCACCGCTTGTTCCCTTTTTCGGGCAGTCCTTGACCTGATGCTCCATCGATCCACAAGCGAAACACTCCCTTATCTTCTTCGACCTTGGGCAATTTGGGGAAATATGCCCTTCCTGTCCATAGTTGTAGCAAACGCATTTGCCTTTCTAGCATTCCCTTTGGTGGTTCTTCCCACATTTTCTGCATTCATATCATCTCTTCTTGAACCCTCCCTACTTACTTTTTGATTGATTGTGGTTGTTGCTGATACTGTTATCCCACTTTCTCTTATTTACGTTACTTCCCCCACTACTACTTCCCTTGTTGTCACCTCTAAACTTCTTATTCTTCTTCCCTTTCTAGTATTGGCTAAGAGCCTCGCTCCCTCCCTCAGCGATAATAGCCTTTTCCAATAGTGTATTGAAGGCATCGATCTATAAAATATATATCTTACTATACAACCACGGTTTCAGCCTTTGCTCAAAATGGTGCGCCTTCCGTTCCTCTGTATCTACTTGATGTTGAGCAAATCACGTGAATTAGTTAAACTTTGTGGCATATTAGGAGACTGTCATCTCTCCTTGCTTTAGCTGCAAAAACTTCACTTCAATTATTCCTTGCATGCTTTTCGGGAAATAGTTCTCGAAGAACAGCACTTTGAATCTATCCCATGGTATGACCCCTTCTCCAGCGCATTGTTGGTTCGCTTCCCACCAATAGTTAGCTTTGCCCCTCATCAAGTATGTGGCAAAAGTTGTCTTCTGATCCTCTCCTACCCTCACAATAACAAATGCCTTTTCTATTTCCTTGACCCAAGACTAGGCCTCGACAGGATTAATCGTGCTCCTAAACTCTAGGGGTCCTACACTCCTGAAGTCCTTGAAGTTCGTTACAGGAATTATCGAGGGATATGGGTCTACTGGGCCGATATTCCTCCCTTGAAATGCTCCTGTCAATAGGTCCACCAATCGCTACATTGGGTCTATTGGTCCTCCCTCATTATTAACCGACTCTTCATGAGTAGGCTGCTCTTGTTGTCTACGTCGTGGCAGCATTTTCTGCTAATAAAAGAAAAGGAAGTTTAAATATAACAGCCTTGTCATGCCTTATAGCATATATGTCTAATGCAACATATACAGAATAATGAACGTTTATACTCATATGCCAATAATCATTACATCATACATGATTCTCTTATAGCATACTGCTATAAACGTTACCATCCATCCCCTATAATAACAAAAGTTGGGGATCTACTAACATTTTACACCTTTACCAGGTATAAAAGTTGGGGTTTACATCTACTATTCCATGTCTTAGACAAAAGACTGGAATCAACACGTACATAACTAACTATAACTACTAACTACCCAACTAACGACCTACCCGAGCATACCATGCTCTACAACACTTCCATAATCCACCTGACCGATATGAATCATCAAATCTCAACTTAAAGTGTAGCGAGTCTGTCCCTCCTTTGCTGGATAATAATATATACCATCCATCCATCTCTTCATGGTTGTGCGAAACGAATAACCCATCTTGTTCATCTTCTTCGTCTTACTTCTCATTTCATCCTCTAAGTCACCAGCATGTCTCATAATATCATCCCATTGTTCTTCTATCTGAACACGATCTGCTACATCTTCTTCTAACTCAGCTCACAATGCTTCCTTTTCCAATTGCAAGCTCTCCATCTGCAGTTCTAACTATTCTAACTTACCAACGAGAGTCACGTTGCTTTCCAAAAGGTGGTGGACCATGGCCCCTAACTGAGTAGAGACTTCTCTTCACCCTTGGACTTCCTGCTCCAACTTTTGGATCTTATCACTCTGCTCAAGAATGCGATCAGCATACTCTTCTATCAAATCTTCTTCAAATGTGGTGTCAACATGGGGCACATCCTCTAGTTCATCTAGGGGTTCACTATTTATGGGGTCCGCCTCTGAATCCTCTTCCAGATCCTTTTCTGGATCTTCCTCCGGATCAGACTCCAACTTAGGCTCCTCCTCGGCTAGAACAACAACCGATATAGGTTCTACTAATTAGAGTGTCTCGGATACGACATATATGTTATGTGGTTCCTCCTCCATGATTATGCTTGGTTCGCCTACTTCTGCCATTCTTACAACCACATCCATAAAACAATAACTCTATTAGTATCCTTACGATAAAATATAAATTCATTGGTTAGGATGAAGATATACTTCTGCAACTCTACTGGCCCTCTACACTAAAAGCATCTTATAACTCTACGTGAGTCTTATCTTCTTCCACTTCCTCTATCTCTACTAAGGTTATAGCCTTAACGATACTCTCTCCTAAGGTTTATAACCTATGGCTCCGATACCAACATGTGACGCCCCCAAATTCAGGTACCTCTACCTCAAATTCAGTGCTTCACGTTAATACTCATACCATAACTAATTAACATCTCACAACAGAATAATAAGGATTTCATAAGTATGCTCAACCTTACTAATACATAATTCTAATTAAAACACAAATACTTAACATAAATCCCACTAACTAGAATCATTTAACTAACACATGTCTTAATGCGACTAACGTTGCCCCTTAGCACTTAGTGGGTGGATGTTAATTCGTGACCTTGCCCTTTCCATTGTCTTTATAGAGCCACTGCCCTGCTCAACCTTAATTGTAAAATTTATGGGAAGCAAGTGTGAGCAACGACTTTGCTTAGCAAGTATAACGCCAATGATAGTTAATATACTCATGGTCCAATGATAGCAGAGTTAAATTGATTGATAGATAGATTATGAATAACTGCAGAATAAAATGAAAATCATAGTTTCAACTCATAATACTTTTCTTACTAAGTGGTCATAAAGGACCATGAACACATAGAAGAATATACAATTGTTCTGCCGTAAGACCTCCGAAACAGGTATATGAGGTGATCAGCCTCGTAGCACCCACATTATGTATAACGTTCAAACATAGCGCACGTGTCAGTTCCCCGACATAATTTATAGTACCTCTTACCATGAGGGTTGTAAATCTTAGCACAATATAGAAGTCTGCACCAAACAATTGGTTTAGATAGCTTACTCAAGAATTGGATTTATGACCAATTTATCTACTCATTAGTCTAACCGAATTAATTGGCTTAGACACACTTTTCAATATAATCCCAATAATATTTGAAAGGATTCTCAAGATGTTCAATCAAGATTTATCAAGTTAGTCATGCTTAGATGGATATATATAACCAAACATATTCAACATAAGTTATACGACATAGCATTCAGGTAACTATACCAACAATGACAGTATGCAGAAAAGATATTTCAATATGTCCGAAGACTTGCCTACAACAGTAATCGGTTTGCTCAGAATGAGGGACTTGCACAATATTCAGAGTTGTGTAAGACAGGAAACTTGCACTGTGACACCTCCAAATTCAGGTACTCTTACCTCGAACTTGTGCTCTCGATCCATACATCTAACATACATCTAACTACCCTTACGGTATATAAAAGCATAATAAATACATTACATAATAATGTTTAACTTACATAATAATCCTAGGTCTCATCAACCTTTAATCTTACATACCAAGTATTAATACAATATAAATATTATTCTTACACAAACGTTCTCACAACATTAACATAATCTGAAGCTATTCGGCTGTCTTAGCCTTGCCTTTATCCTTGCTATAACCATTTCCCTTCTCCATCTTAACTATAAGATAGGTTATACAGCAAGAATGAGCAACAAGTTTGCTCAGCAAGTATATGACAAAAATAGCTAACAATCGTTGATAAAGGTTTATTGTTTTAATGAGTATAACAATATTGAATAAGGTAGGATATGCTACCAATGAATCAATCATGATTAACTTTTCAAGAATTAAGATTTGAACAATTTCAAATATTAGATATCTCTCGAATAATCAAACATTAGATAACTGAATAAGAGTAATTCTGACAATTCAAAACATAAATATATTTTATGGCTGAGGGTCGCTAAGGACCACTGAACTCTGAGAAGGTTAACAGTATGATAACTAAAAAGCCTTCAGATAAACAAGTACATGAGGTGATCAGCCCCGTTATACCCTACGTTATGCATAACATTTAATCATTTGTGCGCACAAGTCGAATCCACGACTTATATCTAACGTTCATCTCAACATACAAGAATTTCGCACCAAAGCAATTGGTTTGGATAGCTCTTTCAAAATATCTCAATTGATAGTTCATGTCATCATTAGTCTAGCCGAATCAAATAACATAGACTTATTCTTCATCTCGACATCCAAGAATTCCGCACCAAAACAATTGGTTTGGATAGCTCTTTAAAAATACCTCAATCGACAGTTTATGTCATCATTAGTCTAGTCGAATCAAATGACATAGACTTATCTTTTCAATAATAGATATGAATCCGGGTTCTCAATGTTTAATATTCTTGTTTAGGAAATTTTCTTAAGCATGGGTATAAGATTAATCTTATTCAATCAACAATAATTCAAGTTTAACAATTTCCTTTAACTACAAATTTGTACGAAACAATAAGAGTGTACAAGTACAAAGTATTTGCAATTGATATCACATCTAGTGTACTTATACAGAACAATGAGTGTACAAGTTAAGAAACTTTCTCAATATGTGTGTAGTTAATATAACAACAATTAGAAAACTTGCACAATATACAAACTTGTGTAAGTTAGGGAACTTGCCTGAGTAGTCGACTAATGTCCGACCTTGACTTCTTATCCTTTGAATAATCTATGATTATCATAGTCATTCTAACGGTTAATCTCTATAATTCCCACATATAACTCTAATTAATCTATCTTACTAGCCTCATACAATTAGGACTCACAAACTCATCTACTCATTCTATCTAACTCATTATACCATTATTCATTCCTCCTTTTATCGCATTCACTAGCCTTCACTTTCAAATAAAATGATCTTTCATTAATCCGATTATTTACTACATAATGAGAGTTATCTCTCCCTTCCATTAATCCACAATTAAATAACTTTTTAATATTATCCAATTGTTTATTCTTCATTAATGTGTACAATTATCCCTCAAGTGAGATAACCTTTACAAAAATAATCTTTCATACAATTTCTTAATTAGAATTTTATTAACTCACAATGAAAACAATCTTTATTATCATTCTAATTGTTTAATCATAGGTAAAGTAATCTTTAATATATAATTAAAATAATCTATTTTTATTATTATAAATTTTAAAAAAAATTATTTTCTGACCTGGTTTGACTCGACCCAACCCGGTCTGACCCGGATTCGGTCAACTAGAAACCAACCTAGCGTCTTAGTGCTAGGTCTATGCCATGGGCCAGTGCCTCGGCGTTGGAGGTTAGGGAAGTCTAGTTCCATCTTCTAATTTTTTTAATCTTTGACTCTTTTTGCTTCCTTCTTTCATAACTTGCTCATTTCATATCCAAATGAGCTCAAATCAGTTTTATTATTCCACAAACTTGTATATTATCAATATTAATCCTTTTAAACAATTTTCTCAAATACTTTTTAGATCAAAACATTGATTTTTCAAATTAGGGTTTCCATTTCGACATGTTTTACTAATTGATTCATCATGAGTTCATTTTAACTCTAATTTTGATGATTCCACTTGGAATGTTCTTGTATTTTATAGATCTTTAACACAAGGTTTTTAGACCAAGCACATAGCTTACACATTTATGCCATTTAATAACAAACCTCATGTTTGCAAGTATTAAAACTTAAGTTATAACACTATTTCAACATATGAACATTTTTACACATTAAGACATGGTTTAATCACCAAACCTCCAACATAAACCCCCTTATGTCTTCGGAATCCACCATGATTCCCAACACAAAATCCTCCCACAACCAAGTATAACAAGATTATCTATATAAATAACTTTACTTACAAACTTAAATATATTCTAGGGAGAAGCATTATACATTCTATGAGCTCTTTTCCTCTTAGGGATGAACTTGTAGAAGGCCTCCCCTTTCTTTTTGAACCACCAACTTGGAAGAACTTGCTCTAGATTTTCCTTTTTCTCTCACTCTCTCTCTATTTTCTCTTAGCAAGCACTTAGCCAATTTTCAAGCAACTAGCTCAATGAATTGGGAACTCCTATTTATAGGAGAATTCACATACGTATAATATCCATATATATGTATAATACACGCATTTAACTGCCATAAGATTGCATTATCCAATGGTCGCTTAAGATTAGGTAAAAGCCTTACCTAATGCTACATTTAGGCCATCAATTCTACCTCCTAGCCCATCACTTCCATCACATGCCTAAAACAATAAAAAAATGAACCATCATGGCTAATTTAGGCCTATATGGCCAGAAATTAGGGAGGAGGGGGTACTATATCTATTTCCTTTTTCTTTTCTTCACATAGGTCTTCTAGAAATTGGACCTCCATACTGGATTATAATTGGGTCATGCACATGGACTCATTTTATTCATATTGGGCTTCCCACACTTAAGTGTAGGATTTAAATCGTTAGGCCAAAAAGTCATACTACTAATTTCATAAAGTTTTGGGCTATTCAATTCCCATGCAAGCTTGCATTCCATAGTCCACCCAATATTAATTCATATTGGGCCAATACACATAATCAATATAATTTAATTATTCTTTATTGAAAACTAAATTCATAAATTAATCAATTATCATCTTGGATTTATTACCCATCATCTTCCATGAATTAATCACACACTTGATTAATCCATCATCTCAAGCCATACAAGGCTTATTCTCCCAAGCTTAGTTAATTCCTACCTTAAGCTTGTCACATATTCTCATAATTTAATAATCTCATATTTAATCAAATTCTTATTCATGGAATTTTCTATTTCCATATCTTCCTATCACATAATTCGCATACACACATAAGTGCACACAACAATTATCAAATAATTCCTCATTTCTATTAATAATTCGCTATACAAAATTCTAGGTCATTATATTCTCCCCTCCTTATAAAGATTTTGTCCCCGAAGTCGATACAAGGTCACTCAAATAGATGGGGGTAGTGTCTCTCTTCATTCTATCTTCTAATTCCCATGTAGCATCTTCAACGTTGTGGTTCCTTCATACTACCTTAACTAAAGGTATCACTTTATTACGTAATTTCTGCTCTTTTCTATCGATTATTTTAATCGGAACCTCCTCGTAGGTTAAATCTTTCTCCACTTGAATAGGTTCGTACGATATCACGTGCTTGTAGTCCGGCTTGTATGATCGCAATACTGAAACATAAAACACATTATGAATGTGTTCTAATTCGGGAGGTAATGCTACCTCATAAGCTACTTCGTCGATTCTCTTTTTACACTTCGAAAGGTCCTATGAACCTCGGGCTTAACTTTCCCTTCCTTCTGAATCTAATCTTCCCTTTCGAAGGAGATTCCTTCAAGAACACAAAGTTGTTAACCTCGAAGTCTCTGCTTTGTCGAAGTAAGTCAGCGTACTTCTTTTGTCTATCTTGTGCGGCCACCAATCCGGCTCTTATCAGCTTCACAATGTTGACCGTCTGTTGCACCAGTACTGGCTCTAGTAGTCGGTGTTCCCCTACCTTGTCCCAACATAAGGGCATTCTGTACTTTCTTTCGTAGAGGGCTTCGTACGGTGGCATGCCGATACTCACATGATAACTATTATTATAGGAAAATTCCACAAGAGGTAGTTGATCGTCCTAACTTCTCTTGAAGTCCACGCATGTTCGGAGCATGTCCTCTAACGTTTGAATTGTTCTTTCACTTTGACCATTGGTCTGGGGATGATAAGTTGTGCTTAGCTTGAGTTGAGTTCCCATGCGTTCTTGCAAACTTTTCTAAAAATTTGACGTGAATCGTGGATCCCTGTCAGATACAATTACCACTGGCACTCCATGCCTCGACACAATCTATTTGATATACAGCTTCACAAGCTGATCCAAATTGAACCTTATCTTAATAGGCAAAATGTGTGTTGATTTCATTAGTCTATCCACAATAACCCATATAGCTTCGTAACCCTTTGGTGTAGTCGGAAGCCCTACCATGAAATCCATCATGATATACTCCCATTTTCATTCTGGTATCTCTAATGGTTGTAACAATCCATTCGGCCTTTGATGCTCGACTTTAACCCTCTAGCATGTCAAGCACTTACTGACGCATTCAGCAACTTCCCGCTTCATGTTTGGCCACCAAAAGTGTTGGTGCAAATCTCGGTACATCTTCATGCTTCCTGGGTGAATTGAGTAGGCTGAATTGTGTGCTTCTTGAAGATTTTCCTCCCTCGGCTCTGGCACTGCTGGGATCCAAACTCGATCTTCGTACTTCAGCACTCCATCTTTATCCACCCTAAATTTCTCTCCTCTATTCTCCAATATTATTTCTTTGATTCATCCACATCCCTCATCCTTTTCTTGAGCCCCCTTAATTCTATCCAACAACGTCGAACGAATTTCTACCATAAACAATTTCTCTTATGACTCAGCCGGTCTCTTTACCTCCAGCTACATTCTGACCATTTCTTCTATTAACTTCTCATAATCTTTCAACATCGTCAACCTTTCTTTTCCCTTACGACTCAACGTGTCTGCCACTACATTTACTTTTCCTGGATAATACAAAATCTCATAATCATAGTCTTCGATCAGCTCCAACCACCTCCTTTGTCTCATGTTCAATTCTTTTTGTGTGAAGATATATTCACACTCTTGTGGCCCGTATATATCTCATATTTTTCTCCATATAGATAATGCCTCCAAATCTTTAAGGTAAACACCACTGCTGCTAGTTCTAAATCATGAGTCGGATACCCTTTCGCATAATCCTTCAGCTGTCGTGACGCGTACGCAATGACTTTATCGTTCTGCATCAATACATAGCCAAGTCCTCGATGTGATGCGTCACTATATACCACAAATCCCCCTGAATTATCTGGTAAAGATAATACAGGTGCTTCACTCAGTTTCTTTTTCAACTCTTGGAAACTTGCTTCGCACTTGTCCATCCAAATAAACTTCACTGTTTTTCTCGTTTGATTGGTCAACGGGGTCGCTATATTGGAGAAATCTTGAATGAATCTCCGATAGTACCTTGCTAACCCTAGAAAACGCCTTACCTCTGTAGGTGTCTTGGGCTGCTCCCAATCGATCACCACTTCTACTTTTGCTGCGTCCACTGATATCCCATCTTTACCTACCATGTGGCCCAAGAATTGGACTCTCTCCAGCTAGAACTCGCATTTTGAAATTTTACATATAACTTCTCTCTCCTTAATGTCTCTGACACCACTGTCAGGTGTTCTGCGTGCTCCTCTTTAGTTTTCGAGTAAATCAGGATGTCATCGATGAAAACTACGACGAACTTATCCAAATATGGCTTCAAGATCATGTTCATCAAGTCTATGAATGCTACAGGCACGTTTGTCAATCCGAACGACATCACTAAAAATTCGTAGTGTCCGCATCGCGTTCTGAAAGCCGTCTTGGGTACATCTTCTTTTCTGACCTTCAACTGTTTGTATCCGGTCCTTAAATCTATCTTGGAAAAATATTTTGCACCTTTGAGCTGGACAAATAATCATCGATACTGGGCAAAGGATACTTATTCTTAATCGTGACCTTATTCAATTCTTTGTAGTCGATGCATAGTCTTAATGACCCATCCGTCTTCTTAATGAACAATACTGGTGCTCCTCACGGAGACACGCTCGACTAAATATATTGTTTGTCTAATAGTTCTTGCAGTTGTATCATCAATTCTTTCATCTTTACTGGTGTCATTCGGTATGGAGCCTTCAAAATCGGCGTTGTTTCGGGCACAAGGTTTATCGCGAATTCAATCTCCCTATCAGGCGGAAGACCTGGCAACTTGTCAAGTAATACATCTGCGAATTCCCTCACTATCGGTATTTCATTCACCTCTGTTCTCTCCCTTTGAATATCTACAATGTGGGCTAGATAGCCTACATATCCTTTTCTCAAAAGTTTCTTGGCCTGCATCATCGTCAGACAACACGACTGTCTGGGCGACGTGCTACCATAAAACACTATCTTAAACTGATTCGGGGTCTGAAGGTTTACACATTTTCTCTGACAGTCGATGACTGCCCCATGGTCATATAACCAGTCCATCCCTAGGATGACGTCAAATTCCCCTAATCGGATTGGAATTAAGTTTATATATAACTTACGTCCCCTAATGTCGGCATAATAGTTTCAATGCACGTATTTTGCGGGGATTACCTCCTTATTAACGACTTCTATATTTAGAGGACGCTCTAACTTCTCTTGGGGTAAATTTAAACGTCTAGCAAATTTCTCAGATATAAAAGAACAGGTAGCACCCGAATCGAATAGCACGTAAGCATTAATATTATTGATCAGAATAATACCTGACACTACGTCCTTGGAAGCCACGACATCTTGGACCATCATATTAAAGATTCGGGCGGTTGGTCGGCTAGGCTGCGTTGGCCCTCTAATCATTAGCTTATTGTTGCCCTCCCTATTAACGCTTCCTTCGTTCGTGTTCTTCTTCGGACAATCCTTTATCTGATGGTTCGTTGATCCGCATGTAAAACATCCTTTAATCTTCTTCGGGTTGGAGAAATGTGCCCCTCTTGGCCACAGTTATAACATATGCCCTTCCCTTTCATATACTCACCTTGGTGGATTTGGCCACACTTCCTACACAGTTCTGACCTTCTCTTAAATGGTCCCTGACCACTCCCTGATTGGGTGTTACTGTTGCCATTGTTGTTGTCATCCCACTTCCTCTTGCCTGTATTACTACCACCACTGCTACCTCCCTGGTTCTCACTTCCAGACTTCTTATTCTTCTTGTCCTTGTGATACTGACTCAATGCCTCATTGCCTCCTTCCGCAATTATTGCCTTTTCCAATAGAGTTCCAAATGAATTAATCTGTAAAATTGCCACTTTGTTGTACAACACTGGCTTCAAGCCTTATTCAAACCTCCTAGTTTTCCTCTCCTCTGTGTCGACTTGATGCAGCACGAAGCGTGCGAGTTCGTTAAATTTTGTGGCATATTGTGTCACCATACTATTGAAGAAGCTATGTGGGAGCTGGAAGAAAAGATGAGGATGAATCATCATCATCTTTTTGAGTGACCTTATGTTGAAATTCTAGGGACGAAATTCTTATAAGGGAGGATGTAATGACTGCGAATCTTAAGCAATGTTATTAAATTTAAAATTATAATTTTTATTATTAATTAAATTCTTTTGCATATTAACTCAAACCCTTAAATGATTTGGGTGACTATGTGTGGTTATATGGTACTTGATTTAATAGTCCATGTATGTAATCAAAATATTAATGGATTAGCCTTGTTCATTATTTTAAACAAGCCCAAGCTACTAATTGTGTACTGCACTTGTAGATGATTGAAGATGAAGTGTAAAGTATTAATGGCACTAACAATTTATAAGTCCACTAGGAATTTATTAAGGATGGAACTAGTCCAATCGGTTTATGAAATAAACCTATTTCCGATCAACTGTTTATGAACTTATGATTGGGTCATTAGGTTATTTGGATTGGCCCAACTTTGGTAGAGAAGCCCAATCGAATTCAAAAGAGAATAATGGTGTCTTATGTCATTTTTTATTCATTCAAGTACAAGTTGGTGAACAACTCTTACCAACTCTATGTACTTCATATCTAGCAAAAAGGAGAAAATCCCTTAATTCGTGGGATAACAAGGAAAGAAAGAGGAGATATGATGATCATGTATAGGTATAGAGATTGTAAGTAAAGATTGTGGGAGCTATAAATAGACTACCTCACTTAATCTAGAAAATATTACTTCCTTGGTCTTGTAAGTTTGAGAGAACAAAATTATTTGAGAGAGAGAAGAAAGGTGGCTACTGACTATTAGGAGAGGAGACGTAGTTTATGCTGTCTGGCTTCATCAGGTACTTCGAAAAGAAAAGAAGACGCGCAACCAAAACGAAGAAGTGAGAAGTTTTTCCATCTCAGTAGTTACAGTTTTTATATATATATTATATCCTTACATACCCGAACTAGCGTAAAGATCAGAATAGTTCATGAGTTAGGTACTCTATTTACATGTGTTATAAAACCTTGAATGTTGTCTATAGGACTTATGACCGAGTCCTAGTTAATCCAATGCAAGGTGTAGACTATGTCCGAAAGGAATATAATAGTTTGTGTTGCTAAGAGAGTCAAAATAAGTAATAGTGGAGCCGAAGTCGTTCCGATGAGGTTCGCCACCTTATCTGAACCACTAAACCGAAGTAACAGGATTAGACGTAGTCGTCACCCGATCCCGAACCATAAAGAGGTCTCCGTAGTGAAATCCGTTGACGAACTCGAAGGCTCTGGTAGCTACTATGGGTTTGGTTCAGTACCGGACCCGAAGTAGAGAACCTTTAATATCAGTAAGGCTCAGACCTGACTTTCGAAGTCACAACTCTAGAGCTGAAGTCCTTAAAATGTCGTTGAGACTCAAACCTTTGGTTTCCCGAAGCCAAACCTCAAAGTGCTGTCCAATCCCGAAGGGGACTCCCGAGCTATGAAAGGTCCCCTAACTACGAAAGGTTCTGAAGTGGAGCCAAACTCAAATCCCAAAGTCAACCATGCCTAATCCGAACTCGGTCCTCGAACCAAATTCTAATCATTCCTTAAGACAAGAGACTCGATCTGACCCAACTCAATAAGTCAGACGAACCACTCAACAATCATAGAGTAAGTCAGCTGAACCACTCGGGAAACGTAGAATGAACTCTGTCGATCGTAAAGCTTCACGAGTAAGTCATAGAGCTTCTCTTATGATCGTAGAGTCACCTCACTGATCGTAGAGTGACTCCACCAACTATATTAACGCCCTGCTAATCGTAAAGTGTTTGCCTAATTCTATACTAGCACAAATACGCAAGTATACGCAGTCCACAAGTAATAATGTGAAAGTAGAGTATCGTCCCACAGAGAAGAACTGAGTTTATAATGACAATTTCCAATTCAACATCAAATCAATTTTAGTAAACAAAAGATCAACGATTTCTAAAGTTTTGAATTTAACTAATGAAGTCTAAATTAAATTACTACCACTAATTTAAAAACAGATTTCTAAAGACTTAAGACTATAATTTCACTTAATGCTTTATTTTGCTCGACACACTCCCCTTTGGATTATGCTAGTTATTTTGGATTGTTAACCAAGAACTCATCACTATTTATGACCATCTCTCAATGTTTCATAAACAACTCAACTTAAATCCACAATTGATAGACTCAAGTTAATCACCCTAAATAACTAATTCACTATATTTCTATGTGAATTACAATTAAAGAAGATTTAAAGTTCAGGTTCCCTATGAGATTACATGCGGTGAATAGGTATATCTCTATCCTAAACACAAATTATGAATTCCATCGACAGCAGAATACACAATCACATGCTACTATGGTCAGATCTAAATCAATACTTCATCTCTCAAATTCATATAGATTATCCCAGTAATTATTGGCCAGATAATTAAACAATTCAGCACAAACCATAATAGACAATCCATAAGTAACTAATCATAATATTCCAGGAAACATGTCATTCAGAACTACGCATTAAGATCCATTATAGCCTTAAAACGAAATTTAGTTCATAATTAAACTAGAATTTATCATCCACAAGTTTAACAACATTCAAAAGTTCAGAGTAAAAAGAAGAGAAAAGAAGAAACACTGTAAAGTAATCCTTGAATCTCTAACTTGCTCCTCCTTGCTTCCTGCTATTAGCTTGCTTCAAGTCTTCTCCAATTATTCTAAACTAGGGTTTTCTAATAATAAGTTCAACAACCTTGAAATTAACTTAAAACAACTATAAATAGTATCTGATAAAAACCCTCATTAATTACAAAGTATCAAATCCCATAACAAATCAAATTCATTTAAACTGCTGAAAAAGAAAACTTTGCCCCTTCTCGAACCAGCGCGACCGCGCTTGGAAAAGGCTTGTATGGCGCGTGGCCGCGCTACTGTGGCAGCCAAATTTTTTCAAGTACTGGAGACAGGCGCGGCCGCGCTGCCTCCTAGTTCATTTTGGGCGCGGCCGCGCTGCACCAATTTCTCAGCAACTCAGCAACTACATCAGCAAAATCCATTCAACTCTCGTTAAACCAATTCCCAACATGTGCAACCTACAAAAACATATTAAATGCATGAAAAGTAACTACAAAGTATGGAAATAAACAATAATTCGCGTTCATTGGAATCCAATTCGTAGGTATAAAACCTACTTATCAAATTCCACCAAACTTAAAATATTGCTTGTCCCCAAGCAACACAATGCAATACAACTAACACAATGCAACACAATACCATGAATGTACTAATAACTATCATGCCTAAGAATCCAACCAATAGCCAGTATGAATCTTAATCGTTAGCCTCAGAGATATCAACAACTACTTGAAACAGCAAATCCAGTCAATAGGAACTAATAATCCCAATCAATTAAACAAAATATACCCATCAACACCCAAATTGTGCGTGTGTGTTCATTAATCAATTTACTAACTAAAGTTCAAAATATAGCCACATAATCAACTCCATAGCAAGAACAATCTATTTTCCAATTTAATTCAAGTAAATACAACAAATCCAACCAAAATTAAGCAAATACTGAGCATAAGGGTCCTAACAAGGCTTATTTTTATCTTTATTCTTCTACGAGTGCGTTTTACGCTCCATCTCGTATTTTTGCTTGACCGTGCAATGCCAAGTTCTCTTAGGCTTTTCTAAGTCACCCATGTAGCGAGCGTTCAATCAGTGACTCCCAAACCAGTCGGCTTTAGGGCACTAGGTGTTAAGACACCCCTAAGGATCTAATTACCCGAATGACAAAGGCCACAGAACCCAACTAGTCAATGCATTTATTGTATTTTTTTGGATTTTTTTAGCCTTAAAAAGAAACCCACAATCTCAGCCTTTACCTTATTTCAGCCTTCATTAGTAATTCACCTAAATTTTTTTTTTACCCAATTCTCATGTAAAAGTTAATTATGCAACACTTTGAACTCCAGCAAGCAAATTAATCAAATTGTTTGTGCTATCCGATAACTCAAGTTAAGACAGACATAATTATTCTCATGATCGAAATTATATCATCCCTAACGACCATCACACTGTCCAAGCTAACACAATACAACCCATCTCATCATTGGCGGAGCCAAAATCATGCCAACTAATCACTTGGAGTCATGTAAACAAAGTAAATGTACCTAACACAACCAACCATGAAACAACTATGCAAAACTCAATGATATGCTCAATGATATTAATAGATATAATGCATAAAACTAACAAATATGCTAAACAAAAATTATAAGAACTCCCCCAAACTTAAAACAGATAATGCCCTCATTGGATAAACAGTAATAAGAAAAAGAAGAGAAACTCCCCTAATTCGAAGCAGCATCGCCCGAAGCCTCCCCATCATCATCTAAAGGTGTATCCGTAGGAGGATAAGCTGAAGGAGCACCAAAAGTTGGGAACTGGACTTGAACGCCCAATTGAGAAAAGGCTTGCGAAAAACTGTCTGAAAGTTGAGTGGAGAAAGATCGAAGCTCGGTCATACTTGTGTGAATAGCATCCATCCGCCGAGTCAGATGCCTCTCCATTTGATCCAACCTAGCCTGAGACGTATGAAACGGCTGTTCATGTTCGGTCATTGGCTGATCGGATGTATCTTCACTCTCACTTAGATCCCCCAAGAGAAATCCTGCCCCACGAGCATGAGAAGGAGCACCAGTCCAAACCTTGTACTTGGCAATCGTAGCATGATCAATAGTGTTCATCGGGAGCTGCACAAGCTCACCATCAACCCATTTCACCCAGCAGCACTACATAAACGAGTGATCACCGATGCATGACGGAGACCGCCTGACGTACCACCTTGCAGGTACCTACGTATGGACTGATGGATGATATATCCCACATCAATTTTCTTTCCTTGCACAATTCCATATAACAAAATAGCTCGATCCTTGGTCATGTCATTTTGATGCCTGGTTGGCATGAGATTGGCACAAATAAAACTGTACCAGGCATTTCCATAACGACTCAAGGCTGTGTGAGGAAAGTGTAGTTTTTGATCGGTTCCTTGCTTAGTTGTCCATACAGTACCCGACTTGCACAAAATATTCTTGATACGCTCCAATTTAGTGTGCCAATTTGTAGAGTATAAACTTTCCGGATCGGTGTGGTGAATAGTAGGTAAATGGTATAGGGCATTGATACTCTGGCTATTATATGGAACTTGGCAACCTCGCACAAAAGCAGTACTATCCTTAGTTATTTTTGTGTTTGCATAGAACTCTTGCATTACTGATATCCGGGCCGCCAAAGGTGGTTCCACGAACAACAACCAACCCTTAGCTCGGATCATGCTCATCATTTGACCATCCAAATCAGGATCGGGCTTTAGCCCCCGTTCCAAAACAAATGTTTTCCCGAGCAAAACCTTGTGATAAAAGTCCTCGGACTCTGCAGAAACAAACCTACTATTATCGAAGTCAACTGGCTCAGAATGGGCTTGAGCACTAGACGATTCCCCACGTTGTCTCTTAGAAGCCATGGCAATACAATCCAAACACACACCAACGTGAAGACCCCCAAACTTGACAGAAATTACACTTGAATTTAACAAACTATCTCAATCCAGTACACTTGCATGCACAATTCAATCCAACAATAATAACACAATATCTGAAAGTGTATAATCAAAATTCCCAATACAATGCAATTCCAAGCCTAAAATCTGTCAATGGGATGTAATACCTTGATACGAAGCAAAACCCAAAACCACAATGCACGTACTCTGTTCTGAACCACTGCAATTCCTCGGTATCTCCTTACAATGCACTAACAAACCCGCTTGGATCACACTTATATGGTTGGATGCTTTGGATATTAGTGTTTGTAGAGGGGAGTGGTCTGTGGAAGGTGAAAAATTGGAGAAGAAAGAAAGAAAGAGAGAAATAAGAACTAGGGTTTGAAATTGGAGGTGTTTGATTTGGAGAAGGAGTGAATTTTGGTAGGAAGTTGATTTGGATTTGGAAAAGGGAGAGAAAAAGAGAAGTTACCGATTCTTGTGGGATAAAGGACTGATAATACAAATCCCAGCGGAAAGGAAATAAAAGGTAGCCACTGGGTCGGGTTTTAAATGGGTTTTAAAAGTTTGGGATCCGATCGCGGCACGACTGCACTAGCATTTGACTTGAATAGGGCACGGTCGCGCTAGTGTGGCAGCTGAAACTTTTTAAGCACTGAGGTTAGGCGCGGCCGCGCTGCTTTCCTTCACAATCTGGGCACGACCGTACTAGTGTACCAGCTGAAGCCTTTTGATTCCTGAAGTCGGGCGCGGCTACGCTGTATTACTGTGCACTTGGGGCGCGGTCGCGCTTGCCTAGAACCTTGAAATTGATTTTAACAACCCTTCTTTTTGAGGTCATAATATGCAATCCTTATGTGTTACCTATGAGAAAAGAGAAAGGGATAAAGTAACTAATTACTACTAGATAAAAACAAAACTAAATCTAAAAATTATTCCTAAAAATCACAAAAGTTTAACTAAAAGCAATTAAAAATTGGGTTGCCTCCCTCTAGCGCTTGATTTAAAGTCTTTCAGCCTGACTACTCCCTGTTTCAAACTTTAATCGGCAAGAGTGATTGAGGTTTTCTGGCGATCGAAATCACCACCCCAATAATGCTTTAATCTTTGACCATTGACTTTGAATGACTCTTCCGGATTGTTCGCAAATACTTCAACGGCGCCATGAGGGAATGCTTGTTTGACAATGAAGGGGCCCGACCACCGAGATTTGAGCTTCCCTAGAAATAATCTCAATCTGGAGTTAATAGAAGCACTGCTTGTCCCGGCTCAAACTTCCTGTTGATGATTTTCCAATCGTGCCACTTCTTGACTTTTTCCTTGTAAAGCTTTGAGTTCTCATATGCTTGTAGACGAAATTCATCGAGTTCATTCAGCTGAAGAACTCTCTTTTCCCCCGCAGCCGTGAGATCAAAGTTCAACTTTCTAATGGCCCAATATGCTTTGTGTTCAAGTTCAACCGGAAGGTGGCACGCCTTGCCATAGACCTATTGGTATGGTGATAAGCCCAAAGCGCATTATCCAACTTTGTTGACCAATCTTTTCTGTTCGGATTAACAATCTTCTCCAGAATTCTCTTCACTTCTCTATTTGAAACTTTGGCTTGACCACTAGTTTGGGGAAGGTACGCTGTAGCAATTCTATGGTTTACCCCATATTTAGCCAAGAGAGCTGTGAAATACCTATTGCAAAAGTGGCTCCCTTCGTCACTGATAATTGCCCTTGGGGTGCCAAATCGTGTGAAGATGTTTTTCTGCAGAAATTTTAGAACCACCTTGGCATCATTAGTCGGCAAAGCACTTGCTTCCACCCATTTAGAGACATAATCGACCGCCAAAAGGATGTAGAGGTTGTTAAAGGAAGATGGAAATGGTCCCATAAAATCTATTCCCCAAACGTCGAAGACTTCAACTTCTAAAATGGCATTCAAAGGCATCTCATGACGTTTGGAAATATTTCCCATCCTTTGACATCTATCACATCTCTAAACGAAGTGGTAGGCGTCCTTAAACAACGTGGGCCAGAAAAATCCTGCCTGTAACACCTTGGCAGCTATCTTTTCGCCTCCGTAATGACCTCCATATAGCGAATCATGACAATGATGTAAGATACTCTCTATTTCACTTTGTGGCACACACCGTCGAATCATCTGATCGGCACAATGTTTGAACAGGAACGACTCATCCCATATGTACCTTTTTACATCATGCGGAAACTTTTTCTTTTGTTGGCTGGTCAAATTTGGGGGAAGTACGTTGCTAACCAAATAGTTGACAAAATCTGCATACCATGGAACTTCTGAATTAATCACAAACAACTGTTCATCTGGGAAGAATTCATTGATCACCATTTTGTCTCCCTTGACGTGGTCATTATTTTCTAATCTCAAGAGAGGATCTGCCACTTGATTTTTCGTCCCCTTCCTATCCCGAATTTCCAAGTCGAACTCCTGAAGTAGAAGTATCCATCGAATTAGCCTTGGCTTCGTATCTTTCTTCGAAATCAAATATCTTATGGCAGAATGATCAGTGAACACCACCACTTTAGTTCCAATTAAATACGACCGGAATTTGTCAAATGTATACACTACCGCTAGCAACACCTTTTCGGTGGTTGTATAGTTGAGTTGGGCATCGGACAATGTTTTTCTAGCATAATAAATGGCATGAAAAATCTTTTCCTTTCGTTGGCCCAAAACAGCCCCAATAGCATAGTCGCTAGCATCACACATTAACTCGAACGGCTTTGACCATTCCGGTGCTACTATTACAAGCGCTGTGGTCAGTTTCTTTCTCAACAATTTAAAAGCCAAAAAACATTCATCATCAAACTTGAAGGGAACATCTTTCTCCAATAGACTGCATAAGGGCTTAGAGATTTTGGAAAAAATCCTTTATGAATCTCCTATAAAATCCGGCATATCCTAAGAAGCTTTGTATCCCCTTGACTATAGTTGGTGGAGGTAGATTCTCGATTGTCTCCAGCTTGGCTTGGTCTACCTCTAACCCTTTTGACGACACCTTGTGCCCAAGAATGATTCCCTCTTGCACCATAAAGTGGCATTTTTTCCAATTGAGCACTAAATTGGTTTCCACGCATCTTTTTAGAACCAGGACCATATTTTCCAAACAATTATCAAAGGAGTCACCAAACACTGAAAAATCGTCCATGAATACCTCCACATTGCGTTCGACCATATCTGAGAAAATAGCCATCATGCATCTTTGGAACGTCGCTGGTGCATTACATAAGCCAAAAGACATCCTTCTAAAAGCAAAAGTACCATAAGGACATGTGAAGGTAGTCTTCTCCTGATCTTCGGGGGCAATCACTATCTGATTATAACCTGAATAGCCATCCAATAAGCAATAAAACTCGTGTCCAGCTAGTCTATCTAACATCTGATCAATGAAGGGTAGAGGAAAGTGATCCTTGCGGGTCGCCTTGTTTAGTTTTCTGTAGTCCATACAAACCCTCCATTCGGTCACTGTCCTTGTCGGTATTAACTCATTATTTTCATTTTCTATAACCGTCATGCCACCCTTTTTAGGTACGCACTGTACTGGACTCACCCAACAGCTATCGGAGATGGGGTAAATGATACTTGCATCAAGCCACTTCAAAATTTCCTTCTTCACTACCTCTTTCATGATTGGGTTCAGCCTCCTTTGTTGCTCAATTGTTGGTTTGGCATCGTCTTCCAAAAGGATCTTGTGCATACAAAATGATGGGCTAATCCCTTTAATGTCTGCGATGGTTCAACCAATTGCTGATTTGTACTCTCGGAGAACACGTATCAACTTACTTTCCTGTAATTCGTTAAGTACAGATGCAATAATAATAGGCAAAGTAGATGATTCACCCAAATAAGCATACCTGGGATGGCTAGGTAAAGGTTTAAGTTCAAGTGTAGGAGGTATTTCAAGAGATGGCTTCAAGCGCTCTAAGGATTTGTCAGTAAGTTCCAACGGTTCAAAAGGGATTTGAAATTTGCGCACTCTCAGCACTGCATCTAGAATTTGAAGAAACTCCATCATCTCTGGGTCATCCATGTCAGTTTCCCCTAATAAAGTAGTTTCCAACGGATCCTCAGTCAATTTCCTCAAAAACTCGTCATCCACCACTTCTACCACTTCCAACCGGAAACACTCTTCCTCATCCGTAGGAAATTTCATGGCTTGGAACACATTAAATGTCACTTCTTGGTCTTGCACCCTCATAGTCAATTGGCCTTTTTGCACATCTATAAGTGTTCTACCAGTTGCCAAGAAAGGTCTCCCAAGTATGATAGGAATGTCTTTGTCCTCTTCATAGTCCAAAATGATGAAATCAACTGGCAATATGAATTTATCCACTTTTACCAAAATGTCTTCCACAATACCTCTAGGATATGTAACCGACCTATCTGCAAGCTGAAGAGAGATGTTGGTTGGTTTCGGTGCAGGTAAACCCAGCTGGACATATATCAATAAAGGCATAAAGTTAATGCTAGCACCCAAATCACACAAACATCTATTGATTGATAAGCTGCCAATGGTGCAAGGGATAGTGAAACTACCAGGATCCTTTAATTTCGGTGGCAACTTCTTTTGCAATATAGCACTACACTCTTCAGTTAACGCAACTGTTTCATAATCCTCCAGCTTTTTCTTCCTCGACAAAATTCCTTTCATGAAGTTAGCATAGCTTGGCATCTGCTCTTAAGCCTCCGCAAACAGTATGTTGATTTGAAGCTTCTTAAAGACTTCAAGGAATTTAGAGAACTATTTGTCTAATTTCTGCTTTTGAAATCTCTGCGGATATGGAACGGGAGGGTATACTACTGTTTGATTTGCTTTCTCCTTTTCTTTCATCTCAATTTCCGTTTCCTTTTCTTTTTCTACCAATTTGTCTGCAGGAGCTGAGACTAGAGAAGGGCGTGGCCGCGTTGCCTCTCCTTGTATTTCAGGCGCAGTCGCGCTGCTCTGCTGTAGTTGTTTCCCACTTCGAAGTGTGATAGCTTAACATTGTTCCTTACCATCTCTCTTGGGGTTAACTTCCATATTACTTGGCAAAGATCCTTGAGGTCTGTTATTCAATATATTGGCCATTTGTCCCACTTGATTTTTGTTGGTCGATTTAGCTATCGAGAAACACACACGCAAGTATACGCGGTCCACAAGTAATATATGATAAGATATGAGTCGAACCCACAGGGAATTGTGACAAATAATAACCAAGTATCAATTGTATATCAATTTGATCGAATTTAAACGATGAAGGTTTGATTGTTTGTTGATTGTTGAGTTCACAAGTCGAGTAATAAGTAAAATGCGGTAAGATATCAAGATAGAAAGGTCTAAGATTACAATTTCCCCCAACACGTCATTTGAATCTCCTAACTCTCTCTTTTCAGTCAATTATAGCATACGAATTGACAACCAAGAAATCAAAACTACATAAGAGCCTCTGTCGATGGTCAATCACGAATCTTCCTAAGCGGTGCATAGGTATATGTCTATCCTATACACTATCAAGAGACTAATTTCAGGAATGATTTATAGACACGTGTCACCAAATCTAATTAATCCTCCCTTCCATTACCAACTTTCACCTCGGAAGTCATTAAGACTAGATTCTCAATTGGTTGCATGCGGTAATTAGGTATATATCTATCCCAACTACTATCAAGATACCTATTATTGCAGATAATCAATAAGACAAGTGTCACTTAATCCAATTAATAACCCACAACAATCTATACTTTCGCATGTTATCATAACTAGGTCTCAACCTATACTCCGTTCGTCAAGTTCATATAGGTTCCCACGGTAATTACGGGCCAAGCAATTAATCTAGAAGCAAAGGTTATGACAATCAATTCACAAATGCATAACTAAAATCAATAGAGAGAGAATTCAATTCAAATTAAGTGTTGGGTTCCATCGCAATCTTAGAATAAAAGGTTAGTTCATGATAGCTACAGTAAACATCATTTTCAATTGATACATTGTCAAATTCGAATTACAAAGGAGATGGAAAACTAGAAATGAAACCACTTTTGAAGCTATTCAGCTGGTGTTCCTTTGGTTGCTGTAGACTTCTAGCTCTCCTCCTTAGCTTTGCAATTCTTCTTGACTGAGTTCCTTGGCTTTGGGCTTGATTCAGCTTGATTTGCAGCCTTGAGCACTGTTGGTTGATGTATTTTGTAGCCTCCCTCTCTCTAGATGTCTCTTTGACAAGGCTTTCCTTCTTAGTTCTTTGGCTTTGGCTGAGTTTTCCTTGTATTGCAGCACCTTTGCTCTATATTTTGATGTTTTAGTCTAGCCTCCTAATCCCTAGATATCTGATATGAAGCTTAGAAGAGATTATAAGCTTAGAAGAGATTATAATCGGACAAAATGGAGCTCAGATCGCACTAAAACTGTGTCAGATCGCACTCAACACGGCGTTGGCGCGCCCGCACGCCAGCGCGCGTGCCCGCGCCCAGCGCCTGGGCCGCACGCCCAACGCCGCACGCCCACGCCCAACGCTGCACGCCCACGCCGCGCGCCCGCACGCCAGCGCGCGCGCCCGCGCCCAACGCCGCTCGCCCACGCCGCGCGCCCGCTCCCAGCACCTGGGCCGCCCGCTGGCCGCACGCCCACGCCCGCTGTCGAGGCCCCGCGCGCGCCCGCGCCCGGAGCCCATGCGCCCGCGCCCAGCACCTACCGCACAAGCCCGCACGCCCAGCGCGCGCCCGTACGCCGCGCCCATGCGCCCAGTGCCTGCCGCACACGCCCGCACGCCCAGCGCGCCAACTTGCCGCACGCCCATGCGCCCGCGCCCAGCGCCTGGGCCGCACGCTGGTGCCCCAATCTGCCGCACGTCGTGCCCGCGGCTTGGTCGACGCCGCACGCCGTGCACGCCTTCGAACGTCGTGCACGCCCAACTTCCAAATTTCATCAAATTAAGCCCCGAGCATCGCCAAACATAAATTTTTACCGTGTTATCATTTGGGCACGGATATCTAAGCACGGGCTTGCCCTCGTGGCTTGGCCGACGCCGCACGCCGTGCACGCTTTCCGACGCCGTGCACGCCCAACTACCAAATGTTGTCAAATTAAGCACCGAGCGTCGCCAAGCACAAATTTCCATCATACTACCATTCGGGCACAGACGTCCAGGCACGGACATTGAGTCAATACAAACAACGATCCGAGCGGTCTTTATTTCAATTCCTACAAACATAATGAAAATGCATCAAAGCAACATAAAACATGTAAAAATAACTAAAAACTAATTTATGTAGAAAAAAGATAAAAATACATAAAAACCACATAAAATACCTAAAGACTTGCAAATTATCAAGGCCAAAAGTACCCAAATTGTGTGTATAAAATACACTCATCAAATACCCCCAAACTTAAATCTTTGCTTGTCCTCAAGCAAAACAAACCTAAACAAAACAATTCAAAAACTTCTAATATAACCTAACTTGAGCAATGAATTAATAAGCCGACAATGGTCTCAAAGGCATCAACACAAAGAACTCAAGAGAACAAACAAGGTGTTGCAAGTCTAAAATTTCAGTTAGCTAGTCATACTTTGCTTAAGGCCCCTTCCGTGTGTGTGTGAGTACCCAATAGCACTAAACCAACCAAGCTCGGATGAACTTTGCAACCACATTACCTTATGAAATAATCAAAATAAACCCCAAAACAACATGCTTAACACATCACTCAATACAAAGGTATACAAATCACAATTCCAAAAATTTTGAGAATCAAGGGCTCTAGGTGAGTGCATTTTATGCTCCATCTCAAGCTTAAGCACGCTCATATGGGCGAGTGCGTTTTACGCTCAACCTCAACCCCATGAAAAATTTGCAATAAACAATTTTTTTTTAATCACAATTATAAGAGAGTGCGTTTTACGCTCTATCTCTCCTACGCATGTGTCCATGAGTGAGTGCGTTTTACGCTCCATCTCAACTCACCACATGTCCATCAATTCAAACATAACAAAATTGGACACCTTGGTTCGAGTGATGTTTAAACGAGTTCTAGAGTTTATAGATATTTTCCACAAGCATTCGGTTATAAAAGTCTTCTCTCAGCATATAACTAGCTTAATACTCATGGGTAAGTGCATGAAAGTGAAAAGACGCATAAGAAAAATAATAACCAATAAACGATAAGCACAAAGACTAAGCAACAATTGTCTACTTCTCATGAGTTAGAATTTCTTCAAACAAGCCCTTATCATAGACCTTGGATTATAGTTCAAATCAAATTAAAACAATGCTCAAGGGACACATCCTAAAAATAAATTTTTTTTTTTTTTGAATAAAAAGAACAACATACTTAAATCACACAAAAACTAAATTAAACATATAAATACGCAAATACGAAGTACTACCCCCAAACTTAAATTTGACTACCACACAGCACAACACGACTAGACAGACAAGGATAACTCACTTAAACTACCACACACACACCCCCAAACTTAAAACAAACATAGTCCTTGATGTTTATAATAGACAGAATTAAAATAGAGAACTTCACTGAGGGTAATCAAGCAACATCATTATAGTGTGGTGTCGCTTGGACGCTTTCGGACTAACAAAATTCTTGTCATAGTCTATGATTGGCTTGGACGATGAAGCTTCACCCCACATGTTGCTTGGAAGCCATACCAGAACAATGCCTCATGAAGAACAGCCCATATTAGCTAAGAAACTCTCTCAAGCCAAATATCAAACACGTGGCGTGCACCTCCCAAAATCTCAGTTGTCAATGCATTGGGAAGCAGGGCTAGCCCTCCACAAAGTCTTGCAATGGGAGAATTTGAGTGATCCTGCAATAAAACTCAACCCAAGCACAGTCCCAAGCAAGTAAAATTTGAAATTAATAGACCTTGTTACCTTTTCTTGGGAAACTAATGAAAAGCCATGGGAATTCTTTAAAATCTGCTAAATCCTTATTGAATTTCAAGTTAGAAGATGACAATGCTGATGGATTGCAGAGATTGGATGCCCAATTGGAGTGATGGGGTACGAATTTGAGTTTGGGAAAAATGCATGTAAGTTGGCTTGGGAGTGGGAGGAGAGAGATATAAGTTGGAGTATAGAAATGAGCTGATGGGTGCATAAAAGCTGCTGGTGGCTGTCATGGCTAGCATGCGCGCTACTGAGTGTGTTGCTGCTGAGTGTGTTGATGCTGTACTGCTCAGCGTGCTGGTGCCTGTTGCTCAATGTCCTGATGTTGTGCTTGTGCTATAGTTTTCACTGGTGGTCGTAAGCATCAAACTGCAGCAAGAAATATTACACACGTTAAACACAATTAAACATAAAATCAAAAACAAACCACACCAAACCCTTTTTTTTTTGAGATTAAAATAAAAAAAATAAAAAAAAATAAAAAAAATAAAAACAAAATAGCTCGAAAAATAAAATGGAGATTTGGGTTGCCTCCCAAATAGCGCTTGAGTTAAAGTCCTCAGCCTGACTAGGATCCTATTTCCTTTTAGTCCGACTCGATTGCAAAAATGACCATAGCATGCCTCCGTGCTGTCATTTCCTTAATTTGCATGGCATGCATGCATACTAGGCGACTCCCAAACTCAGTTTCTTCTATCAGCAAAAAGAAACTTTCTCCATTCACTTCATCCATCAGTAGGGGTGAAACATCTGAGGGCAATACTTCGGTGAGGTCCGATGTCTCAAGCTCACCTAGCTTATTGTTCTTATATAAATCCTCCTGTATGAACTGACAGTAGCTAGGGGTCTGCTCTATTGTGTCTATGAATGACATAGTGACATAAAGTTTCTCAAGCACAAGTAGATCCTCATCGAATTTTTCATGAACCTCAACTTCATCACGCCATGGCTCAAACTGTAAACTAGCTCCCATGTCACCTAGAGCTTTGCCTACGACATGACTACTCAATGGGCACGGGACTGCAAAACCACCCAGATCCTTGAGCTTTGGAGGAGAAGGTATATGGGATACAATCGAAATTAGCTCATCATCATCATCGGGACTCAAGGCTGGATCCTCGACCTCCTTTTCTTCTTTCCCACATGTCTCTTCCATATCAGAATCATCATCAATTAACATGTCTGGTTGCAGCTTTGGCACGTGAAATCCATTAGTTTCGGGAACCATGTCATTGGGCCGTTCGCCTTGATATCTATCGTTGAAGGCGATAATAAGTTGTCCCATCTGGTTCTCAAGATTTTGAATCGACATATGCTGACTTTTCACAATCTCCTCAATCGAAGTTATGTTCTAGGACCCAAGTTCCTTCACATTTGAATTTTCTTCTTGTGGCAATGAAGGTGCACATGAGAATTCCAATGCATATGCTGGATTCGGAGCATACTATTGATCTTCATAATTGTAGCTCGATGTAGAATCTGGGTGATACCCCCAATCTTGGTGACAAGCATCGGAACAGTCATAACTGTTGGAGTAATCGCCGACGTTGCTACCATACCATGCCGACTCGAAATTAATGGTGCATAGATGACTCGGATGGTTTCCATCACAATAATCACAATTCACTGCAGCACTTTGAGTACGTTGGGCCACTAGAGCGTTAACATTCCTTGACAGTTCCTCTAAATGAGCCACCACCTCATCAAATCCATCCATCCATGCCGCTCCTGATTGGGTCATTCCCGTGTGAGGCCATTGATAATTATAGTTGGCCATGGTGTACCTCGTAACAAAGAAAGCATTAAATAGAAAAAAAATGTTAAAAATAAATTACAAATAACTTTATATACAAGTTTAAATTAAGACCAATTTGATAGTAATTAATATTGGTATAATTATTAGAAACAATTCCCCGGCAACGGCGCCAAAAACTTGTTGGTCGATTTAGCTATCGAGAAACACACACGCAAGTATATGCGGTCCACAAGTAATATATGATAAGATATGAGTCGAACCCACAGGGAATTGTGACAAATAATAACCAAGTATCAATTGTATATCAATTTGATCTAATTTAAACGATGAAGGTTTGATTGTTTGTTGATTGTTGAGTTCACAAGTCGAGTAATAAATAAAATGCGGTAAGATATCAAGATAGAAAGGTCTAAGATTACAATTTCCCCCAACACGTCATTTGAATCTCCTAACTCTCTCTTTTCAGTCAATTATAGCATACGAATTGACAACCGAGAAATCAAAACTACATAAGAGCCTCTGTCGATGGTCAATCACGAATCTTCCTAAGCGGTGCATAGGTATATGTCAATCCTATACACTATCAAGAGACTAATTTCAGGAATGATTTATAGACACGTGTCACCAAATCTAATTAATCCTCCCTTCCATTACCAACTTTCACCTCGGAAGTCATTAAGACTAGATTCTCAATTGGTTGCATGCGGTAATTAGGTATATATCTATCCCAACTACTATCAAGATACCTATTATTGCAGATAATCAATAAGACACATGTCACTTAATCCAATTAATAACCCACAACAATCTATACTTTCGCATGTTATCATAACTAGGTCTCAACCTATACTCCGTTCGTCAAGTTCATATAGGTTCCCACGGTAATTACGGGCCAAGCAATTAATCTAGAAGCAAAGGTTATGACAATCAATTCACAAAGGCATAACTAAAATCAATAGAGAGAGAATTCAATTCAAATTAAGTGTTGGGTTCCATTGCAATCTTAGAATAGAAGGTTAGTTCATGATAGCTACAGTAAACATCATTTTCAATTGATACATTGTCAAATTCGAATTACAAAGGAGATGGAAAACTAGAAATGAAACCACTTTTGAAGCTATTCAGCTGGTGTTCCTTTGGTTGCTGTAGATTTCTAGCTCTCCTCCTTAGCTTTGCAATTCTTCTTGACTGAGTTCCTTGGCTTTGGGCTTGATTCAGCTTGATTTGCAGCCTTGAGCACTGTTGGTTGATGTATTTTGTAGCCTCCCTCTCTCTAGATGTCTCTTTGACAAGGCTTTCCTTCTTAGTTCTTTGGCTTTGGCTGAGTTTTCCTTGTATTGCAGCACCTTTGCTCTCTATTTTGATGTTTTAGTCTAGCCTCCCAATCCCTAGATATCTGATATGAAGCTTAGAAGAGATTATATATAGCCTCCATCAAGAAACCCTAGCAAAAATCGGACAAAATGGAGCTCAGATCGCACTAAAACTATGTCAGATCGCACTCAACACAGCGTTGGCGCGCCCGCACGCCCGCGCCCAGCGCCTGGGCCGCACGCTGGCCGCACGCCCAACGCCGCGCGCCCACGCCGCGCGCCCGCACGCCAGCGCGCGCGCCCGCGCCCAGCGCCTGGGCTGCCCGCTGGCCGCAAGCCCACGCCCGCTGCCGAGGCCCCGCGCGCGCCCGCGCCCGGCGCCCATGCGCCCGCGCCCAGCACCTACCGCACACGCCCGCACGCCCACGCCGCACGCCCAGCGCGCCAACTTGCCGCACGCCCAGCGCGCGCCCGTCCCGAGCACGCCGCGCCCATGCGCCCGCACGCCCACGCCGCACGCCCAGCGCGCCAACTTGCCGCACGCCCAGCGCGCACCCGCACGTCGCGCCCATGCGCCCTCGCCCAGCGCCTGGGCCGCACGCTGGTGGCCCAATCTGCCGCACGCCGTGCCCGCGGCTTGGTCGACGCCGCACGCTGTGCACGCCTTCCAACGCCGTGCACGCCCAACTTCCAAATTTCATCAAATTAAGCCCCGAGCATCGCCAAACATAAATTTTTACCGTGTTATCATTCGGGCACGGATATCTAAGCACGGGCTTGCCCTCGTGGCTTGGCCGATGCCGCACGCCGTGCACGCTTTCCGACGCCGTGCACGCCCAACTACCAAATGTTGTCAAATTAAGCACCGAGCGTCGCCAAGCACAAATTTCCATCATACTACCATTCGGGCACAGACGTCCAGGCACGGGCATTGAGTCAATACAAACAACGATCCGAGCGGTCTTTATTTCAATTCCTACAAACATAATGAAAATGCATCAAAGCAACATAAAACATGTAAAAATAACTAAAAACTAATTTATGTAGAAATAAGATAAAAATACATAAAAACCACATAAAATACCTAAAGACATGCAAATTATCAAGGCCAAAAGTACCCAAATTGTGTGTATAAAATACACTCTTCAATTTTCCAGATTTCTGATGGCAGCTGCTTGACTCTTTACCAGCACATCATTACTTTCCATATACTTCATCAAGATTTCTTCCAAATCTGGTTTCTTTTCTGTTTGCGGTTGTGTAGCTACCGGCTGATGTTGATTATGAAATCCAGGGGGATATGACGCTCTAAGAGCTTGTTGTTGATTCTGATTATTGCTCCACGAGAAATTTGGATGGTTTCTTGCCCCTGGATTATAAGTGTTTTGGTATGGGTTTGGAGGACATTGGTAGCTACCCACAAACTGAACCGCTTCAGGATTAATGGCACAACATTCTATAGGATGTGCACCTGTGCATAGCTCAGAAACATAAAGCACATGCTGAGTTTTTGAATCTGCTATAGCATCGATCTTTTTAGACATTGCTGCCATTTGAGCCGTTAATGCTGTGACTGCGTCGACTTCCAATACTCCAGCTACTTTTTGGTGATTCATCATCGACGTCGGCCATTGATAGTTATTTGCAGCCATAGTCTCTAACAAGGTGAAAGCTTCATCAAAATTCTTATCCATAAATGCTCCTCCCGCAGCTGCATCTATAATTGTTCGAGTGTTACTACTCAACCCATTGTAGAATGTCTGAACCTGCAGCCACTTGGGTAACGCATGATGTGGACATCTTCTCAATAACTCTTTGAACCTTTCCCAAGCCTCGTACAGTGACTCTCCATGACTCTTCTCAAAAGTAGAAATCTCGTTTCTCAACTTAGCAGACTTAGCCGGCGGAAAGAATTTTGCTAAGAATTTCTAGGCCAAGTCATCCCAAGTTATGATGGACCTCGGTGGAAGTGAGTGCAACCAACTCTTTGCTTTATCCCTTAGTGTAAACAGAAACAGACGTAGTCTCACCGCATCATCAGTTACATTGGGATATTTGAATGTATCACAAATCTCAAGAAAGTTAACCAAGTGTTCATTAGGATCATCGTTGGCTAATCCCCCAAATTGTACCGCATTCTGAATCATCTGAATTGTACCCGACTTGATCTCGAAGGAATTAGCAGTGATGGCTGGCCTCGTGATCTCGACCTGATTTCATCAATCTTAGGCATGGCATATTCCCTCAATGATTTCTGTTCTTCGTTAGCCATTTTTTCTCTCTCGATTGTCTCACGACAAAACATTCTTAACTTGCATAACTTGTTTTCAAGATTATCCTCACTCTGCACAAGTTCTGGCTGTTTTGATCGTGTTTGCATAAACGAACCGAGATCACCTGAACAAGAAGTAACAAGAAAAACAATGTTTAACTAAAATTGAATTAATTAAATTAAAACTTGAAATTATAGACACAATTGTTCCCCGGCAACGGTGCCAAAAACTTGTTTGCATAATTCTATACTAGCACAAATACGCAAGTATACGCAGTCCACAAGTAATAAAGTGAAAGTAGAGTATCGTCCCACAGAGAAGAACTGAATTTATAATGATAATTTCCAATTCTAAATCAAATCAATTTTAGTAAACAAAAGATCAATGATTTCTGAAGTTTTGAATTTAACTAATGAAGTCTAAATTAAATTACTACCACTAATTTGAAAACAGATTTTTAAAGACTTAAGACTATAATTTCACTTAATGCTTTATTTTGCTCGACACACTCCCCTTTGGATTATGCTAGTTATTTTGGATTGTTAACCAAGAACTCATCACTATATATGAGCATCTCTCAATGTTTCATATACAACTCAACTTAAATCCACAATTGATAGACTCAAGTTAATCACCCTAAATAACTAATTTACTATATTTCTATGTGAATTACAATTAAAGAGGATTTAAAGTTCAGGTTCCCTATGAGATTACATGCGGTGAATAGGTATATCTCTATCCTAAACACAAATTATGAATTCCATCGACAGCAGAATACACAATCACATGCTACTATGGTCAGATCTAAATCAATACTTCATCTCTCAAATTCATATAGATTATCCCAGTAATTATTGGCCAGGTAATTAAACAATTCAGCACAAACCATAATAGACAATCCATAAGTAACTAATCATAATATTCCAGGAAACATGTCATTCAGAACTACGCATTAAGATCCATTATAGCCTTAAAATGAAATTTAGTTCATAATTAAACTAGAATTTATCATCCACAAGTTTAACAACATTCAAAAGTTCAGAGTAAAAAGAAAGAGAAAAGAAGAAACACTGTAAAGTAATCCTTGAATCTCTAACTTGCTCCTCCTTGCTTCCTGCTATTAGCTTGCTTCAAGTCTTCTCCAATTGTTCTAAACTAGGGTTTTCTAATAATAAGTTCAACAACCTTGAAATTAACTTAAAACAACTATAAATAGTATCTGATAAAAACCCTCATTAATTACAAAGTATCAAATCCCATAACAAATCAAATTCACTTAAATTACTGAAAAAGACAACTTTGCCCCTTCTCGAACCGGCGCGGCCGCGCTTGGAAAATGCTTGTATGGCGCGCTGCCGCGCTACTCTGGTAGCCAAATTTTTTCAAGTACTGGAGATAGGCGCGGCCGCGCTGCCTCATAGTTCATTTTGGGCGCGGCAGCGCTGCACCAATTTCTCAGCAACTCAGCAACTGCATCAGCAAAATCCATCCAACTCTCGTTAAACCAATTCCCAATATGTGCAACCTACAAAAACACATAAAATGAATAAAAAATAACTACAAAGCATGGAAATAAACAATAATTCGTGTTCATTGGAATCCAATTCGTAGGTATAAAACCTACTTATCATAAAGCTATTATAACGGACCATGGATAGTATAAAAGAACCTTAGAACAAACCACATGAGTCTCTTGAGCAAGTTTATCTAATCTAATTATTGATGCTTGACTATGTCTGATTGTAGAGTAAAATTATATTTACTGTAGGATACTTGAAGAGTGAGAACCGTAAAGTAAATAGTAAGCAGCAGAACATGCAAGTCTTTAACCTTAAAATTTTTATGTTATTGTAAGTTTCCCTCACCTTGATCAAACTGAATTATTGTCGTACCTTTGTGTATATATGTACAGTATGCAAGTTCCTAACCTCAAATTTATTTTCTATTGCAAATTTCCTAATTTAAGCTTGAGTTCTATTTCTTAAGCATGTGTTAAGTGGTTTAATTACTTTAAAATTATCCCACATTAATATTATTGTCATTCACACATAGTGCACTTGAATTCAACTCTATCTTCGAATTGTGCCATTATTTAACGTTCTGTCATTTATGAACTGTTCGAAGAAAAGTCTAAGCCATTTGTTCGGCTAGACATATGCATGTTAAAGAAATTAAAAGCTTTCTAAACCAGTTGTTGGGGAAGACTCTTGGACTGAGATGAACAACCCCATATAGGGGAGTTTCCTAAGTACCTAGTATAAGATACATACATAAATGAATGTTATGTATATACATGGTGTACAAGAGGTTGATCCCCTCAAGTATAATTCTGAAGATAGTAACCTAATAAGGGTCAATCAAGTGATTGATTCTTTAAAGTATATTCGTGGTCTATTTGACTATTCAGCATTTTAACAATTAATCTTTACCATTTATTGGACATTGATTATCTTGCTTCAGCTATTCATATTGATTGAATCCATTATAGTTATTCTTTTTTCATTCATGATATATATTAGCCTTATTCATTTTTTTAAACTTGCTGGGCAAACTAGTTATTCATCCTTGCTATATCATGAACCTATTGCAGTTAAGCCTGAGTACTCAAGCAAAGACAAGGGCAAAGGAAAGATGAAGTCTTAGACTTCGGCTAACTGTTTTATCTGCTTTATTAATTTGTTTTATTATCAGTTAATGTAACTTGAACCTTAGAGGATATTTTTAAGTTATGTGTTGTATTTTCTTTAAGGTTGTAGACATTGGGACATAGTTACCCTTTTGTAATGAATAACATATGTTTATTATTTCCGCATTAGTTATTATATGTTGTTTAGATATGTATGGATGTGATGGATCGTGAGCACTGAATTCGAGGTACGAGTCCCCGAATTTGGGGGCATCACATGTTGGTATCAGAGTTGTAGGTTATAAACTTTAGGAATGCGAAACCTAGGTTATAACCTTAGAAGAAAACTCGTATAGAGTATGCTAGGTGTTGGGTCAAGGAGACCCATTGAGATGAGTTGTATTTGGGGGATGGATTATGGAAAATTCATCGAGCCGATGTAGTGCATAATAAAATACTATTTCATTTCATCAATGAAAATATATTATTGTGATACTGATATGATCTGGTTATTGTGTTATCTGTGGTTGTGGCTGTAGGATACCTGAGATTGGTTAGCTGAGTCGGACCACGGAAGAGGAAGAGTTCATTGATATCCATGTGGATACCGAGCAACCGCTAGTGGCTGAAGTCGAGATAGATCCTGATGAGGATCAGGCTAATGAGAATGATCAGGCGGACGAGACCGAAGTGTCTGCGGAGGCCGGCAAACTCGTTGATGTAGAACAATTTATAGCCAAAGCTATGAAAGAGGTAGAGTACTATGTTTCACCAGATGAGTTGTCAGCTGAGGATTACCTGATTCAGTAGTTAGTCGATAGGAATCTGGAGTTAGACAACAGAGTTAAAGATTTAGAAGAACATAACATGACCCATCAGAGTATAAAGAACTAGTATGAGGAGATTGAGTATTAGTTGGAGGATGAGGTGAAAGTGTTGAAGCAACAGTTGGAAGGATATGTGGCTTCGGCTAGTATGTGGGGCCACTACTTCATCAGCTAGTCGCCCGAAATGTTGAACTGAGGAAGAAAAAGGAACAGGCAGAGTCAGAGCTTGCAGAGCTGAAGGTTGAGCATGATGCCATGAAGTTTGAGTTCGACCTGGAGTTTTCGGACAAGATCCGGATAGAGGAGGCTTGGGTGCGAGCTGCCAAGAGGGTAGATCAGTTAGAGGAGCAGGTTCAGGCCAGGGCGATTAGGATCGAGTCCCTAGGATTTGTATTAGATCTAGCTGTTCAGAGTCTAAGGGGTAGGGATCAGAGGTACCCCACTGAGGAGGGTCAGACTAGCCGTTCGGTTCGTCGCCAACTGATGGATGGATATATGCAGCCGGAGCATGCAGACGTAGCCCATCGTGGCATGCGGTGATGTGGTAGTATAGATGTCTTGTGATTCATATAGATACAGTTTAGTCCCCACTTCTGTTCATAATAGGGGCTTAGTTATGATGTAAATCCTGGTACTATGATTTATGCTTGGGATAGTATTAGTGACCCCTTTTGTTTAAGGGGTAGGATATTTTAAATCCCCACTTTTATTTATGGGGATATGGGTATCAATTGATAGATGTTGTGGCATCTATAGGAATATGCCACGAGTTTGATGTACTAAACGGTGGGATAAGAATATAAATGCGATATTATTATGATACGTTTAAATTGTGCTTCTGACTTCTAAATGTTTAAACTTCATAACCTGTTGCATAAACAATAGAATACAAAGTATTAATCTAAGGTGTTGTTTACAACAGACAATGCCGCCTAGAAGACAAACCAAAAACCCCCTAGTGGAAGAGTCTGTAAACAACGGGTCGGGTTAACCAAACCCGATGAGAGCTTTTACCGATATATTGGCAGAGGCAATGCAGAATAGACCATCGCCGATAGTCGAGCAGCCAGGGCATCACCTAGCAAGCTTCAAAGATTTTAAGTTGGTAGGACCCCTTGAGTTCCGAGGAACTATGGATACAATTGAGGCCCAAACATGGGTAGAGGAGATGGAGATGGTGTTCGAGGTCGCACGGGTGACCGAAGAAGAAAAGACGGGATTTGCCACTTTCATGATGAAAGGCAAGGCAAATTACTAGTGGAAGGCGAAGAAGGGCCGAGCTGGGGAAGGTGTAGTCCCGCGAGCTCGTTTCAAAGAGTTATTTTTCGAGAACTATTTTCCCGAAAGTATGCAGGCGAGCATGGAGGTAAAATTCTTAGAACTCAAGAAAGGGAGTATGTCAGTAGCAGATTATGCAGCAAAATTTAATGAGTTGGCCAGATTTGCCCCACACCAGGTGGATACTGAGGCCAGGAAAGCACGAAGATTTGAGCAAGGACTGAAACTATGGGTATACAGCAGAATTTCAGTTCTAAAGATTGGCACATTTTCAACACTTCTGGAAAGGGCGATCATCGCCGAAGGAGGAAATGAGGCATTAGCCAAGTACAACCAAGACAAGAAGAAGCGTCATGATGGTAACAAAGGGGGAAGTAGTGGAGGAAATAACCAGAACAAAAGAAAGTGGAGTGACAACCAATCTTTTGGAGGCAATAAGTCTGGAGGGGAGGGTAAGAAAGGAAACAAGTGCAGCAACTGCGGGACAAATCACTCAGTGGAGTGCATGAAATGGAAAAGTATCTGCTATAACTACGGACAGCAGGGACACATTGCTCCTTAGTGTCCGAAAGGAAAGAAATGAGGGTGTTTTTCATGTGGTGCATCGGATCACCAGATTAAGGACTGCCCAAAGAGGAAAAGTGATGCAGCCAGCGGCAACAAGGGCAACAACAACAAGCTGACAATTGGAGGGCCAGCTAATCAAGCAAACAGATTGACGACACACACATTCAACACGACTGCACAAGATGCAGTGGAATCAAGGGACGTGGTGTAAGGTATTATTTCGATCAATAATATCAATGCATATGTATTATTTGATTCAGGTGCTACCTGTTCTTTTATTTCGGAAGATTTTGCTAAACGGTTAGGCTTACCTCGTGAAAAACTAGAGAGCCTTATAAATGTAGAAGTAGCCAATAAAGAAATTATCCCTGTAGATTACATTCATAGGAACTGTTGTGCTGAGCTAAGAGGGTATAAATTTGGCGTGAATTTGATCCCGATTCGATTGGGAGAGTTTGATGTAATTCTTGGAATGGACTGGTTGTCTAATTATGGAGCTGTAATTGACTACCAAAAGAAATGCATACACCTGAAGACTCCAAATAAGTCGAAGGTAGTATTTTATGGTAGTAAATCGCTGCGATAATCTTATTGTCTGAAGATGATGCAAGCGAAGAGATTGCTAAGAAAGGGTTTCATAGGTTATCTGGTTCATATGGTTGATACTCGAAGAGTACATGGTGAACTGGGTCAGATACGGGAATTCCCCGATGATTTCCCCGAGGAATTACAAGGTTTGCCGCCAGATAGAGAAGTAGAGTTTATGATCGACTTGGTATCAGGAATAACACTGATATCCAAGGCACCATACCGAATGGCTCTAGTAGAGATGAAGGAATTGATGGTTCAACTATAGGAGCTATTAGATAAGGGTTATATTCGACCAAATGCGTCACCTTGGGGAGCGCTAGTTCTGTTCGTGAAAAAGAATGATGGATCGTTAAGGCTTTGTATCGACTACCGGGAGTTGAACAAAGTTATGAGTAAGGACAAGTACCCGTTGCCTAGGATAGACGATTTGTTTGATCAATTAAAGGGAGCAAAAAACTTTTCGAAGATCGACTTGAGGACTGGCTATCACCAGTTCAAAGTGAGGAAGGAGGATATTCCAAAGACCGCATTCCGAACTCGATATGGACATTATGAATTTCTAGTGATGTCATTTGGATTAACGAATGCGCCAGCAGCATTTATGGGCATGATGAATAGAGTGTTCAAGCAATACTTGGATGAATTTGTTATCGTATTCATTGATGACATTGTAGTGTGCTCGAAGATGGTGGAGGAACACGCTGAATATCTGAGAATAGTACTGGAAACTTTGAGAAGGGAGAAACTGAATGCAAAGTTTTCGAAGTGCGAATTTTAGTTGCAGAAAGTGCAATTTCTAGGGCATGTCATCGACAAGGTTGGTGTTTCGGTGGATCCAGCAAAGGTGGAGGCAGTTATCAACTGGGAGTAGCCAAAGACGCCGATGGAGATCAGACGTTTCTTGGGATTAACGGGATACTATCGGAGATTCATTCAAGATTTTTCGAAGATAGCGTCGCCGTTAACCAATCTGACTAGAAAGACGGTTAGGTTCATTTGGATGAATAAATGTGAGGAGAGTTTCATAGAGCTGAAGAAGAGGCTTAATAAAGCACCTGTGTTGTCTTTATCAGACAATACAGTGGGATTTGTAGTGTATAGTGATGCGTTACACAAGGGCTTGGCTGTGTACTGATGCAGCATGGCAAGGCCATTGCGTACGTGTTACGCCAGTTGAAGGATTACGAGAAGGGGTATCCGACTCATGACCTGGAGTTAGCAGTAGTGGTTTTTGCCTTGAACATATGGACGCACTATTTATATGGAGAGGAGTGTGAGATATACAAAGACCACAAAAGTCTGAAGTATATCTTCACTCAGAAGGAGCTGAATATGAGGCAGCGGCGATGGTTGGAATTGATCAAAGATTACGATTATGAAATTCTGTACCATCCGGGCAAATCAAATGTTATGGCTGATGCCTTGAGCAGGAAAGGCAAGGAAAAGTTACTGATGCTAATAACTCAGGAAGAGTTGGTAAAAGAATTCAAAAGATTGGAATTGGAAGTGAAATATCCAAAGGAGTCAAATGAGAAACTGTTTGTAGTGGAGGCGATTCCGACCTTACTAGATAAAATAAAGGAGGCTCAAGAAAAGGATGAAGAATGTGATGACATAAGAAAGCAAATTTCCAAAGGTGAAGACTTGAAGTATAAGGTTGATAACGTAGGGCTGCTAAGATTTGAAGGAAGGATCTGGATACCGATGGTCCCGGAGTTGAGAGAGGAGATTTTACAAGAAGCTCACAGTTGAAGATATTCCGTACACCCCGGGAGCACTAAAATGTATCAAGACTTGCGGCAACATTTCTAGTGGCCAAACATGAAGAGGGAGGTGGCTGAATGTGTCAGTCGATGTTTGACATGTCAAAGGGTTAAAGCAGAACACCAGCGACCAAGTGGACTACTACAACCATTGGGGATTCCGGAGTGGAAGTGGGAGCATATCACGATGAATATAGTAGGACTTCCACTAACTCAGAAGTGTTACGACGCGATCTGGGTGGTCGTCGATCGTTTAACTAAATTTACACATTTTCTACCGATCAAGATCAGGTACAATCTGTAGTAGTTAGCAAAGCTTTATATGAAAGAAATTATTTCAGGACATGGATTGCCGGTATCTATTGTGTCTGATAAAGATCTGCGCTTCACGTCAAATTTTTGGAGGAGTTTACAGGAGAGAATGGGAACATAATTAAGGTTGAGTACTGCGTATCACCCTCAAACTGATGGCCAGAGCGAGCGAACGATTTAGACATTGAAGGACATGCTTAGAGCGGTGGTGATGGACTTAAAAAGTAGTTAAGATGACCACTTACAATTAGTAGAGTTCGCTTACAATAATAGTTATCACGTTAATATCGGCATGCCACCGTACAAAGCGTTATATGGAAGAAAGTGTCGAACACCGTTGTGTTGGGACGAAGTGGGAGAGCGGATGTTAGGGTTGTATAACACGAACATGCAATCAAATTACATAAATAAAACGGAAGCGCGATAAAATCATATTTTAAAACTTTTATACAAACCATCACCATGATCTTTCTTTATGTACAATTATTAATTAAACAAAAGCGATGGATAATAAGAATTATACCCTTGTAGAATTCTAGTTTCCTCAGGTAAAAGTTCACCTCCAATTCTTTCGCGTTCTCCTTGAATTTCACCGATTAAATTCCTTCCTTTGATCAACGTTAGCCACCCAAGTGTTTAGCCTCTAGAGGTGATCCACCAAGGAATAATACTTGTTCAAAAAGATAGGTTTTGGCAAAACCTAGTTTCTATCTCCATATAAATTGTAAGTACTCTCCACAATTTTAATGCAAGAATGTGTAACTCTAATCTATGATAAGACTTCTCTTATTTATAGATGCAGGAAAACCCTCCCCTAAACTTTTTAGGATTAGGGTTTCTATTCTAATTAAACTCCTTTAATTAAATTAAACTCCTAATCTAATTAAGAATTTATGAGAGAGTACTTCTATTAATTAATTCCTAATCCATATTAAGAATTAAATAATAGTAATAGTAATAATAATAATAATAATAATAATAATAAGACTCATCTTATTAATTTATATTTAATATTTACAAAATATTAAATAATAAATATTAAGCTCTTTAATTTATCTAGCTGAAGGATTACGAGAAGGGATATCCGACTCATGACCTAGAGCTATCAGTAGTGGTTTTTGCCTTGAAGATATGGAGGCACTATTTATATGGAGAGAAGTGTGAGATATACACAGACCACAAAAAGTCTGAAGTATATCTTCACTTAGAAGGAGCTGAATATGAGGCAGCGGCGATGGTTGGAATTGATCGAAGATTACAATTGTGAAATTCTGTACTATACGGGCAAAGTAAATGTTGTGGCTGATGCCTTGAGTAGGAAAGGCAGGGAGAAGTTACTGATGCTAATAACTCAGGAAGAGTTAGTAAAAGATTTCGAAAGATTGGAATTAGAAGTGAAATATCCGAAGGAGTCAAATGAGAAACTGTTTGTAGTGGAGGCGATTCTGACCTTACTAGATAAAATAAAGGAGGCTCAAGAGAAGGATGAAGAATGTGATGACATAAGAAAGTGAATTTTTGAAGGAGAAGACTTGAAGTATAAGGTTGATAGCGTAGGGCTGCTAAGATTTGAAAGAAGTATCTGGATACCGATGGTCCCGGAGTTGAGAGAGGAGATTTTACAAGAAGCTCACAGTTGAAGATATTCCGTACACCCTGGGAGCACTAAAATGTATCAAGACTTGCGGCAACATTTCTAAGGGTACCAATTACCATTAGTGGAGTTTGCTTACAATAATAGTTATCACGCTAATATTGGCATGCCACCGTACAAAGCGTTATACGGAAGAAAGTGTCGAACACCGTTGTGTTTGAACGAAGTGGGAGAGCGGATGTTAGGTTTGTATAACGCCAACATGCAATCAAATTACATAAATAAAACGGAAGCGCGATAAAATCAGATTTTAAAAATTTTATACAAACCATCACCATGATCTTTCTTTATATACAATTATTAAATAAACAACAGAGATGGATAATAAGAATTATACCCTTGTAGAATTCTAGCTTCCTCAGGTATAAGTTCACCTCTAATTCTTTCGCGTTCTCCTTGAATTCCACCGATTAAATTCCTTCTTTTGATCAACGTTAGCCACCCAAGTGTTTGGCCTCTAGAGGTGATCCACCAAGGAATAATACTTGTTCAAAAAGATAGGTGTTGACAAAACCCTAGTTTCTATCTCTATATAAATTGTAAGTACTCTCCACAATTTTAATACAAGAATGTGTAACTCTAATCTATGATAAGACTTCTCTTATTTATAGATGTAGGAAAACCCTCCCCTAAACTATTTAGGATTATGGTTTCTATTCTAATTAAATCCTTTAATTAAATTAAACTCCTAATCTAATTAAGAATTCATGAGAGAATACTTCTATTAATTAATTCCTAATCCCTATTAAGAATTAAATAATAGTAATAGTAATAATAGTAATAATAATAATAATAATATTAATAATAATAATAATAATAATAATAATAATAATAATACTAATAAGACTCCTCTTATTAATTTATATTTAATATTTCCAAAATATTAAATAATAAATATTAAGCTCTTTAATTTATTATATCTCCATAGAATAAATTAAATACACTTAACTTATTCTTACAATTATGTCATTTACTTCTTAAATAAACGTTTTTTTTTTTTGCGGTGTGACCCTTTAGGTTCTCCATATTAAACCGGTTGTGAATAAATCAATTAGAACAATTCTAATCTTATTTAAATAAATAAATTAAACTATTTAATTCATTTAAATAAATAATATTTATTCTACAATAAGAGTAATCACCCTTAGCGATCAACGACTTTTAGATAATATAAATTTCAACATTAATCACAAAAGAACCTTGTAGTGAATAGTTACCGTACAATTCAATCTTCTACTATACAATGTCCCAATTAAATATAAGACATAGAATTACTGTCAAGTCTTATTTTATTTAATTATATGCATTTCGATTCTGAAATGCACAACTCTAAATAATGCAAACTAGAAACTTCTTTCTAATTTCATTCTGCCTTGGCCAACGACTACTGAGTTGTCATCTATCGAATCACATAAGACATTCACATCTTTTACTAGATGTGGTAGATTCTTTGTTGATCATTCATCTATCTCCATATATAACTTATTATACCCAATCCTACCATTTGATATACCTTAAAGGTCTTAAGGGACATGTCAAAGTATAACTCATCATACATAAGATTCTTTGATGATCTCAAGTCCAAGGATCACTTGTACTACTATCACTAGAGGAATTCATATTGACAGGCGAGTAAAACTCCATTAAGTATTCCTTAGCAAGCCACATTCAGTGAATTTATTCTTCAATAAGCACCTACATGCTTGCTTTGGTGTCTCCACGCAAATGATTATGAGATCAATTATCCTCTTGCTAAGAGCAAGCAACGTATGTACTAATCTATCCGAATTCACTAATCCCCTTTTAGTAATCCAACGATTATGAACGATTTTAGTTTTTAAGCATTACTTAAAACTATGGGTTTATCACATCAATTTAAAAGGATGCTTGGCTTAACCCAAGGAACGTATATTCATTTGATGCTAAAGGCGTTTATCATGATTCTAAAAGCATTACTTAAAACTATGGGTTTATCACATATAAAATAATAACACCATGTAGATAAAGTAAAATGTCTTTAGTAAACGAATAAGATTACAAAGTATATGCTACATCATATCAAATATGATTGGCTTATATGCATACTACTTTCAATCTCCCATTTGCACTAAAGCTAATCGTCATGGTATCAAATACCCTTCTTCTCTAAGTGACGATCATCTTGCTGTTGGATAAAGCTTCAGTTAATGGATATGCAATGTTGTTATCGAGAATCCACTATCTCTATAATGACTTTTCCTCTTTCAATGATTCCTCTAATCAAATGAAAGTGTCGCAACACATGTTTGAATTCAAGATGAGACTTAGAAACTATTCCTAGTTTTGTGATGAGCTTTTTCATCCAAACAATAAACTTATAGCTTCACTTACAGCTATATACTTTGTCTTTGTCACTAAACCAACAACTCTTTGTTGTTTGGAACTTTTCCAATTCACTACACCACCATTCAAGGTAGCGATTTACCCTAAAGTGGATTTGTTATCGTCTTGGTCAGTCTGAAAAACTTGATCTGCTTAACCCTCTAGTTTTAATTCAAACCTACCATGAATCATAGTCACATCTTCAGTATCGGTTAAGTACTTAAAGATGTTTATCACTGTCTTCTCCAGAATATGACTGATCAATATCAGGCCGTGTATATTCATTGCATACATGATAGTAACTCATGCGATCTCTCTTTTATTGGGGACAATTTTAGAGAGATACACTCTATGGCTCATCACCATGAGACCTCTCTTGGAGTTTTCCATGTTAAACGCCTTTAGCATCAAATGAATATACGTTCCTTGGGTTAAGCCAAGCATCCTTTTAAATTTATCTATATAGATTTATATCCCCAACTTATACGATACTTATCCTAACTCATTCGTGGAGAAATGTTTAAACAATTTTATCTTTACTGATAGTACTAAGAATGTCACTGCGCTCCCACTGACCTTCTGTACACATTTGGTTCATCCGCGTTTTGATAAAATCAAACTCCTTTGATTGTCTCATCAAACTGGATGTTTCATGTTTGAGAAGTTTGCTTCAATCCATAAATGGATTGTTGTAGCTCATATACCTGATTTGCTTCAACCATTGAAACAAATCCATCTGGTTGTATCATACATACATTCTCCTCAAATCTTTATTAAGGAAGGATGTGACGCCCCCAAATCCGGGTCACCTGAACCACAGACCTGGTTCGTCACTATCTCAAACATACATTATGCTGTTGACAATATATAGCGGAATAAAGGAATATTTATATTGATATAACATAAATAGTCCTGTCCCAAGTCTCGAAACCAAGACTACTACAAAGTATAACTTAATACATAAGGGTGATTAAGTCTTAATACATCACAAACGTCAACAGGTCTTAATACATAATCAAAATGATAATCTTAATGGTACAAAACTAATCAGTAACTTTGTCTTCGCCTTTATCCTTCCCTGAGCTTTCACCACGAGCCCCACTAATGAAATGTTTTAAGGAAAGCAAGAGTGAGCAACAAATTTGCTTCGCAAGTATAATAACAATAATCGTGAATCATCACATGAATACTTTATAGCTTACAAGAATCAAGAGAACAAAAGATAGTTCAAGAATTTGCACAATTTTTACGAGTGATCTCTTTGACACAATTGTAGGGCCTCTATGGACCGAATGATTTAAATGTTCCCAAATGAAGGAAATATTCTATATTGAGCACGCATCATGACGCTAAACTCTACTAGAATCACCAGAAATTCATCTGATATCCCAACATACTAATACAATAGGTGATCAGCCTAATGTACCCGGTGTTATGCATAACCCCTTTTAGATATTGTTCGCGCGCGTGTCGGTTCCCCGACATACATATTGTTTCCCCTACTATGAGGGTTGTTCATCTTAGCTTTACATAGGAATCCAAACCAAACAATTTGATCGAGTAGCTTTACTTAACAACAATGATGATTAAACATACGTCTAGCCGAAATAATTGGCTTTGATATCTATCTCATGCAGTTCATGGAATATAGAACTTGAAAGCTTTAATAACATGCGTTGAAGCATGGCTAGACAACGTGAACGATTAACAGTTCATTCTAAGAGTACTTGCGATACGACAATGATTGAAATAAAGGAACATGTCTAGAATATCTTGAATAAGATAAGAAACTCGCTTAATGGAGTAATACTTACAACAATATACAACATTTGTATAAGATAGGAAGCTTGCTCAAATAAAAATAATAGTTGAGTAAGGAACTTGCAATAATATAGAATACTTGTCCAATTATAACTTGAGTAAGATGAAACTTTCTCAATAAATAGCTTGAATAAGATTAAGAGAATTTGCATTCAATATATAGAAAGAATGAAGTTAGGGAACTTGCCCAACTCAAGGGTTAGACAAGCGTTAGGAAACTTGCCTGGTACGCCTGCTACAATATTACAACACACGCTCCTTAATATCCTACACAATTAAGTACATATTCACAAAACAATTAGTCACATACTAGATACCAAATAATGGTTTATACTACTCTATAATGTTTCATTCTTATGAGAAACTAAATATTAAATAATATTATACACACTAGTTACAGCGTTATGACGCTTGCGCGTCCGCACGCCAACCTCGCATATTCGAATGCCCAAGCGACACGCAATTGCGTACGCCTAGCACACCCATTCGATTTATCTAATACTCATTAGTTAACGCTAGGTATCATTATAAATCATAACATTCATATTTTTGAACTTAGAACAATGTCTTTTATTGTCGGAAGCATTACACGTTGCACAGACGCATGACCGACGCCTTCTGTTTGCACAACAGCCCTAAGAAGGTCAATTTCAAAATTGCTCTAGGTAGTAAATTTCAATTCTAATTAATAAAAGTTATAGGTCTATCTCTAAGCTTTCTGGATCATCTTGAATCATCCAATTTGGAGTTTATATGAGAAACTTAGGTCCGTTTTACTAAAGGAGGTCAGCATCGCGCAACGAGCTCGCCCCGGAGTGCTTGTGCTCACCCCAGAGTGCCTGTGCTCGCCCCCCATAGTGCTTGTTCTCACCCTAGATGAGCTCCTCTCCTCGCCCTCCTCTTGATGAGCTCGCCCACTTCTCCGATGAGCTCGCCCATGAGTTCGCCCACCTTTTTGATGAGCTCGCCCATTTTCTGATGAGCGCGTCTCTTTTCTAATGAGCATGCCCTCCTTTCCCTTCTGATGAGCACGTCCTCCTTTCCTTTATGATGAGCACGCCCTTCCTTTCCTTTCTGATGAGCACGCCCACTTTATGATGAGCTCGCCCAATTTACAATGAGCTCGCCTTAAGCCAAATGAGCTCGCCTCCTCTCTGTCGAGCTCGCCCAGACCAAATGAGCTCGCCCCAAAGGGCTGAGCTCGCCCCCGAAGGGCTCCTCTCTGCCGAGCTCGCCAACAAGCTCTGTTTTGGCACCCAAACTTCAAACCTTCATAACTTATTCGTTACAACTCAGAATTAGGCCATTTCAGAGGCTATGGAAAGCTTACAACATGAATTATAAGACTCCTATGGATTCATACACTTATAGCCTTAACCAAAATTATCAAACATGAAAATATCTACAATGGTCCTCTAAATTCGTCCAACAGCCCATGTTCTTGTTCAACAGTTCATTGTTCTTGATCCATTAAGCCAAGGTAGGGATTTCTTTCATTTTTGTTCCACTTTGATGTTGTTAATAGCTTACATAGTCTTTTAACAACATTTACAAACATCCAAAATAAATAACACTAGCAAGAATCGCAGCAAATCCAACCCATAAGCTTAAAAGCTCTACAACCATGAAACTTTCAAAACCTTAACCAAAATCAAATGGAAATAGATTAAGTGAGATGATTACCTCTTTTAATCCCTCCAAGATGCTAGAGAGCTTCCAGGCTAGGCTTGAGACTCTCCTTCTACTTCTTTGGCTCCTTTCTTCTCCACTTGTGTCTCTCCTTTCTTCTTCCTTCAAGTTTCTTCCTCTTCCTCTCCCTTTGTTCTTGTACTCCTGCTCTCTCTCTCTCTATACTACTCCCTCCCTCTCTACAGCTCTCTTCTTGCTAGCAAAAGGACTAAGCTTGGAAATAAGCTGAGTATAAGAGAATGGAAGGAAAGGAGTCGGATGAATAAGGCTTCGGAGAATGAAGGAGTTTAACACTCGAGGTCCTCCTCTTTCTTTCTTTTTATGCACCTCTCTTCTCTCTACTATGCTCTTACTCTTTCTGCAGCACAAAGCTTGGTAGTTGAAAGTTTGAATGGGGAAGGTGAAGATTTTGCATCGGATGAAATGGAGCGGCATAGGAGAATGAAGAGGTTGTAAGCCCGAGCATTAAATTGCTTGGCTTAAGGACATTGGCATGTTAGGTTTGTATATAGCGTGAGCATGTAATCAAATTACATAAATAGTGCGGAAGCGCGATAAAAAAACGGATTTTAAAATTTTTCTTACAAACCATCACCATGATCATCCATGTGCTCAATTATCAATTAAACGAAAGAGATAAAGTATGAGAATCATACCCTTGTAGAACCATGCTTCCACAGGTACGAGTTCACCTCCAAATCCTTCGCGTTCTCCTTGAATTCCACCGATTAAATTCCTTCCTTTGATCAACGTTAGCAACCCAAGTGTTTGGTCTCTAGAGGTGATCCACCAAGGAATAATAGTTGTTCAAGAAGATGGGTGTTGGCAAAACCCTAGTTTTTATCTCTATATTCAATCTTCTACCATACAATGTCCCAATTAAATATAAGACGTAGAATTACTGTAAAGTCTTATTTTATTTAATTATATGCATTTCGATTCTGAAATGCACAACTCTAAATAATGCAAACTAGAAACTTCTTTCTAATTTCATTCTGCCTTGGCCAACGACTACTGAGTTGTCATCTATCGAATCACATAAGACATTCACATCTTTTACTAGATGTGGTAGATTCTTTGTTGATCATTCATCTATCTCCATATATAACTTATTATACCCAATCCTACCATTTGATATACCTTAAAGTTCTTAAGGGACATGTCAAAGTATAACTCATCATACATAAGATTCTATGATGATCTCAAGTCCAAGGATCATTTGTACTACTATCACTAGAGGAATTCCTATTGACAGGCGAGTAAAACTCCATTAGGTATTCCTTAGCGAGCCACGTTCAGTGAACTTATTCTCTAATAAGCACCTACATACTTGTTTTAGTGTCTCCACACAAATGATTATGAGATCAATCATCCTCTTCATAAGAGCAAGCAACGTATGTATTAATCTATTCGAATTCACTAATCCCCTTTTTAGTAATCCAACGATTAGGAACGTTTTTAGTTTGTGAGCTATCTAGAATTTAGATCTCATTAGCATGATCCCCATCATGATTCTAAAAATATTGCTCAAAACTATGGGTTTATTACATTGAATATAACAGCACCATGTATATAATGTAAAAATTCCTTTAATAACCGAATAAGATTACAAAGTATATGCTACATCATATCAAATATGATTGGCTTGTGTGCAAACTACTTTCAATCTCCCACTTGCACTAAAGCCAATCATCATGGTATCTAATACCCTTCTTCTCTAAGTGACGATCATCCTGCTGTTTGGATAAAGCTTCAGTAAGGGGATATGCAATGTTGTTCTCCAGAGTCCACTATCTCTATAGTGACTTTTCCTCTTTCAATGATTCCACTAATCAAATGAAAGTGCCGCAACACTTGTTTGAATCTAAGAATAGACTTAGGAACTTATTCCTAGTTCTGTAATGAACTTTTCATCCAAACAATCAACTTGCAGCTTCATTTACAGCTATATACTTTGTCTTTGTCACTAAACCAGTAACTCTTTGCTGTTTAGAACCTTTCCAATTCACTGCACCACCTTTTGAGGTAACTATTTACCCTAAAGTGGATTTGTTATCGTCTTGGTCAGTCTGAAAAACTTGAGTCTATTTAGCCCTCTAGTTTTTTGATTCATACCCACCATGTATCATGATCACATATTCAGTATAGGTTAAGTACCTAAAGATGTTTATCACTGTCTTACGGTGATCATCTCCAGAATATGACTGATCAACATCAAGCCTTGTATATTCATTGCATACATGATAGTAACTCATTCGATCTCTCATTCAATTGGGGGCAATTTTAGAGAGATACACTCCATGGCTCATCATCATGAGACCTCTCTTGGAGTTTTCCATGCTAAACTCCTTTAGCATCAAATGAATATATGTTCCTTGGGTCAAGCTGAACATCCTTTTAAATCTATCTATATAGATTTATATCCCCAACTTATAGGATGTTCCTCCCAAGTTATTCATGGAGGAATGTTTAGACAATTTTATCTTTACTGATTGTAGCATTGGCGTGTTATTCCTTATCAGTAGTATATCAATAGATAATACTAGGAATGTCACAGTGCTTCCACTGACCCTTTTGTACACACTAGGTTCATTCTCGTCTTTGATAAAATCAAACTCTTTTGATTGTCTCATCAAAATGAATGTTTCATCTTTGAGAAGCTTGCTTCAATCCATCTTTGGATCATTGTAGCTTAAAACACGATTTGCTTCAACCTTTGAAACAAATTCCTCTGGCTGTATCATACATACATTCTCCTCAAGTCTTCATTGAGGAAGGGTGTCTCCACATCTATTTTGCCAGATTTGGTAATAAGCTGCAATCACAAGCAAAATCCAAATGGACTTGAGCATTACCCGGTAATAAGGTTTTATCACAGTCAACTCCTTGACTTGAAAAACCTTTTAAACAGGTCTGGTCTTATAGGTTTTCACCTTGCCATTTGCCCCAGTCTTTATCTTAAAGACCCATATTCACACTCTAGGGATTATGCCCTTTTGTGGAGTAAGCAGAGTCTATACTTGGTTCTTTTACATGGAGTTCATTTCGGATTTCATGGCCATCTGCCATTTCTCTGAGTGTCTTCTACTCATAGCCTTATCGTATATAACTGGATCATCATCCTTTATGATGCGTACCTCATCATCATCGTCTATGATGAATTCATACCTCCCAGGTATCTTCGGTACTCTTCCAGATTTACGATTCTGTTGTGGTACAATAGGTCTATCTACAGGTCCTCTTTTCAACTTAAAGTGCTTTGTGGTTCTTGAACTCCTTCAAGATCTATTACCCTCCCACTAGTTCCTTCAATGATAAACACCTTTATCTAAAAAGGCAACGTGTAGGATTATAGTAATAATACCCTAAACTTTCTTTAGGATATCCCACAAGTCTGCACTTGTCAGATTTTGTCCCAAACTTATCTTTGCAACCCTTTTCACATAAGCTGAACAACCCCTTATCTTAGCATACTTAAGAGTAGGAATCCTTCCTATCCATAACCTTTATGGAGTCTTGGGCTCGGATTTTTGAGGTTACCTTATTTTGTAGATATGCAGCCGTTTCTAGGGCATAACCCCAGATGGATACTAGAATGTCGGTAAAAATCATTATGGACTGAACCATGTCCAACAAGGTGTTAGGTTTGTATATAGCGCGAACATACAATTAAATTACATAAATAGTGCGGAAGCGCGATAAAACGGATTTTAAAATTTTTATACAAACCATCACCAAGATCAATCTACATGCTCAATTAACGATATAAACGAAAGAGATAGAGATTAAGAAATTATACCCTCGTAGAACCGTGCCTCCCCGGGTACAAGTTCAACTCCAATTCCTTCGCGTTCTCCTTGAATTTCACGGATGAGATTCCTTCCTTTGATCAAAGTTAGCCACCCAAGTGTTTAGCCTCTAGAGGTGATCCACCAAGGAAGAATAGGTATTCAAGAAGTTGGGTATTGGCAAAACCCTAGTTTCTATCTCTATAGAAATTGTAAGTACTCTCCACAATCTAATGCAAGAGTGTGTAATCCTAATCTATGATAAGACCCCTCTTATTTATAGATGTAGGAAAACCCTTCCCTAAACTATTTAGGATTAGGGTTTCTATTATAATTAAACTCCTTTAATTAATTATGCTCCTAATCCAATTAGGAATTTATGTGAGAGTACTTCTATTAATTAATTCCCAATCCCTATTAGTTATTAAATCATAGTAAGAGTAATAATAATAATAAGACTCCTCTTTTTAATTTATATTTAATATTTCTGAAATATTAAATAATAAATATTAAGCTATTTAATTTATTCTATCCCCATATATTAAACTAAATACACTTAACTTATTATTACAATTATGCCATTTACTTCTTAAATAAATATTTTTCTTTTGCGGTGTGACCCTTTAGGTTCTCCATATTAAACCGGTTGTGAATAAATCAATTAGAACAATTCTAATTTTATTTAAATAAATAAATTAAACTATTTAATTCATTTAAATAAATAATATTTATTCTACAATAAGGGTAAGCCCCCTTAGTATTAACGACTTTCCAGATAATATAGATTTCAACATTAATCACAAACGAACTTTCAGTGAATAGTTACCGTACAATTCAATTCTTCTATCATACAATGTCCCAATTAAATATAAGACATGGATTTACTGTCAACTCTTATTTTATTTAATTATATGTATTTCGATTCCCAAATGCACAACTCTAAATAATGCAAATTAGAAACCCTTTCTAATTTCATTCTGCCTTGGCCAAGGACTACTGAGTTGTCATTTATCGAATCACATAGGACATTCACATCGTTTGCTAGACGTGGTAGATTATTTGTTGATCATTCACCTATCTCCATGCACAACTTATTATACCCAATCATACTCTTTGATATACCCCAAAGGTCTTAAGGGACATGTCAAAGTATAACTCATCATACACAAGATACTATGATGATCTCAAGTCCAAGGATCACTTGTACTACTATCACTAGAGGAATTTCTATTGACAGGCGAGTAAAACTCCATTAGGTATTCTTTAGTGAGCCACGTTCAGTGAACTTATTCTTCAATAAGCACCTACATACTTGCTTTAGTGTCTCTACACAAATGATTATGAGATCAATTATCCTCTTCTTAAGAGCAAGTAACGTATGTACTAATCTATCCGGATTCACTAATCCTCTATTTAGTAATCCAACGATTAGGAACGATTTTAGTTTGTGAGCTATCTAGAATTTAGATCTCATTAGCATGCTCACCATCATGATTCTAAAAGCATTGCTCAAAACTATGGGTTTATCACATTTAATATAACAGCACCATGTAGATAATATAAAATGCCTTTTAAGAAAATCAATTCTTTTATTAATAAATAAATAAGATTACAAAGTATATGCTACATCATATCAAATATGATTTGCTTGTGTGCATACTACTTTCAATCTCCCAGTTGCACTAAAGACAATCGCCATGGTATCTAATACCCATCTTCTCTAAGTGACGATCAAACTGTTGTTGAGTTAAAGCTTTAGTAAATGGAACTGCAATGTTGTCTTAAGAGTCCACATGCTCCAGGGTGACATCTCCTCTTTCAATGATCTCTCTAATCAAATGAAACCGCCGCAACACGTGTTTGGATATCTGATGAGACATGGGTTCCTTAGCGTGCGCAACAGCTCCATTGCTGTCACAGAATAAAGGTACGGCTCCTCTAATGCTAGGAACCACTCCAAGTTCAGTCATGAACTTTTTCATCCAAACAGCTTCCTTTGCAGCTTCACTTGTAGCTATGTACTCTGCCGCTGTCACTAAATCAGCAACTGTTTGCTGCTTGGAACTCTTCCAACTCATCGCACCACCGTTTAAAGCAAACATATACCGTGAAACGGATTTACTATCATCTTGGTCCGTTTGAAAACTTGAGTCTGTATAGCCCTCTAGTTTCAATTCAGACCTACCGGAGACAAGAAATACATCCTTATTTCTTCTCAAGTACTTTAGGATGTTTTTCGCTGCCTTCCAGTGCTCTTCTCCTGGATTCGACTGATATCTGCTTGTTACACTAAGTGCATGAGCGACATCTAGTCTAGTACATATCATACCGTACATGATAGATCCTATTGCAGAAGCATATGGAATCTTACTCATTCGGTCTCTCTCCTCAGGTGTCTTTGGGGCTTGTTTCTTGGAGAGATGTATTACGTGGCTCATTGGCATGAGACCTCTCTTGGAATCTTCCATACTAAACTTCTTTAGCATCGAGTCAATGTACTTTCCTTGGGTCAAGCCTAGCATCCTTTTAGATCTATCTCTATAGATCTTTATCCCCAAAATATAGGATGTCTCACCCAAGTCCATCATGGAGAAGTGTTTAGATAACCAAATTTTGATCGACTGTAGCATAGGAACATCATTCCCTATCAGTAATATATCATCAATATATAATACAAGGAATGAAACAGCGCTCCCACTAACCTTCTTGTATACACAAGGTTCATCCTCATTTTTGATAAAATCAAACCTTTTGATTATCTCATCAAAACGGATGTTCCATCTTCGAGAAGCTTGCTTCAATCCATAAATGGATCGTTGTAGCTTACAGACTTGGTTTGTTCCAACCGTTGAAACAAAACCCTCTGGCTGTATCATATATACATTCTCCTCAAGCTCTTCATTGAGGAAGGCCGTTTTCACGTCCATTTGCTAGATCTCGTAGTCATAATAAGCTGCAATTGCAAGCAAAATCCGAATGGACTTGAGCATAGCTACTGGTGAGAAGGTTTCATCATAGTCAACTCCTTGTCTTTGTTTGAAACCTTTTGCAACCAGTCGGGCCTTATAGGTCTCTACCTTGCCATCTGCTCCAGTCTTTCTCTTAAAGACCCATTTACACCCAATAGGCTCAATGCCCTCAGGTGGTGAAACCAAAGTCCATACTTATTTTTCATACATGGAGTCCATCTCGGATTTCATGGCTTCTAGCCATTTCTCTGAGTCTTCACTACTCATAGCCTCTTCGTAAGTCAATGGATCATCATCATGTATGATGCGTACCTCATCATCATCCTCTATGATAAATCCATACATATCAGGTATCTTCGGTACTCTTCCAGATTTACGAATAGGTAGTGGTACAATAGGTTTTTCTACTTGGTTAGGTACCTGATTTTGATCCGTAGTATTTTGTGGTTCTTGAACTTCTTCAAGATATATCTTATTCGCAACAAACACCTTTTAATCAATAGGATGATAGAAATAATACCCTGATGTTTCTTTAGGGTATCCCATGAATCTACATTTATCGGATCTAGTCTTCAGCTTATCATGCTCAAACCTTTTGACATAAGCTGGACAACCCCAAGTCTTAACATGCTTAAGATTTGGTTTCCTCCCTGTCCATATCTCATATGGAGTCTTTGGGATGGATTTGATAGGTACCTTGTTAAGTAGGTATGCAGCCGATTCTAGGGCATAACCCCAGAAGGATACTGGAAGGTCGGTAAAACTTATCATGGAACGAACCATGTCCAACAATGTTCGATTTCTCTTTTCAGATACACCATTTAACTGTGGCGTTCCTGGTGGAGTCCATTGTGAGATTATACCATTTTCTTTGAGACAATTGAGAAACTTATTGGTTAAGTATTCCCCTCCTCGATCCGATCAAAGAATCTTAATACGCTTACCAGTTTCCTTCTATACTTCACTTCTGAATTCTTTGAACTTTTCAAACGATTCAGATTTGTATTTCGTTAAATATACATATCCAAATCTAGAATGATCATCAGTGAAAGTAATAAAATAAGAATACCATCCTCGTGCATTCGTTGTCACAGGTCCACATACGTCTGTGTGTACCAATGCTAACAACTCTGTAACTCTTTCTCTTTTTCCAGTAAAAGAAGATTTAGTCATTTTACCCATGAAACAAGATTCATAAGCTGGATATGATTCGTAATTAGATAGCTCTAAAAGCCCATATTTATGCAACTTGGATAATCTTGTTTCATTGATATGACCGAGTCTACAGTGCCACACAAAGGTATAATTAACATCATCTCTTTTTCTTTTCTTAGTTTGTTCAATTTGAAGTATATTTTCATGTAAGTCAAGTATGTAAAGTCCATTCAGTAGATTGCCAACACCATATAAAACATTTTTATTATAAATAGAACAACTATTGTTCTTTATTATAATATCAAAACCATCCATATCCAATACAGAAATTGAAATAATGTTTCTAATGAGTGTCGGAACATAATAACAATTATTTAAACTAATGAACTTGCCCGAAGGCAGTGCTAAACAATAAGTCCCTACAGCTAATGCAGCAACCTTTGCTCCATTTCCCACTCGTAGGACGACTTCATCCTTGTTCAGCTTTCTACTTCTGATTAGTCCCTGCATATTATTACATATGTGAGAATTACAGCCGGTATCCAATACCCAAGTAAAATTTTGACTTTCAGAAAAATTAATTTCAATCATGAACAAACCTAGATCGGAAGTCGAAGCTTCTCCAAGCTTCTTTTGGTCCGCAAGATACTCCTTCCAGTTCTTCTTCCAGTGTCCCGGCTTATTGCAATGGTAGCAAATTCCTTTGCTATCTGGATCAGGTTTCCTTTTATCCTTTCTTTTCGCCTTGCCCTTAGCCTTCTTGTTTCTCTTCTTTTCAGAAGATACCTTGGGCCTCTTCCTTTTCTTGGAATAATCATACACTAGTAAGACTTGGTTCTTGTTGGATGAGAAGTGACCTTCAGCAGTTTTCAACATGTTAAGTAACTTAGGCAAGCTCGCGTCCAACTTATTCATGTGAAAATTCACAACAAATTGTGAGAAGGTGTTCGGGAGTGACTGCAAGATCAAATCTTGACTTAACTCCCCATCCATCACGAACCCAAGCTGTCCAAGTTGTTCAATTAGATTGATCATCTTAAGGACATGAGTCTCAATAGCAGTGCCCTCGGTCATACGAGATCGGAAGAGCTCCTTAGATATCTGATGTCTAGCAGGCCTACTTTGCTCACCATACAACTCCTTGAGGTGCAACAATATAGTAGGAGCATCCATAGTTTCATGCTGACGCTGAAGCTCGTTACTCATGGATGCGAGCATGATGCATTGAGCCAAGATTGCATCATCTTGCCACTTTCTGAAAGTAGCAATCTCTTCCTCAGAGGCTGTTTCTGCAACATTTGCAGGGACTGGCGAATTTAGGACATAAGAAATTTTTTCAGCAGTGAGAACAATTCTCAAATTCCTTAACCAGTCCGTGTAATTCGGTCCGGTCAGTTTGTTAGCATCAAGTATGCTACGAAGTGATAGTGAGTTTGACATTTTTAAATCCTACATGTGAAATAGACAACATTTTAGCATACATTCATTTAATTAATTACCAAAATAAATTAGGTCTTTATTTTAAATTGGTATCTCCCACTATTTTCATCAAACTATATTACCCTCATTATATAGTTCGGCAATTCTAATTAAAGATTTGCTAGTGAGATTAAGGATCTCATTTCAAATGTATATAGCCTTGTGGTGACACAACAAACGATATATAAATAAATAGGTAGACAACTATTTGTCAATTATATCTCTATGTAACTCCTTGTTTTTTGCCTCTTGGATATTTTTGATCAAGTGGTGACTCATCCGACTCAAAATTATCCAAGTTAAGTCCCTCCTAGCACTTCCATATATTCGAAAGAAAAACACTGTCCTTGTGGTGACACAACAAACTCATATTTAACATTTAATACTCTATTGTTTTACCATGCTAGAAGGCGACGTTCGATATTCCAAATATCTTTGAACGCTTAGGACTTAATATGATTTCTTTGAGGGGTTTATTATTATTAGTCTCATCTTGTTTAGCGCGCATGCACATACATATATAAAATACGCGTCATATTATTTAACATGCGAAGCATTTTGTATAATATATAATATATACATAGTAAGCATGCACATATAGAATACTATATTCTACCCGGACTGATTATGGACTTTTATTCTAGTTTGGTTCACTAGAGCCACCAAGTGAATCAAAAAATTAAACCTAGGGTGTAAGAATAAAATTTAAATATAACTATTACATTTAAAACCAGGCTCCAATACAAACGGGTCTTCAATCGCTCCTTGCTCATTTGTCTCTAATTCTTCAAAATTAATTCTAACTAGTCCTATTACATAAACTATTTACAATAAATAGAAACCTTGATCAGCAGTCAAGGGGAAGTACATAGGAGGAAGATAGAATTTATATTAAGAAAAATTAGAGAAGACGATGTACGCAGACCCCATTTATAAAAACCCATACATTCAAGCATCCTCTAAAATAATTCCAATCACACATTGGTCAATAGTCCATAATCAATCCCTATTTATTATCATACATATCTCTATATGTATCAATAAATAACATTCATCCCATGAATAATAAAACCATTCCATATATGCATTGATATCAATTAATGGGCAAAAGTTTTGCTAATACTTAGTTTTGAAACAAAATAAACTCTTTTATTTTAATCAAAAACCAAATCCAAATTAAACTCCTTTAATTTTAGCAATCTGAAATCCTATTCCAGATAAAATAAACATCTTTATTTTAAACTTATATCAATTAAATAAACCATTTATTTTAATTGAAGGAAAAATTATTTTTCGGATTCTGCTGTCCGGTGTAGCTGCGCCCAAAATGAACTGGGAAACGGCGTAGCTACGCTGAACTCCAAAAATGATTTTTCTGGGTTTGGGCGCAGCTGCGCTTCAGAATGAACTGGAGCCGGCGCAGCTGCGCCGCGTAACAGATTCAGAAAAATGGATTCTGCCCAAAAATTTCGATCCAATCGCATACCATACACACATGGAATCATCAAAATCAATAATTACAACAAGATTAGGCTCTGATACCACTGTTAGGTTTGTATATAGCGCGAACATACAATTAAATTACATAAATAGTGCGGAAGCGCGATAAAACGGATTTTAAAATTTTTATACAAACCATCACCAAGATCAATCTATGTGCTCAATTAACGATATAAACGAAAGAGATAGAGATTAAGAAATTATACCCTCGTAGAACCGTGTTTCCTCGGGTACAAGTTCAACTCCAATTCCTTCGCGTTCTCCTTAAATTTCATGAATGAGATTCCTTCCTTTGATCAACGTTAGCCACCCAAGTGTTTGGCCTCTAGAGGTGATCCACCAAGGAAGAATAGGTATTCAAGAAGTTGGGTATTGGCAAAACCCTAGTTTCTATCTCTATAGAAATTATAAGTACTCTCCACAATCTAATGCAAGAGTGTGTAACCGTAATCTATGATAAGACCCCTCTTATTTATAGATGTAGGGAAACCCTTCCCTAAACTATTTAGGATTAGGGTTTCTATTATAATTAAACTCTTTTAATTAATTATGCTCCTAATCCAATTAGTAATTCATGTGAGAGTACTTCTATTAATTAATTCCCAATCCATATTAGGAATTAAATAATAGTAATAGTAATAATAATAATAAGACCCCTCTTATTAATTTATATTTAATATTTCCAAAATAATAATACTAATAAATATTAAGCTATTTAATTTATTCTATCCCCATAGATTAAATTAAATACACTTAACTTATTATTACAATTATGTCATTTACTTCTTAAATAAATAATTTTCTTTTGCGGTGTGACCCTTTAGGTTCTCCATATTAAACCGGTTGTGAATAAATCAATTAGAACAGTTCTAATTTTATTTAAATAAATAAATTAAACTATTTAATTCATTTAAATAAATAATATTTATTCTACAATAAGGGTAAGCCCCCTTAGCGATCAACGACTTTCCAAACAATATAGATTTCAACATTAATCACAAAAGAACCTTTCAGTAAATAGTTACCGTACAATTCAATTCTTCTACCATACAATGTCCCAATTAAATATAAGATATGAATTTACTGTAATGTCTTATTATACCCAATCATACCCTTTGATATACCCCAAAAGTCTTAAGGGACATGTCAAAGTATAACTCATCATACACAAGATACTATGATGATCTTAAGTCCAAGGATCACTTGTACTACTATCAGTATAGGAATTCCTATTGACAGGCTAGTAAAACTCCATTAGGTATTCCTTAGCAAGCCACGTTCAGTGAACTTCTTCTTCAATAAGCACCTACATACTTGCTTTAGTGTCTCTACACAAATGATTATGAGATTAATCATCCTCTTCTTAAGGGCAAGCAACGTATGTACTAATCTATCCGGATTCACTAATCCACTATTTAGTAATCCAACGATTAGGAACGATTTTAGGATGTGAGCTATCTAGAATTTAGATCTCATTAGCATGATCACCATCATGATTCTAAAAGCATTGCTCAAAACTATGGGTTTATCACATTTAATATAACAGCACCATGTAGATAATATAAAATGTCTTTTAAGAAAATAAGATTACAAAGTATATGCTACATCATATCAAATATGATTAGCTTGTCAATTTGTTTCACTTCTGAATTCTTTGAACCTTTCAAATGATTTAGACTTGTATTTCATCAAATACACACATTCAACTCTTTGAATAACCATCTCCTTTTCTTTTATTAGTTTATTCAATTTGCAAAATGTTTTTCATGTAAGTCTAGTATACAAAGTCTATCAAGTATTCTTCCAGTTTCAAACAAAATATTATCATTATAAATAGAACAACAATTGTTCTTAAATATAATACCAGAACCTTCCTTGTCCAACAATGAAAGTTCAAATGTTTCTAATGAGAACTAGAACATAATAACAACTTATTAACTTAGTAGACTTGCCCATAGGTAACGCTAAAATATAAGTTCCTACGACTAATGTAGCAACCATTGCTCCATTCTCCACAAGTAAGATTACTTACTCTTTGGTTAGCATTCTACTTCTACTTAGTCTCTGCATTGGATTGCATATGTGAGAACTACAGCCGGTATCCAATACCCAAGTAGAACCTTGACTTACAGAAAGATTTATTTTAATCATGAACAAACCTATATTTGTAACCGAAGCTTCACTAAGCTTCTTCTGGTTAGCCCCTGTAAGATTCTCCTTACAGTTTCCTTTCCAGTATCTAGGCTTATTGAAGTGGAAGCAAATTCCTTTGCTATCTGCATCAGTCTTGTTTTTATTGTCCTTTGTTTTTGCCTTTCCATTTACCTTCTTTGAATTGTTCTTCTTTTAAGAAGATCCTTTTGGCCCTCTTCCGCTTCCTGGAAGAATCATCTACCAGTAAGAATTGGTCTTTTTTGGTTGGAAGGTGACTCTTTACAGTTTTCAACATGTTTAAGCAACTCAGGCAGGCTGACATATAGCTTGTTCATGTGGAAATTCACAACAATTTATGAGAAAGAGTCCGGAAGTAATTGCAAGATCAAATCTTGGATCAACTCTCCATCCATTAAAACCCAGTTGTCTTAATTGTTTAATCAGATTGATCATTTTAGGACATATGTCTGTACTATAGTGCCATCGGTCATTCTAGATCGGAAAAGCTCCTTAGATATCTGATATCTAATAGTCCTACTTTCCTCACCATTCAACTTCTTGAAGGTGCCAGAGTATAGTAGGAGCATTCATAGTTTCATGCTGATGCTGAAGCTCGTTACTCATGGATGCGAGCATGATGCATTGAGCCAACTGTGCATCATCTTGCCACTTTCTAAAAGTAGCAATCTCTTCCTTAGAGACATTGTCTGCAACCATTGCAGAGATAAGCGTATTAAGAACATAGGATAGCTTTTCAACCTTGAGAACTATTCTCAAATTTCTTAACTAGTCCTTTTAATTTGGTCCGGTTAATTAGCATCTAATATGCTCCACAGTGATAGTAAATTAGACATTGTAAAATTCTGTAAATAAATTTGTAATTTAACAACATTTTAGCATACATTAATTTCTTAATTAATTACCAAAATAAATTATATCTTTATTTTAAATTGGTACCTCACTATTTTCATCAAACCATATTACCCTCAATATATAGTTCGGCAATTCTAGTTAAAGATTTGCTAGTGAGAATAAGGATCTCATTTCAAATGTATATAGCCTTGTGGTGACACAACAAACGATATATAAATAAATATGTAGACAACTATTGTCAATTACATCACTACGTAACTCCTTGTATTTTGCCTCTTAAATTATTTTGATCAAGTGGTGACACATCCGAATCAAAATTATCCAAGTTAAGTCCAACCTAGCACTTCAATATATGTGAAGAGAAAAATACCGTCCTTGTGGTGACATAACAAAACAGTAATGTTCAATTCCTTAATAAGCATCAAATGTGATAATGCAACATCTTAAATATTTAATACTTGCCTTGTGGTGACACAACAAACTCATATTAAATATTTAATACTCTATTGCTTTACCATGCTAGAAGGCGACGTTCGATATTCCAAATATCTTTGAACGCTTAGGACTTAATATAATTTCTTTGAGGGGTTTGTTATTATTTGTCTCATCTTGTTTAGTGCGCATGTACATATATATATATATATATATATATATATATATATATATATATATATATAAAAATACGCGTTATATTATTTAACATGCGAAGCATGTTGTATAATATATAATATATACATAGTAAGCATGCACATATAGAATACTATATTCTATCCGGATTGATTATTGACTTTTATTCTAGTTTCGTTCACTAGAGCCACCAAGTGAACCAAAAGGTCAAACCTAGGGTGCAAGAACAAAATTTAAATATAAATATTACATTTAAACCCAGGCTCCATTACAAACGGGTCTTCAAGCGCTCTTTGTTCCTTGGTCTCCAATTCTTCAAAATAATTCTAACTAATCCTATTAAATAAACTATTTAAAATAAATAGAAACCTTGATCAACAGTCAAGGGGAAGTACATAGAAGGGAAATATAATTTATATTAAGAAAAATTAGAGAAGACGAGGTATGCAGACCCCATTTATAAAAACTCATTCATTCAAGCATCCACTAAAATAAATCCAATCACACATTGGTCAGTAGTCCATAATCAATCCTTATTTATTATCATACATATCTCCATATGTATCAATAAATAACATTCATCTCATGAATAATAAAACCATTCCATATATGCATTGATATCATTTAATGGGCAATTAAAAGTTTACTAGAAATCCAATTTTGAAACAAAAATAAACTCCTTTATTTTAATCAAAATTTAAATCATAATAAACTTATTTATTTTATTTTATCCAATTTTAAATAAAAATAAACTCTTTTATTTTTAATCAAATTCTAAATCAAAATAAACTCCTTTATTTTAATTAACATGGAAACCAATTTCAAGTTCAAAATAAACTCCTTTATTTTAACTTAAAATTGCTTGGAAAAATAAAATATGTTGAATCATATTCCTTATCAAAATAAACATCTTTATTTTTAAGGTAACTTGGAATCCTATTCCAAAATAGAATAAACTCCTTTATTCTAGTTAACGTGGAATCTCATTCCAAGTTAAAATAAAACTTTTAATTTTAATCCTATTCCAATTCAAAATAAACCTTTTATCTTAATTGAAAATAAATAAAATCAAAATAAAAAAATTTTCAAATTCTGCAGACTGGCGCGGCCGCGCTCCAAAATGAACTAGGAGCGGCGCGGCCGCGCTGCACCCCCAGAAACGATTTCTGGGTTGGGGCGCGGCCACGCTTTAGAATGAACTGGAAGCGGCGCGGCCGCGTAGCATACTTCAAAATTTTTTCTTTGCTCAGAAAATCGATCCAATCGCATACCCATACATACGTGGAATCATCATAATCGATAATTAGCATAAGGTTTGGCTCTGATACCACTGTTAGGTTTGTATATAGCGCGAATATGTAATCAAATTACATAAATAGTGTGGAAGCGCGATAAAAAATGGATTTTAAAATTTTTCTTACAAACCATCACCATGATCATCCATGTGCTCAATTATCAATTAAACGAAAGAGATAAAGTATGAGAATCATACCCTTGTAGAACCATGCTTCCACAGGTACGAGTTCACCTCCAAATCCTTCACGTTCTCCTTGAATTCCACCGATTAAATACCTTTCTTTGATCAACGTTAGCCACCCAAGTGTTTGGTCTCTAGAGGTGATCCACCAAGGAATAATAGTTGTTCAAGAAGATGAGTGTTGGCAAAACCCTAGTTTCTATCTCTATAGAAATTGCAAGTACTCTCTTTCTCCAATTCTTATTGAAGAGTGTGTAACTGTCTAACCCTAAATCATGATAAGACTCCTCTTATTTACAGATATAGGGAACCCTCCTAAACTATTTAGGATTAGGGTTTTTATTTTAATTAAACTCCTTTAATTAATTAAACTCCTAATCCAATTAGAAATTTATGAGAGTACTTTTATTAATTAATTCCCAAACCTTTTTAGGAACTAAATAATAATAATAGTAATAATAATAATAATAAGACTCTTCTTATTAATTTATATTTAATATGTCCAAAATATTAAATAATAAATATTAAGCTATTTAATTTATTCTATCTCCATAGATTAAATTAAATACACTTAACTTATTATTACAATTATGCCATTTACTTCTTAAACAAATATTTTTCTTTTGCGGTGTGACCCTTTAGGTTCTCCATATTAAACCGGTTGTGAATAAATCAATTAGAACGATTCTAATCTTATTTAAATAAATAAATTAAACTATTTCATTTATTTAAATAAATAATATTTATTCTATAGTAACGGTAAGCCCCCTTAGCGATCAACGACTTTCCAGATAATATAGATTTTAACATTAATCACAAAAGAACATTTCAGTGAATAGTTACTGTACAATTCAATCCTTCTACCATACAATGTCCCAATTAAATATAAGACATGAAATTACTATCAAGTCTTATTTTATTTAATTATATGTATTTCGATTCTCAAATGCACAACTCTGATTAATGCAAATTAGAAACTCCTTTCTAATTTCATTCTGCTTTGGCCAAAGACTTCTGAGTTGTCATTTATCGAATCACATAGGACCTCTCCTTTTACTAGAAGTGGTAGATTCTTTGTTGATCATTCACCTATCTCCATGTATAACTTATTATACCCAATCATACCCTTTGATATACCCTAAGGGTCTTAAGGGACATGTTAGAGTATAATTCATCACACACAAGATACTATGATGATCTCAAGTCCAAGGATCACTTGTACTACTATCACTAGAGGAATTCCTATTGACAGGTGAGTAAAACTCTATTAGGTATTCCTTAGCGAGCCACGTTCAGTGAACTTATTCTCTAATAAGCATCTACATACTTGTTTTAGTGTCTCCACACAAATGATTATGAGATCAATCATCCTCTTCATAAGAGCAAGCAACGTATGTAGTAATCTATCCAGATTCATCAATCCCCTTTTTAGTAATCCAACAATTAGGAACGATTTTAGTTTGTGAGCTATCTAAAATTTAGATCTCACTAGCATGATCCCCATCATGATTCTAAAAACATTGCTTAAAACTATGGATTTATCACATTTAATATAACAGCACCATGTAGATAATGTAAAAATGCCTTTAATAACCGAATAAGATTACAAAGTATATGCTACATCATATCAAATATGATTGGCTTGTGTGCATACTACTTTCATGGCCGACACCCCCCTCCTATGCTAAATTCTAATTGGTTCAAAATTTTTTGGTTGGTCCCCTCTTGATGTGACAAGCCAAAATAAATACACAAATACACAAAAATATATCTGAGTTCTCCCGCTTTTCTACCCAATTTTCTCAATAACTCTACCCATAATTAAAATGGGTACTCCCATAACATATTGGGATGCGTAAAAATAATTATTATGGAATTTGTCCATTTATTCAGAACACCCATATTATACATTTAGGATACGAATAAAATCATGTATCAGTTCAAATAAAATTTCTGACGCTTGGAAAAATAAAATTCATTCTATTCACACGTAACTCGGGTCACAAGGAAATTCAAAATTCCCGATCGTTACATTCTCCCATCCTTATAAGGATTATGTCCCCAAAATCACAATACAAGGTTAAACAAAAAGTTGAAGGTAATTCTCCTTCATCTTATCTTCTAATTCCCACGTAGTCTCCTCGGCATTGTGGTTTCGCCAAACTACTTTCACAGAAGGTATAACCTTATGTCTTAATACTTGCTCTTTCCTATCAATTATCTGAATAGGAATTTCTTCATACGTTAGATCTTTCTCTATTTGGACTGGCTCATAGGATATCACGTGCTTATAATCGGGCTTCTATGGTCATAACACTGAGACGTGGAACACGTTGTGGATATGCTCCATTTCAGGAGGCAAGGCTACCTCGTACGCCATTTCACCCACTCTTCTTAATACTTCGAACAGTCCTACAAACCTCGGGCTTAACTTTCCCTTCTTGTCGGGGCCGGTTTTCGTCGCTGGACATCCAAATCGTAATCGCCGGTTATCGTCGCCGGTCGATTGTCTTGTAGGGGCCGGTTTTCGTCGCCGGACACCCATCTCGTAACCCCCGGTTATCGTCGCCGGTTGGTTATCTTGTCGGAGCCGGTTTTCGTCGCCGGACATCCAAATCGTAATCGCCGGTTATCGTCGCTGGTCGATTGTCTCGTCAGGGCCGGTTTTCGTCGCCGGACACCCATCTCGTAACCCCCGGTTATCGTCGCCGGTTGGTTATCTTGTCGGAGCCGGTTTTCGTCGTCGGACATCCAAATCGTAATCGTCGGTTATCGTTGCCGGTCGATTGTCTTGTAGGGGCCGGTTTTCGTCGCCGGACACCCATCTCGTAACCCCCGGTTATCGTCGCCGGTTGGTTATCTTGTCGGAGCCGGTTTTCGTCGCCGGACATCCAAATCGTAATCGCCGGTTATCATCGCCGGTCGATTGTCTCGTCGGAGCCGGTTTTCGTCGCCGGACACCCATCGCGTGATCTTTTTCACTCAACACGTCAAATGGCCGCAAGGGAGCAAGGTGGGACCCACCAGGGCCAACCGCGGATGGATCTGCGGGCAGCCGCAGATTGATCTGCGGCTAGCCGCAGATACATCTGCGGCCAAGATCGGGATGTATAAGCGGCTCGCCGCTTCCAGATCTGTCACTTTCAACTTCCAACTCACACATATTTCTCGCGATTTTTGCTTGTTCGCAAGGGCTTTTTGTCGATTTTTCAACTTTCCTGCAAAAACTGTTCCGGTAGGATTGATCTACACGCTACAGGTAACACTTTGACCGGTCACTTTTCAATTTCGTCAATGTTTTGCTATACATTTGACTATTTGCATGTTTAGAGATAAAATGTATGCTTTACAATGCTATGTAATGTACTATCATATATACATGCTATGTATTCACTGTGTGGGTCCTATTTTATGTTCATGAGGCGGTCCCACGTATATGTTTGCTCTTTTTTGAAAGAAAATCATGCATTTATGGCATTTTACATGCTTTATTTACCACATATGAATGCAAATATGATCTGTTGTGGCCTGAGTTCTTTGAAAAACATGCTTGGATATGCATGGGATGTCCATTTTACAAACGGAACTCTGCCGATTTTTTTTTTTTGTATACCATAACCATGCATCATGTTGCATTAATTATATGACGAGGCTAGAAATTTAGAATATTCATTACATAATTTTAAAAGGGAACTTACCTTCTTTCTCGCCCGTTGTATTCCAGCTATGGATCGTGATGCGCCCAGTAGCTCTTCCGCCTCTCGGACTTCGGGTGTTCGCCGTCGTAGGGCTGCACCTGCCCCTATTCCTCCTCGCACCTGTCAGGCTCGTCACTTGGCGGAGTCTGTCATCCGTCCTGATCACCCGGACGTTGAGGAGGTTGTTCCTCCGGAGGTTGCGGTGGAGGAGCCGTCTTCTAGCACATCAGCTCCCCCCTCTCATCGCGCCTTATCTGGGGCTTCTGTCCAGATACCCGATCTATTGGGTCGGGATCTCAGTCGTCACCCCTCGACATCTCTTGTTGCTAATGAGGTATACTCGATTCGGCTTTTCATCTGTTCTGGATTTCTCAATTTCCGGTTCTATCTGGATTGACCCATTGGTGATTTTCACAGGTGCCCGAGTTTACCCAACCGAGGGGTAATTGGTTCAACATTTACTCTCTCTACGCGGCCCTGCATAGTGATTACCGGGAGATGGTGGACTCTTGGGGCTTTCGACATTTCTTCACTATCATCCCTCGTCAGTGCCCCTGGGGTCACATGCGGGCCTTATCTGAGCGATGGTTCCACCAGACTCAGTCCCTTCACCTTCTTGACTGCGAGGTCGTCCTGACCCCATGGGACTGGAGGTACATTACGGGCATAGAGTTTACCGGGTCCCGCGTTCCTCTAGATCTTGATATCACTCCAGTAGAGGTTCGAGCTTTGCTAGGCTTCGCTGCTGATGATCGGGTCTTTAAGGCCCGTAATATTCGGTCCGTTGCTTTGGCCGTCGATGTCGTTGGGGGTCTATACGCACAGCCTATCCCAGCGGATCAGGGCACTCGTGACATCCTGCTACGGCGCTTGTTCCTGACTATCATGAGGGGTTGTTTCCTAGGGAACAACTCTTCTACCATCCACTTCAGCGTCGTAGGGGCTGTTCGAGATGTAGACCGGATTGGTGACTACGATTGGGGGTCGTTCACTTTTGCTTATTTCCTCCACGGTCTGCGTCTACGTTCAGAGGGACAGACTGATGCCTGGCTCGGTTTCTACCACTTTCTGCTGGTGAGTCCTTTCCTCCTTTCTCTTACTGTATTTCTTTTCATTTCATCTCTTTTCTGTATTTGATAGTGACTCATGCCTTGTCTTGTTTCTATTCACAGTTCTGGGCTTACGAGCGTCTTCCATGTCTGAGGCCTATCACTACTCTGGGCCCGGACACTTATCCCCGGGGTCGACGGTGGCATCACAGCACTTTGGAGGAGGTCCCCGTGTCGGGCAGCTTTGCACATTGTCGTATTCAGCTGGAGTTGATCACGGCTGCCGACGTCGTCTGGATTCCCTACCTCTCCGAGCATCTGACTGTGGGGTTTGCTGACGGGCATCCTTCCGGCCCGGAGTTCGAGCTTTCCACCCGTCGCCTCACTTTGCAGAGTGTTGGAGGCTGGGTGATGTATCTGGGAGAGCGTGCATTCAGATGCGTCACTGGAGAGATCCGCATCCCGCATTCCCTTTCTTTCACTACTTTCTGGCCGCTGGATTCTCAGCCCTCGGAGATCATGCTCGTCGGGGAGGACGGTCAGATGCTTTCCACAGGCCCCAGTACGAGCGAGGCTTTCAGGACTTGGTGGGTACCTCGTACCATCGGTCCCCAGACCTGGGCTACCTTCTTCCTCGGGGATATGGTCCCCGGCTCGGTGATGATGACTGACTGGGCAGCCTGCGTTCGGAGTCCCACCCACACTGAGCAGATAGACAATTTGACCCGCCAGGTGGAGCAGTTGTCGCTATTTCTTCGGGTGTTAGGCCGGACCCCGGAGGAGGCTTACGCCTACGATCCTGACGGTGCGGGCTATGATGCAGGTCCGAGCTCATCTGATGCCACCGCTCGGCCATACATCCCCGACATGAACTTTGGGCCCTCGACTTCGACGACCCGGGGGGATCAGTTCGAGGACCCCGATTTCATCGATGAGATTGACTTTATCTAGATCAGGATAGGATAGGGCTTTTGTACCTGTACCTGTTTAGATTTATTTTTCATTTCATGCACTATGTACTGAACTCATTTATTTATTTATGCACAGTTCTTTATCTTTTATCTCCATGAAATTCATTTGCTTTATTATTGTCTATACGATGCATGCTTTTTTATTCATGGATAGAAAATGACCCCTGTACAGTCTTTTTGATACTATTTTTTTCACAGATGACGTCCTCAGATGTCGTGGTATGCTTAGATTCCATTCCTCCTACAGGGTTGGTTGGCAGCCTCCTCCGTTGGTTAGACAGTTTATCGCCGGCCGACAGGGTCATCGCAGATGGTCTTTTGGGACACTCTCGGTCCTTATTAACCTTTCAGGTGCCAGCGGGCTTCGCAGATGGTATTTTGAGATATTGGGCCCCTGCTCATCAAGTGTTCAGGCTAGGGACAGTAGAGCTGACCCCCACCCTCGAGGAGTATGGTCGATTCACCGGTTTGCCTTTGGATAAACCTTGTGCCAGGATCACGTCTGGTCCCATGCGCCGTCAGTTCTTGACTTTTACTGGGTTGCGGAGGGCGGTTCTGCTATCGGCGATCACATCAGATCACCTGATTCCTCTTCATTTTTTGATTGACCGATTCGGCTCACCTAACAGTTTTCGCCACTTCTCTGGGGATTTTTCTGTATCGGAGGAGCGCTGGGGCGTTTTGAGGCTAGACGTTTTGATGGCCTGTATCCTCTCAGTTCTGTATTTGCCCGCGGGACCTGATCATTTGGATATGCGGGTGGTCGCGGCCGTCAGGGCCCTTCAGGAGGATCACACCATTCTTCCCATGATATTGGCGGATACTTACATGTCAGCCTCATACTGTCAGTCCTTCCGGGGCAGAGTATTCCGAGGGAGCTTGACTTTGTTGTATGTGTGGTTCATGAGTCATCTTAGTCCCATCGGCCATTTCCGTCACCAAGGGTTTTGCTTCAGTCATGACATAACCACGCAGTTTTCATTTCGTCCTGCGAGCTGTAATGATGCGGCCTCCTGGATAGCATTTCTGTCGGTTATTGAGGATCCTTTTCATCTCCTGATCTATTCGGGTTATTGCTCCTTTAGGAGCTTCTTGACTCATGTGCCCGACATGGATTTCATTCCCATTGCTGGTTTGAGGGGCGTGACGACTTATCATCCCCTGGCGGTCATGGGGCAGTTTGATCAGACACAGGATTTCCACCTCTTCACGGGTGCGGCCGACTACCGATTCCCTATATCATCCCAGACAGAGAGAGATCTACTGCAGGTATATGATCTTTGGCCTCGTAGGATCCTGGCCGAGTATAATGATAGTTGCCCCATCCAGACATTCGCTTATGTGCAATGGTTGCGCGGAAATGCGGATGTGGTTGGTGTGAGTCAGATCGGGACCTTTGATGACTCTGGAGTGACCTGCCCAGATGATGCCATATATCATTCGATCTCAGCCTATTCTCCCCCTAGTCAGGACACTGAACATAGCCGGATCCGACTGTCCTTGATTGCTATTGAATCTGAGAGGGATGCCGCCATTGCTGAGAGAGATGCTGCTATTCTAGCCAGAGATGTGGCCATAGCTGACAGAGATGCCATTGTTTCTCAGGCTAGGACAGTCATAGATGCACATTCTGGGACTGTCAACCGAGCCACTGCCTTGTTGGACCGCATCGACATGATGGGACAGCGGATTTCAGGGAATGCTGATGCCTCAGATCTATCCACCACCTTATCCATCCTGCTTCAGTTAGTTGCAGATTTGTAGATTATTTTATTTCCTGCATAGACTATGTTAATTTCATCGGTTATTGAAAAGGAAATCTTGTAACAAAAAGATTTATATATGTAAACAGGTATTTAAATTTAGTCATTTTCCCTCTTTGTTGTATCGTTGCCCTTCATTGGATCATCATTTTATCCAGTTGATCATGATTCTGACATTTTGCTTTCTTTCTCTTCTCAAGTCTTGATGGAGAATTGACAGATATTGTCGTACCCCTGTCGATTTCATTGGATTGAGTTTCGGACTTTGGCTGACTGTTTGGTTTGATCAGGGTTATATCAATTTGGTATGGAACTGATTGGTCGGCTGGTTTCGGGAAAGTTTTGAGGGTTTAGGAAGGTTTATCTGGCTACTGGGGATTGGTTTTGTTTTAGGGGAAGGATTATTTTAAAAGGGATCGGACCGTGCCGAGATGGCTGCATACGTACCCCCACAGGTTGGGAGATCAGGTCCTACGTAGTTCGCTCCTCAAAGGAAAAAGGGAATTGAGGATTTAAGCGTAGAATCGCTTCACTGAGTCAGAATTTAGGGGTTGTGGAAATGTCTCACCATCCATTTCTTGCAATATGAGGGCTCCTCCGGATAGCACCCTTTTAATTACGAAAGGTCCCTCCCAGTTTGGGGCAAACTTCCCTTTAGCTTCGTCTTGGCAAGGCATGACCCTTTTCAACACCAGGTCATTCTCCTTGAATTTCTGAGGTCTTATCCTTTTGTCATATGATCGGGAGATCCTTTGTTGATATAACTGACAGTGCCAAACAGCAGCCACCCTCCTTTCATCAATTAGGGCCAACTGGTCGTATCGACTTTGCATCCAATCCTCCTCGCTTATCTGAGCATCGATCATTATTCTGAGGGACGCCATCTCAACCTCAATTGGCAGGACGGCCTCCACCCCATACACCAAAGCGTAAGGGGTTGCCCCTGTAGAAGTACGCGTTGATGTTCGATATGCCAGCAGGGTGAGGGGTAGCAGATCTGGCCATCCCCGATGATTAGCAGACATTTTTGCCATGATCTTCTTGATGTTCTTATTGGCAGCCTCCACCTCCCCATTCATTTTGGGACGATAAATGACAGAGTTGAGGTGCTTGATCTTAAACTGGTCGCACAATCCCTTCATGAGGGCGTTGTTCAAATTCTTAGCATTGTCGGAGACCAAAACCTCAGGTTGCCCGTATCGACAAATGACATTATTCCTGATGAACCCAACGATAACCTCCTGAGTGACTTTGGGGAAAGAGGCTACTTCTACCCATTTGGTGAAATAATCGATCATGACGAAGATAAATCGGTGCCCGTTGCTTGCTTTGGGCTCTATTGGCCCGATTACATCCATTCCCCACATTGAGAAAGGCCAAGGGGACGTCATACAGTGCAGTTCATTGGGAGGCATATGGATCACATTACCGTGCGCCTGACATTGGTAACACCGTTTGACATGATCATCACAGTCAGCTTTTAAGGTCAACCAATAATGCCCTGTTCTCAAAATCTTCTTGGCCAGCATCGGTCCACTCATGTGTGGCCCACACACTCCGCCATGGATTTCATTCATAATCTTTTGGGCCTGCGTTTCATCCACGCACTGCAACAGTCCCAACCCAGCATCCCTTTTGTAGAGAGAATCCCCACTCAGGTAGAACTTCATCGCCATTTTTTGAATTCTCATCCTCTCCGCTCGGTTTGCCTGGTCGGGAATGGATCTATCCCTTAGATATTCCCTTATGTCGTGATACCAAGGCTGCCTTGGCGGAACCACCTCGCCTGATAATACTGCAACATGTTCTTCGTATACCGGAGCATTCTGTACTGCTATCTCAATCTGTGGAGCGTCCCTTCTTTTGATGATATGGATTAAGGAAGCTAAAGTTGCCAATGCATCGGCAAAATCATTCCGTCCACGGGGAATATGTCGGAAAGCGATATCTTCGAACCCTTGCATTAATTGGACAACACATCGGTGGTATGGGAGCAACCGGAGCTCTTTCGTGTTGTACACCCCGATCGCCTGTCTGATTACCAGTTCTGAATCCCCAAACACCGCCAGTCTCTTCACTCCCATATCGCGTGCAAAACGGAGTCCCAAAATACATCCCTCATACTCAGCTGTATTATTCGAATTACTGAACTGCAATTTAGTGGCTATAGGGTATTGCTCCCCGGTGATAGAGACCAAGACCGCTCCGGCTCCTGCCCCTTCAGCATTCATGGCACCATCAAAATACAGCTTCCAGAATTGTCCCTCATCATTGCATTTCGCGTCTGACACCCAAAATATATCTTCGCCCGGTAGAGGAGTTTCTAACAGCTCCGTCCCTCCTGACGGGGTTTCTGCCAGTTGATCTGCAATTCCCTGCCCTTTCATGGCTTTTTGAGTTACGTACACCATGTCGAACTGTTGTAAGATTAACTGCCATCTTGAAAGTCGACAGTTCAACATGGGCCTTTCAAAAATATATTTCAGGGGATCCATTCTCGATATTAGGTACGTAGTATGCCCATGGAGGTAATGTTGTAATCTCCCTGCAGCCCAGGCCAGAGCACAACAGGTCTTCTCGATGGGAGTGTAATTCTGTTCACATTGGCTAAATCTTTTGCTGAGGTAATAGATGGCCTGCTCTTTACCTGCCTCATTCTTTTGTCCCAGCATACATCCCATCGCGATGGTATTGACCGATATGTACATGAACAAGGGGATCCCCTCCTTTGGGGGTACCAGCACAGGTGCCTCCGTCAGCTGCTTTTTAATGGTCTGAAAAGCCCTCTGACATTGCTCATTCCACTCTTGGGAAGCACCTTTCCTTAACAACTTGAAAATTGGCTCGCACGTAGTTGTCAAGTGGGATATAAACCGGCTGATGAAGTTTATCCTCCCGAAAAATCCCCTTATCTCTTTCTCTGTGTGAGGCGCCGACATATCCACAATGGCCTTAATCTTTGCTGGATCCAACTCAACGCCCCGATCACTGACCAGGAATCCCAAAAGCTTACCTGATTGCACTCCGAAAGCACACTTTGCTGGATTGAGCTTCAAATTATACCTTCTGAGTCGATCAAATAGCTTTTTAAGATGGGTTATATGATCAGATTCTACCCTTGATTTCACAATAATGTCATCCACGTAGACCTCTATCTCCTTATGCATCATATTGTGGAATAGGGCCATCATGGCTCTCTGATAAGTAGCCCCCGCGTTTGTGAGGCCAAAAGCCAATCGCCTATAGCAGAAAGTGCCCCAGGGGGTGATGAACGCGGTCTTTTCCCGATCTTCCTCCGCCACCATTATCTGATAATATCTCGCGAAGCAATCCACAAAAGAGTACATTTCGTACTGGGCCGTGTTATCCACCAGGATGTGAATGAAAGGCACCGGGAAGTTATCTTTAAGACTGGCCTTGTTTAGATCTCTGTAGTCTACACATACCCCTACTTTTCCTCCAGGCTTAGCCACTGGGACTACATTGGATAGCCATTCCGGGTAAGTGGACACCATAATGATTCCCGCCCTGAACTGCTTGATGATCTCTTCCTTTACTTTTAGGCTCCACTCCGGTTTCAACTTCCTTAGTTTCTGCTTGACGGGCCTGAAACCCGCCCTGATGGGCAACCGGTGTACCACGATGTCGGTGGACAATCCGATCATATCCTCGTGCGACCAGGCAAAGACATCCTCATATTGTTTTAGCAACTCAGTCATTTCGGTCTTTTGGCTGGTGGTGAGGTCTATTCCTATGTTGAGTTCTTTTGGCTTGTCTGGGGTTCCAATATCAATGGTGATGGTTTGGTCCAAATTGGGTTTGGGTTTATCCTCGACCCATCCTTTGATCTCTTCAGGCGCGTCGTCGTAATCTGTCTCGTCTTGCTCAATGCCCATCAAATCGAAATCCAGCTCAATGTCAAAATCATAATCATCATTCAAATTTGAAAGACCGTTTGTTAGGCAAGGATTACTCAAATTGGTACACCTGACATGAAACAAAATACTTATCATATATAAATCATTTTTCACGACGATCGCATTTTCAAAATAACACGAATAAACGACATAATTATGCAGAAATAAAACAACAACAAAATAAAACTTCTTCATTCCCCCATCCTCTGGGGTCCACCACCCTGACGTCGGGTTTTACCCTTGTTTGGATATTATTGGTTTCATGATCCAGTTGTCGACGGTCAGGTCAGATGAAATGCGCTGGATAAAAGGGGGCTTTACATCGGACACCTCCCCGATGATTACGGATACGTCACCTGAGTTCTCCTCCCTATCTTCTCCAGGAATAATTAGCCCTGCCCAATTGATGATAGGCACAACCTGTTGGGCTTCCGGTGGTGCGATAATATCCGTCCCCTCCCTATTGCTTGTTGGTTGTCCGTGGATGTAGCACTTGGTTTCAAACTCCTTTGCGACCTCTTGCAGGAAACTTTCCATCCGGGCCGACCCATCACGTGCGGGGGTTAACTCTTCATTTCCTGCCCCAATCACAGGCTCGCTGATCCCCTGTTCATTGTCGACTTTGGTCACTGGACTGCCAGCTAGTCAAATCGGAGCCGCACCCCAACGTTGTCTCCGTGCTACGACCTCATGGTATCCCAACCCTACTTTGCCTATCTGCTGTGGTAGGTGGATGGGCTCGGTGATTCCCTGGCTGCTCCTTCCTAACCCCTGTCCAGGCTGGAAGTTCATTTTTATCATTTCCTTTGCCACAAAGGTAAGTTCTGGAGAGACCCTAGGTTTCATGGCTGGAGCCCCCAGGCATCTGGATTGGGGAGTGCTAATCTCTAGTGCCTGAAAGCTGGCTGGTGCCGCCGACTCATCCACATTGATCACTGGTAGGGCACCCCTGGGAGGAAAAGGGTCATCACATTCGGCCGAGATTGTTACCAGATTCCCATTGATGATTAGCTTGATTTGTTGGTGGAGCGTGGAAGGCACTGCCCCGGCCATGTGTATCCACGGCCTCCCCAGTAACAGGTTATAACTGGCGGTGATGTCTAGGACCTGGAAAGAGATATCAAAAGTACAGGGTCCTATTTCCACTGGTAATTCTATCTCTCCGATTGTATCCCTCCGGGAACCATCGAAGGCTCGCACCACCACGTGACTGACCCGTAGGCGCTTGGGATTAATGTTCATCTTTTGCAATGTGCTGAGGGGACAAATATTCAATGCTGAACCCCCATCAATCAACACTCCATTCATGATATACCCTGATGAGATTACCGCAATATGTAGCGGTTTTCGATGCCCCCTTCCCTCCTTGGGGATGTCCTCATCTGCAAAGGATATTACATCACTCTCCATTAGATGGCCCACCAGCTGGCCGAAACCCTCCTCACTAATTTCTTTGGGCACGTATGCCTCCTCCAGGACTTTTGCCAGGGTTTTGCAGTGCTCACTGGATGATAACACCAAGTCCATGATTGACGACAAGGTCGACTCCTCATTCAAAATCTGGATCCCTCTCGCCTCTAGATGGTCCATCCTCTTTAAGAATTCCATGGCCCTATCCTCAGATATTTCCTCATTTTTCCTCTTTTGGCTTTCCAAGACTCGCTCGGGAAGATACAAGGGATTCCTCTTTGTCGTCACAGAAGCACAACTGGCCGCTTCCTCTGACGCCCCCCATAGTTCCTGGGCATCGTCCTCAGACTGCTGATAGGGATTTGCGGTCTTGCTGCCAGAATGATGGGTTTCGGTGCCGCCAATTTGACGGGTCCCTTCGGGGTATCTCCACTTACACCCACCAATCGAATGGGCACTCCCCGGGCATTCCCATGATTACTCATCATGTTGATCATTTCATCCATTTTCTGCACATAATTCAGCCTTGACGGCCCCTCGACTTCACTGTCCTCCGCCATATTGACCCCACCTCCATCATGTCTGGGCAGGGGATTAACCTTAACGTTTGGGGAGTCTGGCTGTTCCACCACAATTTCCCCATTATCAATCAAATTCTGAATTATATGCTTCAAGGTCCAACAATCCTGCGTATTATGACCCGGGGAATCCGAGTGGTATGCACATCGTTTGCTTGGGTCAAATCTTCTCCCCCTTGGGTCACTCGGGGGTGCCAAATTGATTATCTTCTTTTGGGCCATCAATACGGCCAATACCCGTTCAAGAGGCTCCCCGAGCGGGGTGAATACCCGATTTTGCGAGGCCTCAAATCTCCTTCGCCCCTCTGCCCTTTGATCATTGAAGTTGGGATGCCGGGATGGCGCCACCCTCTGCCCATGTACTAGAGGGCTGCTCTCTGCCTTTCTAGAAGATCCCTGTATGATGAGGGAAACATCCTCCTCCTTTTTCTTTTGGACCCTACGGGAAGTGCTGCCGTAGTTATCGCTTTGGATCTATTCCGCAGCTGTTTCCAAAGCCGTGAGATCCCGAATTTTGCTAGATTTCAAACCCATGTCCACCATTTCTCCGTGCTTTATCATTTCAGCGAAAGGCCTACCAATCCCTGAAATAACCCGCTCATAATACGGGGCCTCCTGAATATCGACGAAAGTCATCACCATCTCTGACTCGCTCATTGGAGGATTCACTTGGGCAGCCATACGCCTCCATCGTTGTGCATAGTCCCGGAAGGATTCCCTGGGTTGCTTTTTAACTTTTGTCATTTGGTATCTGTCAGGGGCCATCTGGGCCTGAAAGCTATATTGGGTTAAGAAGGTATGGGCTAATTCCTCCCAGTTGTGGATTCGAGCGTTGTCAAGGCGGGCATACCAGATCCTCGCCTCCCCTGTTAGGCTCTTCTGGAATAGCTGCATCCTCAACCCCTCGTCCGCGGCATAAGACCCGAGTTCTCCAATGTATATTTTCAAGTGTGTATAGGGGTCTCCCTTTCCATTGTATTTTTCAAACTCAGGGACCTTGAACTTTTCTGGATATCTGGTTCCAGGGAAGACACATAGATCCGAGTAATTAACCCTACCCAGGGATCCTATGCCTCGTAGAGATTGGATGGTCTCCTCCATGTGTTTCATTTTCCTCCGAAGGTCGTCAGTGTCCCCTTCCTCTGGGATACTGATCACTGTCTGGTTAGGTATGGGAACGGCCCTTGGTATGACTGGTTCGTCCCTGAGTTGGGGTTGGTCATCTTTAAAAAGGTTTGCACCATTCTTAGGAGGATTCTGGTCACCTCCTGGCGGTGGAATATTATGTGGTCCTTGGTTTGATGAATCCTGTCTGACTAGGAACTGCTCTTTTAGCATTGTGGCCATTTCCATCATTTGTCTTTTAAAGTCATCAAACTCTTCCCGAGATATGGAACTATGATTGGGAAGATCAGCCATTTCAGAAGTAGAGGCCTGGGCTTTCTTAGACTGCGAACGGGTTTGAGGAGCAATCCTACAGAAACAATGGTTCGGATTTTAGTCCTGGGAAATGAGAAATGTGGATGATGCATGCTAAAGCTGAATTTTTTGTGTTTTGGGTTTTTTAATCTTTTTCTGCAAAACAGCATGTTAGTAGTCCCTTATTGCAATAATAAATGCCATCATGACTTATTATGCTTTCCCAGCTGTTCCCTGCAAAACGCAGCGGTTAGTAATCTTTTAATAGAAAGGGAGGTATATATGAATGGGACCATGACATTTATACGCATGAATGTAAGAGGGCATGAAGAGACTTTTCCTGCGTTGGGTTAATCTAAGGCTGACCTATCCTAGGGTTACTCTCACGGGCTTTTCGGCATGAAGGTCCCCAAATCTTCGCAATCTACTCGTCTGAGCCCTTTCGATTGGAGCGGATTTGGGTGGTGCGTTTCCTGAGCCATCTCCGGGGAGCAGCCCCTTCGAGTCCAGTAATAAGCAACCGACAGGTTCGCCTCAGGAGGAGGTACTCTCTCAACATACATTCACATTCATCGTCCTCACCGTATGCAAATGATTACTTAAAAGTAAAGCAATTCTATTCGAATCATTCATTTATTCGACAAAACACACATTCACACAACAAAAGTAAAAATCAAAATATCGCACGCACACACATTTTATGAATTTAAAAGGATAGGATAACATCAAGATTGAACGCGGCTTAAGCCCTCTAATTTCCCCAGCAGAGTCGCCAGCTGTCGACGCCGGGTTTTCTCGTCCTTCTGGTCTTTTCCAATTTTAGCCTTTTGGTTTAGATGATTTTTGGAAAAGGTCGGCATTGATGTCGACGGGGTTTTGAAAGATCGTGTTTTATGATGAGCCAATTAACCAGAGTCGCCAGTTGGTATATTTGAAATGGATGTACCAACTCATCTGAGTTTTCGTTTTTTTATAGATCGCTGGCTCATATGTGACTCCGAATTAATTGGTCTGTGAATTGAGATTCATAGAGTTCGGGAGCTTGCTTAAGCGAGGGGAAGGTGTTAGGCACCCCCCGACTTCCGTGAAAACACGGTTACCGCAATCTTGATGCTTTTCTATCCTTTAATTCATGAAATGTGTGTGAATGCGCGCGTGTGTGTGTGTGTGTGCCTGAATGAATGTTGTGGTGAGTTTGTATGGAAGAAATTCTTTTGGGGTATTTTATGAAAGAGGCGTGTTTTATTTTGGAGAGTGCTTTAGGATGTCTTTTCCTTTAATACGAGAAAGCTTTATTTTTTTATGGGAAAGGTTCGATTTCAAATGGCAAAAAGTTATGAGATTTTTATTAAGTGTTGTTTTGGGAAGACATGAATTCGTTAAACCTTAGCCAAATAAGAATCGAGATTTATACGTTGCTTTCATAATTGATGGGCAATTTCTAGAATCTCTTTCACCCTATGTATCAAGGTTTAATAAAACGTTTCGTTCTTTTATAAAACCCATTTTCATGACATTTGAAAATAACCTCTTTTAGCTTTCTTGTAGAATAGAAATCAACTTTTATTAGAATTTCCAATTTTTTAGCCTCGTGACGCTAATATCCTACTTTGATTGATTTTAGAAAAGATCTTTATCGTTTAATCTTTTGAAACCATTTTGGTGTCACGAAATATAATCAAGCATAAATATGCGTTGGGGCTATCCACGGGCATGTAAGCCATCAAAATATCCCCAAACGCCAACAATCACGTATTCCACTAATACGGGGCCTTAAACCCGATTCTCGTCTTAACGTCGTTTTAAGGCCCAACGGTTACATATTACAAAAAAACGAGCACCTTGAATCTATACATACATCAAAACGTCCATTATCGGATTTGAACCACGGGGTCGCGTTCCTAGGCTCACACGAGATTATGCCATGCCCACAAAATGAATACTACCTGATTAACCAACCCGAATTTATATAATACACCATGACATCCGAGAATGACAATCTAAATAAATTACACCCGATAAATTATCATGAACACACTAAAAATTTCATCAATGGGATATCCTCGGGTCATTAGGAAGAGTTTTGTTCCGATGGAACCCTCATCAATAATCCCTAATCCATGATTGTTCAACAATATTCTTGAAAATTACAATTTAATTTAGCCAAATGACATGATAGAAGTTGCAAAAATAAGGAGATTTTCACCTTGCAAATGATACCAAAATTATGTAGAAACTTGTATATTGAGTGAAATATGAGATGTATTGATATAATCCAACAACAAGGGGAAATTCCTCTCTTTTCTCTCAATTGTTGCAAGAATTTTTTGCTATTTCTCTCTATTTCCGAGCTAAAACTGCTGCTGTTTTTCTTCTTCTTCCGCCAAAACTGCTCTCTCTCTTGTATGCTGCACGAAACTGGGCTGAAATAGGCTGGCCAGAGCCAGCCGCAGATTGATCTGCGGCTGGCTGGCCCACCTCCCATCGCACTCAGCTGATAGTGCTGATTTCCTGGTTTTCGCGCTGGCGCACCCACTTGGCCGCAGATCAATCCGCGGCTGGCTGGCTTGACTTTCTCGATTTTCGTGCTACGCCTCGATTCTCGTGCCATGACGCTGGTTTTCGCTGACAGGTTCGTATTTCACAGTCCGGGAATCATTGGGAGGCGTGCCACACCTTCCGGGAATGCCAAATTCGGATAGCCTTGCTGTCATGTCGATTTCGGTTGCAAATTGTCATGGTGGCGTCGAGCGTCCGTACCTTTTCTGTCTTTTGCTCTCGCAGGCCTGTCCATTTGACGAATTTGCCCTCCTGTCAAGGTTAGTATACGAAGTGCAAAATTTGGGTGTCTACACCTTTAATTCTCGAATGTGTGTGTGTATATGCGCGTGTGTGTATGTGTGCCTATGTGAATGTTGTGGTGAGTTTGTATGAAAGAATCATTTGGATTTTTTTTGGGAAAGTCATGCTTTGATTGGAGAACGCTTCGGAATGTCTTTTCGGCATACACGAGAAAGCTTTATGAGAAAGGTTTGATTTTAATTGTCAAAAACTATGAGATTTTCATTAGGTGTCATTTTGGCAAAACAAGAGTTTTCTAAACCTTCGTCAAAATAGGAATCGAGATCTATACGTTGCCTTCGTAACTCAAATGATGGGCAATTTCTAGGATCTCTTTAACCCTATGCACAACGGTTTAATAAACGTTACTTATTTCCATAAAATCAATTTTGTGATGTTTGAAAAACGATTTTTCTTTTGCCTTCTCGTTAAATAGGAATCGACATCCATTAGCATTCCCAATTTTAGCCTCGTGATTCTAATAACCTAGTTTGATTTGATTTTATAAAAATCTTATCGTTTAGCTTTGAAATCAATTTCGTCTCATAAATCAAATCAAGCATAAACACGCGTCGGGGCTATTCATGGACATGTAAGCCATCAAAATAACCCCGAACGCCCACAATCGCATATTTTCACTATGACGGGGCCTTAAACGCGATTATCGCCTTGGCGTCGTTTTAAGGCCCGACGATTACATATTTACAATGAAAGGTACATCAAATTTATTACATACATCAAAAGATGTTCATCATCGGATTTGGACCACGGGGTCGCGCTCCTAGGCTCACATCCAAAATCGCTACACACCCACAAGATCCTAAAAATAGAAATCTAAACAATCTATGCACAATACATCATTACAACGAGCTAAAATTTCACCAAATGGATATCATCGGGCCATTAGGAGGAATTTCGTTCCATTTGGAACCCTCACTAATAGCCCTCAATCCACGGATTCACAACAATATACAAGAACAACTACATTTAATATAATTCGGATGACAAAAGCTTAACAAAAAATGGTAAAACAAAAGGCTAAAACAAACGATTTTTCACCTTGCAAATAATCCCCACAATATATATGAATTTGTGTATTGAATAGAGTAGAAATATATGATATGTAATATCACAAAATGGGTACAATTTCTCACTATTTCTCACTCTTTTCTCTCTTAATTTCTCTCATTTTCTTGCTGTTTTCTCCTTCCTTTGCGAGCTGCTGCCGCGCTGCCTTCTTCCTCTCTCTTTTTTTTGTTTCTGTATGCAAAATGGCCTGATAAGGGGCTGCCCTAGGCAGCCGCAGATTGATCTGCGGCTGGCCGCAGATCAATCTGCGACTGGCCTCGATTTCTCCGCGCCCGCCGCGCATTTCAGCCGTCTCGCGCACTACCATTATTTTAATCGTTTGGCCGCAGATCAATCCGCGGCTGGGTGGGCTGATTTTCTCATTTTCTGAACCGCACCTCGATTCTCATGTCGGATCATCGGTTTCTGCTGAAAGGCTTGCATTTTGCAGTCCGGGAACCGCTGGGAAAAGTGCCACATCATTCATGGGTGTTTGCTTCTCCCGTCGTCGTGTCAACTTTGATCACAAGTCGTCGTGGTAGTTTTGAGTGTTCGCACTTATGTCCACCTTCCGTCTCGTAGGCTGGGTTAATTGACGATTTTGCCCTCCTGTCAAGGTTAGTATAGGAAACGCAAAATTTGGGTGTCTACAGCTGCCCCTCTTTATCATGTTTATGAAATGTTAAATGAAATGAACATGATAAAGAAGTAGACACATGATGCATGAATGACAGTGCATAAGAATGACAGTACATACATGATGCAACACATATAGCTTATGATGCAACACAAGATGCAAAGCATGCAAAACATTCGTAAAGGTGTCAATGCCTCACGCAATTGTCTTGTCCGCGCCGGGTTTCGTATCCGGTCGCTCGTCTCGTAATCACCGGATATCGTCGCCGGTTGATTGTCTTGTCGGGGCCGGGTATCGTCGCCGGTCACCTATCTCGTAACCACCGGGTATCGTCGCCGGTTGGTTGTCTTGTCGGGGCCGGGTATCGTCGCCGGTCACCCATCTCGTAACCCCCAGTTATCGTCGCCGGTTGGTTATCTTGTCGGAGCCGGTTTTCGTCGCCGGACATCCATCTCGTAATCGCCGGTTATCGTCGCCGGTCGATTGTCTCGTCGGGGCCGGGTATCGTCGCCGGTCACCCATCTCGTAACCCCCGGTTATCGTCGCCGGTTGGTTGTCTTGTCGGAGCCGGTTTTCGTCGCCGGTCATCCACCTCGTAATCGCCGGTTATCGTCGCCGGTCGATTGTTTCGTCGGAGCCGGGTTTCGTCGCCGGTCATCCATCTCGTAACCCCCGGGTATCGTCGCCGGTTGGTTATCTTGTCGGAGCCGGTTTTCGTCGACGGACATCCATCTCGTAATCGCCGGTTATCGTCGCCGGTCGATTGTCTTGGATCTCAGCCCTTCCCAGGGTTTGTTATTTTTTTGTCTTTTTTCTTTTTGTGGATATCAGCCCTTCCCAAGGGTCGATGGTTTGATTTGAGTGATTTCTGTAGTGGAATGTGTGATTGACTTCTGTCTTGGATCTCCCACCAACATCGTCCACGTATCATGCCGTAAAAGCCATCATAGTCTGATCATTTGTGAGGTTAAAAGCGACGTGCTTGTACTTTCCTGAAGATTTTCATTTTGATCGTACCTGCATGCATGAAAAAGATGTTATGCATGATCTGACAGACATGTTATGTGCACAACATATGTTTTAGATAGAAATGACCCCTGTTCAGTCAAATGATACGTTTTGACAGTCGTCGTTGTTGGCCCACATTTGACTGGATCACGCCTCGTCGTGAAGTGTAGTTTCTAGACTTCAACATTGGTTTGGTACTCAGCCTGTTCTTGGTCGTCTTCATTTCATCGAGTTGAGGCAGTCTGTTTCGTTCTTTGTGATGATCGGCAGCTATGTTGGGGCTCCTTGGCCTTTTGATCATTTCTGCTGGCCAATATGTTGTTGTCCCGCATTATATCATCCTTGTATATTCTCATACATGTGGATCATTTGGATGTCGAGGCAGTGATAGTCAGGATTGGGGAGAGGCCCAATGATGAGATGTTCTGTACAGCCTCAGCTTCCTTCCATTTCACGATTCTTAACTGCCCTGCCTTGGCGCGTGTCGCTGCCAAGAAATTCTATCGAAAACTCGCGATGTTGACCGTGCTGAGTTATCCACAGCTCTGCAAGATCCTGCATATCAGATGACTAACAAATGCCAAAACTTGAAAGCTCGGGCCGTTAGTGTTAGCTCGACACAAAGATATTATAATCTCAACAAAAATGCAGTTAAAGCACATTTATTTGAATATCTGTTGATCGCACAATCTAGCAAGTTGTGAACCGTGAATGTACTAGATTGGATTTTTTTTTTTTAAATTTTTTTTCTTTTTTAATCCCTCGCGAGTTGATGATTTTCCATTTGACGAGTTATGAAATCGTAAGAACACCTTCAAGCATTCATGGTCATTGTACGTGAGTAAGGTCGGATTCAAAAGAACTACCTTCCCTCGTCAATGGTATTCTGTCTCCATTCTCAACAACGTTCTCAGCAGGATTGACGTCATATGACAAATGCACTATGCGATGCAGCATTCAGTAGGGGTTTCTCTTCCATGACTCATTGTTTAAGGTCGAGAGTTTTCCGCATTATCTTTTCTCTTTATTAGTCCACTTCACTTGTCTCGTTTTCTTAGGCTTTTCAAAGTTACCCATTTAACGAGTTTTGGACCAATGACTCCCGAACCAGACGGTTTTGGGGCATTAGGTGTATAGACACCCCTTCGGGTTTATTTACTCGAGTAACAAAGGCCACGGTTCGAGACAAGGTGGTGGTCTGCTCCATTCATTCTTTGCTTGACCTTGCGCAAGATTCGTTTTCTTAGGCTTGAGTTACCCATGTAGCGAGTGTTAGGCCGGTGACTCCCAAACCAAACGGCTTTAGGGCACCAGATGTAGAGACATCCCTTAGGCTTAATTACTCGAGTAGCCCATGCCACGATTTGAATCTGCTCGGGCCTCCTCGACCGTAATGCTCGTTTTCTTAGGCTCTGAGTTACCCATGTAACGAGTGTTGGGCCAGCGACACCCAAACCAGATAGCTTTAGGGCACCAGGTGTAGAGACACCCCTCGGGCTTAATTACTCGAATAACCCAGGCCACGATTCGAGACATTAGCTTGATGATCATTTATTGTCTGACTTCTTGGTTTTAGCTTGATAATTATTGACTATCTGACTACGTGTTAATTGCCATCAACGTCGTCATAGTTTTATACCCCACAACTGAAAGTTTGTGCAAATGCAAAGTGAAGACTGTCACATGAGGTCGATTCTGTCGCAAACGTTGCTTTGAATTAAGGCTTTGTACCCGATCAAAAGGTTGAATAGCTTTTTTCGTCTAATCATTCTCACGATCGTGCTCCACGGTTGCTTGTCAGAATTAATCCGATTCCTATCAAGCCAAATAAAATCCCCTTTCACGCGGATCATCGTATCCCGGGAAAACTATGCTTGACAAATGGCAGATGATCGTACCGTTGAAGATTGAATTGACATGAGGTAGCATTTGATGATGATGGTGCATGTTGATGGGATTCTTGCATGGGTGCCAATTTGCACTTCATCATTTCCTGGGTAGTGACAAATGCCCCAATGTTAAGTTGCTTTTCTTGTGATCTCCCTCGTACTGGTTGCATCGGTATCCCGCTGGGCTGACAAAAGATCCGGTCCTTTGACTTGTCGGAAGGTTTGGGGGATTTTTGAAATTTTTTTTTTTCGTGATGGCTCCTTTTAATTTAGAGCGAAATTCCCCATAGCTTCGTCTTGGTAGGGCGCGATCCTTTTGAGGACTAAATCGTTTATTTTGAATTTTCGGGATCCTACCCTCTTGTCGTATGCTCGGGAGATGCGTAAGGGGATGCCCCTGCAAATGTGCGAACTGAGGTTCGACAGGCAAACATGGTGAGCGACAATAAATCCGGCCATCCCCGATGATTGGCGAACATTCTTCCCATGATCGCCTTTGTGTTTTATTCGCAGACCCTACTGCCCCATTCATTTTGGGCCGGTAAGTGACTGAATCAAAATGTTTGATCTTGAATTTGTCGTATATCTCCTCCCTGAGGGCATCGTTCAGATTTCTATAGTCGATGTGGCCCCCTACTTCTCCTCCAGGCTGTGGTACTGAGATTCTGTCGGAAAGCCATTCAGGGTAAATAGACACCGTGATGATTCCTGCTTTAAACCGCTTGATAATCTCGTCCTTTACTTTCAACTTTCAACCTCCATTCAGGCTTCAACCTTCTCAACTTTTGCTTATAAGCAGTCGATGTCCTATAACGTCTGTGGACAATCCAATCACGTCGCCACGGGACCAAGCGAACATATCTCCATACAGGGTCAACAACTCGGCTATTTTTTTCTTCTTTTTTTTTGTGTGTTCGAATTTGCCCCTACTCCGGGTTCTTTGTGATCGTTAGGGGTTCTGATGTTTGATGGCGATGGTTTAGTCTAAGTCGGTTTTGGGTTTACCTTCAACCCATCCTTTGATCTCACCAGGCATATTGTCGATATCTGTCTCGTCCTGCTCAATCCCCATTAGATCGAAATCTAGCTCTATACCAAAATTGTGATCCTCCTTCAAATTTGGCCTATCGCTTATCAGGCCAGAATGCCTCAAATCGGGGTACTTGACATAAAACAAAAATGCTTGTCATATATATAAAACATTTCAGCACATGATCTTTTTTTGGATAACATGACAAAATGACATGAGCGTGCAAGGATTTAAAATAAAACTCAGAATTTAAAACCCATTGATCTTCTACTGGCCGGGATTCACTGCCATACTCCTGGATTTACCCCTTCCGGGATATCACCTGCTGCACGGTCCAACTGGCCACGGTGAGGTCAAGCAATGGAGCTCATTAGGAGGTGCATGGATCGCATTAGCATGGATCTGGCATTGATGGCATTTCCTGACATGAGTATCGCAGTCAGTTTTCATGGTTAGCCAGTAGTGACCCGTTCACATGATTTTCTTTGCCAAAAATGTTCTGCTCATATGGGCTCCGCATACATCGCCATGTACTTTGTTCATTTGTCTGTGGGCTTCTTCGGCCTCCAGATATCTCAGCAGTCCCGTAGCTAGGTCCCATTTATGCCCATTGGTGCTGTATATTCCCATGGCCTGCCGGATGACCAATTCGAGTCTCCAACTACTATCATCTTTTTGATTCCCATTCCCAAGGCTAATCTCAGTCCTAGGATGAATCCCTCGTATTCGGCCGTATTGTTGGAGTGGCAGAACTGTAATTTCATGGCTATCGGCCTCTGCCATTTGGATGGATGGAGTGTGGACTTTACGGCCTCTTAGTTGGGTCGTAGGGGCAATCTCGCAAAACAAACAAGGGCCATAGTTTAGTACTGTGCCAGTTACAAGTTGGCAGATGCATGTCAACGCTGATGCATGATTATTATTCTTTCTCTTTTTTCTTTTTTTTGTGGTCGAATATGCCCCTACTCCGGGTTCTTTGTGATCATTATGCCACGCTTTCACGGTTAATCTTATCCTGCAAAACAAGGTCAGTGTTTGATGACAGGATAGTATTTAGAAGTTTTAGAAAACCTTGGTACGTTGGCACGGATTTCCTTCCTGCAAAACCATGTCAGTATTCTCTTTATATGTGCAGGTGATGTAATCACATGATACAGGACATATTTATTACGATGATGCCGATATGACAGTTGTATGCCATTTACATGACATTTATTTATTCGACTGAATGATAAAAGGGCATGAAGAAGCTTCCCTTTCGTTAGGTTTATCAGAGGTTGAACTACCCTAGGGTTACTCTCGCGGGCTTTTCGGCATGAAGGTCCCCAAATCTGCGCAATCTACTCGTCTGAATCCTTTCGATTGGAGCGGATATGGGTGGTGCGTTTCCTGAGCCATCTCCGGGGAGCAGCCCCTTCGAGTCCAGTAATAAGCAACCGACAGGTTCGCCTCAGGAGGAGGTACTCTCTCAACATACATTCACATTCATCGTCCTCACCGTATGCAAATGATTTTACTTTAAATTAAAGCAATCCCATTCAATCATTCACTTATTGGACAAAACACACATTCACACAACAAAAGTAAAAAATGATCAAAATATCGCATGCACACACATATTCATGAATTTTTGAAGGATAGGATAACATCAAGATTTGAACGCGGCTTAAGCCCTCTAATTTCCCCAGCAGAGTCGCCAGCTGTCGACGCCGGGTTTCTCGCCTCTAATGCGATTGTTTGTCCTTTTCCGATTTTGGCCTTTTGATTAGGTGATTTTGGGGAAAAGGGTCGGCTTGAGTGTCGACGGGGTTTTGAAAGATTGTTTTTTATGATGAGCCAATTAACCAGAGTCGCCAGTTGGTATATTTGAAATGGATGTACCAACTCATCCGAGTTTCGTTTTCGTAATCGCTGGCTCATATGTGACTCCGAAATAATTGGTCTGCGAACCGAGATTCATAGAGTTCGGGGGCTTGCTTAAGCAAGGGGAAGGTGTTAGGTACCCCCCGACTTCCGTGAAACACGGTTACCGCAATCTTGATGCTTTCCTATCCTTTAATTCTCGAATGTGTGTGTGTATATGCGCGTGTGTGTATGTGTGCCTATGTGAATGTTGTGGTGAGTTTGTATGAAAGAATCATTTGGATTTTTTTTGGGAAAGTCGTGCTTTGATTGGAGAACGCTTCGGAATGTCTTTTCGGCATACACGAGAAAGCTTTATGAGAAAGGTTTGATTTTAATTGTCAAAAACTATGAGATTTTCATTAGGTGTCGTTTTGGCAAAACAAGAGTTTTCTAAACCTTCGTCAAAATAGGAATCGAGATCTATACGTTGCCTTCGTAACTCAAATGATGGGCAATTTCTAGGATCTCTTTAACCCTATGCACAACGGTTTAATAAACGTTACTTATTTCCATAAAATCAATTTTGTGATGTTTGAAAAACGATTTTTCTTTTGCCTTCTCGTTAAATAAGAATCGACATCCATTAGCATTCCCAATTTTAGCCTCGTGATTCTAATAACCTAGTTTGATTTGATTTTATAAAAATCTTATCGTTTAGCTTTGAAATCAATTTCGTCTCATAAATCAAATCAAGCATAAACACGCGTCGGGGCTATTCATGGGCATGTAAGCCATCAAAATAACCCCGAACGCCCACAATCGCATATTTTCACTATGACGGGGCCTTAAACGCGATTCTCGCCTTGGCGTCGTTTTAAGGCCCGACGATTACATATTTACAATGAAAGGTACATCAAATTTATTACATACATCAAAAGATGTTCATCATCGGATTTGGACCACGGGGTCGCGCTCCTAGGCTCACATCCAAAATCGCTACACACCCACAAGATCCTAAAAATAGCAATCTAAACAATCTATGCACAATACATCATTACAACGAGCTAAAATTTCACCAAATGGATATCATCGGGCCATTAGGAGGAATTTCGTTCCATTTGGAACCCTCACTAATAGCCCTCAATCCACGGATTCACAACAATATACAAGAACAACTACATTTAATATAATTCGGATGACAAAAGCTTAACAAAAAATGGTAAAACAAAAGGCTAAAACAAAGGATTTTTCACCTTGCAAATAATCCCCACAATATATATGAATTTGTGTATTGAATAGAGTAGAAATATATGATATGTAATCTCACAAAATGGGTACAATTTCTCACTATTTCTCACTCTTTTCTCTCTTAATTTCTCTCATTTTCTTGCTGTTTTCTCCTTCCTTTTCAAGCTGCTGCCGCGCTGCCTTCTTCCTCTCTCTTTTTTTTTGTTTCTGTATGCAAAATGGCCTGATAAGGGGCTGCCCTAGGCAGCCGCAGATTGATCTGCGGCTGGCCGCAGATCAATCTGCGACTGGCCTCGGTTTCTCCGCGCCCGCCGCGCACTTCAGCCGTCTCGCGCACTACCATTATTTTAATCGTTTGGCCGCAGATCAATCCGCGGCTGGGTGGGCTGATTTTCTCATTTTCTGAACCGCACCTCGATTCTCATGTCGGATCATCGGTTTCTGCTGAAAGGCTTGCATTTTGCAGTCCGGGAACCGCTGGGAAAAGTGCCACATCATTCATGGGTGTTTGCTTCTCCCGTCGTCGTGTCAACCTTGATCACAAGTCGTCGTGGTGGTTTTGAGTGTTCGCACTTATGTCCACCTTCCGTCTCGTAGGCTGGGTTAATTGACGATTTTGCCCTCCTGTCAAGGTTAGTATAGGAAACGCAAAATTTGGGTGTCTACAATGTGCTTCATGTAAAATTTCCTCCCTTAATTCAGTCATGGCTGGTACCCACACTCGCTCCTCGTATCTCAAGATACCATCCTTATCCATTCAGAATTTCCCTTCCTCATTTTTTGCGATCCTTTTTCTGTATCCTTCCACACCGTTCATCCTTTTCCTATGCTCCTCTCACTTTGACGAGTAACGTCGGACGAGCTTCAATTATGAATAACTTCTCTGCTGCCTCTACCGGACTTTTCATTTCAATCTCCAGTCTCGCCATTTCCAGTATTAACTCCTCATGAGTTGCCAACATAAACAATCTCTCATTTCCCTTTCTACTCAATGTATCTGCTACTACGTTTGCTTTTCCTAGGTGATAAAGAATTTCGCAGTCGTAATCTTTGATTAATTCCAACCACCTCCTTTGTCGCATGTTCAACTCCTTTTGTGTGAAAATATGTTTTAGACTCTTATGATCCGTGTATATCTCACATTTCTCCCTATAAAGGTAATGTCTCCAAATTTTCAATGCAAAGATGACAGCTGCTAATTCTAGGTCATAGGTAGGGTATCGCTTCTCGTAGTCCTTCAACTATCGTGACGTATAAGCAATGACCTTGCCATGTTGCATTAACACACAACCAAGACCTTTGTGTAATGCATCACTATACACTACAAAACCTCCCATATCATCTGGCAAGGACAATACATGTGCCTCGCTTAATCTCTTCTTCAACTCTTGAAAACTTTCTTCGCATTTTCAGATCATACGAACTTCACTGCCTTTCTCGTCAGATTAGTCAACGGGGTTGCTATCTTCGAAAAATCCTAGATAAATCTTCGATAGTACCCTGCTAACCCTAAGAAACTTCGCACTTCTATCGGCGTCTTCGGTTGTTCCTAGTTACTAACTGCCTCCACCTTTGTAGGGTCCACTGAGATACCGTCTTTGTCGATCATATGCCCTAAAAATTGCACCTTTTTCATCCAGAATTCGCACTTGGATAATTTAGCGTATAACGTTTTCCTTCTTAGTGTCTCCAGTACTTTGTTCAGATGATCGACATGCTCTTCTTCGGTCTTTGAATAAATCAAAATGTCATCAATGAAAACTTCCACGAACTTGTCTAAGTACGGCTTCAGAATTCGGTTCATCAAGTCCATGAATGCTGTTGGTGCATTAGTCAAACCAAAAGACATCACCAAAAAGTCGTAGTGACCATATCTAGTCCGAAACGCAGTTTTCGGTACATCTTCCTTCCTTACTTTTAGCTGATAATATCCGGTCCTCAAATCTATCTTTGAGAAGTGTTTGGCTCCTTTTAGTTGATCGAACAAGTCGTCGATCCTTGGCAATGGATAATAATTCTTGATCGTTGATTTGTTTAATTTCCGGTAGTCGATGCAGAGCCTCATCGATCCGTCCTTCTTCTTAATAAATAAAACTGGTGCTCCCCATAGGGACACACTTGGCTGAATATACCCATTGTCCAGCAATTCCTGAAGTTGTATCAACAATTCCTTCATTTCCACTGGCGCCATACGATACGGGGCCTTCGAAATTGGTGCAGTTCCTGGCACTAAGTCTATCGCAAATTCAATTTCCCTGTCTGGCGGAAGACCGGGTAATTCGTTTGGAAACACATCTGGAAACTCTCTCACTATCGGTATATCTATAATTTCTACCCCTCCTTTCTTTGTATCTACAATATAGGCTAAGTAGCCTTCACATCCTTTCTTTAACAATTTCCTAGCCTGCATCATCGTGAAACAACACGAACGTCTCAGCGATGTGCTACTATAAAATACTACCCTCGACTAGTTTGGGGTCTGAAGGCTCACACTTTTCTTCTGACAGTCGATCACTGCCGCATGGTCACACAACCAATCCATTCCCAATATTACATCGAACTCTCCCAACTTTATTGGGATCAAATCCACGCGAAAATTATATCCCCTAATCTCAGCGCAACAATTACGAAGAATAAGCTCTACAGGAATTACCTCATTATTCGTAATTTCTATACTCAAAGGATTTTCTAACTGTTCTTGGGGTAAATTCAACCGTTTAGCAAAATCTTCAGACACAAAAAAATGGGTAGCACCCGAATCAAATAATACGTAGGCATTAATATTATTGATTGGGATAATACTTAACACCACGTCCTTAGCAATCACTACATCCTGGATGGTCATGTTGAAGGTTCGGGTAGGGGTTCGGTTTGACAGAGTCGGTCCTCCAATTATCAGTTTGCTGCCTCCTCCTCGGTTGATGTTTCCACCACTACTTCCTTTCTTCGGGCAGTCTTTAATTTGATGCTCCACTGATCCACAAGAATAACATCCATGGTTCATGTTCGGGTTTGTGCAGTTTGGTGCCATGTGCCCCTCCTGGCTGCAATTGTAACACATATTGTGCCCTTTCTAGCACTCTCCCTTGTGATTTTTCCCATATTTAGGACACGCTTCAGCCCTCTTCTTAAATCCTCCCTGATTGTTCCCTGTCTGATTAGTGTTGGTGTGGTTGCTATTGCCACCGTCCCATTTTCTCTTTCCCGAATTACTTCCACCGCTACTGCCACCACTACGATAGTCTCCTCCACTCTTCTTATTCTTCTTATATTGATTCAGGGCCTCAATCCCTCCTTCGACGATGATGGCCTTTTCCAACAGTGCACTAAAGGTTTCAATCTGAAGAACGGCTACCTTGTTATACAACCACGGTTTCAGCCCTTGTTTAAACCTTTGCGCCTTCAGCTCTTCAGTACTTACTTGAAGCGGTGCAAAACGTGCAAGTTCATTGAATTTGGCGGCGTACTGAGCCACCGTCATGTCTCCCTGCTTCAGCTCCAAGAATTTCACTGCCATTTGTCTTTCCATGCTTTTTGGGAAATAATTCTCAAAAAATAATTCCTTAAACATGTCCCACGGTATCATTCCTTCGCCTGCTCATTGTTGGTTAGCCTCCCACCAATAATTTGCTTCTCCTATCATCATATAGGTGGCGAATACCGTTTTCTAGTCATCCCCCATATGTGCGATAACAAAAGCCTTCTCCATTTCCTTCACCCAAGACTAGGCTTCAATCGGATTAGTCGTTCCCCTGAACTCTGGGTCCTACGCTTTTGAAGTCTTTGAAACTTGTTATGGGTGCTGCTGGTGGGTTGGGATTCACGGGTACCGCATTTCTCCTCTCCATTCTCTCCAGTATGTCCGCTAACCGCTGCATGGAATCCGTCGGACCTCCTTCATTGTTAACCGATCCCTCAGGTGTTACTGGGGGTGGTATGTTGCGTCTGGGCCGCATTCTCTGCTAAACACAAGAAAGCTTAGTGTCATCATCTCATATACTACGAGGATATCTATCATGAGTACTACAAGTAGACAACAAGCGACATACTCTATTAGCAACTCGTAATGAACAATAGCTTCATTGCAAGGAATGTAAATACCTTTCACAACTTTCTAGGACGCGTCTATCTAAGATCGCCCTAAAACTCTACATGAGTTTTATCTACTCGTATCCTCTATATACTTCCTAAGGCTATAACCTAAAGACCTCTCTCTAAAGGTTTATAACCTAAGGCTTTGATACCAACCTATGACGCCCCCAAATTCGGGTCACCTGAGCCGTAGACCTGGTTCATCACTATCTCAAACATACATCATGTTGTTGACAATATATAGCAGAATAAAGGAATATTTATATTGATATAACATAAATAGTCCTGTCCCAAGTCTCGAAACCAAGACTACTACAAAGTATAACTTAATACATAAGGGTGATTAAGTCTTAATACATCACAAACGTCAACGGGTCTTAATACATAATCAAAAAGATAATCTTAATGGTACAAAACTAATCAGTATCTTTGTCTTTGCCTTTATCCTTCCCTGAGCTATCACCACGAGCTCCACTAACTGAAATATTTTAAGGAAAGCAAGAGTGAGCAAAAAATTTGCTTCGCAAGTATAATAACAATAATCGTGAATCATCACATGAATACTTTATAGCTTACAAGAATCAAGAGAACAAAAGATAGCTCAAGAATTTGCACAATTTCTATGAGTGATCTCTTTGACATAATTGTAGGGCCTCTATGGACCGAATGATTTCAATGTTGCCAAATGACGGAAATATTCTATACTGAGCAGTCATCATGACACTGAACTCTTACTAGAATCACCAGAAATTCATCTAATAACCCAACATACTAATACAATAGGTGATCAGCCTAATGTACCCGGTGTTATGCATAACCCCTTTTACATACTGTTCACGCGCGTGTCGGTTCTCCGAAATACATACTGTTTCCCCTGCTATGAGGGTTGTTCATCTCAGCTTTACATAGGAATCCAAACCAAACAATTTGATCGGATAGCTTTACTTAACAATAATGATGATTAAACGTACGTCTAGCTGAAACAATTGGCTTTGACATCTATCTCATGCAGTTCATGGAATATAGAACTTGAAAGCTTTAATAACATGCGTTGAAGCATGGCTAGGCAACGTGAACGATTAATAGTTCATTCTAAGAGTACTTGCAATACGACAATGATTGAAGTAAAGGAACCCTGTCCAGAATATCTTGAATAAGATAAGAAACTCGCTTAATGGAGTAATACTTACAACAATATACAACATTTCTATAAGATAGGAAGCATGCTCAAATAAAATTAATAGTTGAGTAAGGAACTTGCAATAATATAGAATACTTGTCTAATTATAACTTGAGTAAGATGGAACTTTCTCAATAAATAGCTTGAATAAGGTTAAGAGAATTTGCATTCAATATATATAGAAAGAATAAAGTTAGGGAACTTGCCCAACTCAAGGGTTAGACAATCGTTAGGAAACTTGCCCGGTGCGCCTGCTACAATATTACAACACACGCTCCTTAATATCGTACACAATTAAGTATATATTCACATAACAATTAGTCACATATTGGATACCAAATAATGGTTTATACTACTCTATAATGTTTCATTCTTATAAGAAACAAAATATTAAACAATATTATACACACTAGTTACAGTGTTATGACGCTTGCGTGTCCGCACGCCAACCTCGCCTATTCGAATGCCCAAGCGACACGCAATTGCGTACGCCTAGCACGCCCATTCGATTTATCTAATACTCATTGGTTACTACTAAGTATCATTATAAATCATAACATTCATGTTTTTGGACTTAGAACAATGTCTTTTATTGTCGGAAGCATTACACGTTCCACACACGCATGACTGACGCCTTCTATTTGCACACAGCCCTAAAAATGGTCAATTTCAAAATTTCTCTATGTAGTAAATCTCAATTATAATTAATGAAAGTTATAGGTCTATCTCTAAGCTTTTCGGATCATCTTGAATCATCCAATTTGGAGTTTATATGAGAAAGTTAGGTCCGTTTTACTAAAGGAGGTCAGCATCGCACAACGAGCTCGGCCCGGAGTGCTTGTGCTCGCCCTAGAATGCTTGTGCTCGCCCCAGAGTGCTTGTGCTCGCCCCAGAGGGCTTGTGCTCCCCCTAGAGTGCTTGTGCTCGCCCTAGATGAGCTCCTCTCCTCGCCCTCCTCTTGATGAGCTCGCCCACCTCTCCGATAAGCTCGCCCACCTTTTTGATGAGCTCGCCCATTTTCTGATGAGCACGTCTCCTTTCTGATGAGCATGCCCTCCTTTCCTTTTCGATGAGCACATCCTCCTTTCCTTTCTGATGAGCACGCCCTCCTTTCTGATGAGCACGCCCTTCCTTTGCTTTCTAATGAGCACACCATCCTTTCCTTTCTGATGAGCACGCCCTCCTTTCTGATGAGCACGCCCACTTTATGATGAGCTCGCCCACCTTTATGATGAGCTCGCCCACTTTATGATGAGCTCGCCGACCTTTATGATGAGCTCGCCCACTTTACGATGAGCTCGCCCTAAGTTAAGTGAGCTCGCCTACTCTCTGTCGAGCTCGCCTAGACCAAATGAGCTCGCCCTAGGACATGAGTTCTCCCCCAAAGGGATCCTCTCTGCCGAGCTCGCCAACAAGCTCTGTTTTGGCACCCAAACTTCAAACCTTCATAACTTCTTCGTTACAACTCGGAATTAGGCCATTTCAGAGGCTATAGAAAGCTTACAACATGAACTATAAGACTCTTATGGATTCATACACTTATAGCATCAACCAAAATTATCAAACATGAAAATATCTACAATGGTCCTCTAAATTCGTCCAACAGTCCATGTTCTTGTTCAACAGTTCATTGTTCTTACTCCATTAAGCCAAGGTAGGAATTTCTTTTATTTTTGTTCCACTTTGATGTTGTTAATAGCTTACATAGTCTCTTAACAACATTTAAAAATATCCAAAACAAATAATAACAACAAGAACCGCAACAAAGCCAACCCATAATCTTAAAAGCTCTACAACCATGAAACTTTGAAAACCTTAACCAAAATCAAATGGAAATATGTTAAGTGAGATGATTACCTCTTGTAATCCCTCCAAGATGCTAGAGAGCTTCTAGGCTAGGCTTAAGACTCTCCTTCTACTTCTTTGGCTCCTTTCTTCTCCACATGTGTCTCTCCTTTCTTCTTCCTTCAAGTTTCTTCCTCTTCCTCTCCCTTTGTTCTTGTTCTTCCGCTCTCTCTCTATACCACTCCCTCCCTCTCTGCAGCTCTCTTCTTGTTAGCAAAAGGACTAAGCTTGGAAATAAGCTGAGTATAAGAGAATGAAGGAAAGGAGTCAGATGAATAAGGCTTGGGAGAATGAAGGAGTTCAATACCCGAGCTCCTCCTCTTTCTTTCTTTTTCTGCACCTCTCTTCTCTCTACTATGCTTTCACTCTTTCTGCAACACAAAGCTTAGTAGTTGAAAGTTTGAATATGGGAGGTGAAGAATTTGCATCGGATGAAATGGAGTGGCATAGGAGAATGAAGCGATTGTAAGCCCGAGCATTAAATTGCTTGGCTCAAGGACATTAGCCGACAACCCCCCTCCTATGTTAAATTCTAATTAGTTCAAAATATTTTGGTTGGTCCCCTTTTGATGTGACAAGCCAAAATAAATACACAAATACACAAAAATATATCCGAGTACTCCCACTTTTGTACCTAATTTTCTCAATAACTCTACCCATAATTAAAATGGGTACTCCCATAATATATTGGGATGCGTAAAAATAATTATTATGGAATTTATCCATTTTTTCAGAACACCCATATTATACATTTTGGATACGGATAAAATCACGTATCAGTTCAAATAAAATTTTTGACGGTTGGAAAAACAAAATTCATTCTATTCACACATAGCTCGGGTCACAAGGAAATTCAAAATTCCCGATCGTTACAAAGGACGTCTCCACATCCATTTACCAGATTTTGTAATAATAAGCTGCAATCACAAGCAAAATCCGAATGGACTTGAGTATTACTACCAGTAATAATGTTTTATCACAGTTAACTTCTTGATTTTATTTGAAACCTTTTAAACAGGTCTGGTCTTATAGGTCTTCACCTTGCCATCTACTCCAGTCTTTCCTTTAAAGACCCATATACACCCTTTAGGCTTTATGCCTATCGAAGGGTTAACCAAAGTCCACAATTGGCTTTTCATATACGGAGTCCATTTTAAATTTTATGGTCATCTTCCATTTCTCTGAGTATCTACTACTCATAGCCTCATCGTATATAACTGGATATCATCCTCTATGATGAATCTATACCTCCTAGGTATCTTCGGTACTCTTCCAAATTTACGATTTGGTTGTGTTACAATAGGTCTATCTACAGGTTCTTTGGTTTGACTTAAAATATTTTGTGGTTCTTGAACTCCTTCAAGATCTATTACCCTCCAACTAGCTCCTTCAATGATAAACACTTTTATCCAAGAAGGCAACGTGTAGGATTATAGTAATAATACCCTAAACTTTCTTTAGGATATCCCACAAACCTGCACTTGTCAGATTTTGTCCCAAGCTTATCCTTTTGAAACATTTTCACATAAGCTGGACAACCCATTATCTTAACCTACTTAAGACTAGGAATCCTCCCTATCCATAACTTTTATTGAGTCTTAGGGCCGGATTTTGAGGTTACTTTATTTTGTAGATATGCAGCCATTTCTAGGGCAAAACCCTAGAAGGATACTAGAATGTCGGTAAAAATTATTATGGACCGCACCATGTCCTACATGGTACAATTTTCCCTTTTAGATACACCAATAAATTATTGCGTATCATGAAACATCCATTATGAGAAAATACCATTTTGAGATGGTCTAGAAACTCATTGCACAAGTATTCCTTCCTCGATCTGATCAAAGAATCTTAATACTTTGTCAATTTGTTTCACTTCTGAATTCTTTGAACCTTTCAAATGATTCAGACTTATATTTTATCAAATACACATATTCAACTCTTTGAATGACCATCTCCTCTTTTTTACTAGTTTGTTCAATTTGTAAAATTATTTTCATGTAAGTCAAGTATACAAAGTCTATCAAGTAATCTTCCAGTTTCAAACAAAACATTATCATTATAAATAAAACAATAATTGTTCTTAAATTAAATATCAGAACCTTCCTTGTCCAACAACGAAAGTAATAATGTTTTTAAAGAAAACTGGAACACAATAATAATTTATCAACTTAATAGACTTGTCCGTAGGCAACGCTAAATTATAAATTCTTACGGCTAATGCAACAACCTTTGCTCCATTCCCCACACGTAAGATTACTTACTCTTTGTTTACTATTCTACTTCTGCTTGTTCTCTGCATTGGATTGCATATGTGAGAACTACAGCTGGTATCCAATACCCAAGTAGAACTTTAACTTACAGAAAGATTTATTTCAATAATAAACAAACCTATATCTGTAACCAAAGCTTCACTAAGCTTCTTCTGGTTAGCCTTTACAAGATGCTCCTTGCAGTTTTATTTCCAATGTCCAGGCTTATTGTAATGGAAGCATACTCATTTGCTATCTGCATCAGTTTTGTTCTTAGTGTCCTTAGTTATAGCCTTTCCTTATACCTTCTTTGAATTGTTCTTCTTTTAAGAAGATCATTTGGCCCTCTTCCGCTTCCTAGAAGAATCATCTACCAGTAAAACTTGGTCTTTCTTGGTTAGAAAGGGACTCTTTATAGTTTTCAACATGTTTAAGCAACTCAGGCAGGCTGGCATATAGCTTGTTCATGTGGAAATTCATAACAAATTGTGAGAAAGAGTGCGGAAGTGATTGCAAGATTAAATCTTGGATCAACTCTCCATCAATTATAAAACCCAGTTGTCCTAATTTTTCAATCAGATTGATTATTTTAGGACATTTATCTGTACTGTAGTGCCATTAGTCATTCTAGATCGGAAGAGCTCTTTAAATATCTAATATATAGCAGTCCTACTTTCCTGACTATTCAACTCCTTGAGATGCAAGAATATAGTAGGAGCATCCATAGTTTTATGCTGACGCTGAAGCTCATTACTCATGGACGCGAGCATGATGCATTGAGCCACGGTTGTATCATCTTACCACTTTCTAAAAATAGCAATCTCTTCCTTAAAGGCATTGTCTGCAACCATTGCAGGGATAGGCGTATTAAGGACATAAGATAGCTTTTCAGCCTTCAGAACTATTCTCAAATTCCTTAACTAGTCCGTGTTATTTAGTCCAGTTAATTAACATCTAATATGCTCTGCAGTGATAGTAAATTAGACATTGTAAAATTCTGTAAATGAATTAACAATATTTTAGCATACATTCATTTCATTAATCATCAAAATAAATTACGTCTTTATTTAAATTGGTATCTCCCACTATTTTCATCAAACTATATTACCCTCAATATATAGTTCGACAAATCTAATTAAAGATTTGCTAGGGAGAATAAGGATCCCATTTCAAATGTATATAGCCTTATGATGACATAACAAATGATATATAAATAAATAGGTAGACAACTATTGTCAATTACATCACTATGTAACTCCTTGTATTTTGCCTCTTAGATTATTTTGATTAAGTGGTGACACATCCGGATCAAAATTATCCAAGTTAAGTCCAACCTAGCACTTCCATATATATGAAGAGAAAAATATCGTCCTTGTGGTGACACAACAAAACAGTAATGTGCAATTCCTTAATAAGCATCAAATGTGATAATGCAACATCTTAAATATTTAATACTTGCCTTGTGGTGACACAACAAACTTATATTAAGTATTTAATACTCTATCGCTTTACCATGCTACAAGGCGACGTTCGATATTCCAAATATCTTTGAACGTTTAGGACTTAATATGATTTCTTTGAGGGGTTTGTTATTATTTGTCTTATCTTTTTAGCGCGCAAGCACATATATATATAAAATACGCGTCATATTATTTAACATGTGAAGCATGTTGTATAATATATATAATATATATATAGTAATCATGCACATATAGAATACTATATTTTGCCCGGATTGATTATGGACTTTTATTCTAGTTTGGTTCACTAGAGCCACCAAGCGAACCAAAAGGTCAAACCTAGGGTGCAAGAACTGAATTTAAATATAACTATTACATTTAAATCCCAGGATCCATTACAAATGGGTCTTTAAGCGCTCCTTGCTCCTTTGTCTCCAATTCATCAAAATAATTCTAACTAATCTTATTACATAAACTATTTACAATAAATAAAAATTTTAATCAGCAGTCAAGGGGAAGTACAAAAGAGAAAGATAGAATTTAAATCAAGAAAAACTAGAGAAGACAAGGTACACATACCCCATTTATAAAACTCATTCATTCAAGCATCCTCATAAAATAAATCAAATCATCCATTGGTTAATAGTCCATAATCAATCCCATTTATTATCATACATATCACCATATGCATCAATAAATAACATTTATCTCATGAATAATAAATGAAAGTAGTATGAACACAAGCCAATCATATTTGATATGATGTAGCATATACTTTGTAATCTTATTCGGTTATTAAATGCATTTTACTTTATCTACATGGTGCTGTTATTTAATATGTGATAAACCCATAGTTTTGAGCAATGCTTTTAGAATCATGATGATGATCATGCTAATGAGATCTAAATTCTTAGATAGTTTAAAAACTAAAATCGTTCCTAATCGTTCTTTTGTGATTAATGTTGAAATCTATATTATCTGAAAAGTCGCTGATCGCTAAGGGTGTTTACTCTTATTGTAGAATAAATGTTATATATTTAAATGAATTAAATAGTTTAATTTATTTATTTAAATAAGAATAGAATTGTTCTAATTAATTTATTTTCAACCGGTTTAATATGGAGAACCTAAAGGGTCACACCGCAAAAGAAAAATATTTATTTAAGAAGTAAATAGCATAAATGTAATAATAAGCTAAGTGTATTTAATTTAGTCTTTGGAGATAGAATAAATTAAATAGCTTAATATTTGTTATTTAATATTTTGGAAATATTAAATATAAATTAATAAGAGGAGTCTTATTATTATTATTACTATTACTATAATTTAATTCTTAATAGGGATTGGGAATTAATTAATAGAAGTCCTCTCTCATGAATTCCTAAGTAGATTAGGAGTTTAATTTAATTAAAGGAGTTTAATTAGAATAGAAATCCTAATCTTAAATAGTTTAGGGAGGGTTTTCCCACATCTATAAATAAGAGAAATTTTATCATAGATTAGAGTTATACACTCTTATATTAGAATTGTAGAGAGTACTTACAATTTCTATAGAGATAGAAACTAGGATTTTGCCAACACCCATCTTCTTGAATAAGTATTATTCTTTAGTGGATCACCTCTAGAGGCCAAACACTTGGGTGGCTAACATTAATCAAAGGAAGGAATTTAATCGGTGGGATTCAAGGAGAACACGAAAGAATTAGAGTTGAACTTGTACCTGAGAAAGCTAGAATTCTACAAAGGTATAATTTTTATTCTCTATCTCCTTCGTTTAATTAATAATTGTGCATAAAGAAAGATCATGGTGATAGTTTGTATACAATTTTAAAATATGATTTTATCGCGCTTCCGCTTTATTTATGTAATTTGATTGCACGTTCGCGTTATATACAAACCTTATTCTAATTTTTTCGCGTTCTCCTTGAATTCCACCGATTAAATTCCTTCCTTTGATCAACTTTAGCCACCTAAATGTTTGGCCTCTGGAGGTGATCCACCAAGGAATAATACTTGTTCAAGAAGATGGGTGTTGGCAAAACCCTAGTTTCTATCTTTATAGAAATTGTAAGTACTCTCCATAATTTTAATGCAACAATGTGTAACCCTAATCTATGATAAGACTTCTCTTATTTATAGATGTAGGAAAATCCTACCCTAAACTATTTAGGATTAGGGTTTCTATTCTAGTTAAACTCCTTTAATTAAATTAAACTCCTAATCTAATTAGGAATTCATGAAAGAGTACTTCTATTAATTAATTCCTAATCCTTATTATGAATTAAAGAATAGTAATAGTAATAATAATAAAAAAAAACTCATCTTATTAATTTATATTTAATATTTCTAAAATATTAAATAATAAAGTATTAAATAATAAATATTAAGCTCTTTAATTTATTCTATCTCTATAGACTAAATTAAATACACTTAACTTATTATTATAATTATGTCATTTACTTCTTAAATAAATATTTTTCTTTTGCGGTGACCCTTTAGGTTCTCCATATTAAACCGGTTGTGAATAAATTAATTAGAACAATTACAATCTTATTTAAATAAATAAATTAAACTATTTAATTCATTTAAATAAATAATATGTATTTTACAATAAGGGTAAGCCCTCTTAGCAATCAACGACTTTCTAGATAATATAGAGTTCAACATTATTCATAAAGGAACCTTACAGTGAATAGTTACCGTATAATTCAATCCTTCTACCACGCAATGTCCCAATTAAATATAAGACATGGAATTACTGTCAAGTCTTATTTTATTTAATTATATGCATTTCGATTCTTAAATACACAACTCTAAATAATGCAAATTAGAAACTCCTTTCTAATTTCATTCTGCCTTGGCCAAGGACTACTGAGTTGTCATCTATCGAATCACATAGGACATTCACATCTTTTACTAGATGTGGTAGATTCTTTGTTGATCATTCACCTATCTCCATATACATGTCAAAATATAACTCATCATACACAAGATACTATGATGATCTCAAGTCCAAGGATCACTTGTACTACTATCACTAGAGGAATTCCTATTGACAGGGGAGTAAAACTTCATTAGGTATTCCTTAGCGAGGCACGTTCAGTGAACTTATTCTCTAAAGCAAGTATGTAGGTACTTATTAGAGAATAAGTACCTACATACTTGCTTTAGTGTCTCTACACAAATGATTATGACATCAATCATCCTCTTCCTAAGAACAACCAACGTATGTACTAATCTATCGGGATTCATTAATCCCCTTTTAATAATAAAACAATTAGGAACAATTTTAGTTTTTAAGCTATCTAGAATTTAGATCTCATTAGCATAATCATATCATGATTCTAAAAGTATTGCTTAAAACTATGGGTTTATCACATATAAAATAACAACACCATGTAGATAAAGTAAAATGCCTTTAGTAAAGGAATAAGATTATAAAGTATATGCTACATCATATCAAATATGATTGGCTTGTGTGCATACTACTTTCAGCGGATACTACTGGGACCTGAGATGGTACAGTAGACCGCAGATACAGTTAAATTAATAAGAGCTCGTCTGGTAGTAGCCCAGGATCGACAGTAGAAATACGCCAACTTGCATTGTCAGAAGAGGGATCTTAAGGTGGACAGTTTTATGTTTTTGAAAGTATCTCCCTAGAAGGGAAAGATCCGATTTGGGAAGTAGGGAAAATTGAGCCCTAGGTTCATAGGACCTTTTGAGATTTTGAAGCGAGTAGGTGAAGTGGCGTACGAGGTAGCTTTACCTCCTGAACTTGAGCACATTCACAACGTGTTTCATGTTTTAGTGTTGCGACCATATAAACCTGATTGCAAGAATGTCATATCCTATGAATCAATTCAAGTAGAGAAAGATTTATCGTACGAAGAAATTCCTGTCCAGATACTCGATAGGAAGGAGAAAACATTAAGGAATAAGATCATACATTCAGTTTAAGTACTTTGGAGAAACCATACTATTGAAGAAGCTATGTGGGAGCTGGAAGAAAAGATGAGGAGGAATCATCCGCATCTTTTTTAGTGAACTTATGTTGTAATTCCGAGGACAGAATTCTGATAAGGGGGGATGTAATGACTGCGAATCTTAAGCAATGTTATTAAAGTTAAGAATTTAATTTTTATTATTAATTAAATTCTTTTGCATATTAACTCAAACCCTTAAATGATTTGGGTGACTATATGTGGTTATATGTTACTTGATTTAATAGTCCATGTGTGTAATCAAAATATTAATGGACTAGCTTTGTTAATGGACTGCTTTCCACTTCTGGTGGTAACAGCTTGGCATTGCTCCTTCCCATTTCTCCTTGGATTGACTTCTGTATCGCTAGGGAGGGCCCCTTGAGGTCTGCTAGACAACAAACTGAACAATTGACTCATTTGATTTTCCAAATTCTTGAAGCCTAATGTTTGGCCTTGCTCCAACCTGTCAGTTTTGGCCATGTATTTCTCCAAATTCTCACTCATTTCCGCGACCTTCCTATCTGTGGCTGTCACTTGCTGCTGATTGTGGAAACCCGGAGGATTGAGAGGTTTTGGAGCTTGTGAATTATCTTGACGGTTGCTCCACGAGAAATTTGGGTGGTTCCTATTCCCTGGAGTGTAGTTGTTCTGATATTGATTTGCTGGCCGCTGATAGTTGCTCACAAAGTGCACAGATTCAGCGTTGATGGCACATTGCTCCGAAGCGTGAGAACCTGCACAAAGCTCACAAATCATGGAAACTTGTTGACCTTTACCTTCACATATGTGGTCAAGCTTCTTGGCCATAGCTGAAATCTGTGCTTGAAGTGAAGTGGCTGTGTCAACCTCTAGTATTCCTGCCACTTTTGGTTGAGTGGTTTCTGGAGGATGGCCATTGATAGTTGTTTGCAGCCATAGTCTCCAAAAGTTCATAGGCCTCGTCATAGTTTTTACCCATGAATGCACCACCTGCAGCCGCATCGATGCCTGCTCGTGTCTGAATATTCAACCCATTGTAAAATGTGTTAAGCTGCATCCATTGGGGCGAACCGTGATGTGGGCACTTTCTCAATAGTTCCTTGTACCGCTCCCATGTCTCGTACAATGATTCTCCATGATGTTGCTCATATGAGGATATGTCATTTCTCAACTTAGCAGTTTTGGCCAGTGGGAAGAACTTTGCTAAGAATTTCTGGGCCAAATCTTGCCAAGTGGTAATGGACCCGGGTGGTAGCGAGTGCAGCCAACTTTTTGCTTTATCCCTCAATGTGAATGGGAATAACCGCAATCTCACCGCATCTTCCGAGATCCCGCTGAATTTGAATGTATCACATATCTCCAAGAAATTTATCAAGTGCTCATTCGGGTCATCAACCACCATTCCTCCGAATTGGACAGAGTTTTGGATCATATGGATTGTCCCTGGTTTGATTTCAAAGGAATTGGCTGTTATGGCTGGCCTTGAGATACTTGATTGCAAATCATTGATTCTTGGCGTAGCATAATCTCTTAAGGCTTTTTGTGCTTCGCCCGCCATAGGTTGAGGTTGTTCTAGATCCTCCAGAGTATTTTCAGCACACTTCCTTGATTGTTGAACCCTTTTTTCAATGTTGTCCACAAAAGGCAATAGGTTAGGATTTCTTCGACCGAGTATGCATACACTACTCAAGAGTAACCTATCACAATGTAGAAGAAAATAAAATAGAATTAGGATAAGAACAGATTTGTTTAACTAAAACCAATCTAATTTAAAATTGATGATGAAAGTTATAAACGCAATTGCAATTCCCCGGCAACGGCGCCAAAAACTTGTTGGTATATTTGTATGTATAACAAATATAACTCATACACGCAAGTGCACGCGATCCACAAGTAATATAAAGTAAGTAAAGTATCGATCCCCACGAGGGAAATGAATTGCATTTATGACTACAAACACCGATTTTGTAATTAGTTTGGTTTCTTTAAACAAGCGGTTTTAGTGATGAAATAGTCCTAATAATTACTAATGAAACAATTAAAACAAATTTAATGGTAAAAATGACAGATTTTATAGGCTTGGGATTATAATTTCACTTAATTGTGCCGATTTAGATTTCCATGCTTCCTATTGTTGCTAGTTGGTTATTATGGAATGTTGGTCGAAAACACGAAAGTAAAATATGGCCATCTCTCGATGCACCATACCCATATCACATTAAATCCACAATTGATAGAATGAATGTGAACACCCTAGATGACTAACGCACTATATTTCTATGTGAATTACAATCAAAACGGGTTTAAGAACAAGTTTTCAAATGACCACACATGGTGCTTCGGTATATCTCTATCCTAAGCACGAAACAATAATTTCACGAGGAATGTAATAATTATGAACATATGCTAGCATAATGAGATCTTAATTTATACTTCCTTTCTCAATTCCATATAAATTATCACAAGTAATTGGTGATCAAGCAATTAAACATGGAGTATAGATTATGCTAGACATTCATTTCACAACCAACTAGTAAAAATAAGGAAGCACTTCAATTCTTAATCAAGCAAAAGATCCATTATAATCCCAAGAATTAGATTTAGTTCATAATAATAATAGAGTTCATCATGCACAATTGGTTCATCATCATAATTACAGAATAGAAAAATTAATCAGAAATAGAAAATATTCAAGCTCCCTGTTCCGTTCTGCAACTTCTGATGATTTTCCAAGTTGTGTAGATAGTTGATTTCTTGCTCCCAATCTCCAATTCAGCATCCATATAGCTCCATTCTTCAGTTCCCAAATGCAAATTATGCTCAGCTGATGATTTTCCTGTTTTTAGCTAGAATACAGTAACTATTCTCATTTCGTGTAGGAGCAGAGCTACCAAAATGAATTCCCAAAATTGGCTAATAATACAAGCATAAATTGTCTTCTTTTAACTTATTATTATTCCCACTAATAAAAGCTAAACCCACTGATCCCTCAAAATCTGGCATTGCATGATTTCTGGATAATGCTGCTTCGCTGGATGGAACGTGTTGCATGGCTGGCTGGCGACAGGCGCAGCTGCGCCGCCCTCCTTTGTAATAGGGGCGCAGCTGCGCAGGAGTGGCATGGCATGGGCAGGATGGGCGCAGCTGCGCCGGCGCCCTTTGTAAAAGGGGCGCAGCTGCGCCAGGTGCCAGTTTGCTGCAGTGCTGCTATTGCAAAAATTCATCAACTGTTATGACCTGCACAAGCAACAAACAATCAAATAACACCCATCCACAAATGCTCAAACACCACGAGCCAACATTATCAAAAACAATGCAAAAGCCGAATAATGAAGCTAGTGAATCAAAAACCGAACGAAAAGGGGAAATGCATGAATTTACACTAGATAGCTATTAGAAAAGCATCAAATGAAACCAAATAGTATCCAATAAGTAGGTACGAAACCTACTTATCAAATACCCCCAAACTTGGATTGTTGCTTGTCCTCAAGCTAATACAACGAAATGAATGCAAACATGAATGCAAATATGAATGCAAGGAAATAAGAATGCACCATGAACCTCATCAATTAGCAAGCAAATCACAAGATATGCCTCAGAAGAAACTATCGACACATCAAAACTTGGTCCGTGTACCGTGATACCCGTGCAACTCAAATTCCGTGGTGAATGATAAAGTGTGTGTGTGTGCAGCAATCATCAAACTATAGTAATCCCAATTGATTCTCATAATATGTTTCTTAGGGAAAATTTATATAATCGAACCTCTAAAAGACAATTGGGGTAAATATAGTTAAAACCACGCTATGTTCCAAATGTGGGGATCGACTTAGACATTATTCGGATCATGACGCTTGGTCGTGCAATGCCTAGTTCCCATAGGCTATTCAATGATACCCATGTAACGAGCTTTCGGCCAACGACTCCCAAACCAATTGGTCTTAGGGCGCTAGGTGTAGAGACATCCCCTAGGGTGTACTTACTCGAATATCAAAGGCCACAAAACTAAGCTGACCAAGTCTTTATTAACACACAAAATTTTTATTTTTATTTTTATTTTTTTATTTTTTTATTTTTTTATTTTTTTATTTTTATTTTTCATTAACGAATGCGTTTTACGCTCCATTTCGTTGCATAAATAATCTACTAAGTACCCCCCCAAACTTGAACACGTATGATTTCAACTAATATTTCCCACACTTGCCACAATTAACACAACTAATTATCTCCAGAACTCAATTATGCGAATCTTGGGGCTACATAGTTAGAAAACTACTGAGAACGTGCAAACCGGTTTTATCACAGCAAACGCAAGATAAGAGTTGCAATGTATCATGGCATCCGACCCAAAGTCTTAACAGTTAGCAAAATCAAAAGTTTTCATCATAGGCATGTGGGGATGCATACTAATCAAACTAAGAGGATCATGCAACTAAACTACATGATGTGATATGATATGCATGAGAATTTCACCATTTTTTTTTTAACGAAAATAAGGAAACAAATAAATAAAATGACAATAAATAACAAGAACTAACAATAAAAACAGATAATTTAAAGCATCATAAAATAACTAGGCAAGCCTAATACCCCCAAACTTAAAATATGCAATGTCCTCATTGGAGATAATAGGGTAAAGAGTACTCCCCTAAGAAGCGTCCTCGGCGCCGCTAGGCGGCGTGTCGGGCGGAGGATAAGGGATGCCGGAGCCGAATGTGGGAGACTCAATGTGGACCCCCTGCTGACTGAACGCCTCCGATAGTGCACCAGCGAAGGAGACGCTGTAATCCCTGAAGCTCGTGTGCAACGCGTCCATGCGGCGCTGCAGGCGGCGCATGTCGCGCTCATGTCCACCGACGCCCCTCTGCTGCACTGGCGGGGCAGGCATGCCCTCCTCGCTGGCCTCCTCCACCTCATCAGCTACAATAAAACCCAACCCATTTGGTCGGGACTCTCCACCGCGCCAAACATTATACTTTCGGATCGTGGCGCTATCGATGTCTCGCATAGGTAGCTGGAGAGCCTCCTCGCCCCATTCCACGTTTGCTGCTAAGCATAGGCGTGTGATAATCGAGGCGTGCGGAATGGCACCGGAAGTGACAGCCCGCATGAAACGAAGCATGGACTGGTTGATGATATATCCCACGTCGATGCTGCCTCCACGCAGAATACGGTGCAAGAGTACCGCGCGGTCCCGTGTCATGTCCTGATGATGGGTGGTTGGCATGATACTCGCGCAAATGAAGGCGTACCATGCCTTGGCAAATCTATTCAGCGCGGTCTGAGGGAAGTGCACCTTCAAGGTGGTGCCTGGCTGAGTCTTCCACTGCGTGCCCGGCTGGCACATCTCATGTATCAACGCATCAAGGTCGGTTTCGTAGCGTTCATGTACCACCCAGTCGGTAGCCTCATTAGTAGCAGATGGTAGGCGAAAAAGTTCATTGATTGCCTGCGCCGAATAGGATACCTGCTTGCCCCGCACGAAGGAAATCCCATTCTGTGTTTCCCGGGCGTTGGCATAAAACTCTCGAACAATGGCTATCGGGGCTGACTTCGGTGTTTTCAATGAATAGCAACCAACCCAAACGCCGGATTTGGTCAAGAATACGCCCATCCTGTGCTTTGGGCTTCAAACCCCTCTCTGGTATGAAGGATTTGACGCTAAGCACCTCCCAGTAGTAATGTTGTGCAGATAGATTGACAAATTTGGTGGCAATCCAGAGTATTGATGCCACCACCAGTAGATTCGGATCCGCTGCTGCTAGAAGAAGAAGGTTGGGGAGTGCGTGCGCGCTTCGGCATGGTGGTATGTGATTGGGGTTTGAAGGTAGAGTGTAGGTAGTTAGGGTTTTGAGAGAGTGGGTAGGGATGAGAGGAGAGGGTTTTGTGTTGCTGCTAGAGAGTCAGTTAGGGTTTGATGATTGTGACTGATGGGGACCGACTATTTATAAAAAAAAAATTTCGCGATCGGCGCAGCTGCGCCGCATTTATACTGGGAAGGGGGCGCAGCTGCGCAGTTGCTCAGATGCTGCAGACGAGGGTGGCTCGGCGCAGCTGCACTGATATTGAACTGAAGAATGGGCGCAGCTGCGCGGGAGCTCAGGAATCCTGGAAAAACTTTTTCTTTCTCTGAACAACAGCAAGTGTTTGCAATGGAACAATGTACCCCCAAACTCAAAGAGTGATCAAGTCAAACACTTGAGGGCAAGATTAGACACCTGAAATAAAAACAAACACGCATGTTAAAATGAAATCACACAAACTAAAACAAAAATCACACAATAATAGAAGTAATAAAAGTAATCTCGGGTTGCCTCCCGAGGAGCGCTTTGGTTTCAAAGTCGGTTAGCTCGACTCTCATTGATGCTCAATCCATGGTCAGGTTAACTGAGGATTTTTTGGCGATCAATTTCGCCTCCCCAATAGTGCTTCAATCTTTGGCCATTAACCTTGAAGGGTTGCTCGCTGTCCATTCCAACAATCTCGATGGCACCATGTGGGAATACAGCAGTGATGGTAAAGGGACCCGACCATCGGGATTTGAGCTTTCCCGGGAATAACTTGAGCCTGGAGTTGAATAGTAAAACCGCTTGGCCAGGTTCAAATTTTCTCGATCGATGATTTTTCGGTCGTGCCATCTTTTTACCTTCTCTTTATAGAGTTTCGAATTCTCATAGGCTTGCAATCGGAACTCATCGAGTTCATTTAGCTGTAGGAGTCTCCTTTCTCTTGCTGCAGATGGGTCAAAATTCAACTTTTTAATGGCCCAGTAAGCTTTGTGCTCTAATTCAACCGGTAGATGACAAGCCTTGCCATAAACCATGTGATAAGGGGACATGCCGAGAGGTGTCTTGTATGCAGTTATATAAGCCCACAAGGCTTCATTTAGCTTTAGAGACCAATCTTTTTTGGAAGGATTAACAATCTTTTCCAGAATTCTTTTTACCTCTCGGTTGGAGACTTCGGCTTGACCATTGGTCTGTGGATGGTAGGCAGTGGCAATCCTGTGTCTTACTCCATATTTGGCCAAGAGAGCTGTGATCTGTTTGTTGCAAAAATGGCTCCCCTCATCACTAATGATCGCCCGAGGAGTGCCAAATCTAGTAAAAATGTTTTTTTGTAGGAACCTCAAAACCACCTTAGCATCATTGGTTGGTAACGCCGAAGCTTCCACCCATTTGGACACGTAATCAACCGCTAGAAGGATATAGAGATTGTTGCAGGATGATGGAAATGGTCCCATGAAGTCTATGCCCCATACGTCAACGATCTCCAACCTCCAAGATCACATTTAGTGGCATTTCATTACGGTTGGAGATGTTGCCCACACCCGTTGGCATTGATCACAATTCTTTATGAAGTGGTGTGCATCTTTGAACAAGGTGGGCCAATAAAATCCGGCCTGGAGTAACCTTTGCTGCTGTTCTCACATGCGTTCCATAATGGCCACCATATAGAGAAGAATGACATGCATGTAATATACTGGTACTCTCTCGACATCGGGGATGCATCTTCGGATCACCAGATCTGTGCATTGTTTGAACAAGTAAGGCTCATCCCACATGTATCTCTTTGTATCATGCAGAAATTTCTTCCTCTGCTAAAGAAGTTAGATCCGGTGGTAGCACATGACTCACAAGATAGTTGACAATATCAGCGAACCATGGGATTTCAGATGTGACTGCAAATAGCTGCTCATCAGGGAAACAATCGTTTATCTCAACCTTCTCTTTGCTCTCTAAATCCGGATTGTCCAATCTGGAAAGATGATCGGCTACCAGATTTTCCGTACCTTTCTTATCCTTAATTTCCAAGTCAAACTCTTGGAGCAAAAGGATCCATCTGATTAATCTAGGCTTGGCATCTTTCTTTGAGATCAAATACCGAATTGCTGCATGATCAGTGTACACTACTACCTTTGTTCCAATGAGATTAGGATCGGAACTTGTCGAATGCATAGACAACCACGAGTAGTTCCTTCTCGGTGGTGGTGTAGTTCATTTGGGCCTCCGAAAGCGTTTTGCTGGCATAGTAGACTGCATGTAGAACCTATGTCTTTGTTGCGCTGTCCCAATACCACGCCCACAGCGTAGTCACTAGCATCACACATAAGCTCAAATGGAAGAGACCAATCCGGGGCCACTATCACAGGTGCTGTTGTCAATTTTTGTTTCAACAATTCAAATGCTGCTAAAGCAATTTTTCATCGAATAGAAACGGAACATCTTTTTTTTCCAATAGATTGCACAGGGGTTTTGTGATTTTAGAGAAGTCTTTGATAAATCTCCGATAGAATCCAGCATGGCCCAAGAAACTTCGAACTCCCTTTATAGAAGTTGGTGGAGGCAATTTCTCGATAGTTTCCAACTTTGCTTTGTCCACCTCCAAACCTTTGGCTGAGACTTTGTGACCCAAAATTATTCCTTCATGAACCATGAAGTGACATTTCTCCCAATTAAGCACAAGATTTGTTTCCACGCATCTCCTCAATACCATGACTAAATTCTCAAGACAGCTGTCGAAGGAATTTCCAAACACTTAGAAGTCATCCATGAAGACCTCCATGTTGATTTCCACCATGTCAGAAAATATTGCCATCATGCATCACTGGAATGTGGCAGGAGCATTGCATAGACCAAAAGACATTCGCCTGAAAGCAAAAGTTCCATAAGGGCAAGTAAAAGTGGTCTTTTCTTGATCCTCAGGAGCGATAGCAATTTGATTATATCCAGAGTATCCGTCAAGCAAACAATAGTACTCATGCCCTGCAAGTCGGTCCAACATTTGATCAATGAATGGGAGTGGGAAGTGATCTTTTCTTGTGGCTTTGTTGAGCTTTTCGATAATCCATGCAAAACTCTCCACCCCGTGACTGTTCGGGTTGGTCTTAGCTCGTTGTTCTCATTTTTTACCACGGTTATTCCTCCCTTCTTTGGTACACATTGCACTGGGCTCACCCATGGACTGTCAGAAATGGGATAAATGATTCCGGCGTCTAGCCATTTCAAAATTTCTGTTTTCACCACTTCTTTCATGATAGGATTCAGCCTTCTTTTGATGCTCTATGGTAGGCTTGCTGTCATCTTCCATCAGGATTTTGTGCATGCAAAATGCGGGGCTGATTCCTTTTATGTCTGCAATGGTCCACCCAATAGCCCTTGGAATTCTCTGAGGATTCTTATCAGTTTGTCTTCCTGCAAGGATGTTAGTGCAGAGGAAATAATGACAGGTAATGTATCTGAAATGCCTAGGAATGCATACCTGAGATGACTAGGCAGGGGTTTGAGATCGAGTTTAGGAGGTACCTCACTGGATGGTTTTAATTGAAACGAGGCATCGTTTGAGCTTTTCAAGGGCTCAATAGGTACCTTGAATCTTACCAACTTGGGTATTGCATCTAGAAAATGAGCATACTCACAGTTCTCGGGTTCGTCCAAGTCGATGTCTCCTGTTAGTGTCTGCTCAAGCAAATCCCTATGTGTGGCCTTAATGAATTCCTTGGTTACTGCTTCTTCAATGATGTCAACTCGGAAGCACTCTTCCTCCTCAGTTGGAAATTTCATAGCTTTGAAGACATTAAAGGTGACCTCTTGGTCTTGAACCCTCATTGTCAATTCTCCTTTTTGCACATCAATGAGAGTTCTCCCGGTAGCTAGAAATGGCCTCCCAAGTATGATGGGGATGTCCTTGTCCTCCTCAAAGTCTAGGATTATGAAATTAGCTGGGAAAATGAACTTATCAACCTTAACCAAGACATCTTCCACAATACCTCTCGGATAAGTGACTGAACGATCAGCTAGCTGAAGAGAGACATTTGTTGGCTTGGGAGCTGGTAATCCCAACTGAGTAAACACGGACAATGGCATGAGATTAATGCTTGCACCAAGATCACATAAACACTTCTTGAACGAAAGGTCTCCAATGGTGCAAGGAATGGTGAAACTGCCTGGATCCTTTAGTTTTGGAGGTAGCTTCCTCTGTAATATCGCACTGCATTCCTCTGTCAAAGCAACAATTTCAAAATCTTGCAATTTCTTCTTTCTTGACATAATAGTTTTCATGAACTTAGCATAACTTGGCATTTGTTCTAAAGCTTCTGCGAATGGTATATTGATTTGAAGCTTTTTGAAAACTTCAAGAAACTTAGAAAATTGCCTGTCCATTTTCTGCTTTTGCTGCCTTTGAGGATACGGAACTGGTGGATAATACCTTGTGGGGGAAGGTTGAGTTTTTTCTGTGCTTTTTATGAGTGGGGATTCAGATTTCTCAATGCTCTCTTCTTCTTCAAACATTTCAGCAGTGGCAGTTTCTGGGGAGGGGCGCAGCTGCGCCGGTCCCCTTTGTAAAATGGGCGCAGTTGCGCCGATAGGTTCCAGTGCTGATGACGGGCGCAACTGCGCTGTCTGTTCGTGTGACATTGGCGCAGCTGCGCTGTCTGGCAGGGTCTGCTTTCCACTTCTGGTGGTAACAGCTTGGCATTGCTCCTTCCCATTTCTCCTTGGATTGACTTCTGTATCGCTAGGGAGGGCCCCTTGAGGTCTGCTAGACAACAAACTGAACAATTGACTCATTTGATTTTCCAAATTCTTGAAGCCTAATGTTTGGCCTTGCTCCAACCTGTCAGTTTTTGGCCATGTATTTCTCCAAATTCTCACTCATTTCCGCGACCTTCCTATCTGTGGCTGTGACTTGCTGCTGATTGTGGAACCCCGGAGGATTGAGAGGTTTTGGAGCTTGTGAATTATCTTGACGGTTGCTCCACGAGAAATTTGGGTGGTTCCTATTCCCTGGAGTGTAGTTGTTCTGATATTGATTTGCTGGCCGCTGATAGTTGCTCACAAAGTGCACAGATTCAGCGTTGATGGCACATTGCTCCGAAGCGTGAGAACCTGCCACAAAGCTCACAAATCATGGAAACTTGTTGACCTTTACCTTCACATATGTGGTCAAGCTTCTTGGCCATAGCTGAAATCTGTGCTTGAAGTGAAGTGGCTGTGTCAACCTCTAGTATTCCTGCCACTTTTGGTTGAGTGGTTCTGGAGGATGGCCATTGATAGTTGTTTGCAGCCATAGTCTCCAAAAGTTCATAGGCCTCGTCATAGTTTTTACCCATGAATGCACCACCTGCAGCCGCATCGATGCCTGCTCCTGTCTGAATATTCAACCGATTGTAAAATGTGTTAAGCTGCATCCATTGGGGCAAACCGTGATGTGGGCACTTTCTCAATAGTTCCTTGTACTGCTCCCATGTCTCGTACAATGATTCTCCATGATGTTGCTCATATGAGGATATGTCATTTCTCAACTTAGCAGTTTTGGCCGGTGGGAAGAACTTTGCTAAGAATTTCTGGGCCAAATCTTGCCAAGTGGTAATGGACCCGGGTGGTAGCGAGTGCAGCCAACTTTTTGCTTTATCCCTCAATGTGAATGGGAATAACCGCAATCTCACCGCATCTTCCGAGATCCCGCTGAATTTGAATGTATCACATATCTCCAAGAAATTTATCAAGTGCTCATTCGGGTCATCAACCACCATTCCTCCGAATTGGACAGAGTTTTGGATCATATGGATTGTCCCTGGTTTGATTTCAAAGGAATTGGCTGTTATGGCTGGCCTTGAGATACTTGATTGCAAATCATTGATTCTTGGCGTAGCATAATCTCTTAAGGCTTTTTGTGCTTCGCCCGCCATAGGTTGAGGTTGTTCTAGATCCTCCAGAGTATTTTCAGCACACTTCCTTGATTGTTGAACCCTTTTTTCAATGTTGTCCACAAAAGGCAATAGGTTAGGATTTTTCGACCGAGTATGCATACACTACTCAAGAGTACCTATCACAATGTAGAAGAAAATAAAATAGAATTAGGATAAGAACAGATTTGTTTAACTAAAACCAATCTAATTTAAATTGATGATGAAAGTTATAAACGCAATTGCAATTCCCCCGGCAACGGCGCCAAAAACTTGTTGGTATATTTGTATGTTATAACAAATATAACTCATACACGCAAGTGCACGCGATCCACAAGTAATATAAAGTAAGTAAAGTATCGATCCCACGAGGAAATGAATTGCATTTATGACTACAAACACCGATTTTGTAATTAGTTTGGTTTCTTTAAACAAGCGGTTTTAGTGATGAAATAGTCTAATAATTACTAATGAAACAATTAAAACAAATTTAATGGTAAAAATGACAGATTTTATAGGCTTGGGATTATAATTTCACTTAATGCCGATTTAGTTTTCCATGCTTCCTATTGTTGCTAGTTGGTTATTATGGAATGTTGGTCGAAAACACGAAAGTAAAATATGGCCATCTCTCGATGCACCATACCCATATCACATTAAATCCACAATTGATAGAATGAATGTGAACACCCTAGATGACTAACGCACTATATTTCTATGTGAATTACAATCAAACGGGTTTAAGAACAAGTTTTCAAATGACCACACGTGGTGCTTCGGTATATCTCTATCCTAAGCACGAAACATAATTTCACGAGGAATGTAATAATTATGAACATATGCTAGCATAATGAGATCTTAATTTATACTTCCTTTCTCAATTCCATATAAATTATCACAGTAATTGGTGATCAAGCAATTAAACATGGAGTATAGATTATGCTAGACATTCATTTCACAACCAACTAGTAAAAATAAGGAAGCACTTCAATTCTTAATCAAGCAAAAGATCCATTATAATCCCAAGAATTAGATTTTAGTTCATAATAATAATAGAGTTCATCATGCACAATTGGTTCATCATCATAATTACAGAATAGAAAAATTAATCAGAAATAGAAAATATTCAAGCTCCTTGTTCCGTTCTGCAACTTCTGATGATTTTTCCAAGTTGTGTAGATAGTTGATTTCTTGCTCCCAATCTCCAATTCAGCATCCATATAGCTCCATTCTTCAGTTCCCAAATGCAAATTATGCCTCAGCTGATGATTTTCCCTGTTTTTTAGCTAGAATACAGTAACTATTCTCATTTCGTGTAGGAGCAGAGCTACCAAAATGAATTCCCAAAATTGGCTAATAATACAAGCATAAATTGTCTTCTTTTGACTTATTATTATTCCCACTAATAAAAGCTAAACCCACTGATCCCTCAAAATCTGGCATTGCATGATTTCTGGATAATGCTGCTTCGCTGGATGGAACGTGTTGCATGGCTGGCTGGCGACAGGCGCAGCTGCGCCGCCCTCCTTTGTAATAGGGGCGCAGCTGCGCAGGAGTGGCATGGCATGGGCAGGATGGGCGCAGCTGCGCCGGCGCCCTTTGTAAAAGGGGCGCAGCTGCGCCAGGTGCCAGTTTGCTGCAGTGCTGCTATTGCAAAAATTCATCAACTGTTATGACCTGCACAAGCAACAAACAATCAAATAACACCCATCCACAAATGCTCAACACCACGAGCCAACATTATCAAAAACAATGCAAAAGCCGAATAATGAAGCTAGTGAATCAAAAACCGAACGAAAAGGGGAAATGCATGAATTTACACTAGATAGCTATTAGAAAAGCATCAAATGAAACCAAATAGTATCCAATAAGTAGGTACGAAACCTACTTATCAAAGCCCACCCCAACTCAAAGGGAGAATAATGGTGTCTTATGTCATTTTTTTATTCATTCAAGTACAAGTTGGTGAACAACTCTTACCAACTCCGTGTACTTCATATCTAGCAAAAAGGAGAAAATCCCTTAATTCATGGGATAACAAGAAAAGAAAGAGGAGATACGATGATCATGTATAGGTATAGAGATTGTAAGAAAAGATTGTCGGAGCTACAAATAGACTACCTCACTTAATCTAGCAAATATTACTTCCTTAGACTTGTAAGTTTGAGAGCACAAAATTATTTGAGAGAGAGAAGAAAGGTGGTTGTCGGCTACTAAGAGAGGAGACATAGTTCATGCTGTCTAGCTTCTGTAACGACCATAGATTCTAGATAGCCTTGTAATTAAATTTATATATATTATTGAATATTATAAATTTTAGGAACATTGTTATGTGTTACGTGTTTAAAGGTTGTGTGACAACCTGGATTATGTGAATACATGAATTTTACGTATTATAGTTTTGTATAAGTGAATAAATTAATTTCGCGGAATCTCGCTAAATTACTATTCACAGGCACTATTCACGCCATAATATTTTTACGTATTTTTCGATTTGTATTACTTTTGTATATCATGTATGTGATGAGATAATTTTTCCAAGCGTTGGAATATTTGTTTGAGCTCGTTGGTGGTTTATATTTTATCCGAAAAGTTATTATGGGTGTTCCAAATAAATGGACAAATCCCGTATTTATTATTTTTACCATCCCAATATTTTATGAGATGATTCATTTTAATTTTGGGTAGAGTTATTAAGCAAAATGGGTGTTAATAAGGAAGCATTCGGGTATGTTAGACCAAATGGGTGTATTAGTTTATGTGTGTTACTGATATAGGGAACCAACTTAATACATGGACCAATGAGGAGTGAGCAAGAAGGGAGTGGTCGGATGAGTGGCCTTGAGCCAAGTAATTACCTTGAAATTTTCTATTTTCCCAACATTCTTGTTGGGTGAGAAACCCACCACCTTGGTTACTCCCTCATACTCTCCCGAAACTCCATCCATCCTCCCATTCATTCCTTCTCTCCTCACTCAAACCATAAGCTCATTTTGGAAGCAAACCATCTGCAGAAGAGAGAATATAGAGAGAGAAAGAGAAGAAACAAGGAAGAAGAAGAAGAAGTAGAGAGAGAGAAAGAGTTTTTAGAGAGAGAAAGAAGAGAGTTTGTTCAGGAAGGGGCCAAGAAGAAGAAGAAGAGAAAGATTCAAGCTCTAACCAAGTGTCTGAGCATCAAAGAGCAAAAATCAAGAGGTAAACCTTATCCATAACCATTCTCTCTCAATATTTCAAGCTTTCATAGTTTTGAAGCTTATATGCTTGGTGGGTTTGATTTTCGTTGTTTATAATTGTTGTTAGTTGTGTGTAAGTTGTTATGGGAGTTCTTAAGACTCTAAAAACCTTCGTAATAATGGTAAAGTCGAATAATATAACTTGGAAATCCGAACCCATGCATAAAGGATGAAGAACAATGAAGAACATGGACATTTTGGACAAATATGGACATTCGGACTGTTTTAGAGAACTAGTAATTTCAATTCTGTGTTTGTTTGCTTTATTTATTATTGTGGTATTGTAGTTCCATGGGTTATCTTCATAACCCAGTTAGAACGGAGTAAAAAGCTTTTAAAACGAATTTGTGGCAAAGATTTTAGCAAACCATGTCAAGAAAACGATTAGTTTGTGTGAACAGTGACCTTGCGACCAAATATGGTATTGATGTGTTGCTTGTAAATTATAGAACACTGAATTAGGGATCCATGGGCTTTGGAATCAACGCATTTTGACCTCGGATGAGGGAGATATAGCGATTTTAAGAAAATGTGTCAAAGCTGTAGACACCCAAATTTTGCGTTCCCTATACTAACCGTGACAGGAGGGCAAAATCGTCAATTGAACCGGCTTGCGAGAACGAAGGAATGGGCACAAGTGCGAACGCTCAATGCCACCGCAAGGATTGGCGACCAAAGCTGACGTGACAATAAGGCCGCCCGAAACGAGCATTCCCGAATGAGGTGGCACGTCTCCTGGAAATTCCCGGACTGCAAAATACAAGCCTGTCAGTGAAAACCGACGTTACGGCACGAAAGTCGAGGCGTGGCACAAAAATCGAGAAAGTCAAACCGTCCAGCCGCGGATTGATCTGCGGCCAATAAGTGCGCCTTTTGAAAACACGGAACTCGAAACACGGTGAGTGGAAGGCAGGCGGCCAGCCAGCCTATTTCAACTCATTTCCGCTTCAGCATACAGAGAGTTGAGAGATTGAAAGAAGGAGAGAATTCAGCAGCAGCAAAGCACGGAAATAGAAGGGAAAATAGCAAATTTTGCAACAAAATAGGAAGAAAAGAGAGAAAAAAAGAGAGGATTTATACTCTTTTGATTTTGATTGTATCAAACATACTTCTTATCCTATTCAAATACACAAGTCTACATCCATTTAAGATCATTTGCAAGGTGAAAATTCCCTTTGTTATAGCAATTTATATCATATTATTTGGTTAAATTAAATGTAGTTTTCATGTAATTTATGGTGGGATAATGGATTAGGGATTATTAGTGAGGGTTCCATCGGAACAAAATTCTTCCTAATAACCCGAGGATATCCAATTGGTGAAATTTCTAGCTTGTTTATGGTGATTTATTGGGTGTAATCTATTTAGATTATCATTTTCGGATATCATGGTGTATTAGGCGAATCCGTGTTGGTTAGTTTCATAGTATTCATTTTGTGGGCATGTAGTAATCTCGGGTTTGAGCCTAGGAACGCGACCCCGTGGTCCAAATCCGATGATGGGCGTTTTGATGTATGTAATAGATTCAAGGTGCTCGTTTTTGTAACATGTAATCATCGGGCCTTAAAACGACGCTAAGGCGAGAATCGGATTTAGGGCCCCATAGTAGTGAAATATGTGATTGTTGGCGTTCGGGGATATTTTGATGGCTTACATGCCCGTGAATAGCCCCCTACGCGTTTTGATATTTAATTTGATTTGTAACACCAAACAAAAGATTTCAAAGCCAAAACAATAAAGATTTTTCTAAAATCAATCAAAGTAGGATATTAGCATCACGAGGTTAAGAATTGGAAATGCTAATGAAAGTCGATTCCTATTTTACGAGAAAGCTAAAGAGAAGTTGTTTCCAAATGTCACAAAAAATGGTTTTATAAAAAGAAATAACCGTTTTACTAAACCTGGATACATAGGGCGAAAGAGATCCTAGAAATTGCCCATCATTTATGAAAGCAACGTATAAATCTCGATTCCTATTTTGGCTAAGGTTTAACAAATTCATGTTTTACCAAAACAAACACTTAATGAAAAATCTCATAGCTTTTGCCAATTAAAATCAAATATTTCTCATAAAGAAATAAAGCTTTCTCGAATAGGCCAAAGGACATTCCGAAGCACTCTCAAAATAAAACACGTCTCTTTTATAAAACATCAAAAAGAATTCCTTTTTTATACAAAACTCACCACAACATTCATTAGACACACACACACATACGCACACATACGCATTTCATTAATTAAAGGATAGGAGAACATCAAGGTTGCGGTAACCGTGTTTCACGGAAGTCGGGGGGTGCCTAACACCTTCCCCTCGCTTAAGCAAGCCCCCGAATTCTATGAATCTCGGTTTGCAGACCAATTAATTCGGAGTCACATATGAGCCAGCGATTTATAAAAAACAAAAACTTGTATAAGTTGGTACATCCATTTCAAGTATACCAACTGGCGACTCTGGTTAATTGGCTCATCATAAAAAACAAATCTTTCAAACCCCGTCGATATTTATGCCGACCTTTTCCAAAAAATCATTTAACCAAAAAGACCAAAATCGGAAGAGGCGAAAAACCCGGCGTCGACAGCTGGCGACTCTGCTGGGGACATTAGAGGGCTTAAGCCGCATTCAAATCTTGATGTTATCCTATCCTTTAAAAATTCATAAAATGTGTGTATGTGCGATACTTTGATTTTTTTACTTTTGTTGTGTGAATGAGTGTTTTGCCGAATAAATGAATGATTTGAATGGGATTGTTTTACTTTAAAGTAATCATTTGCATACGGTGAGGACGATGAGTGTGAATGTATGTTAAGAGTGTACCTCCTCCTGAGGCGAACCTGTCGGTTGCTTATTACTGGACTCGAAGGGGCTGCTCCCCGGAGATGGCTCAGGAAACGCACCACCCAAATCCGCTCCAATAGAAAGGACTCAGACGAGTAGATTGCGAAGATTTGGGGACCTTCATGCCGAAAAGCCCGTGAGAGTAACCCTAGGATAGGTCAGCCTCAGATTAACCCAACGCAGGAAAAGTCTTTTCATGCCCTTTTACGTTCGCGTGTATAAATGTCATGGTCTCATTCAATGTTCATATATGCCTTCCCTGTTGTCAAAAAAATTACTAACCTCTATGTTTTACAGGGAACAGCTAGGGAAGCATAATAAGTCATACCTATCAAGTATTATTGCAATAAGGGACTACTAACATGTTGTTTTGCAGAAAAAGATTAAAAAACCCAAAACACAAAAGTTACAGCTTTTGCATGCATCCATATCCTTTCGTTGCCCCGGACTAAACTTCGAACCGTTGTTTTTGTAGGATTGCTCCTCAAACCCGTTCGCAGTCTAAAAGGGCCCAAAATTCTACATCTGAAATGGCTGATCTCCCACCTACTAATCCTGGTGCCATATCTCGTGAGGAATTTGATGACTTTAAGAAACAGATGTTGGAGATGGCCATAATGCTGAAGGAGCAATTGATACCTAGACATGATCCACCTAAAGAGGATCCACACCAACCTAAGGGCGAGCCAGTCGTCCCAAAGGCCATTCCCGTACCTAACAAAATAGTGATTACTATCCCGGAAGAGGGAGATACTGATGACCTGCGAAAGAAAATGAAACAAATGGAGCAAACTATCCAATCTATGAAGGGCATAGGGTCCCTAGGCAGGGTGAACTATTCAGATCTATGTGTCTTCCCCGGAACCAGATATCCGGAGAAATTTAAAATCTCTGAATTTGAGAAATACAATGGAAAAGGGGATCCTTATACACATCTAAAAATCTACATTGGGGAGCTGGGATCTTATGCAGAAGACGAGGGTCTAAGGATGCAACTTTTCTAAAAAAGCCTGACAGAGGAGAGGCGAGAATCTGGTATGCCCGTCTTGACAATGCCCGGATCCACAATTGGGAGGAATTGACCCACACCTTCTTAACACAGTATAGTTTCCAGGCACAAATGGCCCCGGATAGATACCAAATGACAAAAGTGAAGAAGCAACCCAGGGAATCCTTCAGGGATTATGCACAACGATGGAGGGGTATGGCCGCACAAGTGAATCCCCCGATGAGCGAGTCGGAGATGGTGATGACTTTCGTAGATATTCAAGAGGCTCCTTATTATGAGCGGGTTATATCAGGGATTGGAAGACCCTTTGCTGAGATGATTAAACACGGAGAAATGGTGGATATGGGGTTGAAGTCTTGTAAGATTCGGGATTTCACGGCTTTGGAGACAGCTGCAGAACAAATACAGAGTGGAAATTATGGCAGCACTTCCCGTAGGGTGCAAAAGAAGAAGGAGGAGGATGTTTCCCTCATCCTTCAGGGGTCATCTAGAAAGGCAGAAAATAATCTTCCAGTATAGGTGCAGAGAGTGGGGCCATCCCGATAGCCTAACTTCACTGATCAGAGGGCGGAAGGGCGAAGGAGATTCGAGGCCTCGCAAAATCGAGTATTCACCCCACTCGGGGATCCACTCGAGAAAGTGTTGGCAGTTTTGATAGCCTAGTGGAAAATTATCGATTTGGCACCCCCAAGTGACCCAAAGGGAAGAAGGTTTGACCCAAGCAAGCGATGCACATACCACTCAGGTTCCCCTGGTCATGATACGCAGTACTGTTGGACGTTGAAGCACAGAATCCAGAATTTGATTGATAGTGGGGAAATTGTGGTGGAACAGCCAGACTCCCCGAATGTCAAAGTCAATCCCCTACCGAGGCATGATGGAGGAGGGGTCAATGTGGCAGAGGCCAATGAAGCTGAGGGGCCGTCAAGGCTAAATTATGTAAAGAAAATCGATGAAATGATCAACATGATAAGTGTGACGCCCCCAAATCTCTACACTCCCCTGTAGCAGATCTGGTGCTCACGTGGAACTATACAACTATAAATATTCAATAAAATATGACTTCTATCTATCCAAGGTTCACAGTATCCCATAACAGATAATAATTCTCGTCAGAACGTTATCCGTGTTTGGATACCCTCACTTGGATGTACAGATTCATATCTTATGGATATCTCTTTCATATCGATATTCCCTATCTATCTGACATTCACAATATTAATGATAAGATTGTCCATATAGGACTCTCAACTTCATTTAGATACCCTCATTCAGATGTATAGTTCGTATAGACACTGTATTTAACTTAGTACAACTATTCTAAAGAATTTAAAGATCAGAGTATAACGCATTCGATAACATAAAGGATCATAATATATTACATATTATTTGGTTCGGTTACATCATTCGTTATACTAAATTATTACAACAACAAGTCTGTAAAAAGGCTTACAATATTCAACAACAGAAATAAAATTTAATAATTATGGCGTTTCCCCTTTTTGGTCCCAGACGTGCAAGGGATATCATTTATAGCTGCAAAAGAAGATATGCGCAAGAATGAGCTACAAATGCTCAGCAAGTTCATTTGAATATATAAACACCATGTGTTTGATTTGAAAGATGTCAATGATGTATACTGAGGGTTCTGTACATGAACCATATATTTCATTTAGTTCTATCAGTCTTTAATGACTTAGAACCATTTGAGTTTTGGATATCTGGTAGGTGATCAGCCTCACCAATATCCTAGGAGTATGCATATCATCCTACCAATTTATGTTGATATATTATCAACTGTTCGTCACCTTATATTAAGGGAATTTCGTCACCTTATTTTAAGGGAAAATTTCGGGTTCACCTTACATCAAGGTGTTCCATTTCTCAGTATCAGATGTCGTACCAAACAATTTGGCTTGACACAACAATTTAAGCTCGAAGAAGCAATATATGAATAATAATTCATTTCTTAAGTTATGCTGAACAAGAAGCAATAACTTCACAATAATTGATAGCAAGATGTATAATACTTGCTTAATATAAATTGAGAAAGGTTAGGACACTTGCTTTAGCGTAGCTCACTATAATTTAGTACAATCGGTCAACGCACGTAGTCTACGTATACCAATAATAAGCGTTAGCACGTATATAAACATGTATTACGCTAATCTAAACAAGTTTCATTAAGGTTCGATGTTGATTCGATATCTCGGTCGCATCCTTAATGGCTAAACACATAGATTGTTCGATAAAACTTCATTTGGAAGTCGAATTATTAATCTAAATAATTTAATTATTATTTCTAACATTTTTAGAAGCTTGGTATTATTTTTAAATAATTTTCAGAAGCTTGGAAGTATTTTTAAATAATTTTACAAGCTTAGGAATATTTTTAAATGATTTAATTATCATTTAGAATAATTTTCAAACATTTAATATGTTATTTAAAATAATTTATTTATCATTTAGAATATTTTTGGATATTTAAAATATTATTTAAATAATTTATTTATCATTTATAATATTTTTAGAAAGATAGAATATTATTTAAATGATTTATTTTTATCATTAATAATATTCTTAGAATTTATTTTATCATTATAATAATTTAATTATTACTTATAATAATTTTCAAAACTTAATTTGATATTTAAATGATTTAATTATCATTTAAAGTAATTTTTAAATACTTAATATATTATTTAAATTATTTATTTATCATTAATAATATTTAAATATTTAATATTTTATTTAATTATTATATATAATTAATTTTATTTACCTTAATATCATTTTTAAATAATTAATATAATTATTTAATAATTTAATACCATTTTTAAATAATTAAAACAAATATTAAATGATTTATCATAATTATTATTTAATATTTTAATTAAATTAAATAATAATTTCAGAATATATTAAAATATTAAAAATAATTTTTTTATAATTAAAAATGAATTTTCGGATTTATTTATTAATTATTAATAATTATTTCTTATTTATTTATTATTTTATAATTTATTTAATTAATTTATTTTATTTTTATTAAATATCCGTCGCTAAAGGGCTTTAGCGATGGTCTGCATGCATTTGAAGGTTTCTGGGTTTGGGGATGAATTTCGTCGCTAAAGGTGTTCTTCATGAAGAACACTTGGTCAACGCGTTGCAGCCTACTTTGATCTCAAATTTCTCTTTGATGCTTAAATGTTTGTGTTTGATTCTTGTTGCTAGTTACAGTTTTATATGGTAGAGAGTAACGACATGCAAAGAAATGGATCAAACAACATCATTTGATGCTCGAACGATCTGGTCAAACTATAGGAGACCAACTGTTCTTATGAATTTCTGGGTTACCCAGAAATTCACAAGTCAGTTGCGGTCAAGGTACTTTGACTGCAATTTCCGGCTAGATTAGTTAATGTTCATGTGTTTTAATGTTACCAGATTGTACTCTACATAACATAGAACAAGTCTAAACAAAGAAATCACATAACACATATCATATAGACCGATTCTGGGTTGCATGAAAGTCTGACAAACCTTGTCAGACACCTTCAAGGGAATTCTGGGTTACCCAGAAATGAAAATCCGAATGGTCAAGGCTCCTTTGACCGATCATAACTTTTGATCTAGACTTTTTCTTGCTATACTACACGTCGGGATTTAAAGACCACATGGCAGGCTACACATACATGCATAAAAACAGATCAAATAACTAATCTAAGACGATCAAAAGGCCTGACAAACTTGCCTGTCAGACTGTTCTTGACAGTTACACTATTTCATCAAATTTGACCATTTTAAATGTTATGAAACCTTGTTTAACCAACCCAGATCGCTTATTAACATATTATAACACATATCTAAACATCTAAAACATAAAATCACTTAACAACTTAAAGATCTAGCATCCAAAATTGATTTAATACCTTTCTAAGTGGATTTTTGATTTCTGGCTGTTGATTCTGACCTTGTGTTTGCAGAGGCTTGATATGGTATGTCTTATATGTGTTTAAGCTTCAAAATTTTCGTGGCCAACTGATCAGATTGCTCTCCTACTTATAGAATTGGCAAATTAGGGTTTCTTTAGGTCATTTTCCAAACTTTGCCTCCAAAAATATCCTACCCTAGGGACTCTGTGCTGCTATTTTCTGATCTTAATGACCTACTTGAGCTGGAAACTTGATCAAATATCTGATTTGTGTTCTTATCCCATTTTGATTGATTTAAAACTTTTATTTTTGATTTATTTACTTACTAATTAAATCTAGATTTTTGCTAATCATGATTAGGATGTTTAATCATGGTTAGTAATACTTTAATTAAGTTAGTATATCATAATTAAAGTTTATCATCTCATAATTTAGGGTTATTAAACCAAATTAGGGTTCCGAATTAGGGTTTAGGGTTTTCAATCCTATAATTAGGGTTTTAAATCTTTCGTTTAGGATTTAATTTAACCTCAGTAATTCATAATTAATATCATGATTCCTTATTTAGAATCTAAGTATATCAATTAAAATTCTTATACAATAATTAGGGTTTCGATTAAATAATTCGGACAAATTTTATCAATTAGGGTTTTGAAATTTAGGGTTTCTATTTCCGTTTAACATTATAACCCTAATTAACTTATTTCTAGAATTTTGTCAATTAATATAATATCATATTAATGCCGAAGCACGACAAAGCACTTCGTCAATTCCAAGCACGACACAGCAGCTTACAAAAATAATTTGACGAAACGCTTCTTGGTGGATTTAACGCCGGAAGCACGACAAATCATTTTGTCCGATTAAGCACGACACAGCTGCTTGGCGAAAATTTTTTATTTGACCCAATTGTTTAATAATATACATAACCATATAATAAAACTCATATCATGAAATTTCATTTATTAAACACATCGTTTATATTTATAAATCTTATTAGGGTTCGGAATATTACATTCACCCCCACTAATAAGAATTTCGTCCTCGAAATTTTTACAATGCAGTCTATGAAAATAAATGTGGGTAGTTATCTCGCATTTTACTCTCGAGCTCCCACGTAGCTTCCTCGATATTCTGATTTCTCCAGATAACCTTAACCGAAGGTATCTTTTTATTTCGCAAATTTTGTTCTGTCCTATCCACAATTTTAATAGGAACTTCCTCATACGATAAATCCTTCTCGATTTGAATGGGCTCATAATCGATAACGTGTTTATAATCAGGTTTGTACGGTCGTAATACGGAACACATGAAACATGTTATGAATATGTTCTAGTTCAGGAGGTAGGGCTACCTCATAGGCTACCTCACCTATTCTCCTCAATATTTGAAATGGCTCAATAAATCTCGGACTCAATTTGCCTTTTCTTACCGAAACGTATTTTTCCCTTCCACGGAGATACTTTTAAGAACACGTGACTACCGACTTCGAAATCTTGTAACTTCCTATGTTGATCAGCATATTTCTTTTCCCGATCCTGTGATGCTTGTAATCTTCCCCGTATAATTCGAAACTACCTTCGTGGTTTGTTTGCACTATTTCGGGTCCTAGCATTTGCTGTTTCCTCAACTTCGTCCCAATATAAAAGGCGTTTCTACATTTTCTTCCATACAAAGCTTCAAAAGGTGGCATTCCTATGCTGGCATGGTAGCTATTATTATAGGCAAATACTACTAAAGGTAATTGATCTTGCCAACTTTCCTTGAAATCCATGTTGCGAGTTTGCAACATGTCCTCTAGTGTTTTAAATCGTTCTCTCACTCTGACCGTTTGTTTGTGGTGACAAATTGTGCTTAATCTCAACTAGGTTCCTAAGTGTTTCTGGAAACTTGTCTAAAAGTTCGGAGTAAATTAGGGATTTTGGTCTGATACTATATAAACAGGGACTCCGTGTCTAAAAATAATTTCATTGATGTCAAGTTCGGCTAACTGGTCTAGACTGAAGTTGATTTTGATGATTAAGAAAATGAGCTAACTTGGTAAGACGATCTACAATTTCCCAACTGGCATTATGACCTTTCGGTGTATTTGGAAGACCTACTACGAAGTCCATAGTAATATGCTCCCATTTCCATTCAGGAATTTCTAAGGGTTGTAATAATCCACTTGGTTTCTGATGTTCAACTTTAACCCTTTGACACGTTAAACCCTTACTTACCCACTCCGCTATCTCTCTTTTCATGTTAGACCACCAAAAATGTGGAATTAAAATCCTTGTACATTTTTATACTACCTGGATGTAACGACGAACTTAAAACTATAGACTTCATTCAATATTTCATCTTTTTAATTCTTGTATTGAGGGTACCTGAATTCTATTCACGTTACCTCAGAATCCCTTCCTTTTCTATTCTGAATTTGTTATTCATTTTTATAAGTTATTTCGGTCTTATACTTCTGACACTCTTCATCTACCTCTTGTAGTTCTTTGACTCTATCTAATAAAGTCGAACTATTCTCTATGACGACTAACTTATGTGTAGAGTTAACTGGAATTATTATTTCGATCTCAAGTTTATTAAACTCTTTTATCAGTACCTCGTTATTAGTTATCACATTTAACTTCTCTTGGTTCTTCCGACTTAACGTGTCTGCTACGACGTTGGCTTTCCCTATTAGATCTCACAGTCAAAATCCTCTATCAACTCTAGCCATCTCTTCTGCCTCATGTTTAACTCCTTCTGAGTGAAAATATATACGTTAGACTCTTGTGATCTGTGTATATCTCACATTTCTCCCCATACAATTAATGCCTCCAAATTTTCAATGGCAATTACTACAGCGACTGACTCAAGATCATGCGTAAGATACCTCTTCTCATAATCTTTGAGTTGTCCGTGACGCAATACACACTCACCTTCCCATGTTTGCATCAACACACATCCTGTGTGATGCATCACTATAAAACAACGAGACCTCCTGTATCATCTGGTCAAAATAACACCGGTGCCATACTTAATCGCTTCTTCAACTCTTGGAAGCTTTCTTCACAATTGTCTATCCAGACGTACTTTACCGTCTTTCGAGTCAAATTTGGTTAGCGGGGTCGCTATCTTTGAAAAATCTTGTATAAAATGCCGATAATACCCTGCTAAACCGAGAAAACTTCTTACTTCTATTGGAGTTGTTGGTTGTTCCCAATTCACAACCGCTTCTATCTTGGATTGGATCTACCGCTATTCCATTCTTGTCAATTACATGACTTAAGAACTGGACTCGTTCCAACCAGAATTCACACTTGGAAAACTTTGCATAAAGTTTGTTCCTTGCGTAATATCTCCAATATGCTTCTTAAGTGTTCAGCGCATGCTCCTCTTTTGTTCTCGAGTATACTAAAATATCATCGATGAACACTACGACAAAATTTGTCTAAGCATGGTTTAAACACTCTGTTCATTAAGTCCATGAATGCTACCGGCGCATTTATTAATCCAAAAGACATCATAAGAAACTCATAATGTCCGTAACGTGTCTTAAACGCTGTCTTCGGCACATCTTCTTTTCTTACCTTTAATTGATGATAACCCGATCGTAGGTCGATCTTCGAAAAGTATTCGGCCCCTTTTCAACTATTCCAAACAAATCATCAATTCGTGGTAAAAGATATTTGTTCTTTATTATTAACTTCTTTAATTCTCTATAATCAATACACAACCTTAATGTTCCATCCTTCTTCTTTACAAACAACACCGGTGCTCCCCAAGGTGAAACACTTGGTTGTATGTACTTTTTGTCTAAGAGTTCTTGTAGCTGCACAAGTAACTCCTTCAACTCTCCAGGTGCCATTCTGTACGGTGCCTTGGAAATTGGTGCCGTACCCGGCGCTAGATCAATAACAAATTCTATCTCCCTGTCCGGAGGTAAACCGGTTTAAGTCATCTGGAAATACATCCGAAAAATTCTCTAACTACAGGTATTTGTTCTAGCTTTACTCCTTCTTTTCGAGTATCTACTATATATGCCAAATAGCCTGTACAACCCTTCCTAAGCAATCTCTCTGCCTGCATTACTGTCAAACATCGAGATCGTTTAGGTGAACAACCACCGTTGAACACTACCTTTGACTTTGACGCAGTCAATAGGTTTACACGCTTTCGATGGTAGTCAATCATTGTATTATGATTAACCAACCAATCCCTGGCCTAAGATTATATCGAATTCCCCTAGCTGTATAGGAATGAGGTTCACAAGAAACTTATGTCTCTTAATTTCTATATTATAATTTCTATATGGTTTTACCGGGAATTATATCTTTATTTGCAATTTTTACGTTTACAAGGTATATCTAAATTTATTAACTGTTGGGTTTACTTCTCTATTTTCTGCCTCTACTAATGTCTATGGTCTTCTTTCAAGCAGCGATAAGTTATATAAGTAAGAAAACTAGTATAATTACAAGTATGTAATGCACAAAATGTTCAAACATAATTTGTATATTCATACAGAAGGTTTACATATTCGGCTAGTAGTTTATATAAGTACTACTAGCATTCCCAAACTAGTTTCGCAAAATTTGGGTAAAATAGTTTTAGATATTACTATTTACATACACACTTTGGTGACCAGATTTATCTAAAGCTTAATCTTACGATATTCATCACACAACATACTGGATACCCACCCACCTATTGATGTCGTATCCAGTCTTTCCATTCTCTACGGGATAATCCGCTACTCGCTTATCCAGATCCACAAAGTGTTTCACGAAATTCTTTATTAGTCATATCAAGCCTTGCTTGGATTTGATATCTTTCTCTTTCCTTTCTTGACAACAGTGTCTGAAGTCGGATATTCAATCGTCCTTCATTCTCCAACCTTTCTTCCACATATGATACCCTATTGTTCAAGGTATGTATTTCTATCTGGGCTTGTTCTAGTAGGTTTTCCTCCTCTGGGTTTCCTTCTTCTAATTCTTCTACAGATTGATTTTGAACTTCTGATATATCCCTCCATATTATTGGTTCTTCCTCATCTTCTCCTTCGTCTATAATTTGAACCTCTGTAGCGTCCTCATTAGGTTCTGTCGTTTCGGCGTCATGGAATTCCAAGTTATTTTGAACTTCTTGTCATTCAGGATCACTACCCTGCTCAAGCTCTATCACCTGTGAACCTATCTCCCTTGAACTATCTTCCCAATCTGGGTCTGCCATCCTACAAAAGAATTTTACTTGTTTAGCATTATGATGAAGCAAGTTTACACAAAATATAAGGCTTTTAAGGTTATCTTATGTGTATTAAGTATTTTACGGACTCAAAGATTATATCCTAAGGTATTTCCCAACTACCTTAGAGCTATAATCTACAGCTCTGATACCATCTTGTGACGCCCCAAATCTCTACACTCCCCTGTAGCAGATCTGGTGCTCACGTGGAAACTATACAACTATAAATATTCAATAAAATATGACTTCTATCTATCCAAGGTTCACAGTATCCCATAACAGATAATAATTCTCGTCAGAACGTTATCCGTGTTTGGATACCCTCACTTGGATGTACAGATTCATATCTTATGGATATCTCTTTCATATCGATATTCCCTATCTATTTGACATTCACAGTATTAATGATAAGATTGTCCATATAGGACTCTCAACATCATTTAGATACCCTCATTCAGATGTATAGTTCGTATAGACACTGTATTTAACTTAGTACAACTATTCTAAAGAATTTAAAGATCAGAGTATAACGCATTCGATAACATAAAGGATCATAATATATTACATATCATTTGGTTCGGTTACATCATTCGTTATACTAAATTATTACAACAACAAGTCTGTAAAAAGGCTTACAATATTCAACAACAGAAAATAAAATTTAATAATTATGGCTTTTCCCCTTTTTGGTCCCAGACGTGCAAGGGATATCATTTATAGCTGCAAAAGAAGATATGCGCAAGAATGAGCTACAAATGCTCAGCAAGTTCATTTGAATATATAAACACCATGTGTTTGATTTGAAAGATGTCAATGATGTATACGGAGGGTTCTGTACATGAACCATATATTTCATTTAGTTCTATCAGTCTTTAATGACTTAGAACCATTTGAGTTTTGGATATCTGGTAGGTGATCAGCCTCACCAATATCCTAGGAGTATGCATATCATCCTACCAATTTATGTTGATATATTATCAACTGTTCGTCACCTTATATTAAGGGAATTTCGTCACCTTATTTTAAGGGAAAATTTCGGGTTCACCTTACATCAAGGTGTTCCATTTCTCAGTATCAGATGTCGTACCAAACAATTTGGCTTGACACAACAATTTAAGCTCGAAACAAGCAATATATGAATAATAATTCATTTCTTAAGTTATGCTGAACAAGAAGCAATAACTTCACAATAATTGATAGCAAGATGTATAATACTTGCTTAATATAAATTGAGAAAGGTTAGGACACTTGCCTTAGCGTAGCTCACTATAATTTAGTACAATCGGTCAACGCACGTAGTCTACGTATACCAATAATAAGCGTTAGCACGTATATAAACATGTATTACGCTAATCTAAACAAGTTTCATTAAGGTTCGACGTTGATTCGGTATCTCGGTCGCATCCTTAATGGCCTAAACACATAGATTGTTCGATAAAACTTCATTTGGAAGTCGAATTATTAATCTAAATAAATTTAATTATTATTTCTAACATTTTTAGAAGCTTGGTATTATTTTTAAATAATTTTCAGAAGCTTGGAAGTATTTTTAAATAATTTTACAAGCTTAGGAATATTTTTAAATGATTTAAATTATCATTTAGAATAATTTTTAAAACATTTAATATGTTTATTTAAATAATTTATTTATCATTTAGAATATTTTTGGATATTTAAAATATTATTTAAATAATTTATTTATCATTTATAATATTTTTAGAAAGATAGAATATTATTTAAATGATTTATTTTTATCATTAATAATATTCTTAGAATTTATTTTATCATTATAATAATTTAATTATTACTTATAATAATTTTCAAAACTTAATTTGATATTTAAATGATTTAATTTATCATTTAAAGTAATTTTTAAATACTTAATATATTATTTAAATGATTTATTTATCATTAATAATATTTAAATATTTAATATTTTATTTAATTATTATATATAATAATTTTATTTACCTTAATATCATTTTTAAAATAATTAATATAATTATTTAATAATTTAATACCATTTTTAAATAATTAAAACAATTATTAAATGATTTATCATAATTATTATTTAATATTTAATTAAATTAAATAATAATTCAGGAAAATATAAAAATATTAAAAATAATTTTTTTATAATTAAAAATGAATTTTCGGATTTATTTATTACTTTATTAATAATTATTTATTATTTATTTATTATTTTTATAATTTATTTAATTAATTTATTTTATTTTTATTAAATATCCGTCGCTAAAGGGCTTTAGCGACGGTCTGCATGCATTTGAAGGTTTCTGGGTTTTGGGTGATGAATTTCGTCGCTAAAGGTGTTCTTCATGAATAACACTTGGTCAACGCGTTGCAAGTCCCTACTTTGATCTCAAATTTCTCTTTGATGCTTAAATGTTTGTGTTTGATTCTTGTTGCTAGTTACAGTTTATTTGGTAGAGAGTAACGACATGCAAGGAAATGGATCAAACAACATCATTTGATGCTCGAACGATCTGGTCAAACTATAGGAGACCAACTGTTTCTTATGAATTTCTGGGTTACCCAGAAATTCACAAGTCAGTTGCGGTCAAGGTACTTTGACTGCAATTTCTGGCTAGATTAGTTAATGTTCATGTGTTTTAATGTTACCAGATTGTACTCTATATAACATAGGAACAAGTCTAAACAAAGAAATCACATAACACATATCATATAGACCGATTATGGGTTGCATGAAAGTCTGACAAACCTTGTCAGACACCTTCAAGGGAATTCTGGGGTTACCCAGAAATGAAAATCCGAATGGTCAAGGCTCCTTTGACCGATCATCACCTTTTGATCTAGACTTTTTCTTGCTATACTACACGTCGGGATTTAAAGACCACATGGCAGGCTACACATACATGAATAAAAAACAGATCAAATAACTAATCTAAGACGATCAAAAGGCCTGACAAAACTTGCCTGTCAGACTGTTCTTGACAGTTACACTATTTCATCAAATTTGACCATTTAAAATTTTATGAAACCTTGTTTAACCAACCCAGATCGCTTATTAACATATTATAACACATATCTAAACATCTAAAACATAAAATCACTAACAACTTAAAGATCTAGCATCCAAAATTGATTTAATACCTTTCTAAGTGGATTTTTGATTTCTGGCTGTTGATTCTGACCTTGTGTTTGCAGAGGCTTGATATGGTATGTCTTATATGTGTTTAAGCTTCAAAATTTTCGTGGCCAACTGATCAGATTGCTCTCCTACTTATAGAATTGGCAAAATTAGGGGTTTTCTTAGGTCATTTTCCAAACTGTTGCCTCCAAAAATATCCTACCCTAGGGGACTTGTGCTGCTATTTTCTGATCTTAATGGACCTTACTTGAGCTGGAAACTTGATCAAATATCTGGATTTGTGTTCTTTTATCCCATTTTGAATTGATTTAAAACTTTTATTTTTGATTTATTTAACTTACTAATTAAATCGTAGATTTTTTGCTAATCATGAATATAGGATTGTTTAATCATGGTTTAGTAATTACTTTAATTAAGTTAGTATTATTCATAATTAAAGTTGTATTTATCTTCATAATTTTAGGGTTATTTAAACCAAATTAGGGTTTCCGGAATTTAGGGTTTAGGGTTTTCAATCCTTTATAATTAGGGTTTTTAAAATCTTGTCGTTTAGGATTTAATTTAACCTCAGGTAAGTCATGAAATTAATATCATCGATTCATTATTTAGAAATCTAAAGTATAATACAATTAAAATTCTTATACAATAATTAGGAGTTTTCGGATTAAACAATTCGGACAAATTTTTATCAATTAGGGTTTTGAAATTTAGGGGTTTCTATTTCCGTTTAATCATTATAACCCTAATTAACTTATTTCTAGAATTTTGTCAATTGAATATAATATCATTATTAATGCCGCAAGCACGGACAAAGCACTTCGTCAATATACCAAGCACGACACAGCAGCTTACACAAAAATAATTTGCCGAAACGCTTTCTTGGTGGATATTTTAATACGCCGGGGAAGCACGACAAATCATTTTTGTGGTCCGACTTAAGCACGACACAGCTGCTTGGCGAAAATTTTTTTATTTGACCCAATTGTTTAATAATATACATAACCATAATAATACAAATGGTCGGGTCATATCATGAAATTTCATTTATTAAAACACATCGTTTATATTTATAAATCTTATTTAAGGGTTCGGAATATTACAATAAGTGATCACGGGAAATACACAGGGAGCATCCAATTTAGATTGGCCAGGGGTAAGCAGGAAATATCATGGGAGGCGGCATGTCAATGTTAACGGCTCCGAAAACCCCTCATCCTTGCAGCAGAGACCGCCAAAATCCCCTAGTCAGCAGTCTAAAGACTGGGTACCATGGAATGTATGGGGTGGTGGCAGAGGAATGGAAGCGGGTCCGGTTGTGCTTTTTTGTGACAACGAGGGGGGAATCACTTGTGTACCTTCCCGGACGGAGTCCTTGAGAACAAAACGAAGAAAAATGATAGAGATCTACCGAGGAGAAAGCCCATAGAATTCTTGAAGAGGGAATGGATCATCCGAGGAAGCAAGAGGGATCCAGGGTATTAAGCGAGGAGTCAACCCTAACATCAATGCATGGACTTGGTGTTTATCGTCCGATGATCACTGGCAAAAACCCTGGCCGAAAGTCCCTGGAGGAGGCATTACGTTCCTAAAGAAAATTAGCAAGGAAAGGTTTACGACCATCTGGTGGCACCCACCTGTTGCGAGAGTGACTGTGAATTATCATTTACAGATGACGATATCCCCAAGGAGGAAGGGGGCATCGAAAACCCGCTACATATTGGCGGTAATCTCCTCAGGTTATATCATGAATGGGGTGTTGATTTGATGGAAAAGATCGGCGTTGAAATATCCTGTCCCCCTCAGTAACATTGCAGAAGATGAACATTAATCCCAAGCGCCTACGGGCCAGTCATTGTGGTGGTTGCGAGCCCTTCGATGGTTCCCGGATGGGTGATACAATTGGAGGGATAGAATTACCGGTGGGAAAATAGGACGCTTGTACTTTTGATATCTCTTTCCAAGTCCCTTAGAACATTGGCGGCCAGTTTATAACTTGTTATTGGGGAGGCGTGTGATACACATGGCCGGTGGGGCAGAGTTCCCTTCCACACTACACCAACATATCCCATAACTAATCATCGCACGGGAATCTGATAACGATCTCGGCAAAGAATGTGATGACCCTTCCTCCTCCCAGGAAATGCGCTGATGCTAGTCTGTATATAATGTGGACGAAGGTCGGGCGGCATCCTGCCAGTATTATCCAGGCGCTGGAAATCAGCACTCTCCACGTATCGATGCCTGGGGGCTCCAGCCATGAAACACTAAGGTATCTCACAGAGCTTACCTTACGTTGCAAAAGAGGATGATTGAAAATGAAATTCCAGCTTGGACAGGGGGTTAGGAGAAGAGCATAGTCAAGGAATCACCGAGCCCATCCAACTACCACAACAGAATAGGCAAGGCAAGGGTTGGGATATCATTGAGAGGCATAGCATGGAGACACCGTCGGGGTGGGGCTCCTATTCAATTAGCATGGCAGTCCCGTGTGACCAAGGGTCAACCAATGAACAGGGGACTGGCGAGTCCTCGTTGTGATTGGGTCGGGGAATGAAGGAATTAAACCCCCCGCACGGGATAAAGTCGACCAAGAGGGAAAGTTTCCTACAGCGATCGGTCGCTGCAAAAGTTTGAAACTCATGGTGCTATATCCCCGGAAAATTAACAAGCAATGGAGAGGGGAGCGGATGTTGTCACGCCCACCGGGGCGGGAGGGAGCCCCAACAAGGTTGATGCCTGCCATCGAGTTGGGCCGTGAGAGGCTAGTTTAATTCCTGAAGAAGGGTACGAAGAGGGACCTCAAGCGATGTAGCCGTATAGTCACTCGGGGGGAAGTGTCCCGATGTGATTGAAGCCACCTTTTTATCCAGCGCATATTCATCTGACCTGACCAGTCGACAACTTGGACCCATGAAACCAAGATGATATCCAATACAAGGGTTAAAACCCGACATACAGGGTGGTTAGGACCCCAGAGGATGGGAGGGATGAAGAAGTTTATTTTTTTGTTGTTGTTGTGTTGTTAATTTTGCGATAAATTATGGTCGTTTCTGTCATGTTATTTGAAAATGTGTGATCATCGTGGAAAATAAACTTATATATGACAAGTAATTTTGGTTTCATGTCAGGTGTACCAATTTTGAGATAATCCTTGTCCTAACGAACGGGTCCTTTTCAAATTTGAATGATGATTATGATTTTGGACATTGAGCTGGATTTTGATTTAATGGGTTCATTGAGCGAAGACGAGACAGATTTACGACGAATGTGCCTGACGAGGATCAACGGATGGGTCGAGGATTAAACCCAAACCCAACTTGGACCAATACCCATCACTATAGATATCGGAACCCCCTGACAAGCCAAAAGAAACTCAAGATAGGTGGACGGGACCTTACCCCTAGCCAGAAAGCCAGAAATAACTGAGTTTTGCTAAAGCCAATATGAAGGAGTGTTCTTTGCCTTGGGTTCGTCACGAGGGATATGATTATGGATTGCCGACCGACATTTGTGTGGTACACCGGTTGCCCATCAAGGAGGGGTTTCAGGCCTGTCATGTAGAAGCTAAGAAAGTTTGAAACCGGGCAGAGTGACAGCTTAAAAGTAAAGGAGTGAGATCATCAAACAAGTTTCCAGGGCGGGGGGAATTCATTAATGGTATCCACTTACCCAGAGTGGCTGTCCAATGTACGTCCCCAGTGGCTAAATTCATAGGAGGGAAGGTCGGAGGGTATGTGTAGACTATAGAGAATCTAACACACGGCCAGTCTCCAAGGACTAACTTCCCCGGTTGTGGCTTTCATACACACTCCTGGTAGATAACACAGCTAGTACGAGATGTACTCTTTTGTGGATTACTTTGGCGGGCGTGATCATGCAATCAATGGTGGCGGAGGAAAGATCGGGGAAAAAGACCGCCGTTCATCACCCCTTGGGGGCATCCTTCTGCTATAAGGACGATTGGCTTTTGGTCTCCACAAACGCAGGGGGGCTTACTTATCAGAAGAGCCATGATGGCCCTGTTCCTATGGACATGATGGCATAAGGAGATAGAGGTCTCATGTTGGATGACCATTATTGTGAAAGTTTTTTTTTCTGTCAAGGGCTAGAATCTTACCATATAAACCCATCTTTAAAAAGGGTATTTTGATCGGTCCTCAGAATAGAGTATAAACCATGGAAGCTCACATACCAAGCAAAAGTGTGCTTTTCGGAGTGCCATGTTCGAGGTAAGCACTTGGGATTCCTGGTTAGTGATCGACGGCAATTAAAGTTTTAGATCCAAGCAAAGATTAAGGCCATTGTGGATATGACGGCACCTCACACGGAAGAAGGTAGATAAGAGGAATTCCTTGGAAGAATAAAACTTCATCAGCGTTTTATATCCCACTTGACGACTACATGCGAGCCAATTTCTCACAACCTGTTAAGGAAAGGTGCTTCCCAAGAATGGGAGAAGATGAGGCAATGTCAGAAGGCTTTTCAAACCATTAAAAAAGCAGCTGACAGAGAGCCACCAGTGCTTGTTGGTAACCAAACCCGAAAGGATGGGAATCCCTCTATTTATGTATATATCTGATCAATGTCATCGCGATGAGGCATTGGTATGCTGTGGGACAGGAAGAAATGAGGCAGGTAAAAGAGGCAGGCTATCTATTACCCTCAGCAAGAGATTTAGCCAATGTGAACAGAACTACACTCCCATCGAGAAAGGACCTGTTGTGCTCTGCGCCCTGGGCTGCAGGGAGATTATAAGCACTATCCTCCATGGGCCCATACATACGTACCTGATATCGAGACAATGGATCCCCTGAAATATATCTTTGAAATGGCCCATGCTGTGAACTCGTCGACTTTTCAAGATGGAAGTTAATCTGTACAACAGTTTCTGACATGTATTATACGTAACTCAAAAAAAAAGGACATGAGAAGGGCAAGAAAAATTGTGCCAGATCAGTTGGCGGGGAAAAGCTCGTCAGGGGGGATGGAGCCATTAGAAAACTCCTCTGCCGGGCGAAGATATATTTTTGGGTATCACACTACCGAAATGTGATTGACGAGGCGGCTAGTTCCTGAAGCTTGTATTTTGATGGTACCATGAATGCTGACGGGGGGGCAGGAAGAGCTCGGAGCCGTCCTGGTCTCTATCACCGCCAGAGCAATACCCTGTGGTCTACTAAAATTGCTGGGTTCAGTAATTGTCGAACAACACAGCTGAGTACGTAGGGATATGTATATTGGGACTCCGTTTTGCCCCGCCAATATGGGAGCTGAAAGAGTATTAGCGGTGGTGTTTGGGGATTCAAGAAACTGGTAATCAGACAGGCGATCGGGGTGTACAACACCAAAGAAGCTCTGGATTTAGTTCCATTACCATCGTTTGTGTTATCCAGTTGATGCAAGAGTTCGAAGATATCGCTTTCCGACATATTCCCCGGGGGACGGAATGATTTTGCCGATGCAATTTGGCAACTCCTGGCTTCCTTAATCCAATAATAAGCAAAAGAAAAAGATGTTCCACAGATTGAGATAGCAGTACAGAATGCCCCGACATACGAGGACAGGAACATGTTTGTAGTATTATCAGACGAGGTTGGCTCTTACCAAAGCCAGCCTTGGTTATCACGACCATAAGGGAGCAGTACCTGGAGGGGATAGTAGATCCATTCCCGACCAGGCCCAGCTGAGCTGAGAGGAATGAGAATTCAAAAGATGGCAATGAAGTTTTACCTGAGTGGAGATTTCACTCTACAAGAGGGGATGCTGGGTTTGGGACTGTTACAATGCGTAAGATGACACAACCAGGCCCAAAGGATTATGAATGAAATACATGGTTGGAGTGTTTGTGGGCCACACCAATGAGTGGACCGATTGCTGGCTAAGAAGATCTTGAGAACGGGGCAGGCATGTATTGGTTAACACTGAAACGCCGACTGCGGACGTTCATGTCAAATGGAGTTGTTTTTACCAAATGCCAGCGCGCACTGGGTGAATGTGATCCCTTACGCCTCCCAATGAACTGCTACACTGTATGACTTCCCCATGGCCATTTTAAATGTGGGGAATTGGATGATAATCGGACCAATAGAGCCCAAAGCAAGCAACGGGGCACCGATTCATTTTTAGTCCATGAATCGATTACTTCCACCAAATGGGTAGAAGCAGCTTCTTTCCCCAAAGTAAACTTCAGGAGGTCATCGTCGATGTTCATCAGGGAATAAATGTCATTTGTCGATACGGGCAACCTGATGGTGGTTTTGGTCCTTCCGACAATGCCAAGAATTTGAACAACGCCCTCATGAAGGGATTATTGAGCTTGTTGGCGTACCAGTTTAAGGATTCAAAACCACACCTCAATTCCGTTCATTTTACCGTCCTAAGATGAATGGGGTAGTTGGAGGCTGCAAATAAGAACATCAAGAAGATTCATGGCGAAAATGGTCTGCTCATCATCGGGGATGGGCCGGATTCTGCTACCCCTCACCCTAGCTGGGCATACCGAACGTCAACGGCGTACTTCCTATAGGGGCAACCCCCTTACGCTTTGGTGTATGGAATGGAGGCCGTTCTGCCAATTGAGGTTGAGGATGGTCGTCCCTCAGAATAGTGGATCGATGCTCAAATAAGCGAGGAGGATTGGATGCAAAGTCGAATACGGACCAATTGGCCCCTAAATAGATGACAAGGAGGGTGGCTGCTGTTTGGCCCAATGGTCAGGTTATATCAACAAAGGTTTTCTCTCGATTCAATACGGACAAAAGGAATAAGACCTCGGAAGTTCAAGGAAACATTATTTGGTGCTAAAAAGAGTCCATGCCTTGTCAAGACGAAGCCAAGGGAAGTTTGGCTCCAAAACTGGGGAGGACCATTTGTTGATTACAGAAAGTGTTATCGCGGAGGAGCCCTCATATTGCAAGAATTGGATGGTGAGATATTTCCACAGCCTCTCAATTCCGACTCGGTTGAAGCGGTTCTATGCTTGGAATCATTCCAGTTTTCCCCTTTTTCTTTGAAGAGCGAACTACGTAGGACCTGATCTCCCAAACTTGTGGGAGGTACGTAGGCAGCCATCATGGCTGCGGTCCAAATCCCTTAAAAATAACATCCTTTCCCTAAACAAAACCAATTCCTTTAAAAAAAACAGCCAGATAAAACCGTCCTACACCCTCAAAACCTTCCCGAAACCAGGCCGCCTAATCAAGCTTCATCCACAAATGACATAACCCTGATCTAACCAGACAGTTATCCAAAGATCTAAGACCCAATTCCGAATGAAATCGACAAGGTGTGCGGCATTATCTGTCAAATCTGCCATCAAGGACTTGAGAAGAGAAGAAAGAATTGGCAAAATGTCAAAATCATGATTATACTGGATAAAATGAGGATCCAATGAAAGGCCAAAACGATACGACAAAACAAGGGGGGAAAATGACTAAATTTTTTAAATACATGTCTACATATA